>CM053991.1:1313259-1913259 GCA_028641955.1 Protonibea diacanthus
GCTCCCCTCAGGCACCGAGGCGGTGCATGCTTTCCACAGAGGACGGAGGCGAAGGCTCTCTGGGTTCAGAACCCATGGTCTTCCAAAACCGCCGCCTGATCGGGGATCGAGACGACGCGGCCTCCGACATCCTGCCCGCCATCCGGAGAGCTCAGTCCGCCAGCAGCCTGGCCAGCTCCGTCAGGGGAGGCAGGAGGGCGCTGAGCGTCCACTTCGGGGAGCTGCCTCCTTCGACACGCAGCAGGAAAAGCTCTGAAACCGAGTCGTCCAGCTCAGGCGGGTCAGGAGGAAGTTCCCAGAACGGCGTTCCCCGACGCAGGTTTGAACAGCCGCAAGGAGAAAGACTGGAGGCGGAGGGCAGCGAGGGCGGAGACGTGGCTTCAGTCATGAAGAGGTACCTGAAGAAGGAAGTCGACTGAACGAGACGAGGTGAGTTTAACCAGCAGAGGGAAGTCTTCAAATCCAACATTCAACTGCTTTAAGATTGTTGACTGAAACAAAACCAGGAACATGAATCATAAGATCGATCATTAGTTTGTTTTTATTTAATTTACATCATTTTATTAGCCAGGCTGGCGATGTTTCTCGACTTGTGTTGCCATCAAGAGATCATCAAAGATCTCAAGATGGCAACGTTGGTGGTCCAAACTGAAACATTTCAACAACTATTGGATGGATTGCAATAAAGTTTTGTGCAGACATTCATGGTCCCCAGTGGATAAAGTCGAATAACTTTGGTTAACTTTGGTTGTCCAATGTTTTAGTTCACGTCCAAATATCTAATGAACATTCCCATCAGCCTCAGCTGCATCGTTAGCTCCTTCCATCATTTGTTTCCTGACAGCAGGTGTAGCACGATTCATGAGTATCTCTGTAGTTGAGTCTGGACGTGTTTCCTGGGAGTGATTCTGAGGCGTTTGATAGAAACAGGCCTGGACGTGTATCTGTCTGTTTCACCGTCTTTCCTCTGCTGACCATCTCGTCTTTGTTTTCTTGCTGTTGTGTGTCCACAGACAGACTGAAGACTGCAGCAGCTGTGGTCAAAGCTGAATGGAACACTTCAGAAGTTTTTCGACTTCGTTAAAATCACCTGAAAACACGTTTGTTCAACCCACGAGCACTCGACCGACTGTACTGTCAGAGAAGCACTGTTTGTATACCAATAAAAACCTTCAATGAACCCTCTGCTGCTTCTTTGTGATTCTGAGACAAATTTACAGGAAGTGCCAAAAGCTGCAGTTCCTCAAACGTCCACTTGAGGCTGGCTGCAGAAGTGAGTCAGTCTCCATAAGTCCCCATGTTCAAATGTCCAACTTCACAGCAGCAATAAACATGTTTACAGCCTGGTACAGAAAACAGTTTTGGTCTTTATAGACTGTGGCAGATGTCACAGAGACTACATCCAGGTTTTTGAAGGAGGCTCGTTCTGTAGCCAGCCTCAAGTGGTCGTTCAAGGAACTGCAGTTATCGACACTTTGGTATTGGCTTCATTTCACAGATTCTGATCCTGAGCTAGTGTTTCACAAGACTCAAACACAAGTATGTCCGTGTTTTATACAGTCTGTGGTCTGAACCGCAATCTGTATCTGACAGTTTTCACTCTGAACCAATCAGATTTGCTGATCTGATTGGTTGCAGTTCATCTGTTATAGATGGAGATGGACAGATGAATCCATTGAAAAAAGTTTCCAATGACGTCCTTCCATATCGTTCCCGTAAACCAGCTGATGTTCTGATTTCAGGAGGTCCAGACCACGGACCTGTGTGGTAAACCGTCGGACTGTCTGGTTTCCTGCAGTACGGCGACAGTCAGCAAACAGCTCAAAGTTCTGGGCCACAGATTAAAGAAGGCGGTGAAGGACGATGAGAAGCTGTAAAATACAATTTATCATTAACATCTTGTGTTTGTGTTTTTTCACGCTTTCCAAACAGATTCAATAATGTCCTTTTTTACAGAGGAAACATTAAAGTAACCATTAAATCTAAATACCGCAGACGCAGCAGGAGTCTGGTAGAAGTCTGAAATATTTCAGCGGTGTCTGTAAAGCAGAGGACACTCTTCTTCCACACTCGCTTGTTATCTGGAGTTATTTGCAGTAAACGTTACCTCTAGCTGAACTCCAGCTCGGCTCATGCAGAGCAACAGATGGGGATAAAGAACATAGAAAACGTATCCAGTGAAGCGCTGACAGTTCGGCCTTAACCTTCAGACACACAAAGCTTTACTTTAACTTCATCAGCACTGCACACTCTTCATCACGTGCAGACTGACCCTGCACACGAGGTCAGCTTCTCGGTTTGTGCTTCTAACATTTTAATTGTTGGTTCAGATAATGTTTGGAAGCTCGTCACGGCGGGTGAGCAGCTTATTGACCTGTTTTTCTGAGAACGAGGCTGTACAAACAGAAACTCTGTAACAGCTTCACGTCCTTGATCGACGTGCTTTCACCTGAACTGAGTCCAACAGATACTGTTCAGCTGACTGATAAAAGTGTGAATAAATATTTAAATATAAAATGTTTTTCACATCATATATGGCTTCATTTTATGTCACCTGTACTCCAGTATTTGCACCAGCAATGACCAAAAGCCATTTTTTTTAGGTATTTCCTGATGGACAGATTAGCTTTAGCCTAGCCGCATGCTAAGGTAGCTAACCACTAACTAACTGCTGCTAACCGAATCTGCCGTTAGCAGTTAGCAGAGCCGAGTTCGAGCAGAGCCTCTGAAACCAGCACTCTATGACTTTATGATGGAAAGATTGCTAAGTGGCAGTATAAATAAAGCTAATACAGCTAACACCGAGAATCCAGTTGGTTTGGTGGCATTGCTAATGTAGCTAACTGCTAACATGATAATTGATAATAAGCTAATGTTGTAGATTTTGCTTGTTTTGAGATATAACTAAATTAGCTATTATAGTTAGCTTGGATGTAAAGCTAACATGAGCTAATGTTATGAACTTAATTACACATTTTTTTCCCTCCAAGTTAGCTCACTGCTAACATTAGCTACCATTACTTGATGTAAAGATTGCTAAGTAGTGAAGCGCTAACTGTGGTTAGCTCGAAAGCCGTGTAGCTAACTGAACTGACTCAGCCCGGGATGCCAGGAGCCAAACCCGGCAAGAAAACCACCTCGATAGGCTGCTGTGTTCACTGTTAGACTGGACACTGCTGGTTCTGTTACTGTGTTCACTGTTAGACTGGACACTGCTGGTTCAGAGGTTCTGTTGCTGTGTTCACTGTTAGACTGGACACTTAATTAACCTCCATTTCTTTATTTTTTGATATAATGACACCATTTATTGTGATTTAGAAATTGTTTGCCTGACTGGTGAGACGATTTGGGCCTCTAATCGTTAAAAAACATAATTTTATGCTATTACATTGATAAATAATTGAGAATTTTCATTTACTGCCATTCGAATTCAACCCATGACTGCATGACGTGAGGGCAGAGTACCCGGATGAGCTCTGCCTAATGAAATCTTAAAGGTGACATTAATAAGAGTCACTGCAATCAAGATAATTAGTTCATAAGAATATCTCCGGCTCATGGATTATAGGCTTAATATTATGGATTATGGATTCACATGATCTGGAGATCAGATGGAGGCTGCAGACTCTGAGTGTTAAACTCTGAAATGTTTATGCAGCATTCACACAGCGACTGTTTAATCAATGTGATCTCCATCATAGTGCGATAAAACAGGCCTGGTGACCGTCTGCAGCACTGCAGGAAGTTTGTGATCGATTCACTTATTCAGGAATCATCAATGTAGTTTTCACAAAGACGGAGGAGGAGCTGTGCGGAGCATTCACTCTTTTCTCGCCTTGTTTCTACAGTCGGTCGGAGGAAAATCGAAGTCCTGCAGCCGAGGAGAACAGAACAAACTGACTCATAGCATCAAATCCTTCACTTGGACTGCCCGTCCTGGTTTTAACTCTCTTGCGATGAAACCATTGATGTGCGTCTGTCGGGTTCGATACGTCGTGTTTCCTGGTTACCTGCTTGAACCGTGACCACAAACTGCTCCTTGGCTTTGGAAGTATGCTGGACTGCCTCTTTTGATCGAGGTCTTTCTATTTAAGACTTTCATGATATGCAAAGTACAAACATAATACAAACAATAACAGTTGTTTGTTGTGCAGTTGTGCACAGAAGGCCTCCACACTGGACCTGTAATTTTAAACTCACCCTGAGGAGTGACAGCAGATTGAGCAGTCAGAGCAGATGGATCTATCAGCTCGTGTCTATTCAAGTACACACACAGTTCAAACCTTTCCTGTCGAACACCATCAACACCTCCAGAGTTCATCAGCCTCCAGGTGACATGAGATGTTGGATTGGATGGATGGTTTCTCTCGTGTTTCTTGTAGCTGGAGCAGATCTACAGAGAAGTTTTATGAACGGTGACTTCAGCCTTTAAGCAGCTCTCATATTAAATGTTTTCGCTCTGCAGAAACTTTGAATTATGGACGTCTACTGACTTTAAATGTGTCAACAAACTCCAGCGCCTCGGCGTGATGAAGTACACCGTATATTATGTTCTCTGATTGGCCTAATTATCTAAAGTGACTGTGTTGAATTGCAGATTTGATTTGAATGACTTTCACCAGAAGAGATTTATCTGGATCCAGAGCAAACACGAGCGCTTGGTTCAAACTCATGAAGTTACAGCCGGCTGTAATCTGTCAGTATCAGCGCTCAGGATCGAATGACGGCTTCGATAACACGGGACGCTCTCGATTGTTGGACTCATACTGTACGTGTACTGTACTCTCTCTGCAGGAACATTTATTTTGGGCCGTTTCTCAGCTTCTCATCTTTCAGCTCAGCTTCAAACTGCAGACATAATTACACTCTGCACTTTCTTTGTGTCACCTTTTTTCCTTTAATTAATTTCTCACATTCTGACTGGTCCCAGCGGCTCTTACCTAAAGGTTATTCTCCTCCTTTCAATGAGCCGGAGGGACAAAGGACATTATTATAGTTAGAAGTTTATTATTTTTAACTTTCCAGTTATGAATCCGTTATGGCTTCATTTGACCTCTTAAAGTAATTCTCCACCAACTATTAAACTCCCAAAAAGTCACCTGACTCACAACAGACAGATTTATTTCAAATTAAATGGTAACTTGAAGCAGCAGAGGCCGAGACTCTGGATCCTGTCTAGACTTCAGGAGGTAAAATGCTCACGTTCAGTGCTAACTTCCTGGTGTCTCTTGATTTGGATTAAACAAATGAAATAAAAGGTGTAAATTGGAGTTTTATGGTAGGTGGATTTTGTAACTGTTTCACGGAGCCATGCTAGCTGTTTCCCACTGTTTCCAGTCTCTGTGCTAAGCTAAGCTAAGCAGCTGTAGACATGATGTAACTGTTTTCACAGACTGAAGTATTTTATATGTGAAATCCTCTTTTTAAAACAGTTTGTGTCACCCTGAAGGAGAATCTATTCAAAGTGGAATTTTTCCATTTTCTCACTAATCTATTTTTTTTATGTGTTGCACAAAAGAGCCGACTCTTAATGTTCATGATTTCTAAACCACGGCTGATCTTTACACTGCATCAGTAACTTCATCAATGCAGCTTTTATATCAGTGAATAACTCAGGTGATCTACATTAACCTTCAGGCGGTGGAGTCGACGTGATGAAGCTCGCGTCCCGACGGCGGCTTCCTTTTATTACTTAAACCAGAATTACCTCTCAAGATTGTTTCATGATGCTTTCTTTGTTCTTCTCGTGGTTTTATGAGGACGATTCAAGTCAGTGTGAAGTTAAACTGCTCTTAAAGTTGAACAGATTGTTTTTCAACCCCACGAAGAAAACTAAAAAAGAGAATTGCCCCTTTAATCAAACAGTGGATTGCTCCTTTAATAATGTCTTTACTGAAAACCTGAAAGAAACAGAAGAATGTTACAAAACAGTAAATATACACTTTGCTAAAGTGGGACACAAACATCAACACTTAGGTTACATTGCCCGCTTGCCCAGCTCGGGTTCTAGCACAACACCTGCTCCGCTTCCTGTTAGCATTCCCTGAAAACATCCTCCCTCCTCAACAGTGGTACAAACTGAGCTAACAGCAGCTAACAAACTGAGATGTACACATGCACACAGTGATGTATGATAAGTAAAGAGCGCACTGACACGCTGGTCATGCACTGTCTCTGTTTCAAAGCTGACACACTGTACGCATGTGTGTGTGTGTGTGTAATCTGTATTCCTTTCATGATCCGCCTGTAGATATGAAGCCGGCGAACACGGAGCCAAACAGTCAGCTCTCATTAGGAGCTGGAGAACAGCTGCACATTAGGTATGCCACATCAGTAGGAGACCTTCCTCTGTGATTACATCTCTGCTGCCACACATTCTCACCGCCGCATCCAGGCTGACGAGGAATTATGAATATTGAGCCTGATTCTCCTCAATTGTAATCGCTGATGATTTACAGTAATCGTCACATTTACAGTCCCACGTCACAATCATCAGAATGTCTGTCTGAAAGTTTACAGCTCAGCTAATATTACTGACTAGTCCAACAGCAGTCAGCCCAGCTCGGCGTCTGTCTTTCAGCCTTTTATTTCACCAAGCTCTCACCAACCACTAAAAGTCAGTCCCAGATTTACTCTTGTCCGGCGGCTTCTTGCTCGCTCACTCTCTCCTTTTCTCTTCTTAGCTTCCTCCGTCAGCGTCCTCTTCACTCTCTTCTCCTCTGCCATTATGTCCATAGGCTGCTGAGCCCGGTTACACCGCCCACTCCCCCAGTGCTCTGAGTTCATGGAGACTATGTCCAGGTTTTAGACTCGTTCTGGAGCCAGCCTCAAGTGGACGTTTGAGGAACTGCAGTGTTTGGCACTTCCTGTCGTCTCTATGACTCCTGCGATCGAAGTCACTGTCGGTTAACGACCTCTAATAAATCCTCGTTATGTTCTCTGAGTCCTGTTAATGAAATTGATGAGGGAAGACAAACAACAGTAAAGCCGAGCTATTAATAACTGCCTGTCTGCTATATGCTCGTTGACGCAGCGTACAGATCAGCGAGGTGCGTTTGTTATCGGACTGCTGCAGGCTGCTGGAGCCAAATGTGGCTTGTTTGGGACTCCTAACAACAGAGGAACTATAGAGGATCTCCACAAATCTTCACCGCCTCAGGGCATCTTAGAGAACACACACACTGAACGCAGCCACTGTGTGTGTGTGTGTGTGTGTGTGTGTTTGTCCTGGAGATAATACAGGAGGGTTTGTTGGTTAATTTTATGTCCCAAACACGCTGTGGATGGAAGCAGAGCTCAGTGTGTAAATCATCCTGCTCAGTGACCTAAAATATCGTCCCGGCAGCTTTTGTCGACATGGCATTGTGTCTGAGGTACCGTAGTCTGACTAAGTGGTGTGTAAGTAAGTGTGTGTGTGCACAATAGAAAGAGTGGGTGCTCGGTGCTGTTCGTCTGTTGTTGTTCTGTTTTCCTGCTCGTCAGCAGCAGTGCTGGTTCAGCTCAGCTGTGAGCAGCTTCACACGAGTTTCCTCAAAAGAACACGTTTGTAAAAATCCAAACGAATCCAACTTAAAACGTTAAACAGTGACCTGATCTGCATTCAGACACCTCGAAGCTTTTAATCAGAAACTTTTCTGTTGCCTCCTGCTGTGAAGTGTCTGATCTGCAGGAAATACAGCAGAAGAAGAAAAAGGAGTCTTTGGAAGAGGTTAGGGCGCTGGAATGTACTCATTTGCTAGGTGGCGCTAAATCCTACACGCTGGAGACTCCCTTGCTTCCTTTGTCGAGCGCATACGTTTCTTAAAACACCACCAGCCTCTTCTCGTTGGGCTGGCCGGCCTCCAAAGCTCTCGTGGGTTGATCTGGACGTTTCCTGAGCAGCAAGAGAGCTTAAATATCTCCTAAAAAGTGTTCCACATTAGAAAGTGGCTGTCGTTTATCCTTAAAAACAAGCCAGCGGGGAAGACTTTGGGATGAAGACATTAAGCAGCTAGAATAATCGCCTTCGCCTCAGCACATAGCATAAATTTAAGATCATGAATCCTGATATCAGGGAGTGTAAATCAGGCTAATCTTTCTGAAGTGAGAGCTGAGGAAAGCTCCTGTGTGAAATGTCTTAGACTTCCTGCTCGTCCCGGCCACATCTCTCCACGCCTGCCGGTGTGCTTCATAAAAGGTGTTTTCACTGTACCTACCTGTCCTGTGTCTGTATTTGTGCCACACAGGAGCTCATAAATCAACACACATTCACAAGTATCACCAGAAACTCATCAGACACCTTCGTTAACGACACACCACTGTTTGACTGATGAAACTGTGACCTGAGGAGCAAAATGTTTCAAACAAAACATCGATGTACAACGTTTGTAGGATTTGGTGGCATCTAGTGGTGTAGTCCTTATTGCAGCCCTCTCGCTTTAATGACTTTTCAAGCACTTTCCAGGCCCAGCTCTCTCAAATTCAAGGAGTTACACGGATGACTAATGAAAATGGAGTTATGAATGTTGTATTATGTTAATAGACCCCCCTAAAGCTGACACACTGGACCTTTAATGGTGTAAATAAGTGGCCTATAAACATAATTTGGAGCACGCGAGGCTGCTTGCAAACATAATGGATCTTTCTGTTTGTTTACGACTGCCTGCAAATCTTCATTTATCAGCTCTTTTATTCACAGCCACCCCGCTCAGTCTGTTTGCAGTAATCACTGTAATTCCCTTGATGTTGTTTGTTTTGTGTTTTTGCACAAAAAAGTTCCTAAAAAGCACAGTTTTTTTTTTTCCCTCAATGTGACCTCTGCACCTCTGCCATGCAGCGTGAAACAGAGACGTGGAGGCATCGAGCAGGCTGTCGCTGAGCCCCGGCTCACTGCGGAGGCTTATATCCTCTACTCACATGTATCTGAGAAGAAAACACACAACAGCAGCGTGAGAACCAGAAGCGATAGGAAGGAAAGTAGAGAGATAAAAGAGATGAGATTGGGGGTAAGATGGAACAGAGAGAGAGGGGGGAGGAGGGATTAGACAGAGGGAGAACGAGAGGGGATGAGGATGGATGACACAGCGGAGGGAGGGAGGGAGGGAGGGAGGATGGTAGTGAAGGAGGGAGGAGGCTGATCTTTCACAGAAATAATGATATCTTTTCTCCTTCAGAGGCCGTTGTCTAATCATTTTATTCTTCGGTTATCAGAGATGGAGGAGACAGATCTGCCATGTTGGCAGACAGCCACACAGTTAACACACAGCGCTGCCTGTGTCAGCACTGAAAGGCAAAAATCAAGGAGTTTATTCATGCGGACAAAGATCCTGTTTAGAGTCTCCGGGTGATGAACACAGACATTAGCAGAGGATTCGACGATATGCAGACGATGCACCGCTGTTACAGTGAGGTTGATTTGAACAGTTGCAGTGGAGGGGAGACTCACATTCAAGGAAATTGCTATAAAGTCCTGTTTAGGGTCTCAGGGTGATAAACACAGGTATTAGCAGAGATTCGACAATATGCAGACGATACACTGCTGTTACAGTGAGGATATTCTGAACACGGGAGACTTACATTCGAGGACATGTCTCTCCACTGTGAACATTTAACTGGAAACACTGCAAGAAACACGAGCAGCAACACTCAGGTCATTACAAACTGGAATAATCCTTTAAAATCCTACTATTGTTTTAAATGAGAAGTGTTTGTCTCGCTGCCTGTTGAGGATAAATTAGTGGTTTCAGTTGTTGGATACCTGGAAGAACCACAGTGTGAGCAGGAAACAGGCTGGAGCTGAAATGTTGTTGTTGTTGTACTTGAGATTTCTTGTTAGTTTTCATTCATTTAAACTTTAATAGTTACGTAATACAGTTCATGGTTTGTGTTAAACTAACATTAGCTGACCTTCAAATCTAAACCCAAAATATTCATGGTCTGCTTGATAGAAGGTAAATGTTAATTACAGATCTATAACACGGTCACTTTTCTCCACTACCTCCTACACTGGATAATATGATATTACTACATTAATAGTATATACTAATACACATATACTCGTTTCCATTTTGGGTTGCTGTTATTGTTTTTCCACACTGACTGTGAAAAGATGGATCCTAATAAAAAACAACCCACAGGCCTTGCTTGCTTGGTTTGTAAGAAAATGTTTCTCTGGGTGAACTGAAGCAGATGTGACGTCTGTCTGAAACTTTCAAGGCCAAACTGGAGGACTGATTTCAGCAGCCAGACTTATCGACGTGAGCATTGTTTCAAGACAGACTTGAAAAAAACGTGAAACTTTCCTTCAGCCATGAGGTGAAGAATCATCAAATATGGATGTAATTTCCAACTTTTTATGACCTGAAATCATCGCGTACTATAACTGCAAGGTGTCTGCAACTCTTAATATCGAGCAACTGAAAACCTAATTGTAAAATCTCATCACTACTGAATAATTAAAGTGGCTATAACTGATTTTTACAATAACAATGTATCAAATGACAATGTGAAAGAGGTCACTGGTAGTGATAAACAGAATTATCAGCTGAATCTGCAGCTCCTCTCGGCTTTACAGAACTTTATATTGATTTTCGGCTCATTGTTTATCTGACCGGCTCTTTTGGTTGATTCTCACTGTGTTGTTTTCAGAATAGAAGCTGTAAAAACTAACTGTACACCACCGGCTCAGCAGCACACAGCAGACACACACAGTTAGAGACTAGGTGGTGAACATAGTGCAGCATTTGTCATTAGCTTTCTTGTATTGGGGAGACAAGACAATGGTCTTGGGTAGGATGCAACGACAGGGCCTTTGCAAACTAGTGTTGGGACAGGCGGTTAGTGGAACATCGAGCCTTGGTATTCAAATGAAAAAGTCCCTGCAAAAGAAAAGACCAAACAGCTGCTAGCTTGTGTTTGTACCTTTACTGACAAGGTTAGGGTAACGTGAGATCTTTAGCATTTAGGTTGTTCTCACACTATGTAGCTGTAGCTGCTAATGTTAGCACAGTTTGGGTCAACAGGAAAAAGAGGAGGTTTTCTGGCCCGGGGTGCAGTAGAATGCTGACCAGGACTGAAGCCTGTGTCGTGCGAGAACAGGAGCTGGGCGATGTAACCAGGCTCAGCAGCTTCTATGGACATAATGGCAGAGGAGAAGAGAGCGAAGAGGACGCTGACGGAGGAAGCTAAGAAGAGAAAAGGAGAGAGTGAGCGGGCAAGAAGCCGCCGGACAAGAGTAAATCTGGGACTGACTTTTAGTGGTTGGTGAGAGCTTGGTGAAATAAAAGGCTGAAAGACAGACGCCGAGCTGGGCTGACTGCTGTTGGACTAGTCAGTAATATTAGCTGCTGCTGTGTCAGACGATCGACACAAAACTCTGCACACTTGAATTTTTCTGGATCTGTGGATCTATGAAATCTCGGAAATGTCAGTGCCATCACTTCGGTGATATTTCAGCAGTAAGCTGTGATGTAGGCTTGATTAAAGTTCAAAAGCATTCAGACTGTTATAGCAGTTTCTCTGCCTCCTTCATGTCTCCAACACGGCGGACAAACGCTGGAAGCAGACACACAGTCGGTGTTTTCTCCATACACGAGTCACGTCTTGATCTTTGAGTTTCCTCAGTTTACGCTCTGTTTTTTTTCTCCCCGTCTGGATGTGTCAGCAGCTGAGAGTTACAAGTGAAAAATCATGCAGAAAGGGGTGAAACAGCTGTCGTAGCACGGTGTCTAATGAGGTGTGTGTGGTACTTCCTTCCTACTACATGCAAACCCATGAAAAGACAGATAGACAGACAGACAGACAGTCATCATCTGGTTCTGTCTGTCTGAAGAGCTTTTTCATAAATTGATATCTCTGAATCATTAATGACCTTTTGTCATGCATTATAGACAGACTGAGAGAGGCTGAGAGTAGAGTTTGAAGTCTGTTATACAAATATATTCTTTTTTTTAAAACATGAAACTGCTGCTAAAAGCAAAGTGAGACCCAGCCAGCTGTGATATGAGCCACAGACATTTTTCAGCGATGACCCCCTCGATGTAAAAGAGGTCAGCGACAAACCCAACGAGAACAATCACGACTCGTCGTTTTGTTTTGTTTCGGTTCGCTTCGTGTTGTTTCCAGCAGAGAAAAAAGCTCTTTAAATTCAGTGTACAGCCTCAGTGGCTATGAAATGAAGCCAACACAGGAAGTAACGAGAACTGTCTGGCTCCAGAAGTGAGTCAGTCTCCATAAGTCCCCATGTTCAAATGTCCAACTTCACAGCAGAAATAAACATGTTTACAGCCTGGTACAAAAAACAGTTTTGGTCTCCGTGGCTAATTTCTCCGTTCCATGCTGTCTAGTGTTTTGATCTGGTTTCAGTCTTTGCCTGTTTTTGACTAACCTTGCGAGGCAGCTGGACTTTTGGGAGATGTTTTTTGCTTGAGGTTGATTGACAGACGGTTCGTCCAATAACCCGCCATGTATTTTTTTTGACAGTGCCCACCCTTTTCCATCCTGTCAGGTTAGTGTCTCTGTCTTTAACTTGGGAACATAGCGTAGCATTTAGCAGCTAAAGAGAGAGATATTTCACTCAGGGGGTGGTGGAGACCAAAAATGGAGCGAAAAGAGAGTTAATATTGCAGACAAATACACACACTGTTTGCCAACAATTCACCAGATCAGCTTCAGGGTTGTTCACAGCTTGTAAGTTTTCACAGGATATGTCTGATGCTATTCAAGGTGTAAAATTGTGATATTTATTCCCAATAAATATCCAGGTTTGGGTTCTTCTTACAAACGCATCCATTCAAAATGTATGGAAACGTTGGCACAAATCACATTCACTAAAGCTCTGAAAGCCCTCGTTTATAAAGAGGTAGAGTCCCATAATGAGCCTGTTAATCCTCTAATACTTGTCAGTGCTTCGCCCACTTTCCTTATCAGGAACCTACATGCATACCAAATTCAACCCACCCTCCAGTACAGCCTGTAACATACAGTATATGAACATATTCCAGCACATAACCCTCCATAAAAGGTGAACATCAGTGAGTTTTATTTGTTGGACAGAGCCAGGCTCGTTACAAGTCGTTTGACTTGGACTTGTTGGCATTTGCGTCTGTCTCACCAAAGACTCTATTCGGTGTCGGTCAAGTCCAGTAATATAATGTTGTTCAGCTGCAGTGACATCTGTTAACAGAAGTCATTTGTTGTTGTTGTTATTTGTTATCAGCGGTCCAGAAGAAGCCAGGAACCATAATTTATTTTCATAATTCATTTTTCTTTCAGCTCTTTCACACGGCAGACAGCGGAGACGTGGAGGTGTCTGCGAGTTTAAAATAAATCTGTGTAATGAATAGAAACGCACACAAAGGTACATTTTTATTATTTTTGTGTTATTCACCTACGTACAGAACGTTGCTCTGTATGCAGGTAAATAAAAGTTGCACTCCAGCTTGAGAAATGAAAAGTCTATACTTAAAGTAAATCTCATGGCCTAATCTGATTCAACAGTGTTACTTTTCTCTTCTTAGCTTCCTCCGCCAGCGTCCTCTTCACTCTCTTCTCCTCTGCCATTATGTCCATAGAAGCTGCTGACTGCTGGTCCTGAAAAACCTCTTCTTCTTCTTCTTCTTCTTCTTCTTCTTCTTCTTCTTCTTCTTCACGGTGGTCCAACGCCTGTGGTGCAAACACTAACTAACTGCTCTGAGCTCACAGTCCGGGCAGCCGGCTAACAGACTGAGCTAACATGAGCTAACAGCAGCTACAGGTGTCAGCAGTTTACTTCACTGTCCATCATAAACTCTGTAAATCACAGAGAGTTGAGGCGGAGCAGCCGGAGGACATCAGAGGGAAAACCAGAAAACATTTTCTCCATAAAATATGATCCAGTTTCACCAAAATCAGTGAAATAGTTGGTGGTGTGTGACTTAGTGCCGTAAAGCGTTACGTACTTCTCCCGACCCGGAGCCCAAAGTTACATAGTGTGAGAACAGACGTACGAATGACAGAGACACCGTTCACCTGATCACAGGTCAGATTTATCAGAGTTAACAGAGGAGAGGAAAGTTAGTTGCTTTAATGCACGTGTGGGCGTCCAGCTGACTCTGGTACTATTCGGCTACTCACAATAACATGCCAATGAAATGAATGAACACTGGTGAGATCTTTCAGACAGAGCAGTGTCTGCTCCTGTCCTCTGCGTTCATCAGCCTGCACTCACTCCAAAGCTTTGGGCTGCAGTAGATTGCTTCAGTGAAATACAGCTACTTAAACAGATTACCAGCTCCGGGATGAGATGGCTGTAAGTCAGCCCTCCACCACCACCTCCACCTCCTCCTCCACCCCTGCAAACACACACATCCCCTCATCCATCCTGTAAATCTGCACTACATGGGACAGTGTTTGCCTCCCTCTCTCTCTTCATCTTATGTAAGTGTGTCCTGGTCTTACTGCAGCCCACAACAGTCACCCTGACACATATACACACTGTCTGAGCAAAAGTTTCATTATCATTAAGGTCAGCTGTGTGTGTGTGTGTGGTGTGTGTGTGTGTGTGTGTGTGTGTGTGTGTGTGTGTGTGTGTGTGTGTGTGTGTGTGTGTGTGTGTATGTGTGTGAGGGGGGTGGGCGGGTGAGGGTGCACGCACACTGAGAGAGAGAGAGAGAGAGAGAGAGAGAGAGAGAGAGAGAGAGAGAGAGAGAGAGTCGGCGGAGGACAGATCGGAGTCAGTCCGGAGGATGCTGCGCTGACATGCGGACCACTCTCTGATCCGGACCACGACGTTCACTGAGAGACTGCTGCAGATCCTCCTCAGCACAGAGCCAGCCGGTTCGGTTCTGTTCTGTTCTCCACCCCTCACCACCCTCCACCGTCCTCCCCTCTCTCCTCCTCTCTTCTGGACCGGCTTGTGTCGCCATGCCGCCGCCGGCCGCCTGCTCGGTCGGGCTCCGCATCGCCACCTTCCCCGCGGTGGTTCTGTGGATCGGGCTGCTGTGGAGCAGCGTCTCAGCAGGAGGTACGGCTCTCATTTACGTGCTCTGACACGAACCTGTGCATGTTTTCATTTTTTGGCTTGTGTCCAAACACAATGACAGACAGCAGCTCCACTTCACCCAGAAAACAACAACTCGGCTTTGTGCGTCTTCGTGGGCATCCCTCTTGTTTTGAGACATCTCCTCCTCCCGCGACTCGTAGGAGGAGATGGAGGGAGAGGTGGAGGGAGTCTGAAGCAGCCTTTGAAGTCTTGAAATAAACGCTGTTGCGGGCTATTTAGTGTGCGGGGAAGCTTCCAAACCAGTTTGGCACAACATGCCCGGGCTGCATCCATGTGGACCGGAGCCCACTCGTGTGCGTGGGAGCTTCGATCCGTGAGTGAATGCAGAGAGAGATCACCTGTCAACAAGCTCTGCAGTTGGACTGTTTGTCACGCACAGAGTGGGAGATGCGGGGATCCCTCCAGTGTGAGCAGCAGCAGTGAAGTTACAGTGATGAGCCTCTGAAATGACTTCAGGCTGCTGGTTTGGTCTTTATTAATTAAAGCTTTTATTGTGGTTCATAAATGACTCACTCACGCTTTATGGATCCGCTGTAAAGAATTTATTGTTCTTCTTATTTATCAGTATTTAACAGACGCTGTTCGTGTCCATCAGCACCGATGCAGCACTGCACACACACACTGCTGCCACTGAAACACACTCACAATAAACCAGCTGTGTTGGAATGGAATTAATATGATCCAGTATCACTGAGGTGTTCTGACCCGGTGTTTTACTGTTGGGTTACTCAGTACCATGTATACAGAGTATACATACAGAGTATACATACAGAGTACTGCATGTTCAGGAGATTTTTAACCTTTAAACAAACAACAAAATATTACAAATATGTTTTACATCTTGTGTCTGCAGTGTGCTGATGCAGCACTATTTATTCATTTATTATTATCACATCCTAAATGGACCCATTTGGGTCCATCAGTACCAATGCAGTATATTACTGCTGGGTTACTGGATCAGAACAAGCTTTCAGGTGTTTTTCTGGTAATTTAGTACCAACTGGTAAAAACACTGTTGGGTTATAGCACTGAATTAACTCACTCATGAACAGCAGGCTGTTCTGACCCAGTCTCAGTGTTATTGTTGTATCACTGCTGGGTTCTTGGACCAGAACAACCATTTAGTTTGGTGGTATGGTGGTATATGAATCAGCGCTGCAGTGTGTCATTTTAAATGCTCACCTGGACCCAGTCTGTGTCCATCAGAACCACTGCAGGATGGGTTCATTTGGTACCAATTGGTACCAACTCAAAACAATTGGTCTGACCCAGAATTAGTTTTATTTTTATATCAGGCTGAATTCAAATACACAATAAAACCAATGTAGCGCTGAATTAACTTAACTCAGCACCAGTGGGATGTTCTGACCCGATGTTATTTTTATGTTACTGTTACTGGATCAAAACAACCATTTTGTTTGGTCGGTTTATGCCCATCACAGTCTGCATCCATCTAGCACCGATCCAATACTGGATGAGCCGCTGGTTGTTCTGGTAAACAACAATGAAATCACTGGATTAAAAGTGGACCCGGTGCCGGTCAGTCCAGCAGTATCACAATATTACTGGGACCCCGATGGTTGACTCAGTGTTATTTTTAGCGGCTCGCTCTGTTGGTCGATCCGTCCACAGAAGTTTCCCCATCGTCTGGTGACCACAGCTTTATCTCTGGAGGCTGAATGTGCCACGTAGGTCAGGTGTGTGTGTGTGGACATTTACGTGGTCGCAGCTAATTCACACTTGTCTGTATCACTGTTAGGTTACTGCTGTAGACCAGAACTTCTCCTTGTCTTGGAGGTTTTCTGCCTGTAAAGTCTCCTCATCACTCAGAGTATCAGTAAAACAAGAAATGACAGATTAGAGATCAGAAATTAAATGAAGCGACTCTGAACGGATCGGCAGTAAAACAAACAGTCGTGGTTCAAAGAAAGCAGCACGACTGTCGGAAGGAAACAGTCCGATGTTTTGCTCTGTCTTCTGTCGTCATGTGACTTCCTCCAGAGTCTGAATCTGAGAGACGGCAGACGTCTTTGTCACTGCAGAGTCAACAAATGTTGTTTTTTTGTGGGATTTGCTGAAACAACTGATTGTGTTTGTGTTGGGAGGGCGGTATCGTGAGCTGTGTCGTGTCTTCGGTGGCTCTTTGGAGTTTGTGTTTGGTGATGTCATCAGTTATCTGGTCTTGGATGCTTCAGATTTGTGATGGTAGGACGATGTGGACCTGCACTGCCAGGAACCCAAACCTGAGTGTGCAAAGACCTCAGAACTGTCCATGGACAAACTGTCTTCAAATCTTCAAGTCTAGAGCACAGGATCCCAAAACTGAGTTTTCAACGTACATAAACCTGCAGCAGAGGTCTGTTTGAACCGGATCTTTAAGAATTAAGTTCTTAAATCTGCAATGGATGATTTTCTGTCCAAAGTCGACACTTAACAGTTACCACAATCAAAAAAGTGTTTTCACTGCTCCGTAACCACAGAGGCTTTGATGACCTTTAAATCTCAGCACATCCAGGCTCAGTTTACTCAACAGTGTCTTTGAGATGTTGTTTTATGTTTCTGTATGATTCTTTTGTGGCGTTTTCCATGGCAACTAAAGTGCGACTGGACCACCTGTCTATCAGGCGAACTTCAACCAATCAGATCAATAATACGACGACAGGAACGACGCAGTCAAACTTTTACGAGTTTGAACCACAATGGTTGATGGATCCTTCCATGATGACGGGATTTCGTGAACCTTTCATGATCTCTGGAGTTGTGTCAGGAGTCGTCGGGCATATTTTGAGCTTCAAACAGGAGCTTGTCTTGACCAGTACCAGGGACTTACCCTGAAATTCCAGGCTGATTCCAGGCTCTGTGACGTTTTGGTCATTTCTCCATGCAGCTGCAGATCCTAACTGGAACGTCTTTCCTGACATTTGCATCAGCGTGATTCAGTGTTGGTCTGCTATTCTGCACTGGGTGTTTTATTTTGAAAATTGACCAGATTCTCTGTGCGGTTTCTGTGACTGACTTCCTGTCAGCTCGTTAAAATTAGGCATTAAAGTTAATTATATCAGCCATATGCTGCTTCAGTTTTAATCACTGTTATTTTAATCTGCCTCTTGCAACTTTATGAGTCCATCACTGCTTTAATATCATCCATCTTTAATTAGTTAAGTCTGTTTTTAAGTCAAGTTTAGACATCCAGCAATTCATCGATCACTTTTGGGGCGTCTGTACTGTGATAATCTTCAGATTAATTGATAATCATCGTTAGCTGCAGCCCTGATCAGGTTCATACTTTCACCGTGAGCACGCCGTGTTTCATCACAGAGAAACATTTCAGGTCTGTCTCAGCTTCACGCGGCTCATCTGAGCTTTTCTTCTTGTTCCAGAAGATTTCATCTTCTTTCGCTCTCTTTGATTTTATTTTGAAAATCCAAACTGACAGTCGGTCTCATAGAGCCCGTCGAATATCCCACGTCTGTCAGCGAGGACTTCTTTAGTGTGTGTCTAAAGAATTTACCCATCGCACACACACACACACACACACACACACATGAATTCATCAATCAGTTCCCAGAAGGCTTTAGTCTGCTTGTTAATCCTTGTCACTCCTGTCTCTCCTCGTGTACATGCACAAAATGTTCGATCTGTAAATGAAGCCACACACACACACACATGCACACACACACACACACACACACACACACACACTCTGCATCACTGGCTTCATCTCACCGTCGGTGTCTGTGCTTAATGAGATCACCCAGCAGAGATGTAATGTCACCGAACAGGCTTGTGATTGTGTGTGTGTGTGTGTGTGTTTACATGTTAGCGTGTGTGTTGTACGTGTGTGTGTCTGTGTATGAAGATAGGCTGGATCACCGCGTGGTCTAATTTCTCGGGGTGAGAGTGATAATCTGCCAAAAAGACAGCTTGACAGCCGAGTGCCGACTCGAGCTCTCCAGCCGGGAAGCTGAAGCCAAACTGCAGTTTTGCATCCAGAGAGCAACATTTGTATCGACCCTGCTGGAAGAGTTTTGTTGTTCAAAGTTTGTTGTGAAGTTAGCTGTAGCTGTTAGCTGGATTTAAGAAAAAAGTATGGATTCTCTTCTCCTCTCCTCTGCAGAAGTCAATTCGTCTTGTAACTCGCCTTTCTCCTCTCATCACATCACCTCTCTGGTTTCCTCTTCGCTTCCTTCCTCCTGTCCTCTTTCAGTCGACTCTTCTTTGTTTTTTTTGGCTCTGCTATTACTTTTGAGTGAGAGGAGAGAAAAATGGAACTGAGGGGGAGACAGACGAGATTGTTTCTTATGGTTGAGTAACTCCGGCCTTATTATACAACTCGATCCCCGGGCTGCAAAGTTTTCAGAATAAGCATCAGAAAGAGAAACATGAAGGGAGGTTTGAGAAAGAGAAGCAGCAGAGAATATGAACGCAAAGCTGCTGTGTGTGTGTGTGTGTGTGTGTGTGTGTGTGTGTGTGTGTGTGTTTAGCTGCTGACAAAATAATAATAAAACATTCACAAACATCTTTCTCTCATAAACTAATGTCTGTTAGATCTACACTGACCTGTGATCAGGTGAATGGTGTCTCTGCTCAGTTTGTTAGCTGCTGTTAGCTAATGTTAGCTCAGTTTGTTAGCTGCTCTTAGCTACTGTTAGCTCAGTTTGTTAGCTGCTCTTAGCTACTGTTAGCTCAGTTTGTTTAACTGCTGTTAGCTAATTTTAGCTCAGTTTGCTAGCTGCTGTTAGCTAATTTTAGCTCAGTTTGCTAGCTGCTGTTAGCTCAGTTTGTTAGTGTCGTGCCAGAACCGGAGCTAGGCGAGCGGGTAGTGTAGATTGACAGGTGGGTGTCGTTACAGATGGCTTCATTCAGTCCGCCTCAGGTCCGATGATCCACGTCTTTGCTGATATTTAGATTAGCTGGAGGTGGAGGAGGCAGCACCATGTTCTCCATGACACTCATGTTCTGTCCATTTATGCTGTCATTGATCTCAAGGAGAGACGTCACTGTCCCCATAGAGACCTCAGGACATTTGTTTGACCTCCATATGTGGCATGCTAGCTCACAATAAGTCTTTCAATAACATTCGGGGCTCTTCTTATCCGTTAATGTGTTATATCCTCGTGAAATAGCAAGAAGCGCCGGCAGAACTGAATCAAATTGCAGGACGACAGTTTCCAGAGACCCGGCAGGTAGAAGAGGTGCTCATAAGACAGAAGCCGGCAGCAGAGCAGAGACAGCAACAGACAGTTGGAAGTTGGAGGTGACCCCATTTTAATCAGCGGCACTCTCGGCCCAGCGGCAGCAGCAAAGCAGCAAAGCACAGGTGGGCTTAGAGCCGGTTTAACCTTTCATTTCCAGGCGAGCTCACCGGAATATGAGCCCCCTGATTAACATGATTATACAGATCATTGTGCTCTTAATGAACAGCTAATGCCGCGTTCCATAGCTGCAGTCCAGGTTTGAAGGAATGTAGCAGCAGTTTAGACTGTTAACTAGATACCGGCTGTGTGTTTGCTGCGTTTCCTGAAGCATGACGTGAGTTTAAAATTGATTTCTTGCAGGTTTCAGGTCACTAAAGTGAGCAAACCTGCGTTAGAGACGGACGATCCATCGCAGCGTGAACACGGACTCCACTTTATTTTATGATCTTATCAGCATCTTGTAATTTTAGTCGTGAGCAGGAACTGTTGAAAAAAACAATTTTCTGAGATTTGAGTTTGCTGCAGAGCACGATCATATTCAAGATAATGTGAATCGAGCTATTTCAGATTTAGATATTTTCTAATTTGCTGCTTCTCAGAGGAAAGATCATTTCCGTCTCACTGTGTTCATGACACAGCAACGTGTTGTCAGGTTTAGAATACTGAAACAGTTTGTTGAAGAGAGGTGAAGGTTTTGGTTTTGGTGCATCCATCATGACCTTGAGAAACGTAGACCTTGATCTTAAGTCCTTAACTTCTTCTCTTGAGGTTGTTTGAACCTGATCTGCACATTCACAGCTGTAAGCTCTTGGTGGTCGTGGTGATTTGGTCGTTGCCGCTGCGATATTCGTGACTTCACAATATGAGTTGCAACATAGCAAAAGGAAGTTCTGGCAGTGGGCTCAAACAAGACAAATGGACCCAGAATAGTTCTTTTATTGTCTCCAAAATATTTAAAAATGATCTTCTAAGAGCTTCATTTCGGTCCAGCAGCAGGCTTTCTCTTTGTATTTAGGAGTGTGTGTGTTTATCCTTGTTAGTGTTTGCTGCAGCTGGAGGAGTGTAAGACGAAGCACAAGCTGCCATCTCAATTAGTCCCCGCACTCATTAGGACCAGAACTGAGAGCTGCAGCTTCCCGCTCTCTCACACACTCTGACATATGGTCCGGGCTTCTGCAACAAACTTAGCAGAGACGACAACAACCCAGTGAATTATTCAAAGTGTGTGTGTGTGTGTGTGTGTGTGTGTGTGTGTGTGCGTGTGTGTGTGTGTGGGGAGGAGGTGGAGGAGGTGGTGGGGGAGTTCTGCGCCTCCCCTGATGTTCCCCCGGTTCTAACCTTCCTCTGTGTACAGCGTTGACATCAAAGGAGGACGGCAGAAGCGGTGGCAGGTCTCACCGTCAGTGATGACTCCACCTCAGCAGGTCTGCTCAGACCTCTGTGACCCGGCGCGGCTGTTTAAAGACATTTGAAAGTGTGTGTTGCGTGTGAGTGTGTGTGTGTTTGTGTGTGTTTTGTTCAGTGTGGGTCGTCAGCGCCTGCCTCAGTATCCGGGATTATCCTCTCTAGGATGGCTGCAGGATTGCACGGATGCTGCTGACACTTCTGTACAATAGAAGCAATTAACTGAAGCTTAACTTGGTGTTTGTCTGTTTTAAGCCATGGATGTTTGTTCATCTGTGTGTGTGTGTGTGTGTGTGTGTAATTGAAACCAGTTTCTCTGTTGTCCGTCTCCGTTTCTGGGTCTTCATTTATCAAAGCGTTCGTAGAAGAAGATGAATGTGCATAAAAATGTACAAATTGCCCCGAATCACTGAGATAAAAATGATTAATCTGCATCGTCGTCAGAGCTCGACTGATTCTGCATATTTGAGGCTGATTGATGTGTTTGATGATAGCTTTAGCTTTAACCACTTGCTAAAGTAGCTAACCGCTAATTAACTGCTACTAACTGAATCTGCGTTAGCATGCTAACAGAACCGGGCTCAGCAGCCTCTGAGACCAACAGGGAATAATGTGACAGTACCGAGCTGATCTACAGACTTTATGATGAAAACACTGATCAGTAGCAGTAGAGCTAAAGCTAATATAATAAAGCTAATACAGCTAACACTGAGGACTCAGTTAGGTTGGAGCTAGTGCTAATGTAGCTAACTGCTAACATAAGTTAATGCTATGGACCTCGCTAGTTTAGGGAAAAGGCTAACATAGCTAACTGATAATTTAAGCTATTGTTGTAATTTTTGCTGGTTTTGAGATGTAGCTAACTGCTAACGTTAGTTACCATTACTTGATGTAAAGATTAATAAGTAGTGAACCACTAACTGTGGTTAGCTCGGTTCGAAGTTAGCCTGGACACCGCTGGGTTCAGAGGTTCTGTTCAGTACCTGGTTGGTCTATTTGTTGTTGTTTGTTGTTATGCTAAGCTAAGCTGAGCTAACTCTTGAATTTGACCCGGTTCATGTGATCAGCATTAGGCTGTATTCAAGTGTAGCATTTTCCGTGTAAGACCTGGGATTTGTCGACATAATTCATCTTTTAGAAGCTTCTTTGGACACTCGGCGTGCAGCGTGGTGACTCTGGTCGTCTCCATCTTGGTTGTTCTGCCCCCTTCGGTGCAGTGTAAACAACATGTCGTCTGCGTAGAAACGTAATGGAAAACTGTGATCCAAACAGAGATTTGATTCGGTTGTTTGGGATTAAAGTGACAATATGGATTTTCAGCCTGACTGAGTTACACACAAACACACCAGCTCGTCGCTGACACTTTGCCTTGTCAAACTCACTCAGAGGAGATTGGCACAATCGAGCGTGTCTGCAGCCAAACCTTTTAAAAGGTTAATATTTCAGCTCCCATTTGCCTCAAAGCTTATACGTTAAGCTGGCGCTCTGCTCTCCCTCGTGTCTCTGCTTTTTGATACGGGAATCCTGCTGAAGTCGCTTCTGTTTGACGCGTTCAACAAACAAGCGTCTGCGCGTGTGATAATCCACGCCGAGCACCCGCCGCTGATAGCTACGCCTGTCACGCCGTTGAGTCGGTGTGTTTGTCTCCCTCGTACCTCGACTCGAATAGATCTGAGAGAGCTGCCGAGCCGAGCGTTTCTGGGATAGAAAAGATGTCTGTGTTTTTTCTTTGCCATGATTGGCTCCAGTCTGAGCCGTGAGGTTCAATGTGCGCTCCGCTCGGCTGCCCGGTTTGAGGGATTGATTGATTGATTCCTGTCACGTGGGCGTGCAGAGTTCTCGCACCGATAAAGCCCCTCTGAGCTTTGGAGAGACTTCCGCTCCAACAGCTCTGAAGTGTGATGTAGGATGAATTTAAAGGCTCGAGGAGATGCAAAGCCTCCATCCACACTTCAGCTTCCTGCAGGATGATGGCTGCCAGTCACACTCTGAAGTGGAGGACGGCTGTTTATGTCGGACTGAGCCACAAGAAACTAACTTCTTCTTTCAAACTGAACCGTTGAGTCAGCTGATAGGAACCAGAGTTTTTGCATGTTTTTTATATTTGGCTGTATATTTCAGACTGACTTCACGCCCTCCAGGCGATCCATTCATTTCTGCGCCAAATAAAATTCAGCTTGCAGAGACCTGATGGGTGATCCATCATCACTGTCAACATGTTGCAGAATGTGACAGTAATGCAACAGATTATGCAAAACTCTGTTTTTATTAGTTTATAATCACCTGAAAATAAGAACTGTTGTTTTTGTTGACCACGTTTGGACGAGAGCGTGGAGCTGGTGACGCGGTACGAGTGGGGCCTCGACTGTGGAAACAAAACGTCAACAGGAACAGAATCTGGATCAGATTTGATCAGCACTGCCTAGTTTGACAGTTTAATCTGAGCCCAGCGTGTCTGGTTGAGTTTTTTACGGTGAAATGTGGAGTTTCACAGTTTTTCAGTCTCAGGATTTTGTGGGCGGTCCTTAAAGGGCGGCTCGATGACATGCTGAGGCCGCCCTGAGCAGAGAGACAGAGATGAATTCATCTCAGCTCAGAGTGTTTCAGAGTTAGTCATGTCATTTTCTGAACTCATCTGACACGTTTCAGTCGCTTCAAAATGGCCGCTCGCACAGGAGTGGGCGTGGCTTCAGTGCCTTCAGAGGACACGCCCCCACAGTCCTGAGCTGAGAATTCATTTTTACCTGATTTTGACACCTGATTTTATAAACTTGTTGATATTTTTAATCATTCAAATTTGGCTGGGTGGTTCATAACTCTTTCTTCTTTAGTCTGACAAACTCAGAACATTTATTCTGACTTTTTTCAGCGCTGCAGACAGACGGCCACAAAGCCGTGACGAATAATAACATTTTTATATTTCAAACTGCTTTTAGGATGTCTGTGATTGAGACTCGGCTCCCAGAAAACGGTGATGAAATCAATCATGTCGCTCGGCTGTGAAATCTACACTTCTAAAAAACGATCCATACGTGTTAGACGTTCTGCTGTTCGACACCGTTCTCATCATTTACAGCCGAGTCGGTCTGTATCTCGCGGACGTCCTGAGCGATGATCAATATATATATTTTCCTCAGTCTACGCTGACTTTTGATCATTTACTCATGAAGGTCTGGATGAGAACAAAGCTGCCGGGCATTGATCGACGCTAAGGTCAGCTCTGATTGATTTCAGCCTTTAAAGCAAAATATATATTTTTTATTACAGCACCTGGAAAACAGCTCAGCGCTGTAACATCCTATATATAAAGACTGTAATAGACAGCTGGGAGAGTCGACTTTTGCTCTCTGTGAACCTGCTTTTAGGGCACATTTATTATTCTATACCTAAAAGCTTCAGTGCTGCACTCAGGCTGGTGTTTTTATGTCTGAGTCACAGTCTGAGATGAATCTTACATCAAAATATGAACAGAAAAGACAACAACCGTCAGGCTTTATGACTGATGTCTGATTGTTGTTTGTGATCAGCGTCCACCTTTATTTCTTCTCTGCTTCATAATTCATGACTGGATGTTGACATCTGGGTCATGGCCGCCCCGAGGCTCGAGCTAAAAGCATTCCTCCGTTCTTTCTTTCTTTCTTCTTCGTCTCCTTTCACAATTGATGTGGCCGCCGAGGAGATACATCCACCTTTTCTTTTATTCATGGATTAAAAGCACAGAGCTCGCGTACCTGTGACGGACCCCGACACACATGAGATCACTCCACTGGGAGATCTTTTTTTATCTCAGAGGTTAATTGTTATCTTTGTGGATGTTTAACAGGTTTGAGATTAATAGCATAATTAGATATTTCAAAGCTGTATCGCCTCATCTGCAAATCACGTGCGTGTTACATCATTTCAGACAATATCTGACTTAATGTGAACATTTTCTGAGTGCACGTCAGAAGCTTCAGTTCCTTTAATTTGTGGAGAAATCTGACAGTTAACCCTCGAGACGCCAGAGCCTCGGTTATTTTAAAATCATTCCCAGTGAATTGAAAGAAGGAAAATAAAGTCTGAGCTTTGTGTTGTAGATATTATAAGTTGCATCGTGGGAATTGACAAAAACATTGTGAAAGTCACCAACAATAGGCATCTCCCAGTAGGCGGGAGGTGGATGCTGTTTTTTGGGGAGGAGTGCGCCAAAGAGTCGGTTTCACATATACGTTTGTTTGAGACCAAAACTGTTTTTTGTACCAGGCTGTAAACATGTTTATTTCTGCTGTGAAGTTGAACATGGGGACTTATGGAGACAAAAATAATCAGCAGTTACCTGAAGGAGTGTGCTGAAGAGTCGGTTTCCACATATAAATTTGTCGTTTTTCTTTCCTCATGTGAGTTGCCAAAGACAGACGACCTACAACATCACCGTGGAAATCATAAAGACATTTTGAGTTTAGAATTTTTGATCAACATCAATAAACAGCGGGACCTGCTCAGCTCTTACTGCCAGAGAAGAACACAGTGAAGTGCGCCGAAGAGTCGGGAGGGAGGACGGACCAGGTCGTGGTGACTAGCTTAGATATTTCTTGTATGTATTTTTGTATTTTTTGTATGTTGTCAGCAGTCTATGTTGTCATATGTTGTTAAAAACAGTAGCTATTACTGCATTACTGTTGTGTGTTGTTGTGTTGAAGTGCGAAGTAAACTGCTGCCAGCTGTAGCTGCTGTTAGCTTATGTTAGCTCAGTTTGTTAGCTGCTGTTAGCTCATGTTAGCTCAGTTTGTTTAGCTGCTGTTAGCTCATGTTAGCTCAGTTTGTTTAGCTGCTGTTAGCTCATGTTAGCTCAGTTTGTTAGCTGCTGTTAGCTAATGTTATCTCAGTTTGTTTAGCTGCTGTTAGCTAATGTTAGCTCAGTTTGTTAGCCAGGCCGTCCGGACTGTGAGCTCAGAGCACCGGGGGAGTGTCAGTGTTTGTACTACAGGCGTTTTGGACCACCGGGATGAAGAAGAGGAGGTTTTCAGGCCCGGGGCGCTGACGGGGGAATGCTGACGGGGAGCAGAGCCGGTGTCGTGCCAGAATGATTTCTGCAGACATAGAAATGGTCCTTGCAGACACAAAGTGACAACGGCAGCACTGTGCTCTGAAATCCATTATTTCCGATGGCTTGCACAGCTCGCCGCTGGTGTTCTCAAACCTGGTTCAGCTAGGTTGAGCGCAGCACAAATGAGTCTGAACGAGCCATAAATACATAGAGAACTATGTGATTTAGTACCTTCTTATATTACATCCGTCTGGTTTCAAACGTTGCACTTTTTAAACCATATTTGCCGTCACACTTGTTGTGCCAAAGCTCGCAGATGGACGCCAGCGACAGATAAAGATGACTTATCAACACCTCCTGCGACGACTTGAACATTTCACATCGGCGGCTACGTTTCATAAATATGTTTGTCATAGCAACCAGATGATCTTAGCACCAGAAGCACTTGTGCCTTGACACTGAGTAAGAGCGTCTCTTGGTATGTGCTCAAGGAGATGAGGCGTGCAGGCAGGAGGAGGGTGACTGTGCGCGAATGATGAAGCAGGAAAAGTAGAAACGACTTAAAGTAGTGCAGTTCTTATGTGAAAACATTTAATCCTCATGAGGATTAAATGTCCTCAAAAAAGAAAGAAGAGAAGTGAAGTAAAATATTCCAGAGTCAGAACATTTTTACTTCTTTTCAGCGCCGCCGCAGAGTTGGATATAGGTTTGGTGCTAAGATTAGGACAGGATTAAGCGGAAATGTCAGCGTTAGTAATGGTAAAGGTTAGGATTAGGAGGAATGGTTTGGGACTGAATACAGTTTCTAAGAGGTATGCGGCAGTAATACAAATGTGTGTGTGTGTGTGTGTGTGTGTGTGTGTGTGTGTGCTGACATGTACATGTTTGTTAGCCGCTCCGCTGAGCAGAAACATCGCCTTGTGAGTGCACTCGCAGCCACAAGTCATTGAAACTCTCCTCACACTCCTGCCTGCCTCCAGTTAGCAGCGGGGGAGGGCTGATGGGGGGGAGGAAGGGGAAGAGGAAGAGGGTGAGTGATGGAAGAAAGTGATCCAGAGGAAACAGACAGCTCTGTCCCTCCACAGGCCCGAAAACCTCGCCGCGTTTTCCCTCGACGACGATGATGACGAATGTTTTAAATGATAAAATGTCACGTTAGAGGATCACAGTGTTCGTTTACATAACTGCTGACAGTTAAT
This sequence comes from Protonibea diacanthus, assembly GCA_028641955.1. Classification (NCBI taxonomy): domain Eukaryota; kingdom Metazoa; phylum Chordata; class Actinopteri; family Sciaenidae; genus Protonibea; species Protonibea diacanthus. Next base: position 1,341,106 of record CM053991.1, read on the forward strand.
TCAGCTCAGTAAATCCTGGAAATCAAGACGAAAACTTGCAGTTCCTCAAACGTCCACTTGAGGCTGGCTGCAGAAGTGAGTCAGTCTCCATAAGTCCCCATGTTCAAATGTCCAACTTCACAGCAGAAATAAACATGTTTACAGCCTGGTTCAAAAGGGGGTGAAGAGGGTGAATTTATATACAACTCACCTGTTCACATTATATTAAGGCTTAAAGTTATGCAGGATCGTACGTACGTGGTACTGAACGTGCATATGAACCAACACTCCGTTGTTACGTCTGGTTTATTCAGCATCTCAGTCGATGGTTGCGGTTCTTCCTCCGCAGTTTGGACGACTCGGTAATATTCAGGAGGGAAACTGAGTGTGCGAGCTGTGTGATTTGACTGAAGTGGAAAGTGAAAGTCCCATTTTCTTTTGTGCCGAACAAATTATGATGATTTAAGAGAGTTAATGTTCCATGAAATGACTCGACTAAACCCTGAAATATTCTGACAGAACTGCAATGTTGAAGTTTGTTAACTTTGTCCCAAAAGTCTGGAAGAGAAGGAAAGACGATCAGTTTTTAATCTGCTGCCGGCTCCTATGAATTCTAAGTAATAAGATATGTGAATATGAAAATGTGAAGAGTGTGGCTGTGTCTCGTAGGCTGGGTTGATATATTGCTGCAGCTGCAGCTCGTCGTCGCTTCATCTTGATGTAATTATGTTGTGGTGTGTTAATCTCAGACGACATGCTTAGGTCATGATTTTTCTGTCTTCATAAAAGAAAAAACACAGACTCACCTAGAATAAAGCTGTGGCTGGTTGTCGTTGCTGTTGTTGTTGTTGTGCAATCCACCTGGGAAACAGTTGATGTGGTTGAGCAACAAGATTTATCGCTCATTAATCATACATGCTGCTCAGGAGAGAAGCGCAGAGACATTTACATGTGTTCATGTGGAAAAGCAAAGAAGTGAGTCAGAGAGGCCGAGATCACGGGAAATATGGAGGGAGGGTGAAAGTAAAGTTGACATGGAAGCAAATGGAAGGTGGAGGAGGAAACACAGCTGCACCCAACAGGAGGGGAGGAAGAGGGGAGGAAGAGGGGAGGAAGGGGGAGACTGGACGACGGGAAGGAAAAAGAGCCCACAGACAATGCCATCTGCTCATCTGAGCTGGTCATGGCTGGCTGCAGTAACACCTGCTTCACACACACACACACACGCACACACACACGCACACACACACACACACACACACACACCAGCTGAGGCTTGAAAGCGTCACGTTTTGAGCTTTAAACCAAAAGCAGAGCAGATTTTTCGCAGGTGTTAAAGGAGTCGGCGTGCGTCTCTCAGACGATTGGAAACATATTTCAGATGATGAGACTGAATCGATCCGCGACGTTCAGATTTTATATTTTTAGTCTTAGCGCGTCTTCGCACACCTGTAGACTTCACAAACAGGTGTGTGAGAGCTCCACACACTGTCCTGATGAAGGTCACCTCAGATCGATGAAGCTTCAGAATAAATTAACCAGAAGTGACATGCAGAGATTACACGGTCACTGTGCATGAGCTGAGACCGAAGACTGTCTAAAACCTAGACGTAGTCTCTGTGACATCCTCACAGACTGTCTAAAAACTGGACGTAGTCTCTGTGACGTCCCCACAGACTGTCTAAAACCGGACGTAGTCTCTGTGACGTCCCAGCAGACCATCTAAAACTGGACGTAGTCTCTGTGACGTCCCCACAGACTGGATGTGAAGGTTGCAGGGAGTGTCGTACTTGCTGTTCAAGACATTTCTGTCGGTGGTAACGTTGTGGACACACACACACACACACACACACACACACACACACACACTGTGTCTGACAGCTGCGTGCTGTTAAGAAGATTCCCGTTAACGGCTGTTAAACTTTAACCCGGTTGGTGTTTTCCAAAAACTAAATTTGTTTCTCCGGCACTTTAACCGTCCAAGTTTAATTAATTGACTTTCATTAAGTCTCTCTGAAAATGCTGCGTGCGCTCTGCTGCATCGTTAGTTGACGGATGTTATTGAATCCTCAAACTCGGTGAGAACGAGTTCGTATTAATCAAGTCATTTAACAAACATTAGAGTTATTAGCTCAGTAACAAATTCACCCAAACTTCAGAAGATAATCAGTTTTGATGAGGCCGTGTTGAACATGTGCTGGATGATAAGGATGCAACACACGTGTGTGTGTGTGTGTGTGTGTGTATGTGTGTGTGTGCAGAGGAGATTGCTTATCCACATCTGCTCTGAGGTCATCGTTGATTGGTCGGCTCGATAGACGCTCCGCTTTCAGTTTCAGGTCATTCCACTCGCTGACCCCGAGCGCTGCTCGTGTGCCAATCCTCAGATACCATCGATCAGTGTGTGTGTGTGTGTGTGTGTGTGTGTTGGCACTCATCACTTCTCACACAGGAAATCATTAAATCAGTGCAGTGTGCTTACCCAGCGCCTGAATCTGAGAGGAAGACACATCTGAGGTCACAAACGCTGCATTTCCACCAGAGTCTGGCTTCCAGAATGTTCAGCCAATTAGCAGCGAGCGCTAATTAACACCGAGGTGCACTGATGGTCAAGTTGTCCTGGACTTTAACACGTTTTTATCACATCTGTCAGGTATTAGTGGCGTGTCAGACGTGAACGTATCGTTCAATATGAACTAATCTTTTCTATGACTCTTCTTTGGAGCGTCTCTGTGTGAATCTGAGCCCATCATTCATTCTGCAGAGCATTTATGAGGTCAGGCGCTGATGTTGGACGAGAAGGCCTGGCTGGGCACCCCAAAGGTGCTCGATGGGGGTTGAGGTCGGAGCTCTGTTGTGTCTTTATGTTTGTGCACTTGGCCACAGTCATGTTGGACCTTCTCCAAACTGTCGCCACAAAGTTGGAAGCATAGCATTGTTGGTAAATGTGTTGGTGTGCTGAAGCATTAACATAAACCTTCACCTCATACCATCGTCCCTCCTCCACCAGACAATCCAAGGAGAGGACGTGTATCTGCTCAGTTTTTAACCACTGCAGTCTTAATGCAGCATAATCCAGATTTTCATAAGATGATGAATTCATCTGATATTTAGCGGAAATGTTGTGAGCAGACACCTGAAATGTAACCTGACTTGTCTTGTTAATGCCGCCAAAAACTGTCTGTTCAGACGGCTGAGTCGTGCTGTGTTTGTGTGTGTGTGTGTGTGTGTGTGTGTGTGTGTGTGTGTGTGTGTGGTTATCACAGTGAGTCTCCATAGGGAACGGACATGGCAGACAGGGAATGTATTCCAGATACAGTTGCTGCCAGTCTCGGCTCTGATAAAGCACTTTAAACAGCCACCAACTCGTAGAATACAAATTAAACTGAGTAACAAAGGAAACAAAAAGATGAGTTTTTTGTTTTTTTTCTGTATTTTAGCGCAGTGTGTGTTCAGGCTTAGAAACACACACACACACACACACACACACAAAGGGAGCCCATCTTCATTGTTGCCAGGTGCCCCCTTTCAGCACCATTCAAACCTTTTCTGTGACATTGCTTTACAGCCTCAGACTTGATTGTGTTGGAGTGGCAATGAAAGTCTGCAGTCACTGAGGAGTATTGAATTCTGCCCCCGTCTCCAGCTCACCTCCTCCGTCACATAAACACACGGCGCCGTTGTTTTCCTCCCGCCGTTAATGGTCAATTTGCAAGAAGCACGTATACACGCACACGCCAGACGCTAAATGTTGATAATAGGCTGATGTGGCTGTTTTAAGGTCGCCCTGGACTCCACAGAGAGAGAGAGAGAGAGAGAGAGAGAGAGAGAGAGAGACATGTTTGTGTATATTAACAGAGTGTGTGGAGCGGCATCGCACCTGCAAAATGGAGGCAAAAATACGGAGACGCAATCAAGAGTTTAATGAAATTCTAATATTCACGGCTTCAATCATCCATCTGATAACAAAACAACATCAGGTGATGCTTCTTCTCGTCTGCCACACTTCATTTCCTGCCGTAGTCAGGGAATTCAAACCAGCAACATAATGGTCCCAAACTCCCAGACTGGCACTTCATGCCCCGCATGGATGTTTCTAAATATAAAATAAATGAAAGAGGCATTTTATTACGGTCACTCAGGTCGAACCTACACAAAGCTGGAGAGACTCTGAGCGCGCTAAGTTTGAGTTTTAAAGGTTTATATACTCACCAAAACCGTCTGTTAGTCTAACAGTCCAAAAATCTCATGAAATAAACTCTTAGTTCACCGACTTCAATGTGAAATTGTTCACCAAATGGGCTAACAGCGTCATCGAAGCTAATCCACAGGGATAAATGTTCTTGTCAAAGTCATGGAGACTATGTTCAGGTTTTAGACAGTCTGTGGGGACGTCACAGAGACTACACCAGGTTTTAGACAGTCTATGGGGACGTCTCAGAGACTACGTCCAGGTTTTAGACAGTCTATGGGGACGTCTCAGAGACTACGTCCAGGTTTTAGACAGTCTGTGGGGACGTCACAGAGACTACGTCCAGGTTTTAGACAGTCTATGGGGACGTCACAGAGACTACGTCCAGGTTTTAGACCGGGCCATTGGCTCTGGTGGCGCTCTCCAGCTGCCCTTCTATTAAAAATAGGATTTGAGGACTAACCGCTGAGTTTGGCAAAGTCATCTCTGGTAAACTTTCTTCAATCCAGCTGGACGGAGCTGCTAACGTTAGCCTGAGCAGGCGGAGCTGGTGGAGTCTTTCTCCCGAGCGTGAACAGAAAACACTTTGATATTTTAAGTTGCAGAGGTCGATGTGTCGGTGCTTCCCCTGCCTTTGTCAGGGTCAAACTAAGAAGGCCGTCCGTGTCCTGGAGGAGGAAATGTACCAAAACATGCTTCAGAGTTATGAGTGTGCAGCTCTGCCCTCCTTTCTGCAGCATCCTTTCCATGAACACTCGGCTCTAACACACCTGTATCCTCGGTTACTCCAGCCTAGACTTGTTTTTGTTGTGGCTGTCACCACAGATCAGGCTGCTCGGAGACTCTCAGGATCAATATAACCGTCTAGATGTTCACTGATGTCCTGAAATAGGCACAACTGGCCTGATTATTGTGAGATGCAGTACATGCTCCCATTTTCTACAAAACCTTGTCAAAGACCAGCGAGTGGTCGCTTTCATCCTTCCTCTGTGATCAGGAGGTCACTCAGGTATCACTGCAACCTGGGGACTTCCCCACGGAGGCCTTTGAAACAGCAGACATCAAGGCTTCCCCAAACAGAAAGGTGTATCTTCAGAGTACACTGACCTTTCACAGCCTTCAGATAGTTTCATGTGCAAACAGCCAAACCGTGCTAACAGGGCCGGCCCTCCGCAATTAGTGGCCCGAGGTAAGATTTTGTTTGTGGCCCCCAAAAGACTCCAACAGATCATTCAGCATCAGATCTCATGCTGTATTTGAGGGTTGGCAAGTAGCTACAAAGAAGAACATAATGTGAACAATCAGGCCATATCCGTGATTTTACTGAGAATCATTATAAAGTTTCAGGTGTTGCTGTAACCATAGTAACTCACGTGACGGGGGGGAGGTAGAGACGCTGAATGAAGCCGTTTGGTCAGACGTGCTCTCGCAAAACTTGACAAACGGCATCTCAAAATGAACCGGACGTGTGGCGCAAGAAAGTCAGTCAGCTTAACACCATAAAAACTGAAGAGCGAGCAAAATCAGACCAAGTTAAAGTCTGTGTGAAGTCAGAATTAAGGAAGAAAGAGTTATTAACCACCCAACCAAATCTGAATGATTTAAAATATCAACAACTTTATGAAATCAGGTGTTAAAATCAGGTAAAAATGAGTTCTCAGCTCCAGGACTGTGGGGGCGTGTCCTCTGAAGCCACACCCACTCCTGTGGGAGTGGTTGAGCGGCCATTTTGAAGCGACTGAAACATGTCAGATGAGTTCAGAAAATGACATGACTAACTCTGAAACACTCTGAGCTCAGATGAATTCATCTTTCTGCTCAGGGCGGCCTCAGCGTGTCATCGAGCCGCCCTTTAAGGACCGCCCACAAAATCCTGAAAACTGTTTGAACCTCTGACTCCACATCTCAGTGATGTATCTTAAGTCTTTTCACGTGTTTTCAGCAACTATTTTCCAACATATTTAATATGTTAAATATCTCAGACTTGACTTTACAGACTTTAACGTGCAGTTAAGAGACAATCTAGTTTGGATTTGGATGACTTGGCATTTGAAGGTAGGAGAAGCTCCTGAACAGATCGTCTCACACCGTTGTTGTCGTGTACGGTAATGATCTGTGACCGCGCAGGCAGGACTTCAGACTCCGGCCTCCCTTTATCAGCTTTAAAGTGTTTAATCTGCTCGATCGGTCCCCGTGGAGTCACGTGACCTTCAGATCGGCGGTGTGCTGTTATCCTGCAGCAGCATCATCGTCCCTCGTTAACTCCTCGCCTCGTGTTCGCTTCTCCTCCTTCGAGCTGCATTAATGCTGCAGTTTGGTGGGAAAACAAGCAGCGTCTGATTTCACTGATTATTTCCTCCCCTCTGATTGAAGGTGCCGATCGCTGAAATCAGCTGCTGGTTTCTCAGAGTGGGATAAAAAAAACTCACTTTAAACAAGATCCGAAGACTCAGAGTGAGACTTTGTATCTCCAACGACGCAGAATCTTCATGTTGTCTCCCCGAGAAGAGACAGAGACACATTTTAAGGTTGTTTACTTCCTGATTGTTTCATCCTCTTCATTATCTTTTTATTAAAAATGGCTGGTCTCATGCACGCGCTGCCTGACGAGCCTCTCGGCTGACAGTCTTCTCAAAAAGCCAAACGCCTCGTCAAACTACAGCTGTCACCACAGCGAATGTCACCGCAGAGAGTCTGTCAGCCCTCGTCAACAATCTATTGTCGTCTGCACAGAAACTAAATGCCGCGTATGAGTCCTGGAACATGTGATCGTTCTAACGGACTTCACAACATCTGGGCTGTAATTATTCATCTGATGAGTGCTCCAAATTACTCAGGTAGCAGCGCCGCTGTGGAAGCTGTCAGCACATTCTTCTGATACATGACAGGAAATTAATGATACAATATGTTCAGCAGGCTCTGACTTTTCAACTTTGTGACGGTGAGACGTGAGGCCACGCTTCAGCGTCGTAATCAGCGGTTCCCCTCCGATCTGTCCGTGTCTCGTGTCTCCTCGTGGTGCTGATGACCTCCTCTTTCTATAAATAAGGGAATTGTGCAACAACAAAACAAAGGCATGGCGGATGCAAATGTGTGCGCGCACACTGGAGACCAATTAAGGACAAAAGATTGTGAGCCACCAATGGCATGCTGGGAAATTATGCCAACAGTATAGAGCATAACAAAAAACCACAAATGTGCTGCTGAGGCGACAGACTCCAGGTTCAGGCTGTTTACGTGTGTTCAACCACCCAAAGAGATCAGCGCCAGTCTACCTGTTCACTCTGTTTACCTGGTCAGACAGCGGCTCAGGAGGGAAACTGAAGCAGTTATGTTTCTCTCTAAAGCCTCCAGACTCCAAATACTGCAGTGTAATGATGCAGAACACTGAAGCTGCTGCCTCAAACATCAGATCAGTGACAGTATCAAGAACAGACAGAGTGACGTCACATGAAGGTTTCCAAAGCTTTGTTTGGAGATGAAAATATGCAGCACTGTTGGCCGTCTTCTAATCTAAAAACTAGCAAAGACGTGGATCATTGACACCTGGGAGCTCTAATAAACCACCTGGAACATCACCCACCTGTCAATCAAAGCGTCCACGCTCTTAATCCTGCATAACTTTAAGCCTTAATATAATGTGAACAGGTGAGCTGTATATAAATTCACCCTCAGTTCAGGTGTCATGAACGGTTAAGCGGCTGTAAACGGTGAAATGGCGACGTTTGTACGTCCACTCACTCGGTCGACTTTATTTTCTAACGTTGTTGCTGTTCGTCTTGATTCAGCTGGTTGAACTGGGAGAGTTTCATGCTGATAGAAGAAGAGCTCCGACTGTGTGAGTCATGTACTGTAACATTCTGTGGAAATAAATGGGATTTCTCCTTCTGGAGCCGCGGCCCAAAAATACGTCCTCCCACCACACGACTCCATTTAGTCCTGAAGAGACTCTGCCTCCATCCAGCACAGTGAAGGTGGAGCAAAGCACTGTGTCGTAACTCGATTATTATTATAATTATTCACACAGTGTCACTTCATCGGCGTTTGTGTATTTATGTTGTGTTTTTTATAAAGGACTACAACTCCCAGAGATCCAGCGGTGAAGTATTTAGATAAATAAAAGTAGAAGTACCTCACTGTAAAAATCCTGCTATAAGTATAACCAGGACATGTGCTTAAAGTAATCAGAGTAAAAGTACTCAGTGCAGTGTGATAGCTGAAAGCTCGGGCTCTCAGTCTGCTTTGGAGACTACATAAGAACTTAATGCAGCAGGCTGATAACAGGCGGACACAGTAGTGAAGCCTCGAAGTGACAAATCACTTAAATAAAGTTTGCTGATTCATTTTCGATCAGTCGACTCATCGTTTCAGCTCCGCTTGTACAAACTGTTGGGTCAGATTTCACAAACTTACAGATGTATGTTTCCTCTGAGATGGAGTCGAGTAAATGTACTTTCAGCTGCAGCACACAAACAAACACTTCCATAAAAGTCATGAACATGTGACAGCTGACAGCCTCGTGTTGTCTGAAGGAGCAGAGTCGGGACCCTCGTCACATTTCTTATAGATCTGATCCGTTGCTGGCGGCAGGACTTGAGATTTTCTATTTGCAGCAGCTGTAATTGTCTTGATTGAGAAATGACGTACGTCACGACTAAAAGCTTCAAGTGGCATTTTAAGGAGTACATTACCTGCAGGCACGACGAGGCCTCGCCTCTCCCCGCTGGGCGATGTTGATTAGGATTGGAGGAGGCGCTGCACAGACGCACGGCTCACCTGCCGACTCTGTCACAGTCAAACGGTCTGCAGTAAACAACGTGGAAGCTTCAGCCTCCTACTGGAACAAACCAGGGAATGAAAAATCTATTTACCTGCCACAGTGACTAATGAGCGAGTGGATATAAATGATTCATGCACTCTAAATTCAGAGTACACACAGCGTTTAATTTGAAATTTATTGTAGGTTAGCGAGCCTTATGTTTTATATATTCCTCCACTAGATGTACGGAGACTTCACAGGATCTATTAGTTACAAGATTTAAAGCAGACAGCAGAGATGAGGCGCTTTGGAAGCTCTAACAGCAGACTGACTGTCGATTAGCTGTTAGTGTTTGTAAAAGGTAGATAGGTAGATAAAAACTCACTCTGTCTGTGTCACTGTGTCTGCTGCTGTGTTGATTTCAGTCCATGTTTTAGTCACAGTTCAGATTTAAGTGATCTCCAGCTAAAATATTCGTTTACATTAAGTGTTTACATCTCCGTAATTAATGTGATTTTCAGGCAAATTTAATTTAAACGACTCCAAATATGAAAAGCTGAACTGCAGAGCGGAGGCACGCTGTGTGTCAACATCTGCTGCTGAGGAGCTGCCTAAATAACTGCAAGCTGTGAGAGCTGAAATGAGTTTCCTGATGACGGCGGGTTGACACATTAAGCGTGCGGGCAGGTGAACAGAATCCAGGCGTTTGTTCTGTAAGAAGAAGAAGAAGAAGAAGAAGAAGAAGAAGAAGAGGAAGAAGAAGAAGGCGCTCGTGTTGTTGACGACACACAGAGGATCTTCTCCCCTGAGTTATCTGATTAAAGCGAGGCTGCACCATGAGCGTAGCCGGTTGTCGTTGAGGGTGCATGCAGGCGAGAAGACAGGAGGAGGGTGGAGTGTTTTGTGTGTGTGTGTGTGTGTGTGTGTGTGTGTGTGTGTGTGTGTGTGTGTGTGTGTGTGTGTAAATGCTGGTCTGTGCTGTTTTTTGAACTAAGCTGCTGGAGATGGCATTTTAGCATGCACGGCAGAGCGGTTTGCCTGTCTGTGCATTTCTTCTCCCACCTCCTCCTCTTGGCTCAGCTCCTGTCATGCTTAACTGCCCTGTCTCCCCACTACACCTTCTTATTGTGTGTGTGTGTGCATGCTCAGTCTGCTGTTTGTGTGTGTGTGAAAGGTGGAGGTAAGCTCGACTGGGTTTTGGCTGTGCTGGCCTGATAACCTCGCTCCTGATAAGACCTGCAGGGCAGTGACAGAACCATCCGAAGTCGAGCTTCCTGGTGCATTTTCATGTTTTAAATTCCTTGTTTTCCACTTTTTTTCCAGGTAAAGAACTCCCCACAGCCGCCTCACCCTCCACCCAGTCTCCAGTGTTGACACCGGCGAGCACAAAGGAAAGCAGCCCCAGAGGCAAAAGCTCCAGCGTGTTGGCTGGAGGATTGCTACAGTCAGTGCTGACTCAAAAAGGACGACTCGTCTCCCAGAAAGGGGAGATCCTTCCCTCCGCTCTGCCCCAGAACCTGCTCCCTCTTCTGGGCAGAGGACTCAGTGCCGGCTCCCTCCCTGGAAGTCATTCCCTGGAGCATCAAAGCGGGGGATTACTGAGGAGGGTAAAACCCCCGGCATCAGCTGCAGCGTCAGGCGGCCGAGGCAGCGATCCAACTGAGCCTCTGCCTACGGACACACACTCCCGGCTGCCTCACACACAGACACACACCCCCGAACAGGAAGCTGAGATCACCACTGTGGGCCCGATGCTGGATGTGGACACGGAGACGGGAACACCTCCGTCAGGTATGAGTAATCATCAGAGAGTTTGAAGTTTGCACATCAACCTCTGACAGAACAAGTTCAGCACTTTGATTGGCTGTTTCTATAATTATTCTCAGTGTTGTTATGCCGACCACAGAGGAGCAAGATGGTGGAAACATTACCACTTTTGTCCACGGGGGGCGCCAGAACCAACATAAAATAAAAGTTCTTGTAGCAGCTTTAAAGTCCCCAGAAAACACTGCAGACACTTTATTGATCCTCTGACTTTTTATTATATTTTAATTTGTGACATGGTTCATGATCAAATTCCCACGAGCTGCACTGATACCACGACCGATCCTCTGTAACGGGAACGTGATTATTTACTTTAAGTCCTCGCTGTGCCTCGTGTCTGCTCTGCGCCTCTAATTTCCATCATTATTTACACGCAGCAGGATTTCCTCTGAGCTTCCAGTCGGGTCACATTAAAACATTTACAGAACAAAAACAGTAAAACTCCTCTGCTCTCTCCTCAGCTTTGTCCAGCTGCATGGTGAATTTCTCAGACCCGGAGGGCTACATCGACTCCTCCGATGACCCCCCTCTGCCGGACGGGACCTTCCTGCACTGCACATACACAGTGACGGTGTACACCGGCTACGGGGTGGAGCTGCAGGTACACCGTCAGCACTTATTCACCGGACATCATGTTGTTGTTGGGGAGGTTTTGTGATCCGTGATCTGGTCCCAGGATGAACTCTGCCTCCGAGTGGCAGCTGTCGGTACTGCTCACTCTGCCAAATACTTCATACTTCTGCTCCAACACAGCTCAGAGAAGAATGAACCAGGTGTTTTATCCAATATTGTGAAGCTGAGAGAAAATTCATGCAAATCTCTGCATCAGAACTTTTTTTCCTCCCATTAAATCATCTCACGTCCCCTCTGATTTATCTGGTGACCCTGTGAGGGGCCCGACCCCTCAGGTTGGGACTCACTGGACTGAACTACCTGTATACAAAATATTTGAAAGTAGCTCCACCTGCAGCAGCTCCAACTGTAACATGCTGCTTGAATTTGAGAGAGCTGGGTTTGGAAAGTGCTTGAAAAGTCCTTGAATTCAAAGTTTGAGAAGGTGCAGGAACCCTGTGATAATCAGAACTATGTCTCACAAAGAAAGCAGTACAAGTGTTCATACACACACACACACACACACACACACACACACACACACACAGAATTTAATGTTGGTTCACTGCGACTGACAGTTTTATTGGTACACACACATTTTTATATTATCAGATTCACTGACAAAGTGAATTCTGTATCATGGAACAACAGTTGAACTCATTTTCTTTGCTGGTCGTGCAGTAATCTGCAGCATCATGATGTAAATTGAAACCCACAGCCGACAACAGAAAAACAAAGACTCAGCAGCAGCTTGTGAATTTCAACAAGACGATTAATCCAGAAAATAAGATGCAGCTGAATTTGGGCTGTTTATTCATCCACATGTAAAGATATTTACAGAATATAACATTCAGTATGACACCTGTAACGACGTGCTCTTAATCCTGCATAACTTTAAGCCTTAATATAATGTGAACAGGTGAGTTGTATATAAATTCACCCTCAGTACAGCTGTCATGAACGGGGAAATTAGCTATAGAGACCAAAACTGTTTTTTGTACCAGGCTGTAAACATGTTTATTTCTGCTGTGAAGTTGGACATTTGAACATGGGGACTTATGGAGACTGACTCACTTCTGGAACCAGCCTCAAGTGGACGTTAGAGGAACTGCAGTCTAACCTGTGTGTCTCCCTGTGTGTGTGTGTTCAGGTGAAGAGTGTGAACCTCTCCGAGGGCGAGCAGCTGTCCATCAGGGGCGCAGACGAACGAGGTGCCCTGCTGGTCCTGGCCAATCACACGCTGCTGGTCGAAGGTCAGGTGATCCGCAGTCCCACCAACACTCTGTCCGTCTCCTACCGCTCCACGCCGGAGGGAAGCATGGGCGTCTTCCAGCTGCACTATCAGAGTGAGTGCACACACACACACACACACACACACAGTGTGTACACAGACTCAAACATGAGTATACGTGTGTATAAACACGCTATATAAATTCAATGCATGTGAATGCGTGATCAGGGCCCGGGGGCCTGTTTGTCCTCTGTATACATGCTAATTGCATAATCAAAAATCTTCTCATCTAATCACTTAGCACGGTGATTGAATCTGTCGTGTGAATTAGCTGATTAAAGCTCTGATTAATTGGCTCTCATCTCATTAGGAGGCTGAGAATATGGGAGTTTCTATAGAGCGTGTGTGTGTTGTGTATGTTTCTGTGTACGCACTCAGCTGTGCCGGCTCATAATGGATATGACGAGGACTGGAAAGGAGGAAGCATCGGAGTGTTAAGGCCCACCTGTGCCATTAATCACAGCCATCTAATCCTCTCACATCAGCACCAGAGGAGCACTGACGGAGATTAAAACACAGAGCTCAAAGATGAGGCGTGAAAAACGGCGTTAATGGAATAAAAACAACACAAACAGAGCAGGAATAGTACCACACACAGCTTACAACGCTTATTACGATCAAAATTATTCAATTAAAATGTACCTGTGGGGATTTGAAGTCACCTTCCACATCGATTAGAAACAAAAACATTGACCTAAATTGCTCATTTACAAAACCTTTATTAAAGCTGAATTTAATTTACTAAGAATAATTAACTCAGACAGTTCATCTGTGCAGCCGTGGAAGACACAGCTTCCTCCGTCAGCGTCCTCTTCGCTCTCCTCTCCTCTGCCATGATGTCCATAGAGGCTGCTGAGCCCGGTTACATTGCATCACCTGGCTCCGGTTCTGGCATGACACCGGCTCTGGCTCCTTCCCCGGGCCTGAAAACCTCCTCCTCCTGGTGGAGTCTATGCAGCCCCGGCTAACAAACTGAGCTAACATGAGCTAACAGCAGCAGTTTACTTCACTGTCCATCATAAACTCTGTAAATCACAGAGAGTTGAGGCGGAGCAGCCGGAGGACATCAGAGGGAAAACCAGAAAACATTTTCTCCATAAAATATGATCCAGTTTCACCAAAATCAGTGAAATAGTTGGTGGTGTGTTACGTGTTACGTAGTTCTGTCCTAATCGCACCTCCTCCCTGGTGTCTCCTTTGTTTTACAGTCTTCAGGCTGAGCTGTTCACTGCCGAAGAGGCCTCATTTCGGCGAGGTGTCCGTGCAGGACCTCCTACCTGGAGGCACTGCCCGCTTTCACTGCCACATGGGTTACCACCTGCAGGGGGAGACGCTGCTCACCTGCCTCAACGCCTCGCTGCCAGTGTGGAGCGGCAAGGTGCCGAGCTGCAGGGGTGAGTGTGACACCGTATTCATATTCATATAATGTAACGTCACAAAGTGACACATGACGTCTCCTCTGCAGCTCTTTGTGGAGGTACAGTGAAGAATGCTACAGTGGGGAGGGTGCTCTCGCCTTCTCCACACCCTGGACCTAACGCCACCCAGGACCGCTCCTGTTCATGGTCACTGGAGGCACCCAAGGATCAGAGGCTGCACCTCCACCTGGAGAGACTGGCTTTGGGACGCACTGACAGGTAGGAGTGCCCGACTTTGTGTGTTTAATGAGGTGTCAGAGCTTCTTTTTGAAGTTTTACTGGGTTTTCAGATGTAAAAACAATGTGACAGAAGCACAAATACAACTAGTATTGATCACACACAGATTTATCACCAACTTCCCGTCAACTCAGTGGAGTGTTTTAACCTCTTTCAGCTCACTGTTTTTACGGCCCACAACTTTACTCACCGGTTTCATTTAGTCTTTCGGCTCTCAGCAGCCTCATTTCCAGCAAAAGAAGCTCTAAAACAAAAAAACACACCTAGCAGCTGAAGAGACAGATGTTTACGTGGTGGTGTGGGTGGTGGAGACCAAAAACAGAGCTAAAAGATGTTGGAAGTTGGACTGTCACAGACTGAGGGTGTCAAAAGTATCGATACGTCGATAATTTTCCATTGCAAGTGTTTGAAACGTTGCAGTACTACCACATCGATCATGCTGACTGTCTTTCCGTCCCTGCAGGCTGGTGTTGTGGAGCGGGCTGGACGCCGGCTCCGTGGTGCTGTTCGACTCGGGTCGGGGCGGACAGATACCCTTTGAGGGGGTGATCAGCGAGGGCCCGTCTGTAAGAATCCAGTTCATCACCGACCAGCCCAACCACAACATGGGATTCAACATCCGCTACGAAGGTGCTGGAGCTAAACTTTCGATCTAATCACACACAAAACGTGTATTTCTGCAGCGTCATTTAAAATGTTGTAGTTGTATTGTTATATTTCTATAATTACAGTGTAATTATGTAAACAAATAAGAGAGGATTGCAAGGCTCAGTGTTTTCTGCTTACTTCGTGCATGCCAAGCTGATTTTTGGCTTGCATCGTCAGGAACATAATAGGTCCAACATAATCTGAGCTAAAGCTTTCAGAGTTTCTGGCAGAGTCAGATTGTGGCGGATGTAAATATCTCTTCCAGCGTGTTTATCCTCATCAGTGAAGAGAAAAAGAAACCACAGAATCATCTTTGCGAGTGAAACAAGATTTATGGACAACGTGTGATTAGTTTTTTCTTTTTCTTGAGAAGCTACCAATCATCTTGGCATCTGTTTATGGAAATTACACGAAGAGAGTGATACCAAATAATTCATATTCAAAGCGCTGCGTGCTGCGACTTTAATGAGACACACTTTGTTGTTAATTTGAAGTGGACTCAGCTCGTTTCTCTCGTTTCCTTCCTCCTGCAGCGTTCGAGCGCGGCCACTGCTACGAGCCGTACCTGCAGAACGGAAACTTCACGACCTCCGACCCGCTGTACGGGGTCGGGGCTGTGGTTCAGTTTGCCTGTGACCCGGGCCACTCTTTAGAACAAGGCCCGCCTGTCATCGAGTGCATCAGCGCGAGGGATCCGTATTGGAACGACACAGAGCCGCTATGCAAAGGTAACCCTGAGGGGAGGAAGCACCCAGGCCTCATGAGGTTAACACTGGACAGAAAGAGGTCCATCACTTAAATATGAGACGATCGAATGGATGTGACAGCCACAGTAACAGAATATATCTCAGGACAAGTGATGTCACTCTGCCCAGCATTGTACCTGACAGACGAGCTGATAAAAACACACTCACACTCATCCGAGTCGCCTTCCATTGAGACCGGCCTGCTCGAGGCTGCAGCGAGCGTCCGGTCGACTCTTTTGCCTCTCGGGCATCATCAGGCTGCTGTGGCCTTAAATTCACTACTGAGAGCTGCCAAAAGTTAAATTTATCTTTATGTTCTCCTAAAAACATCAAAGTTAGAACATCGACGTCAGAGCTCAATGTGTTAAAGATGAAAATACACCATCATTTATTATTATTACGTATTATCAGGTATCGAGTCGCTCCCTGTCAGTGAAATTAAACATGATTAATTAGTTAGCGCGATTACCAATATCATCTAAGTTTGTGTTTTGTTGGAGTGATTCGTATGAGGGGCCATCAGGGACATTATTCTGAATCAACACACATGTACCTTCAGGTCGGGTCGTCCGGCAGCTTGTCATGAAATCCTCATTGGTCGTTGGCTTGTTTTGCTTTCACGTTCACAGATCTCTGATATTTCTGACTGTTCCTCTTCACGTCTCTCTGCAGCACAGTGTGGCGGCGACCTGTCCGGTCCCGGAGGTGTGATTCTGTCTCCGAACTGGCCCGAGTGGTACGGCGAGGGGGAGGACTGCAGCTGGAGGATTCATGTCGGGGAGGACAAACGCGTGCTGCTCGACGTTCAGCTGTGAGAAACGCACCGACACGCTCAGACTCACAAACATTTGAAAACTTCAGCTCCGATCTGAAGCTCGACCGATAACTGAACGTTCTAATTAAAAATGTTGTGAGCGCCGAGGCTCAGCGAGGGGTCCACGCAGTGAATGATATTTTCCAATCCTACTCGTACTCAAACATTAGATACAAAACTTTAGAGAACATGCTGATAAGACTGCCACAAGACTGTTCTGGTCTTATCTTGACTCTGGGTTTTTATTGGCTCAGGCCACCGTGGCTTGGACTGAATCTTTCCCTCCACACAGTCTCAGAAAAAGTCTCAGAAACTTCTGTGAGAATTGAGAATGTTAACTTCAAAGCTGACGTTTGTCTTTTAATTGAGTCTGATGCTGTTTTTCTGTTTGTAGATTCATGCAGAGCAGTCTGATGGTTTCCTATCAGTTTATGTCAAAGCATAAAGCCGAAGATCCGCCTCTGGAATCTGAGATGGAAACTTAAAAAGTCTCTACCCCCAAAATATATTTGAATACAGGGGCTGTACGATGCCTTTCATTAGTTTCTGTCATAATATATTAATATAATGTCGGATGTTGATGCCGAACGAGGACAAAGTGTCAAATAATGACGTAAACGTATGAAAAACCTGGTTTGACGTGTTAGTGAGGGTATCATATTTACACATATGTAAATGTTCCATTGTGTGCTGTGTGCATGTGGAAGCCTGTGTGTGGTGGAGAAACAAACGTCTCAGGGGCAATGAGAGCACGGCTGTGTTTACAGACTGTTAAACACTCTGGATGCAACATTTAGCCTGCGAGGTCACCTCGTCTCCCACGCGGTCGGCTGTCAACACGACTGCGCTCTGAGTCATCGTTTCTCGGCCTGAACTGATACCACCACCGGCTCGTCTTTTTCTTCTTCTCTCTGTCTGACTCCGCTCCTTTCACGTGTTCTCAGGCTCAACATCAGCGACAGCGACATGTTGACCATCACGGACGGCGACGAGGTCACGACTCGTATCCTGGGTCGGTACGTCGGGGGAAGCAGCCCGTTCAAGCTCTCCTCCACCACCCCCGACCTGACCATCACCTTCCACTCCGACCCGGCGGGGCTCGTCTTTGGCAAGGGCGAGGGCTTCATCATCAACTATATGGGTGAGTTATGAGCGGTCTCATGCTGTGTAACACCAGGACAGTCCGACACCACCACAGCTCCTTCAGTCCAACAGAACCGAGACTTCACCCACAATGATTTAGTCAAACTGATCGCCTGCAAGTGCCAACTTCTGTGTCTGTGAGGTGAAGCCACAAGCTGCAGTTCCTCTAACGTCCACTTGAGGCTGGTTCCAGAAGTGAGTCAGTCTCCATAAGTCCCCATGTTCAAATGTCCAACTTCACAGCAGAAATAAACATGTTTACAGCCTGGTACAAAAAACAGTTTTGGTCTCTATAGCTAATTTCCCCGTTCATGACAACTGTACTGAGGGTGAATTTATATACAACTCACCTGTTCACATTATATTAAGGCTTAAAGTTATGCAGGATTAAGAGCGTGGACGCTTTGATTGACAGGTGGGCGTGGTTACAGGTGGCTTGTTCAGCGTCATTTCAGATTTTAGACAGTCTGTGGCCTTCGAGGAAAACTGAAAATAGTCCCAACAAATGCACAGTTTCCTCCTGTTGGATGAAATCCACAGTGAGCAGCTGTCTTTAGAATCAAACTGTGTATTTGTGAGTTGTGATGTTAAAGGTGTACGTCTTCAGGCTGAGGAAGTCAGAGAGTATCCAGAGACGCGTCGCTGGTTTTGATCTTCTCATTGGTTTGTTCTGTCAGGAAGTTCTAGGATAACACCTCCTCCGTTCGTTTCAATTCAGCCTTTTCTCCTCGAGCTGCCGACTCTATTTCTCATCTTCCATTTTCTCTCCTCTCGTGGCCGTTTGTCTTTTCCTTTCATTTCCCTCTGCCCTTATTCAATCACATCCTATTTGTTTCACCGTCTCACAATGGCTCTGGTCTTACGCGAAAGCCCGGAGTTTAACAAGCAGCCAAATAAGCTCACTTCCTCCTTTTTTTTACATGCAGTAATATGCAGCAGCTTCCCATCCCCAGCACCTGACTCCAATTTCAGCATCGCACTGTCCCACACGCTGTCCAATTTACTTGTCACCCGCTCGACACCCACAAACTCACACGTTTCCCAGAGGAGTAAATCAAGTAGACACAGCATGAATACATAGGCTACTCTCTTTGATTATATATGTGTGTGTGTATGAGTGTGTGTGTGTGTGTGTGTGTGTGTGTGGGAATAAATTACCCACCACACACACACACACACTCAGGCCGCACACAGAAGCAGAACCGAGTCAATAGAGAATGAATAATTGATCCCGGATCCTTCAACTTACAAATCCCTGTAGGCCTATTATATTGTACAGCGTAATGCAATACTGTACGCTGCCCGATCCATCATCAGACACACACACACACACACACACACTTGTTTATACATCTCCCCAGGCTGTAATGATTTTTTTCTGTCTTTAAACAGCATCAATTTTTATGAGCGTCGTGTGTTGTCTTCTTGCTAATGGAGGTGGTTTTGTTTTGTTCTTCCTTTATTCTTTGTTATATTATAACAGAATCTAAAGAGCAGCAACAAACAGCCGGTACGCGTCTGAATGAAGAGAGGAAACCTGTGATCAGCCGATTTCATTTCATTGTTCCTTGGTGCTGGTACTTCCTGCTGTGAAAGTGACGACAAATCAGATAAAAATGATTCTTTAACAAGTACGTCATCGATTCGGCATTGCCCTCCTCGAACCAGTGACCAGTGTTAAAAACTGCAGTTCCTCTAACGTCCACTTGAGGCTGGTTCCAGAAGTGAGTCAGTCTCCATAAGTCCCCATGTTCAAATGGCCAATTTAGGATTAAGAGCGTGGGCGCTTTGATTGACAGGAACCAGGTCCACCTCAGGTCCACTGATGATCCACGTCTTTGCCGATTGCTGAGCTTCATAATGGCTCTTCAGAAACTCGTGGTAACTCTCTTCATGGATCTGAAGGGAGAGTTGTTTTTCTGTTGGTTTTATTAAATTTCACTCCACTGATTTTTGAAGACCGTCGAGATAACATGAAGAGAGTTCGAGTTGGACACTTTTAATCTGAGATCAGAGAAGTTACTGATTCAAAAAGATCTTCAGAACGATCAAGAGACTGTTGGTCAGAGCCTCCTGCTGCTTCGTCTACATCTTCTCAGATACAGCAAGTAAATTATGAAGCTGACAGATGAAAACATTCAGACTTCATCCTGTAGACTGAAGTTTGGTCACCTGTTATGTTGATGTTCTTCCTCTGCCCTTCTAGAACTGTCTAAAACCTGGACGTAGTCTCCGTGACGTCCCCACAGAGTGTCTAAAACTTGGACGTAGTCTCTGTGACGTCCCCACAGACTGTCTAAAACCTGGATGTAGTCTCTGTGACGTCCCCACAGACTGTCTAAAACCTGGACGTGGTCTCTGTGACTTCCCCACAGACTGTCTAAAACCTGGATGTAGTCTCTGTGACGTCCCTGCAGACTCTCTAAAACCTGGATGTAGTCTTACAATCACAGAGAGCATCTGCTTTACTAAGAGTTTAAAACAAGTGATATATTTTGGTCTACATTTGATGTAAGAGTTGTTATTAATAGAGAATGATAAAGATCAATGCAGCATTTTAGCGTCTTTCAGCCTGTTGTTTTGGTTTTTACAGCCAGCAGTTTTATTGTTTTGATTCGCTCTTGTAGCTTCGGTAAATGTTTGTCTTTTTATTACCTGTAACCACGTTTTCATAAACTTAAACCTACAACAGATGATTTTTTTGTCCACTTGAGAGCAGCAGAAACACAAACAGCTGATTATTTACACAACCTGCAGCAACATCACTCACTTCAAGTCGTGTTTTTCCAATACTCGCTCTCTTCTAGCTCCCATTTTGGTCTCCACCAACCCCTGAGGGAAATATCTGTCTCCAGTATGTTCACAAGCTGGTCTAACTCTGCTGTTTGCTGCAGAGCAGGTCGTGTACAGATACAGGTTTGTCAGAGCTTCTGTGATGAAAACTGTCGCCTCGTGTGGCTGAAATGACGCCATGAGCAGGGCGAGTGAAACAAAACAGTAAAACTGCAGCTCGGCAGACAAACAACGAGCTGAAACTCATGAGAAAACTGTAAAGACTAAAGACTAAAGCCGAGGGAAGCTTCAGATCTCAACGAGCAACAACTTTCACATGGTTGCGTTGTTTTCACGTCAACTTTTAATATAAATTATGATCAAAACAAAGTTACAAAGTGCTTCATGCAGAGAGCGAAGAACGTATAAAACATAAAGACATAAAAACAGCAATAAAAGAATACAAGCACCAAACAAACCACATCAAAAATTAAACCTGGCAAAAACCCTTCAGCAGAATAAAAACTGGAATCTGATGAAATCAGGGAAGGTGCTGTGAAAAACGCTGAGATTTTAAAGAAGCCACTGACTCAGCCTGACATATATCCTCAGGCAGGGTGTTCCAGGTCCTCGGGGCTCTTTATTTTAAAAGCTCTGTTACTCCTCAGCCGAGAGTTTGGACCAGATAAAAGAGGCTCCTGCCAGAGGATCTCCATGTGCGGGCGAGGTCGTACGGGGATAAAAGACAGAGACCGTTTAGAGCCTTGTAAGTAATTAAAAGAACAGCGTAACGAGTCGAAGACTGGGGTGATCTGTTCACTCCGGTTAAAGCCTGGCAGCTCTGTGCAGTTTGCAGTTTATTTACAGCACCAACACACAGTTATCTCACGACACTCTCCACATAGAGCAGGATGCATCGTACACAACAGGTCCACACTTGGCGAAAGTGGTCGTAGTCTCTGTGACGTCCCCACAGACTGTCTAAAACCTGGATGTAGTCTCCATGACGTACCCACAGACTAAAATCTGGTCGTAGTCTCTGTGACGTCCCTGCAGACTGTCTAAAACCTGGTCGTAGTCTCTGTGACGTCCCCGCAGACTGTCTAAAACCTGGATGTAGTCTCTGTGACGTCCCTGCAGACTGTCTAAAACCTGGACGTAGTCTCTGTGACATCCCCACAGACTGTTTAAAACCTGGTTGTAGTCTCTGTGACGTGAGTTGTATTTAAATTCACCCTCAGTACAGTTGTCATGAACGGGGAAATTAGCTATAGAGACCAAAACTGTTTTTTGTACCAGGCTGTAAACATGTTTATTTCTGCTGTGAAGTTGGACATTTGAACATGGGGACTTATGGAGACTGACTCACTTCTGGAACCAGCCTCAGTTGGACGTTAGAGGAACTGCAGTTTTTGGCTTCACGTCACAGAGGTTGCTGCTCGGGTTGAAACCCTCCACACACGTTAAGTTGACTCAGGATTATTTCGTCTACATTTCTTTATAAAGAAAATCGGCGTGACAGTGCGTAACAGCGAAATCATTTTTCTCGTGACAGATAGCTGACAGCCTGGAATAATTTCATTGAGGGCAGTTTCAGTGGGAGTCTGAATTAAAACTGGCCTCTCCAATCGGAGGCGAACCGTCAGAGCGGATACACGGTAGAGATGATATTTGAAGATTGTCCAACACAGACGAGATCCATCATCCTGTCACACGGTCAAGTAATCGCACAATAAGTCCATCAATCATCTCACAGAGAATATGTGCCAGCGTCACGTCCAAATCTGATGTACTGTTGTTTGTCTTGTTCCCGTCTTGACCCTCGTGACTGCTGTTAAAGAGGACATGCGTCATCGCAGCGAACCTGCACGACGAGCAATAACACAGCCGTAACCGAGCCATTAGTCAACCTTTTTATTTCATTTGTTTCTTCTCTCAGAGGTGTCCCGGAACGACTCCTGTCCAGACCTGCCTGAGATCCAGAACGGCTGGAAGACGACGTCCCACATTGCACTGGTGCGAGGGGCTCGAATCACCTACCAGTGTGACCCCGGTTATGACCTGGTGGGACGGGAGACCCTCACCTGTCAGTTAGACCTCTCCTGGAGCTCACAGCCGCCCTTCTGCGAAAAGAGTCAGTTCTTATATAACATCTATGTCAGCATGTATATGTGTTGTTATTTACAGGACTCACTGTAGCTGGTGTTCACCTATGAAACATGAATTTACACGATGACGATGAGATAATTTGGATTCATTTTGGAGACTTTAGTCAAATCCAAATGTCCCCTCGAACAACGCTTGATGTCTCGACTTATGGTTGTATTCCATCGTTTACACATTCGAGGAAAGCTTAAAGGCTTCGATAATTCAGTCTTGACTGACTGTCTGGCACCATATTTTCCTCTGGAGTTGGTGGAGAACAAAAACAGAGCTAAAAGAAGACTGAATCTAGTATAGGGCACAAATGGCACCAAGTGGACACTATAGCCTAAATACTCCCCAGCAGAACTCATCAGAACTGAGGAAGCTGAGAAACTCCCACCAGGCATGTCTCCATGGTCCGGCCTCCACGGGAGCGTTTAGCCTGCCAGACTTTGTTTACTTGCTCAGATTAGGTTGTTTCGTTAGCAAATTAATTAAGCGTGTAGAACTGTTGTATAAAAACAATAACACACAACAACAACAGCACAGCCTTGAGTGTTATACTGAGGTCACTTGAGGTCGTTATTCTGAATAACAGCACGACCTTGAGTGCGTTATTGCTTAACTGACCTTATAATTAATCATACTTTATGAACTCTGCAGACTGACTCTGCCCTCGTCGTGTTTGATGTGTGCTTTCTTTATAAAAACAAAAAAGATGAAATCTACTTCTCTTCTTCTCAGTCATGTACTGTTCAGATCCCGGACACGTGGAGCACTCCACCAGGTCTCTGTCCGACCCGAAACTCTTGGTGGGGACGACCATTCAGTACAGCTGCAACCCCGGCTTCATCCTGCAGGGCGGCGCCACCATCACCTGCTATGGCCGCGAGCCGGGCACGCCCGTGTGGACGTCCCGACTGCCTCACTGTGTTTGTGAGTATCAAGAAAGACCATTATTTCATCAAACCCGCCGAAAAGGCTCGTGCGGTTTACGGGTTATTTGTCAGCTGTTTGATTTCAGAGACTCGTCATCGGGACAGACAGTTTCACGTGGCAGTTAACTGAAGATGAGAGGCTCTCTCTCTCTGTGCCCATACAATCTAACACGAGTGGGTTTGTGTGATTTCTGGCTCTCTCTTTCCTCAGCTGACACCGATCGCAGCGTCTCTGCATGCCAGAGACGGCGCTTCATCTCCAGCGTTTTTCATCTTACGACTGACTGTGTGTGTGTGTGTGTGTGTGCGTGTGTGTGTGTGGTGTTTTCAGGGATATTAATGTTTGTGTGAAATGTTTGATATGTAAATGCAATGCTAATGCACCGTACCAATCAGTCCTCAGCCACCTGGAGGAGGGGGTGGAGATTATCCATGAGTCATGTCACCTCAGCCAGAGCCTGTCAAATCTGTCAGTCGAGCTCTGACGCAAAAAGACCTGATTCGTGTTGAGAAACTCGACGGGATCCATCCAGCTCTCTTTTCATTTTTTCTTTCTTTCTTTCTTTTTCCATCCATCTAGCTGAGGATTCTGTTTCCTGTGAAAACCCTGGTCTCCCTGACAACGGCTACCAGATCCTGTCCAAGAGACTTTACCTGCCCGGTGAATCACTCACCTTTGTCTGTTACCAAGGTTACGAACTCATCGGGGAGGTCGCAATTAAATGCATCCTGGGGAATCCGTCATTTTGGAGTGGCCCACTTCCGCTCTGCAGGGGTGAGAAGTTTTTAAAGATATTTTCACGTATGTGTGGAATGAACTGCCCCCGTACACCTCTGGATTTATGCACGTACACGGAAGATTCAAAGACTTATTTGCCCCATGCTTGTTGATACAGACTGATCATGCCCGTATGCATGCTAATGGGTCGTGTCGAGATGGTAATGTTAGTTCTGCGAACTCTTGCACATGCGCACTGTGTTGTTTCAGTCTGTGATGGCAGACAAACTTCTTCAGGATAAAAGAGTTTGTGCTGGTTAAAATGAGTCAAACATCACTTTAATCAAGTTAAAGTGACGTTCTGGTCATCGAATCTTTTTATTTTTAGACTTAGTCACAGTTTGGTTGAGTTTAAGCACCAAAAAAAACTTGGTTATGTCTCGAAAAAGATCATGGTTTGGACAACAAGTCATTGTTGACTTTTGGTTTCGTTCGTACGGAAGCTGCAAGCTGTTACAGTTACCATCCAGACACGACCGTGCTAATGACCGTTCGCTAAATCCCTTCCCCAAACAGCGACTGTCCAATCATAGCTGTCCTTTGTTAGCTTTTGGAAAAACAAGCACAGATGTTGTAAGCTGTTCATTCAGCATTATGATTCTCTATGAGCTGGAAATATTAGCATGTGCAGCTAACGAGTTTACTACCTACAATAGTAACTCATCACTTAGTGTATCACCTCCTTCCAGTCCGCCCAGTGTTAGCAGAGATAGTAGCATTGGTAGCAGTAGCTGTTGGCGGTCAGGACTGGCGAACGGTCGCTCAGAGCGGCCCTGTTTCAAATACAAACCCCACAGGAAGTGTGATGTCGATTTTCATGTGCACTGACTGACAGAATGATGTCTTGCAGCCAACCATGACTGCTTTGGCAACCATGCTTTGGAAGGTGAGTCTCTCTGTGTACGTCGGTGTGCTCTGATGGCGTGGGCTGCAAAAACAAAAAGACCCACACCGTTTGTTTCCTCGACTCAAACAAACCAAAGAATCAAAAAATAAAAAGCACGTCACCTCTGTGTGTGTGTGTGTGTGTGTGTGTGTGTGTGTGTGTGTGTGCTCTGCCTGCATCAGCAAACACCTGCCTGCCAAGTTTCATCCCCTCCGTACGTGTTCGTCCATCCTCCTGCTTGTGTTCATTCGTGTACCCGTAGCGTTCATCTCCTTTTGCTAAACCGCCCTTGAACGAAGGTTTTAGTTTGTTCTCTTGTTATATTAAACGTTTGTTTAACGTTGTTTTATTCATGTGGTGTGTGTCAGTTGCAGAGGCGAGTGCCGGCTCCACGCTGGACGGAGGGAACATCGCGCTGGCCATCTTCATCCTCGTTCTTCTGCTGTCTGTGCTGCTTGGAGGCGCTTATGTCTACGTCACACGGTAAAAATCACTGCAGCGATGTGACGGCAGTCTTTTTGACATTTAAAGAGTCACCATGCTAACATGATGATCTCCATATTCCTCTCCTTCAGGTGTCGATATCACTCCAACTTGAGGCTTCCTCTAATCTACCCCCACCCTTACCGGCAGATCACTGTGGAGACGGAGTTTGACAACCCGCTCTATGAGACAGGAGGGGTGAGTGTTAGAAACCTCCACCACTAATCATCCACCTCACTGTTCACCGGACTAACACCGTCTCTGTCTCCTCCGTCGTCCACAGGACACTCGGGAATATGAAGTATCGATATGAGACGTCTCACAAAAGACATTTCTGAACCGAGACTGACCGCCCCGTCCTAACTCTTCATCCTCTCCTCCTCCCTCCTCCTTCTCCGCCCAGGAGGAGGCGATGTAAATACAAATAGATGATGTCCAGCCCCTTCTGCCATGAGACGCAGCGATCGATCCTGTTCTCTCCTCCTTTTTGACGAGACAGTTTATGAAGACATGACGGGAAAACAGGAGAGGAGACACGAGGCGGGAGAGAGAGAGAGAGAGAGAGAGGAGGTCGACGAGTCCGGCGCTGAACCTTTGTGGATCAGCATCACTCAGGAGACGACGGGAGACGGAGGACGGAGGACAGAGACCCGAAGATCGTCGAATGTGGTGAGGAAAGAAGGAGGGGAGAAGGGGAAGGAGTAGGGGACAGGACACAGACTGAGGAAACATGAGGTTGAAGCACTTTTTAGTATTTTTTAAAGTTATAATCCTGAAGATTTTTGATACAGTTTATGGTTGGATTTTTTTTCAGTGTATTTAGACTCATTAATTACCTCTCTATGTGGTAGTTTTCATTGTTAGTGGCAGAGTCCGCCATTCACAACCACAGGAAACATTTCACTGGACTGCTACCGCTAACCAAACATTTCCTGCAGCTGCTGTTTCACAATAAAAGATTTCAGCGGTCTCACTCGTAAAACAGATTTTAGTCTCAATGTGACGTCCTCATTAAATAAACTTTACAGACACACTCGTTAGAGTTTTTCCCGCTGACTTTACGTTGCGATGACGAGACTTTAAAACTGCTTTTCTACAATCTGGGAAAGTTTTACTGATATAAAACCTCCATGGATTCAAACTCAGTAATAAAAAGAGGAACAATTAAACATGTTTGAAGACTCTTAAAATGGAAGTCTAAAGGGAAAATGCTATTTAGCTAGCAATAGCCCCCCCTAGTGTCTGATTACATTAGTTATGCTGAAAAAACTAGCCCTAGATAACATCAGCTAACAAACTGAGCTAACATTAGCTAACAGCAGCTGACAAACTGTGCTAATGTTAGCTAACAGCAGCTAAAAATGGAGCTAACATTAGCTAACAGCAGCCAACAAACTGAGCAAACGTTAGATGACATCAGCTAACAAACTGAGCTAACATTAGCTAACCACAGCTAACAAACTGTGCTTATGTTGGATAACAGCAGCTTACAAACTAAGCTAACATTAGCTAACATCAGCTAACAAATTGTGCTAACATCAGCTAACAAATTGTGCTAACAGCAGCTAACAAACTAAGCTAACATTAGCTAACAGCAGCTAACAAACTGAGCTAACAGCAGCTACAGTTGGCAGCAGTTTACTGTCCATCAGTCTGACTTGCTGCCGTAAAGCGTCACATAATTCTCCCGTTCTCCATTCGCCTGACGACAGGTCAGTGTAGCATCAACATGCTACGTATGGTAGAAACGTTTCTCAGCGTTGCTTTAATGTTTGGTCTGAGTCATCAGTTCAACCAGGACTGAAATCTTAAGGATTACGACTTTAAGAGTCTCGGCACGTTGGCAGGTAGATTTTTGTTTACATCCAAACTCGTGAGTCGACATCTGATGCCACAAAATGATAAAAACAGGA
The DNA here is from genome assembly GCA_028641955.1 of Protonibea diacanthus. Taxonomy (NCBI): domain Eukaryota; kingdom Metazoa; phylum Chordata; class Actinopteri; family Sciaenidae; genus Protonibea; species Protonibea diacanthus. The sequence goes on from CM053991.1 coordinate 1,368,685, forward strand.
AGTGAACGGCGGTCAGAGGCTTTATTTTTCCGTCACAGGATGTCTCGTGTCCCCGATCTCCCCCCGGCCTGCAGTCACATTCAAGGCTTTTTTCCTCCAGCCGGTCCAGCTCTGGCTTTAGCTGTAGTTAAGTTGTATTTAAATCTCTGACTTCATGGCCGGTGCAGTGCCGCCGTCTTATTCCTCACATGTAGTCTGATTGAGTGTCGTAGACCGGCCTCAGAGTCCACAGGTCCGGACCGGCTCGGGGTTTAAAAAGGAACAAAAACATGCGTTGTTGCAGATGTGGAGGTTTGCGATGTGAATACCGTAGCTGTAGTTAACTGACCGATCTTGGAGCGCAAAGCTCAGTCAACCCACCAGATGATGTATTTATTTTGATGTACTGTACATGTGATGTTTTATGCAGATTGATAAATGTACATTTTCATTATGAGAAGACAGATGTTAACAGTTTCCCTAAATAAATGGTAAAACTTCAATAAAAAGTACAAAAGACTTTCTAAATACGGACGCCTCCTCTTCAGTTCTTTCAGCTCTTTCAGTTACGTCGACGCTTTCAGACTGAAACTTCAGCTCATCTGCTTCAAATATGGACGCATCGCATGTTAAAAGTTCATCTTCAGTTGATGATGTTAGATTTATTGTTTGTTATTATTTTGATTTGATTACAGAAAAATGTCATGAATGATAAATAAGTAAATAAGTAAGAAAAAAGTCTCTTAGGGGAGCTAATAAGTCAGACGTTGCTTCAGTGTGCAGGTGAGGTCCAACGAGTGGGTGGATGATTCCTCCACCTGTCTGCTGCCTGCTGATTATGTATGCAGCTTTTATTGATTTCTGTTTGTGTGTGTTCATCCTGCATAAAGTCAGACAGCAGAAGAGAACAGTGAGGAACTGCTGACGCCGAAGAAAAGGAACAAAACAATCAACGTGTCTCCAGAAAATATTGTTTTGTAAGTACAAGATAGTCACTGAGGGCCGAGTTCATGTCTGTGTTCAGGTCAGACCTTTATCCTTTAAAATGAAAACATTTTTAGGGATCACAGGCTGATGTTTTTTTGATTCATCTGAACAAGAAGAAAAGACAGTTTGAGCTCCAAACATCCGATTTTTTATAAAATAATCCAGGTTTTAGACAGTCTGCGGTACGTCACGGAGAGGCCAGCTGATAATTTCTTTTTATTTATTTTTTGGATTTTTTGATTTCTGTCGAGACGTAAAGAGAAATCCGTCTGCAAACGTCTCCATGAACTCACCGAGCTTTAATCATCTTGGATTTGTCATCAGTAAAACTCCGACATCGCCGACATGAAACGATTTTAATCTCCTTAATCGTCCTGAAAGTTTCTTTGAAGTCTGAACTCTTTACTTTCACCACATCGTGCAGATTTTTGGCTTCATTCACTTTGAAAAGCAGCTTTTTTTTTTTTTTTTGGACTGACTTGTCGTTATCTTGCAAATATACCCTGATGGGTGGGAGGCAAATCCTGCCCTGTAGCATTTCCCTACCGTCAACCCATTTTAACGTCCTAATGATTCCTTCTGTTGCCATCCTGAATGCTAATAAGAAGATAATGCTTCCTGCCACGATAGCAATTTCCAGAGGCTTTCCTGCTGCGGTTAATTCGACTGTTGAGAAGCTTTTAACCGGATGCTTGATGATATTAGGCACACTGAGGAAACTGACTGCTACCCACACAAGTTTAATGAACCAAAGGCATTCACAGAGCCAGAAATACATTAGGTTTATGTCTGCATTTAAGGCGTTTAGCTGCTACTATTATCCAGAGAGTCTCGTAATGAGTGCAGCAACAACACAATGAGATCATTAATATTACAAGCAGCTAACAGCATGGGTCACACGCACACCACTGAGGCAAGAGATGCTGCAAATATCAGTCCAGGATGTTTGTGTGCAGCAGCGAGCGCGGCGCTTTATGTTGCCATGAGTAGTCACAGCTGTAATTCAGAGCTTTTCAAACTGTGAGCCGTTCGTTAGCCCGTCGTTTGTTTCTGTTTATTTTCAACAACAGCAGTTAATGGTTACGAGCAGCAGCACACACAGAAGCAATCTGTGCCAGATATTGTTCTCAAATCTGAACACAGATGTGATGCATACAGTTTAAATTAAAGCAACACTGCAGAGAAATTCGTATTTTTGTCATTTAGCGTCCTCTTCGCTGTCTTCTCCTCTGCCATTATGTCCATAGAGGCTGCTGAGCCCGGCCATAGCTCCGGTTCTAGCACGACAATCTCAAGCCTGAAAGTCTTCTCCTCTTGGTGGTCCAAAACAGCACAGAGACTATGTCCAGGTTTTAGACAGTCTGTGGGGATGTCACAGAGATTATGTCCAGGTTTTAGACAGTCTGCGGGGACGTCACGGAGACTACATCCAGGTTTTAGACAGTCTGTGGGGACGTCACGGAGACTGACAATGTTCTGACACTCACCACTTTAAAGGAGTTCAAATCCTCAGACAACACAAATCATTAAAAATTATAAAAGGTGAGTTTTGAGTTTTAGATGTAGACGGTTGGTGCAGCCTCTGATTTGGAGGATGGAGACCTGCTGAGTTTGGGCTGAACAGAACCGGCTGAATGGAGCTTCAGCAGATGGTCTCATCCAACACAGACACAGGCTTAAAAAGACAAACTGTTTTTACAGTAATTACATAAAACAAAAACTCCTACAAAACTTCTGTTCCTGCATTTCTGCATTATAATTTTATTGCAGTGGCATTTAGAATATGTAATTTCCTTCTAGGAGTGACGGAAATTAAAATGTCAAACTGTTGTTTTTAAAGCTTCAGACGAAACGTCGTGTAAATGATTATCTGAAATCAAAAGACAATTATAAAGAGGAAGCGCTCAGAGAGTCAGCCCAATAATCAGCTGGTCATCAGTGTTGTTTGGGTTAACCGCTGAACGGTAATGAAAGGGTGGCACTAGGGTCAAAGGTCACGGTAAAAATATCAACGAGTTTCCCCCTGTTGGAGGAAGTTTTCAAATATTTTGTCAATTTATGATTAATGACCGAGATGATGCAGCGTGTTTGTCAGTGACGATGATGCCAAGGGAAAAAGGTCACAATCAATATGTTCTTTCCTCGTGTCCTCATCAAAATCAGGATTGCGTTTATTACCCTTTGTTTAAAGAATATATAATAATAATAATACACACACACGCACACATTTATATATATGTTCTTCTATCTATCTGTCTTAATCTTGTCTGGTCTTTTATTAATTTAGTTCCAAGACAAACAAACAGATAAATAATATAATAACAAATAATAATAAATAAATAATTGTTTTAAATCTTTTATTTTTTAGGATTATTATTATTATTGCTTCCTGTTTCCTGTTTGCTCGAGGCTTCTCGTCTCTCATGTCTCCATCCGCGCAGGATGTAAACGGTTATTTTTCACCCTCACTCGGGTTTAAAACGTTTCTTGTGTTTCCCCATTAAAAACAAAAACACTATTAATGTGCTTAAAGCGCGAATATTTGTGTTTGGTGGACATCACGTCCATGTTTGGGCTGTTTTTGTGTTTATGGATCAAATGTTTGTTATAGTTCCACTGGGCGGGACGGCGGAAGGACACCGTGCCGGTTGTCTATATAAAGCCCTCCGCTGGTCTTTGTTTGACACAAACTGACACGAACCGGAAGTAAGAGGACCAAACACCAGCAGGAACAATTTGTTTGTAAGTTTGAGTTTCTGTTAAATAATCATCATGACCACACCAGATTTAAAATTTATATTTTTATATTATATTTTCGCAGTAAATCGACGTTAATGTAACGGTCGGTAACGAATGAATTAATAAGTACGTCAGCTGTTTGGGTAGCTAACGAGGCTAGCCGCGGCCTAACCGGAAAAAACGCCGCTAAAAATGAACTTTAATCATAATTTGGCTTTTTAATGAAGTCATTTAAGTCAGCGTAGAGTGAAACGTTGATAACCGAGCAGGTAAATTGGTTGATGATAATTCGGTGGAGTCTAAAACGACAAATACCGACCACATCCGGTTACCTTAGCAACGTTAGCTCGTTAGCTCCGTCAGCTGTTAGCAGGCCGGCTAACAGACGTCCGATTAGCTGAGTCACTGAGCGGTGTTCTTCCTCGGTATGTGCGCGGTTCTTTTAGTAACCCGGGCTAAACTCAGTCTGTATTCGAACAAAAACTTCAGGTATGAAAATGTCGGTTTGAACCGGATTAAACCGACTGTTAGCTGAACGCAGCTAGCCTCAGTGACTGTAAATGAATGTACGTCATTAACCGGTAAGGTGAGTCATCAATACATCTGTTCACAGGAAGTGTCTTTGTTTTATATATTTATATATTTGTCTTTAAATGAAGCAATTTATGAGTTAATTAGATTAACGGTGTTTGTTGTGGCCTGTTTGTGACGTCAGCAGACCGCTTCCCTTTAAGGCGGAGCTTTTCCCGCCACATAAACAACTGCAGCGCGTTTCCTCCTTCAACAGGCTGCGAGTGACATTTACCTGAATGTGTTGATGCACTTTGAGGAAAAGATTCAGTGTTCTGTCATTAAATGTTTGGTTTTATCTTTAGTGCCAAGATGCAGATCTTTGTGAAGACCCTGACTGGTAAGACCATCACCCTGGAGGTGGAGCCCAGCGACACCATCGAAAATGTCAAAGCTAAGATCCAGGATAAGGAGGGCATCCCTCCAGACCAGCAGCGTCTCATCTTTGCTGGAAAGCAACTCGAAGATGGCCGCACCCTCTCTGACTACAACATCCAGAAGGAGTCCACCCTCCACCTCGTGCTCCGTCTGAGAGGAGGTATGCAGATCTTTGTGAAGACCCTGACTGGTAAGACCATCACCCTGGAGGTGGAGCCCAGCGACACCATCGAAAATGTCAAAGCTAAGATCCAGGATAAGGAGGGCATCCCTCCAGACCAGCAGCGTCTCATCTTTGCTGGAAAGCAACTCGAAGATGGCCGCACCCTCTCTGACTACAACATCCAGAAGGAGTCCACCCTCCACCTCGTGCTCCGTCTGAGAGGAGGTATGCAGATCTTTGTGAAGACCCTGACTGGTAAGACCATCACCCTGGAGGTGGAGCCCAGCGACACCATCGAAAATGTCAAAGCTAAGATCCAGGATAAGGAGGGCATCCCTCCAGACCAGCAGCGTCTCATCTTTGCTGGAAAGCAACTCGAAGATGGCCGCACCCTCTCTGACTACAACATCCAGAAGGAGTCCACCCTCCACCTCGTGCTCCGTCTGAGAGGAGGTATGCAGATCTTTGTGAAGACCCTGACTGGTAAGACCATCACCCTGGAGGTGGAGCCCAGCGACACCATCGAAAATGTCAAAGCTAAGATCCAGGATAAGGAGGGCATCCCTCCAGACCAGCAGCGTCTCATCTTTGCTGGAAAACAGCTGGAAGATGGCCGCACCCTCTCCGACTACAACATCCAGAAGGAGTCCACCCTCCACCTGGTCTTGCGTCTGAGGGGAGGGATGCAGATCTTCGTGAAGACCCTGACTGGAAAGACCATCACCCTGGAGGTGGAGCCCAGCGACACCATCGAGAACGTGAAGGCTAAGATCCAGGATAAGGAGGGCATCCCTCCAGACCAGCAGCGTCTCATCTTTGCTGGAAAGCAACTCGAGGATGGCCGCACCCTCTCCGACTACAACATCCAGAAGGAGTCCACCCTCCACCTCGTGCTCCGTCTGAGGGGAGGAAACTAATCTGCTCCTGCTTGAAGATCTCAGCAGTTCCACCATTTCTTCAGTGTTAATCGTCCTGATCAGCTGTCAGTCATTCCTTTTTAAGTTTGAATAAAGGCTGTGCATTCCTCCATTTTTCCTTTTTGACTTTTAATAATCTCACTTTGCATTTTGACATTTCAGCTTCAGAGTTTGAGTTTGAAAGTGTTTGACAGTTCATGTTGTGCTTTTTAAGGTGGTCCGACGTTGCTGAATGTTCACACAGGTTCAAGTCCTGAAATGTTTGTCATGTTTGACCTTAAAGGAAATGCTGTTACCAGATAACAAATAAAAACTGCTTCACCGTCATCTGGTCGTTCTGTTTATTTTGTAGCAGTTGAGCAGAACTTGACTCATCTTTAACAGGTGAACTGTAGTTGGTCAGATTAGAGCTCATGATTCTGGAGGTTTATGCCACATTTGTCCACTAGTCGTCACCAGAGAGCTGTTAAATATTTCATCATGAATACCAGAACTTAAATTTAAAATACTGTCCCAAGGGAAAGTATAAAAATATATTCAAAGTACTTGTACTGTAGAGTTTTTATTTTTGTTCTGCTATGAGAATTTTATGAGTATTTACACAAAACTGACTTAAATTTTGCAGCTGGTATAGATTAGAGTATACATTCAATAGATTTTTTTCACAACAGCCATTTTGACATGAAACAGTAAATGTGGGTGTTATGATGTTATGGCTGTGTTCCATTCTGGTCTCTGCTACACAAAATAGAATGCAACCTTGATAAGTATCATTAGGAACACGTGTGACTGATGTCAAAATGGTGACTGAAAAAGATCTATCCCAACCACTTCATCAATCATCAGGGTCACTGAGGCTGAGCCTGTCCCAGCTAATAACAGATGATAATCTGATCATGTTTAGGATTGCTCATTTATTTGCCTCTGAACTGCGGAGTAGAAGTACTGTACACGTCGATCTGTCCATCAACAAACTGAATCTGCTGAAGAAAAAAGGAAAGTTTGATTCTTATTTAATTTAATTTTGCCAGGAAACAGATTAAAAACCTTTTTTTCCAAAGAAACTCCTCACTGAGACGGTCAAACAGAAACAGAAGACGATCATGAAACATTTATTTCAGTTCTGACTTTTAAAGTGTTTCAATGTTTTTAATTATTTCTCTAGAAAAAAAAAGGAGATGGACCATAGGTCAGGACTTGAACCTGAGCCAGCCATAACAACCCTTTGCACAGAATTCTGGCTTTTTTTTCTTTCTCAAATTTCTGTTTTTTTTCTGAATTTTGACTTTTTCCCCTCAAAATTCAGATTATTTTCTTCCGAATTCCAACTTTTTTCTTAAAATTCAGACTTTTCCCTCCAAATTCTGACATTTTTTCTCAGAATTCTGACTTTTTTTCCTCAAAACTGTTTTTTTTCTCAGAATTCTGACTTTTTTCCCTCCAAATTCCAATGTTTTTTTTTAAATTCAGACTTTTCTCTCTGAATTCTGACTTCTTTTTGTCAAAATTATGGATTTTTTTCCTCAATTCTGATATTTTCCTGAGAATTCTGACTTTTTTCCTCTAAATTCTGATTTTATTCTCTGAATTCTGACTTTTTTTCCCTCAAATTCAGATTTTTTCCTCCAAATTCAGATTTTTTTTCCTCCAAATTCCAACTTTTTTTCCTTAAATTCGGACTTTTCCCTCCAAATTCTGACTTTTTTCTCAGAATTCTGACTTTTTTTCCTCAAAATTCAGATTTTTTCTCTAAATTCTGACTTTTTCCCTTCCAAATTCCAACATGTTTTCTTTAAATTCAGACTTTTCCCTCTGAATTCCAACGTTTTTCTTTAAATTCAGACTTTTCCCTCCGAATTCTGACTTCTTTTTGTCAAAATTCTGGATTTTTCCCCTCAGAATTCTATTTTTTTCTCAGAATTCTGACTTTTTTTTGTCAAAATGATGGCTTTTTTTCCTCAAAATTCTGATTTTTTTATTTAAATTGACTTTCCCCTCAAAATTCTGATTTTTTTCCTCCAAATTCAAACTTTTTTACTTTAAATTTGGACTTTTCCCTCAAAATTCTGACTTTTTTCCTCTAAATTCAAACTTTTTTTCTTTAAATTCGGACTTTCCCCTCCAAGTTCAGATTTTTTTTCTTGAAATTCTGATTTTATTCTCTGAATTCTGACTTTTTCCTCAAAACCAATTTTTCCCTCCAAATTCTGGCATTTTTTTCTCAGAATTGTGATTTTTTTCCCTCCAAATTCCAACATTTTTTCTTTAAATTCAGACTTTTCCCTCTGAATTTTGACTTTTTTTCCTCAAATTCAGATTTTTCCTCCGAATTCTGATTTTTTTTGTCAAAATTATGGATTTTTTTCCTCAAAATTCTGTTCTTTCTCTGAATTTTGACTTTTTTCCTCCGAATTCTGACTTTTTTTCCCTCAGATTTCTGTTTTTTTTCCCTCAAAATTCTGACTTTTTTCCTCAAATTTCTATTTTTTTTTCACTCAAATTTCTGATTTTTTCCCCAAAATTCTGACTTTTTCCCTCAAAATTCTGACTTTTTTCCCCCCAAATTTCTGATTTTTTTCCCCCAAAATTCTGTTTTTTTCCCTCAAAATTCAGATTTTTTCCTTTCTATTTTTTTCACTCAAATTTCAGATTTTTTTCCCCAAAATTCCTGATTTTTTTCTAAAATTCTGACTTTTTTCCTCAAAATTCTGACTTTTTCCCTCAATTTTCTAAATTTTTCCTCAATTTTCTAATTTTTTCCTCAAAATTTCTAATTTTTCCCCCAAAATTCTCTTTTCCCCCAAATTCTGTTTTTTTACCTCAAAATTCTGACTTTTTTTCCTCAAATTTGATTTTTTCCTCAACATTCTGATTCTTTTCCCCCAAATTCTGACTTTTTTCCTCAAATTTCTGTTTTTCCCAAAGTTCAGATTTCTTCTTTGTCCAAAATTCTATTTTTTTTTCAAATTTTGGATTTTTCCTCAATTCTGATTTTTCCCCCAAATTTGGACTTCTTTTTCATCAAAATTCAGACTTTTTTCCCCCAAATTTCTTTGTTTTTTTCTCAAATTTCTGACTTTTTTCCCCAAAATTCTCCCCTCAAAATTCTGACTTTTTCCTCAAACTTTTTTTAAAATTTTCTAATTTTTCCTCAAAAATTCTGACCTTTTTCCCCCAAATTTCTGACTTTCCCCCAAATTCTGATTTTTTTCCTCCAAAATTCTGATTTTTCCTCAATTTTCTATTTTTTCACTCAAATTTCAGATTTTTCCCCAAAATTCTGATTTTTTCCCCAAATTCTGACTTTTTCCTCAAAATTCTGACTTTTCCCCCAAATTTCTGATATTTCACAAAATTCTGACTTGTTTCCTCATTTCTGTTTTTTTCCCCCCAAAATTCAGATTTCTTCTTTGTCAAAATTCTATTTTTTTTTTTTCAAATTTTGGATTTTTTCCTCAATTCTAATTTTTTCCCCAAATTTCTGATTTTTCCCCCAAAATTTCTGATTTTTTTCCACAAAATTCTGACTTTTTCTCCCCAAAATTCTTTTTCCCTCAAAATTCTGACTTTTTTCCTCAAATTTCAAACTTTTTTTCACTCAAATTTTCAATTTTTTCCTCAAAATTCTGATTTTTTTTCCTCAAAATTCTAATTTTTTTCCTCAAATTCTGACTTTTTTTCCTCAAATTTCTAATTTTTTCCCAAATTTCTGACTTTTTTTCCTCAAAATTCTGATTTTTTCCTCAAATTTCTCATTTTTTCCTCAAATTTCTAATGTTTTTCACTCCAAAATTCTGACTTTTTTCCTCAAAATTCTGATTTTTGTTTCACTCAAAAAATTGACTTTTTCCCCCTCAAATTTCTGATTTTTTTTCCTCAAAATTCTAATTTTTTCCCCAAAATTCTAATTTTTTCCTCAAAAGTCTGATTTTTCTCCCAAATTTCTGATTTTCCTCAAAATTAGATTTTCCCCCAAAATTCTGACTTTCCTTAAAATTCTACCTCCCAATTCTGATTTTTCCTCAAATTTCTGATTTTTTTCCTCCAAAATTCAGATTTTTTCCTCAAATTTCAAATTTTTTCACTCAAATTTCTGATTTTTTCCTCAAAAGTTTGACTTTTTCCCAAAATTCTAATTTTTTCCTCAAAATTAAGATTTTCCCCCCCAAAATTCTGACTTTTTCGCGCCAAAATTCTACCTCCCAATTCTGATTTTTTCCACTCCAAATTTCTGATTTTTTCCCCCCAAATTTCCTGATTTTTTCCTCAAATTTCTGATTTTTTTCCCTCCAAATTTCTGATTTATTTTCCTCAAATTCCTAATTTTTTTCCTCAAAAGTCTGATTTTTTTTCCCCCAAATTTCTGATTTTTTCCTCAAAAATTAAGATTTTTCCCCAAAATTCTGACTTTTTCCTTAAATTCTATTTCCCAAATTTCTGATTTTTCCACAAAATTCTGACTTGTTTTTCCTCAAATTTGTTTTCCCCAAAATTCCAGATTTCTTCTTTGTCAAATTCTATTTTTTTTTTCAAATTTTGGATTTTTTCCTCAATTCTAATTTTTTTTCCCCAAATTTCTGATTTTTTCCCCCAAAATTTCTGATTTTTCCACAAAATTCTGACTTTTTTCCCAAAAATTCTTTTTCCCCTCAAAATTCTGACTTTTTCCTCAAATTTCTATTTTTTTCACTCAAATTTTCAATTTTTCCTCAAAATTCTGATTTTTTCCTCAAAATTCTAATTTTTCCCTCAAAATTGACTTTTTTTTTTCCTCAAATTTCTAATTTTTCCCCCAAATTTCTGACTTTTTTCCTCAAAAAATTCTGATTTTTTTCCCTCCAAATTTCTCATTCTTTTTCCTCAAATTTCTAATGTTTTTCACTCAAAATTCTGACTTTTTTCCTCAAAATTCTGATTTTTTTTCCTCAAATTCTGACTTTTTTCCCCCTCCAAATTTCTGATTTTTTTTTCCTCAAAAATTCTAATTTTTTTCCCCAAAATTCTAATTTTTCCTCAAAAAGTCTGATTTTTTCTCCCAAATTTCTGATTTTTTCCTCAAAATTAGATTTTCCCCCAAAATTCTGACTTTTTTCCTTAAAATTCTACTCCCAATTCTGATTATATAATTTGATTATATCTTATTTAGATTTTTTTATAATTTTATTTTTCATCATTTGTTTTATAAGTTGACACCTAATTAGTATATAATGATAGTTATAAAATTCTGACTTTTTTCCTTAAATTCTGCACCTCCCCCCCAATTCTGATTTTTCCCTCCAAATTTCTGATTTTTTCCCCCAAATTTCTGATTTTTTCCTCAAATTTCACAGTTTTTTCCTCAAATTTCTGATTGTATTTCCTCAAATTCTAATTTTTTCCTCCAAAGTCTGATTTTTTTCCCCAAATTTCTGATTTTTTCCTCAAAATTAGATTTTTCCCCAAAATTCTGACTTTTTCCTTGATTCTATTCCCAAATTCTGATTTTTCCTCAAATTTCAAATTTTTTCACTCAAAATTGACTTTTTTCCTCAAAATTCTGACTTTCCCCTCAAATTTCTGATTTTTTCCTCAAAATTCAATTTTTTTCCCCTCAAAATTCAGATTTTTTTCCTCAAATTTCTAATTTTTTTCCTCAAAATTCTGATTTTTTTCCCCCAAATTTCTGATTTTTTTCCTCAAAATTCTATTTTTTTCCCCTCAAATATACGATTTTCCACCAAAATTAAGATTTTTTCCTCAAATTCAGATTTTTCCCAAATTTCTGATTTTTCTTAGAATTCTGACTTTTTCTCAAAATTATGGCTTTTTCCTTTCAAAGTTCACACAGGTTCAAGTCCTGTTTGGCCTCAAAGAAATGCTGTTCAAGATAACAACCAAATAAACTGCTTCTCACCGTCATGCAATTGGTTCTGTTGTGCAGCAGCAGTAAGCAGAAAATAGGTGAACTACTTGGTTGGTCAGATTAAGCTCACCACACACACCACATTTGTTCACTAGTTGTCCTGAAGGCTGTTACTGAAATATTTCATAATTGATGAGCGTTTGGCACAAACATAAAACAGAATTGGGATTACCCGAACAGCAGTTTTATTTTCAGACTTCACATCAAAATTCGCCGTCTTCTTTAAACACAAAAGAAACAAAATTAAACAAATCATGGGGAATAATACAGAAATCTAAGAATAATACAGGTTCAGAGGAGGGTCATGCACTTCTACTCATTCATTATTATAACAATAACATATTTGGTTGTTTCTCATTGGTCACTACAGGAAGCTGGACTGAGTTTCAGTTTGAGGTGTATCAGATAAAAAGCCAATTAATAAGCATCAAGAAACCGATCAGACTCTAAAATATGAGCGATGGGTGAATAATCAGTTCTGATCAGTATGCAACACTTTGCACCTTCCCTCTGAGTGTGTGTGTGTGTGTGTGTGTGTGTGTGTGTATTGTGTCATACAGTATGGTCTCACCACACGAGTCACTAAAGTGGCGTGCAGTTTGCGGTGAAAGTCTGTGCCGTCATGAGGAGGTGGAGGTGGATGAAGGCGTGCTGCTGCTCTGGTCTGCAGCCAGACTCCTCGTAGTCTGACTCACCTGGGCGTGACCTGGGGCTGGCGTGGAGGCTCACTGGGACGAGGTTGGTCTGGGGTTTGCAGTGAGGGAGGGCAGGAGAGATCTTCAGGTGCAGAGTGATGCTGAGGAACAGGTCACACACACTGTGTACTGTACACACACAAGCTCAGAAAGACACACTTGGGACGTGGAGGCGATGTGTGTGTGTGTGTTTCATGACTGAAGGTGCAGCATGTTGACACAAAAAATAAGATTTGGATCATCTAACAGCCCCGATTGACTTCAAAATGAGCTGCAGCAATTAGCCGATTAATAAGGTAGGTCATTTCTGTTGATAACATATTATATATTATTATTTTAACATTTATAATTTGAGTCATTTTACTGCACAGAGAAGACAAAAAATTACAGGTTATGTCTCTAAAATCTACAAAATATCGACTACTGGTCGGACTCAAAATTCTAGAAAAGAATGCAGACTTTTTTTTCAGTTCTGAATTTCAAACTTAGATTTCAGATTTCAAAAACTCAAATTCTGACTTTTTCTTTTTCAAAATTCTGCCTTTTTCCCATATTCTGTTTTTCAAAATTCTGATTTTTTCTCTTTTCTGTCTCAAAAAACTGACTTTTCTTCAAAATTTTGATTGTTTCCCCTCAGAATTCTGAGTTTCCTCAAATTTCTTTCTTTTCAAATTTTTTCCCCTCAATTTTTTCCTTAAAATTCTGTTTTTTCCAAAATTCTGACCTTTTTTTTTTTTTTTTTACGAATTTCTGATTTTTTCCTCAAAATTCAGATTTTTCTTAAAATTCTGACCTTTCCTTAAAAAAAAGATTTTTCTAAAAAATTCTGATTTTTTTCCTAAAAATTCTGATTTTTCCCAAAATTCTGACTTTTTCCTAAAAATTCTGATTTTTTCCAAATTTCTGATTTCTTTCCTCAAAATTCTGACTTTTTCTCTCAAATTTCATTTTTTCCCCAAAAATTCGGCTTTTCCATAATTCTGTTTTTTTTTCAAAATTCTGATTTTTCCCCTCAAATTCTGCCTTTTTTTAATGAATTCTGCATTTTTCCCAAAAATTCTGCTTTTTTTAATGAATTCTGCATTTTTTCCCCAAAATTCTGACCTTTTTTTTTTTTTTTACAATTTTCTGATTTTTCTCCTTTAAAAAAAGGCTTTTCCCTAAAAATTCTGACTTTTTCTCAAATTTCTGATTTTTCCTCAAAATTCTTAGAATTTTCCTCAAAAAATTCAAATTTTTCCTCAAAATTCTGACTTTTTTCTCTAAATTCTGTTTTCCTCAAAATTCTGACCTTTTTTCCTTAAAACAGATTTTTTCCAAAATTCTGACTTTTTCTTCAAAATTCTGACTTTTTCTCTCAAATTTCATTTTTTCCCTCAAAATTCTGATTTTTCTTCAAAATTCTGACCTTTTCCTTAAAAAAAGAATTTTCCTAAAAATTCTTTTTTTTTCCAAATTTCCTGACATTTTCCTAAAAATTCTGATTTTTCCTCAAAATTCTGACCTTTTCCTTAAAAAGATTTTTTTCCAAAATTCTTATTTTTTTCCAAATTTCTGACTTTTTCCCTAAAAATTCTGATTTTTTTCTCAAATTTCTGATTTCTTTCTCAAAATTCTGACTTTTTCTCTCAAATTTCAGGGTTTTTCCCCAAAAATTCTGACTTTTTCCATAATTCTGTTTTTTCAAGTCTGATTTTCCCCTCAAATTCTGCCTTTTTTTAAAGAATTCTGCGTTTTCCTTAAAATTCACAGTTTTTTTTTTTTTTTTTTTACAAATTTCTGATTTTTTCTCCTTTAAAAAAAGACTTTTTTCCCTAAAAATTCTGACTTTTTTTCTCAAATTTCTGATTTTTTTCCTCAAAATTCTGACCTTTTTCCTTAAAAAAAGAGATTTTTTTCCTAAAAATTCTGTTTTTTCCCCCCAAAATTCTGACTTTTTTCTCTCAAATTTCAGTTTTTTTTTCCCTAAAAATTCTGACTTTTTCTCAAATTTCTGATTTTTTTCCTCAAAATTCAGATTTCTTTTCTCAAAATTCTGATTTTTTTCCTTCAAAAAAAGATAATTTTTTCCCTAAAACTTCTGACTTTTTTTCTCAAATTTCTGTTTTTTTTTTTTTTGGAATTCTGAAAAAAGGTCTGAATTTTGAAGCAGTCATAATTTTGACTTTTCTGACAGAATTCAGTTTTAAAATCAGAGCTCTGAGTTTGAAAATCAGAATTCTAAGAAAAAAAAAGATTTTATTATTTCTTTTGAATAAACTCAGAATTCTAAGAATAAAGTCAGAACTCAAATAAATTTTTCACATGTGGCCCTAATCTTCTTGTGATCCTGTATGTGATCGGCCATGTTCAGGTCTCTCTCACAAACACATCGTCAGCATTAGACACCAGTTATTTTTTTAAAGGATCACACAGAAGAGCAGCAGTTTGACTTCCAGCAGAAGGTTTGACTGTTGGAGTCATCTTGCATTTGGTTTTATGATCCCTTAAGCATGAAAACAACTAAATTTTCTGGCTGCTGAAGTTCAAGAAGACTAAACTGATTAAGATGCTTCATCGTAACTCCCTGAAGAGAAACAACGAAAAGATCTTCAAAGACATAAACTCAAAACATATTGACAGCGGGCGTCAGAATGAAGCTCTAAAAGTCCCAAAGGGATTTGTTTGCCCACAGACGCTGGTCACAGTGACTGTCCACTCAAAGAAAAGTGGTTATAATAACCTGTGTGGATATTTCAGGACCTACAGAGATTAAAATACAGAAACAGCAGGAGACTACAGGAGTTAAATTAAAGGGCAGATCTAGAGCAGAGGTTTTCAATCTGTGAGGCTCCTCCTCAGGGGGTTTGTCAAAGAAAGGGACGACGCATGCAGGGGTCCTAAAAACAAGCAGCTCACAGAGGCTGTGAAGGACTTTAGAGCCTGAATAATTGTGGCTAATTTACATCATAACAGACATGATACACATATTTTTAGATTCAGGGTGACTTACACTTCCAGACAATATCTTTATCTCCAGTCACTGACACTCCACTCCACTCCACACTGACCTGTGATCAGGTGAACGGTGTCTCTGTCATTCGTACGTCTGTTCTCACACTATGTAACTTTGGGCTCCGGGTCGGGAGAAGTACGTAACGCTTTACGGCACTAAGTCACACACCACCAACTATTTCACTGATTTTGGTGAAACTGGATCATATTTTATGGAGAAAATGTTTTCATTAATGTAAATGTGTGTTATGAGGAGGGTTTTTTATGAATGCTGACGGGGAACGTAGCCTGTGTCGTGCCAGAACCGGAGCTCGCCGGGCTCAGCAGCCTCTACAGACATAATGGCAGAGAAGAAGAGAGCGAAGAGGACGTTGATGGAGGAAGGCTGCTGTGTGTGCTGTTGTTGACCTTGTTGATGTTTGGCTGTTTGATTAGTCTTTGATCATAAATATGTAATCAGATTACAGATTTCTGCAGAAACGGGGGGAGGGTGCAGTTAGGACTTTGCCCACAGTGTCGACTTTGAAAACCTCTGACCTAGAGTATGTACAAATGTTTCCTGCCCTCATGCACTGCATCGTACACAGTACTTTCTATGCAAGTGCTCTGAATGATCTCTACTGTACATGGCATACTGTACATAAAATGTCTAAAATCATCATCCAACATACAAATAAATACAAGCGATGCAGCCGCTGAAAGCCGAGTGTTGTGTCTAAGTTGTGTTTGGCTGTCTGAAGGTGACAGTGTTGCTGTTCCAGCCAGTGTGTGTGTCAGGTGAGTAAAGCAGATCGCTGTAGGGCACGTGCAGTTTCAGCACACAGTACCTGCGGTCTAACTCAGTCTGATCGGACGTGACTGTCGAGTACGGGTTCGTCTCCTGTGAAGGAAACACACACATGAACAGGCACGGACACACACGAAGAGAAAACAGAACACAGGCGTGTACACAAACACAGACACAAAGATGATAAAGATGAACAAAACTTCGAAAAACTGCTCGATCATCACAGGAAAACATCTTCAGGTTACTCTGGCTTCGTTCACAGGCACAGCGAAAATGTAATTATTTGTAATTTAGGACTCTAAGACAGCTTTGATGACGCCACAGGGAAACCTACTGTATACTGTGCTATAAAATATATTGTAATATATCAGAAATAAACTTATCTATGCTATTATATTCACATTTCTGTAGTTTATATTGTCACATATTATCAGTATTAATTGTGAATTTACTCTAGTGTGTAAGTTGGGAACCATAAATGTAGTCTGAAAACAGAAATAATGATGTCAGAGGAGTTTAAAAATTCTCTGAGCCAAAGTAACATTATCAGGCTTTGAAGAAAAAAAGTAAGGATGTCTTGAACAGAGAACCTGAGGTGCTGCAGATGCTCAAAAGTCCTGAATCAGGCCAGAAATCTACCTCAAGACTGTGTGAGGCTTGAGATTGTAAATTATGGCTCCGGATGTGTAAAAAATGTCAATAAAGAAATCCAAATATGGAAGAACTGAAGTGAAAAACGCTGACACGAGAAACTATTTTTTGAATCTTTTAATCTAACCACAGACGGGCAGGTGGAGTACTCACACTCAGAGGTTTGGTTCGGGGTCGGGGGGGTTAATGTGGACAGGGACCGGCTCTGTGTGGGGCTCTATCGCCTCCATGGGAATCTTCACCGGAGGAGGGGCGGAGCTGCCGGGCTGAGCAACACAAACAGGAAGCAGTCGGCATGCAGGACAAACTGTAATCTTAGAGGATGAGACTCGATATATTCTATATTTTTGTTATATATCGTCACGATCTGTGCTTCAGAGCTCCAAACTAAAAAACACCCGAAATGTGGATTAATCCACCGCTGAAAATAGTCCCTAACCTGTTTGTGACACATTTTTAAAGATTTACGTCTTCGTCAGCGAGTTAACTCGATACGAGAGGACAGCGTGGAAAAAGATTTTCTGATCTGACTCTGAATTAAAACCTGATTTTGACCCGTTGTGAGTCGAACAGTGGAAAGTTGGAACAGTAGAAAGACTACTGAAGATGTTTTTTGATGAGTTTTATTTCGTTTCTGTCGAGCTTGATTGCAACTAAGCACAAGCTGGGAGGGTGGAGGCTGCAGTTTTATGACAGTTTTGATGTTTATCGCTCGTCTCTGTAACTTTTAGCTGTTTTTGTCGATAGCTTTGGACTTTATTTGAAATTGTGGAACCATTTTTGTTTGCAGCAGTTTTCCTTCTGAAATAAAGTTGGGAGTGTGTTTTGCATCACCTTCAGGTGCCATGAAGGGAATGAAACAGACTTTATGATGCATCTTACTGCAGTCAATGATGATAACAGCTGCACAGCTTCACTAACTAGCTGCACAGATACAGTCACTGAGTTTCACTTTCTGGTGTGACCGGCCCTTAAGACGATAGATTTGTTGACAAAAATATAGATTAGCACGAGTGTCATCCTCCAGTGGAGCATCTTGAAGTTAGCACAGATGCTAACAGCTGTCTAAAGTGTTGGAACACAGCCGGAGAGGCGGACAGATGCACTAAGAGGAGGACGGACAGACATAAAGACTGTAGTAAGTGTGGTACAGTGCCTTTTCAGCAACACTGTTGGGACAGAGAGGAGAAACACACAGTATTAGTCAGAGAAAACAAACCCACGAGCGACACACACACGACAGATGGAGCGACACACACACACAGTTTGGACATCAAGGTATCTGTGTGTGTGTGTGTGTGCGGTTCCCTCACCTCCTCGTCGCTCTCCGGCTCCGCCGTCTTCTTCTCCTTCTTCTTCTTCTTGTCGTCCTCCTTCTTCTTCTTGTCTTTGTCCGGCAGGATGTCGTCCAGCCAGGCCAAGTCGTGTTGGGAGAACATCAGATCCAGAAGCTTCCGGACGACCATCAGACCCAGAATCTGCACACAGTGAATGATCACGATAATCTGCTAATCCATGAATGTGAGGCAGCGTGCACAATCAGCACGCAGCCTTTATTAACATGATTAATTTTCTCTCCTAATAGTCAACTCACTAAATACTGAAGATCTGCAGCTAATCTTGTGTTTGTCACAATGTTTTATTGACCAATGAGAGCAGAGAGGGAAGAAGAGCTTTAGAGGAGCTTTATTCTCAGACAGTTCCTCCCATCGATTGCTGCAGGAGTGAGTCCTAAAACCTGGAGATGAATATTTCTGCACTTCAGGTTCCCTCGTCTTCAAGTGTTGAAGTTGATCATTGATTTTTGAAGTTTTTGGTTAGACGTCTGAAATAAAGTCTGAAAAGTCTGAAGAGATTTTCACGTTTTGTTCTAAGACACAAAATATGTCAGCTAATACTCCACCTGTTAGCTACTGTTAAAGATTAAAGATAATGTAAAGAGGTTTTCAGGGACGAATGCTGATGGGGAGCGGAGCTGGTGTCATGCCAGAATAGGAGCTGGGCAATGTAACCGTGCTCAGCAGTCTGAAGGCTCAAGGACGCTCACCATGACAGGGAAGATGATGGCGAGGAAGGTGGACTTGAGGATCCAGAGAACGGCCAAACACATGATCTGGACGAGGGTGAAGAGATGGACGCGTCTCAGAGGGACGTGACGCAGGAAGGAGAAGTCCGGCTGGTGTTTGGGGGGCATCAGATACAGCTTGATCCGCTCCCAGAACTGGAACAGGAAGACGCAGAAACACGTCCTCATTATTTTGATGTTGATGATTTGCAGACAGTAAAAGTTGGATTAGTAATGCGGTGATCTACCTGGATGCCACTCAGTGAGGCCACGCCCATGTAAAGAAACACTCCATACAGCACCGGCATGGGGATGAACTGAATTAAAATACAACATTATATGAAATTAACAAGAGACTCTTCATCAATCCTCCTTCTACGTTCATCTGTGAACTTACCTGGAGAACAGGAGCGAGGAAAACCGAGAGTCCAGTCAGAACGAACACCAGAGTACCCGTCAACCTCTGCTCCCTGGAAGATCACAAAGCATTAAACTCACACAGTGACAGAGAGTCACACCTGCAGAGCCGGGTCGGTCTTACCTGACTCCCAGGAACTGTGGCTGCTCTCCGGGGGCGCTCGACTCACTCTCCATCTTCAGAGAGTCGATGTGCGCGATGGAGATCACGGTGGCCGCTACGTACCAGGGCAGACCCATGAAGGAGCACATGGCCATCAGCACACCCACCCAGAACAGGTCCAAGTGATAACCACAGCCTTTCTGCAGTGACAGGGAGTGACACTCATCATAATTCAAACTGCAGGATGTATAAACCATACAGTTGCGCTCATAAATTTGCCTCCATTGGTCATGGGACGCAGATTTTGACTTTACAACATGACAATGAACCCAAACACAACCCTAAACACAAGGCCAAGTCAACCCTCCTGTGGCTCCAGCAGAAGAAAGAGAAGGTTCTGGAGTGGCCATCACCATCATTCACCATCAGCTCTCAAACGTGCAGTTCATGCAAGACAACCCAAAAATTTACAGGACCTGGAGGATTTTTGCCAAGAAGAACGAGAATCAGACCTTCAGTTTGTTCTCCTTGCGGTTGACGATGACGGCGCTGATCTGCTGGTCCATGAAGATGAGGATGGTGACCAGGAGAGCCGGAATGGAGCTGGCCAGATACCACCACCAGGGGTTCTTACCGAACGGCATCACCAACCAGCCGCGGTCAGAACGCGTGGGCTGATCACACACACACACACACACACACAATAATGAAATATAAATATACAGAACAGGACAACACAGTACGAACACAACAAAATACTAAGAGGCAGAAGTATAATCAGCAAAGTACTTCATGTAATGTATTTTATTATTACACTTTACTGTTGGATCTGCTTTATAATTCAGTTAGATAGTTTAGTCCAGTGGGTCCCAAACTAGGGCTCAGGCCCCTCCAAAGGGTCACCAGATAAATCTGAGCGGTTCTGAGATGATCAATGGGAGAGGAAAGAATGAAATCAAAGTCCTGAGAGACAAACTGAACTAGTGAAAAGTGAATCTTTCCCTCTGAAATGTAAGAAAGAACCTCAAAGCAGTACTCGAGTAAATGTACTTACTTCCCAGCACAGCTAGCATGCACAGAGAAACAGATACACATGCAGAGGGGCAGTCATATGTTTAAAACAAGCGTCATACACGTAGATACACACGTTTTAGGTAGAAATCAAATACCTTGAATTCAGTTGGAACGATTAGTTTGGGTGTGTCTAACCCCATCAACATATCCAGACCCACAAAGCACATGATTGACATGAAGATGGAAAAATCACTGATTAGCTTCCTCAGCTACACAAGACAGAGGGAGGACAGATAGAGATGTGGAGGGGAGACGCAGAGAACGGCGCGTACACGAGGAAGTGAAGACAGGAAAGAGAAGAAAGAATCATCACGTCTGTGAACCGACACAAAATCAAACGACTGATTTAAAAAAAACAAAGAAATGCATCCATGCAGTGAAGACGAGAGAGTTTAGGGAAGCGTGGACCTTGATCTCAGTGGGTACGTGCAGTTTGGGGGTGTCAAGCTCCAGGAGACAGTCCAGTCCACAGAAGACCAGGATGGAAATGATGATGGCAAAATCACTGATGAGGCTACGGAGCTGGAACGCATTCGGGGGGGGGCAGAGGGGAGGAGGACATGGGAGAGGACACTCAGGTATCAGGGATGGAGGTTTAGGACGGGGTGAAGCTGGATCCAATCCGTTTACTTTCAACTAAAAACTATATTTTATATTAAGTCACTTTAAAGGATCAGGACGGTGATGTTCTGTGTTCATTTCCACGATGACTTGACAAAGCTAGCGAGCCTTTTCTACTGCTAACCATGCCGTCAAAACATGAGCAAAGTTAAATTTCTTCCTGTGTTTGCACTCCTTGATTCTTTTTTTTGACAATAAGCGAAGATCTTCACCGGCCTTATCCTTTAAAGTGAACGTTTTCATGCTTTGATAAATGTCCTTCAAAAATCCAACATTTCACATGCAGGTTCACGATTTGCAGGGTGGGAGATACCATAACAGCATGAAAGTCACTGTGGGAAATCAATGCAAGCCTTCAGATCTGTTCTTCTGTCTTACCTTCGTTGGGAAGTAGCGGCTGAACTTGAACTTCTTGAGAGAAACAGTCATGGAGTAGGTGCCAAAGAAGAGGATGAAGGACATGAGGGCCAGGTCGGGGACATACTTACAGGACTTCCCCACCAGCGTACCACCGTACTTCACACAGTCTTTCTTGCTCAGCTGACTCCAGTCCATGTCTGTCAAGTTAAACTACAGACAAAGGAAGGGAGGAGGAAGAGGAGGAAAGTGGAAGAAGAGAGGCAGAGAAGGGAAAACCGAAGGATGGATTCAGGAGTGGAGAAGACACGAAAGAGAGAAAAGAGAAGCGATAACAGAAGAAAAGAGAACACAGAACATACAAACAGGAGCCACATTGTCTGTAAAGCTCTTGAATCTGAATAAATACTCATCATAGATTTGTATTTATCAAGCGTCTCAGAATCAATCCTAGAAATCTCTGAAAGTTAACGCTAAACTTCCTGCACACATTTTTTGCAGAGAGGAAAGAGTGTGACGTCACTTTTATAACATTCAGAGCCGCAAAATATAAATTATGGCGACGTATTTAGAGAGATGAGCTGAGTACACCATTATCTGTAACTGTTCAACCAACTAAATGATTAGTATTCATATCTGTACTCGAAGTATTGCTGACCGCCTCTCTGGGTCTGATTAACCACTCACATGCCTTCTCATATCGCCACTATGCAGATGATACACCGCTCTATCTGTCATGTCCCACCATCTCCAGCTGAACCAAACCAAACCAACTATACACCATGACATCAACATCAAAATTGACTACCAATCTCTTCCCCCTACCAGGGTAGTGAGAAACTTAGGAGTCATGATGACCAACTACTGAATGACAATTCAGCCTCTGGGGGCAACGTTAGACCCAAAGAAACGTACAATCTTTGGTCAGTTAGGGCTGATTTCCCACCATGAGATGGTTGATAAATACAGGTCAGATTACTTGGAGAACATTCACAGAACAAACAACCATAAATACAACTCAGTCACTTTAGTGTTACCTTCACAAAGAGGAAGAGAAGAGCTCTACAGTATCTTCTGTCATTTTGTCACTTACCAGCAGAGTCATGTTATCATCTGCGAGAGGAGCTGAAACATTGAAGCCCAGCCCAGACGCTGAGGAGCAAAAACACAAGAGGAAAACAAATGAATGATAAGTAACATAACCCAGTGTGGTGTTTGATATGAACAGAGTTAAAGAAAACATCAGGAAAGATTCATAAGCTGTAGGCATGAAAGAACGAGCCCATAGTATGATGTCAACAATGAGGAAGCAGATCAGCTGTTTGAGTTTTAAATTTGACTGCTCATTTAGTTAAAAAAACTCAAGACTGGAAACTGACTTTCCAGGAGGTTTAAACTTTTCAGAGCCACTTTTGTCAGTGTAAAAGCTCACAGGCTTTTGTTGGAGTATTCCTCTAATTACGTCACTTAAATGTTGTTTAAACGTTCTACCGAGATCAACAGGTGAATACTCACTTTGTCAGAAAGCATCCAGAAAGAGGCAGAAACAGACAGGACACACAGATCATCACAGAGTAAAGACCAAAGATCTCATCACATTGGAAACATCTCTTTAATTAACCTAAAGTAGGATGTTATTAGCCTAGCTTAGCATCAAAACAGGAGGACAGTACTCTCTAAAGGTCATCAATTAACACGACATTCTTATCTTCAATGCATCCATAAAAGGAAAGTTAATCCAGAAAATTGTGGACAGATTAATTAAATAATTAACTGATTAAAACCTATAACTGTCATTATTACATTTCAATATCAAACAAACGAGAGGAGTTTTTGAGGAGTCGGTAGGTGGATTGTTGAACTTTGGACTGAGCCAGACTAGCTTGTTTCCTTTGGTTACAGTCTTTACGCTAAGCTAGGCTAACATCTCCAGTTTTGTCCTTAACGCACAGACATGAAACTGTTTTGCTCTCAGAAAGAAAACTAATACATCAATAAATGTTGAACTTCTCCTGCAATACCTGCTAATGTGATGCTGTTAAAGGTCCAGTGTGGAGGATTACAATGAGAACGAGAAACTATGATGGCCATGAGTAGTGTTTAGTTTAGTTTGTCCATTCTGGGCTACTGTAGAAACATGGTGGTTCAACATGGCGGACTTCATGGAAGAGGACCCACAGCATCCGTAGCTATAAAAGTCTCATTCTAAGGTAACGTAGTAGTGTAGAGTAGTGTCTAATATAAACAGTTTCTGCCATATTGTGTAAACAGAGCCACCTAAAGCTGACACACTGGACCTTTAAAGCACCTTAAAACCTGCAAAGAGATTTGGAGGCTCACCCTGGTCTGGCGGGACGCAGTCACACTTGTATGAAGTGATGTAGTCAGGTTTGAAGCCCCGGTTGACTGGGTAATACTTCCAGGCTCCTACCTGTTGAAAAACACAGCCGTTTTACATTGTGTTAACTTCTTCTTCTTCACCTGTTCATCCGCTTCACGTGACGACACGTCACCCACCATCTTCTTGATAGCATCAGAGATGAATATGAAGGAGATGAGGCTGGAGAATCCCTCCTCTGTGAAGCGGGTCATGTACTTGATGATGTAGCTGGCATCCGAGACGACGAGCAGGAAACACTGCAGACATGCGTGAAGGCCGATCCACAGACGGAGCTCCATGTAGTCGATACCATTGCTCCTGTAAAGAAAACACCAACGTCACCTCTGATCTGGGTATTCATGTGTTGTTTGTTGCTTGTGTGTGTCTTACTTGCTGAATTCATAAAGCAGTTTTTCAAAGATGAGGATGGGTCCAGTTGAGCTGAGAATGATGAGAGGTTGCCCACCGAACAAGCAGAAGACCGTCCCCGCTAAAGCAGTGCCGAGGAAACTCTCCATCACCCCCTTTGGAAAAGAAAGAGATGTAGTCAGACGTAGTGCCACCTGGACGGTTACTGGATCGGTTCATGATGTTGCAGCCTTCATGAAGACCTGGTAATTGTCGGTAGCATCCCCGAGGAGTCCTCCAAAGGTGATCGCATTGGTGATGCAGCCCAGGTAGATGAAGAGCACAGCAGAGATGGACTGGATATGGAAGCCGTCGTAGATGTCGCTACAATACCACGGGATCTTCCGTTTGATGTCCAGCCACAGTCCACCTGCAAACCTGTCGACAAACATTGTTAGAGAGGTCAGAACCAGGATGAAACTGAACCCTGCAACGCAAGGTACAGTCCTCTCTGGTTCGTTCATACCTTCCAGTGAATTTCAGCTCCTCTCCAAGTTCATGAGGAGCCGGGAACTCTTCATCTTCTCCTCCAGCTGCTCCGCCGGCTGAACCGTTCATTTGACCCAACTCGTTCAGGTTCAGCACCGACTTCCTGCGGTAAACGAGAAAACAGAGCAAGGCGTCAGGGGTAGGACAAGTCGACAAGAGCCTACAGAGCTGCTTTCCGTCCCCACTAACCACTTAGATACCAAATCATGTGAAGAAGAAGGTCCAGGATGACAAAAACTGCACATGCCTCATTTCTGCCGATGGAACCTTCTTTGGAGGCTCAATGCGTATTTTTGGGTCCCATTCCCCCGGAGGCAAGACGATCACCTCGTCCAGAAACTCATCAACGCCTGCAATCAGGTCGTCGCGGTCCCTGGCTTTGTAGGCGACATCACTGAACAGCTGGCAGGAAATAATGAAATAAATGTAATGTTGGTCTGAGTGCAGTCTATCAGGGCGGGACAGTGCCAGTCACTTACATCGTCCACCATGAGCGTAGCGATGGCTCTGCCAATCTCATTGTAGGACTTGGTTTTGCCGTGAGGACCCAGCAAGATGAAGAGAAACCTGTGAGAGCAGAAGGTTCACAAGGCTGATAAATCACACAGACTGGAGACAGACAGGAAGGGAAACATGAGAGACACTCACCTTGTCGGCACAGGAACCTCTGTGAGGCCTCCCAGAGTCGTGGCCTGAGCCAAACGTACAAAAGAGACGAAAGGTTTGTCCAGGAAATCCACCTCACCGATCAGGACGTTAGACGCTTCGGCATCGCGAGGGATCTTCTTCATGAACTTATTTTTCAGCTGGTGGAGGAGAAAAGACAAATGTGTGAGACTTATATGTGACATCAGGCTACAGAACGTGACGATGAACACCACAACCAGATAGATCCTCCTTAAACATGGACAGCTTCAGTTACACACCATTTCTGCCTTCGTTAAAACTTTTTAAGATAAGATATGTGATCAGGTCAGTTCTGGGGACTGCGTTGGTACTTTGGCCTGGGGAGGGATGGCAGGACACTATTCCCCAGGTCGGAAGGTATACCGATCTATGATTGGAGCAGCAGGCATCGGGAAGCAGATGCGGTACCAGGCGGGGACGAGGCGAAGGTACTCATAGTTTGTACCGTCGTAGAACCAGCTCTGCATCCTCGTCTCCTTCTCCTCACTTCAGCAGGGATCTCCAGTCTTTCCTCAGAGAGTACATGTGAAATACTTTGAAATATCTGCAGATGGTTACCAAACATCCTTATCCTGACAGCAGCCACCTGGCAATTTACTTCACTGTGATGACTAAGGATAAAATCCATCTCACAGTTTCTTTACAAGAGTTTTACAGTGGCTGTTTTCCAATCCTGGATTACATCACATACAGTATAAAATCAAACAACACCACGCTGCAGCTTTTTTGCTGTCCTCCTCCTGCTGACGAAGGAAGCACGTGGCAGTGGAGTGGTGGGTGCTTAGAATTAAAATCTCTCCATAATCTGTTAATGCTGCTTTCAGAGTCAATTCACCAGCCGGTCCTCTCTCGCTGTTTCCTAACTTCTTGGTCCTAAACAACCGTAAACAACGACTGACATTTCAAGAAGTCACTCCAAGTTTTAGTCTCCACCTGCAGCGAGTTTAGACGTTATCTTCGTCTTACAGTGTCGTGTACTTTGATGTATGAGTGTGCATCGGTCAGATCAAAGAAAGCTCAGCCTCTGTGAACAAATACTTAAACCGCGCTCTGTGGGGTCACATGCTGTCGAGATACACACAGCCAATAACTGCCAACCGTCCATACAGTGAAACAGAAACTCATGACCCATCGAGAGCCTCGAACAATGAAGCTCAGGAGAAGAAGAAGCTTAAAAATCTGCACACAAACACACAAAGTACAAACATGCATGAACACAACTTATCAAATTCCCACCTCAGCTGCCGGGCTGTGTGGATTACAGAGGGATTAAGCAGTGCTGACGATTCTCATAAAACAAGGCTCAACTTTCCATAAAAGACAAACACAGAAACACACTTTGGAACAGAGAATGGAGCGCTCCGTGTTGCACCATCTGTGACCGCGTGCGCGGCTGAAATAATCCATGGTTATCGTCCCACAGGCAACAGATCATCTGATCACAAATCAATAACTCAGAGTGACGGCGAGTGTGTGGAGCACCAAGTCTGAGAAAATTCAGTGTTTTTGGTGTTTTCAGGTCTTCGTGGTATTTTAGAGTTTCCTGCACTCGTCTGACGCCGCCGGAGCGGAGTGCTTCCTGTTTGATCCAGTCTGAGAGTGACTGTGATCACTGAACAGAACCAGAGCTTCAGAACTTTATTCAAACTGGATCAGATCTTATACACAATATATCTGCTGCTTTCCACCTCTGATGTCCTCTGACCACTTGCTAAAGTAGCTAATGTTTGTGTCAGCTCACAGTAAGAAGCAGTGTGAGAGCAGGTTAGGGTCAGGGCAGGTTCATGTCTGTGTGCACGGCTACATACCACTAAGGATTAAGTGAAAATATGTCTACAGTATGTTGTCTGGGTGGACTGACCCTCTTCCTGTAAAGGCGGTGTTACTTTGGCATAATATGTATAGAAGCTGTTTCTACAAATGAAAACTTCATTTCCCATGAGCCACAGTGTTTTTTAGAGTGGCCTTCAACTCCGATTTCAACAGTTTGACCACTGAACGCTTTAAATCAGACGTCTTCAGTCTCAGACAGCGAGCCTCAGACAAAGCTTTTCTCGTTTACTCGTTAGTTCCTGGATGTCTGTCTGAGCCCAAAAACACTCAACGATTGAGCCACGATAGACGTCAGACGACACTGAATATATAAAAGTGTCTGACCTAAAGTATTTATTAGTTTCTGACTCTGGGAAAGTTGGAAAACTGTAAAGATCTTTGACCAAATGTGTGTGTGTGTCCCGCTGCTACAAATTACTCACTAAAGCGTCAAATGTGGATTCATCCGCTGCTGAAAATAGTCCCAAACAACACACACAAACTGCAGCTGAGAGCCGCAGACAGAAAGTCAGAGACTGCACCGAGAGACATTGTTGGGATTGATCAATAATAAGAATATAAACACGGCCAGCTTCAGTCCAAAGTTTGACTTTGTGAACTCTTACCTGGTCGGAGCTCGGCGTGTCTGAAATGTCATTCATGCTTCGGCTCTGGGCGTGATCTGTGAATGAGGCGCACACACACTTTATTTCATATTTAAAACACACAATATGTCACCATAAAAACAAACCAACACACACACACACACACACACACAAACACACACACACACACACACAGGAGTCTCAGTGGAGTTTCATCCGGTAACATCTGACACAGAGTTCATCCAACCAAACAGAGAGAGAACTGAAGTGTGTCCACAAAGTGTGCGCTCAAACTTCAGGGGATTATTTTTAATGACTCGATTCTCTTTTTATTTCCCAAAGCAGATTTAGGAACAAATAAAATACCAAACACACACACACACACACACACAATCCTTTCATAATCCTCTTCACTCAGAGATCCACACAAGAAAAATTAGCAAAAGGTGAAACAATGGGAGCAAAACCTCAAACACACACACACACACACATTAAACTCAAAGCCACCTCAGGTGTTGAAATCATGCAGCAGTTTGAAGGTAAAGCAGAAAAAAGAAGCAGAGATGCTGCTAAAAAAGTGACGAGTGTGTGAGTGACGTTAAAATACTTCATTACAAGTTCGACTCACGCAGGCGGCCGAGGCTGCTTGACTGCCGAGAGCGAAGATCTTCTGTGGAGCGGTGGATCCCAGAAGCTGAACTAGTGCTACGATTCAGATTACCCTGAGGACTACGGTCTGACAGAGCAGCAGCAGGAGAAGAAGAAGAAGAAGAAGAAGAAGAAGAAGAAGAAGGAGAAGAAGAAGAAGAAGAAGAAGAAGGAGAAGAAGAAGAAGAAGAAGAAGAAGGAGAAGAAGAAGAAGAAGAAGAAGGAGAAGAAGAAGAAGGAGAAGAAGAAGAAGGAGCCAAGCACAGAAGAGGTGATTTCATGAAGAGTAAAGGAAGCGTTAAGGTGTAATTAGATTACTTTGGTGATTGCTGATTGGTACAAACGGGGCATGAACTCACTTGAAGCAGCGTTGGAGGACTTCCCGATGTCTGCCAGCGAGCGGTGGATCGGTTTCTTGGTCTGGTGTCGGTGCTTCCTGAGCAGCACGAAGCTGATCTTCTCCTTCAGGTCCGGAGGAATGAGGCCGTCGGCTATCTGCCGGTCCACGATCTCATCTGGAGGAAACGTTCACGGCTCAGACGAACATGAAGAGCAAAGAGGCCAAAACTGAAACTGATCACAGGCCAGCACCTGCCAATCTTCCCGATGTTCCCGGATATTTACTCAGAATTCCTGAGAAATTTTCACACTTTTTTTTCTCATCATCACAACGTGTTTCTGTCCCTGTACGGCGAGTATAAACTCCCAGGACTCTAAACCTGAACAACCATGCAGCTGCACCAAATATGGATGGATGCTTTGACTTCTTTAGGACAGTGATTTCAATGAAACCCTGGAGACATTTCAAATATAAAAAGTGACATTATTCAGGGAGGTCACAAGACAAACAGGCTCAGAGACACCAGTTTAATCTTTTATTTTGAAGCCTCAAGGTTGTATTGTATTGATTAAATGCAAAATGGTACTAGACTCCCAAGGTCTCTTAAGTGACTTCCTGCCCTGTGGACTGGATTATGAAGAATAATTATTTATTATCATTTTTACCTCAGAATAAAACAGAAATCAGTTCATTTTAAATTGTCTGGTGGTCAAATTGAATCTTGTGGGCAGTCCTGATCACACACTTCTGTTACATGAAGAGTGTGACGGCTGCAAAAACACAAAATGATTTTTTTCACGGCGTGTCTTGAAGACTCACCCACGATCTGCGGCAGCGAGTAGCCGTCCAGGTCGAGCAGAATACTTCCTGTCTGCAGGCAGGTCCTGAGCTCAAACAGGCTGTGGAGGGTCAGCGTGGACACGTGAGGCTTGCTCCATCTTTCTCCTCCCTCCTCCACCTTCTCCTCAAACTTCACCCACCTGCAGAGGCAGACAGCGTGGAGCTCAGTCAGTGGAGTGTTGTTGTTTGACGACCAGCAGGATGTTGTGATGTGATTTAAAGTTTTAATCACACGTAGTGTTTAAAGTTCTGTCACACCTGTGATGTCTCGACCCTCGCCCTCTAAATCCGATCAAATCATGAACTAATGAAAGCTCTGACACCTGTGTGTGTGTGTGTGTGTGTGTGTGTGTGTGTGTGTGTGTGTGTGTGTGTGTGTGTGTACCTTGCAGACTCTTTCCACTCTAATTCTCCGCCCTCGTGCTGCAGTGTGTCCATCTCAGTGAATATTGTGGGTGTTGGCGTGCTGTCATCTTCTCCCAGGATGTGACGCAGCCGCTCTGCTGCAGGAGACACTGCACGAAGGAGACGAACGAGGAGACGAGAGTCAGCTACAAACATGCTGATCTGATCTGTGGTCATTTCATGAGATGTAACAATAAAAAGTGTGTTGGACCAAATGGACTTTCTTCTAAGCACCACCCTCAGGACAAATCTTTACTCCACCCTTTAGGTTCAGACTGAAACGTCTCAACAACGTCTGGACAACATGAACTCTGCTACAAACGTTCATAACAACTTTAATGACCTTCTGCATCAAAGTTTTGTTCCATGCTTTGATTTATTTAAGACCTGCAGACTCGACGTTGCCAACAGTCTCACGTTAAGTGATAACTAGGAAATGTTAGCTAGGTGTTAAATCATTTTATTTCACTGTTTTTATTTGATTTGATTTTTGTTTATGTTTCTATAATTTATGCATTTCATTTGATTTGCTTTTTATTGTCTTCTAAATGCTGTTGGTTCTTCTGATTTTGAGTATTTTGTTCATGCTCGTCTGTCAAAGCACTTTGTTAAGGCTGTTTTTAAAGGTGCGATATAAATAACGGTATTATTATTATTATTATTATTGAGTGAGTGTAAATGTATGCACATGTATGATGAGCTTACCTCAGTGAATCGATGTAGAGGTGTTGGAACGTCAACTCAACTGAATTTTCAAACATAATGTCTCCATAATGAATGTAAATGAACCAACACACATTTAATCTGATGAAATGTGCCTCGAACGACGACCCTGGAGAATTATTTTCATCAGCTGCGTCTGATTTAATTTCTTCTTTAACGAGCCAACGTGAGCCTCTGATGACTGTCTGATATCTGATCAACCACCTTTTTCTAATTTTAGCCCGAGCAGATCGATCCCCATTAACACGGAGCCTGGAGGCACTGTGTGTGTGTGTGTGTGTGTGTGTGTGTGTGTGTGTGTGTGTGTGAGAGTCAAAAAGCTCAAAAAGTCATGTCGATGGCGCCTCATGTGACGGTGTCGTTCACAGTCTCAATCAACATGTACAGGAACTGTTATGTAATCTGTGTAAACTACAGCGAGGTGTGTAATTATAATACTGATACAATGTTCCACAGCGAGCCGACACTCAGTAATCAGTTACAGTTTCCATGACTGTCTCTGTCACATTAGGTCAGGTCACATTCGGAGCTCTGCTTATGTTGGTTTGTGAGTCTGATCTCAGATCAGCTGATGTTCACACAAAGGGGGACGATCCTGGACTCGGTCCATCCCCAGACCTGATTTTACTCTGTAACGGACACACCGTACTTAAAAAGTATTTAAAGTCTTTTTGATCAGAGTAAATGTAGTCTGTTAGAATCTTCCCTGGCGTCCCATCACTGCACTGACAGTATAAAGAATGGACGGCGCATCCTCGAGGTTTCTGAAGAGCCGCTGTGAGGCTCAGTGTGGCGGCTCTGTCCGCTGCCATGTTGGAAGTCCTCCGTCACCCGGCTAATGGAAACATCAGCAAAGACCGGATCATCAGTGGACCTGAGGTGGGCTCAATGACGACACCCACCTGTCAATCAAAGCGTCCATCCTTAATCCTGCATAACTTTAAGCCTTAATATAATGTGA
This sequence comes from Protonibea diacanthus, assembly GCA_028641955.1. Lineage (NCBI taxonomy): Eukaryota > Metazoa > Chordata > Actinopteri > Sciaenidae > Protonibea > Protonibea diacanthus. Next base: position 1,400,382 of record CM053991.1, read on the forward strand.
ACAGGTGAGTTGTATATAAATTCACCCTCAGTACAGTTGTCATGAACGGGGAAATTAGCTATAGAGACCAAAACTGTTTTTTGTACCAGGCTGTAAACATGTTTATTTCTGCTGTGAAGTTGGACATTTGAACATGGGGACTTATGGAGACTGACTCACTTCTGGAACCAGCCTCAAGTGGACGTTAGAGGAACTGCAGTTTGTGGCTTCACTTCAGAGACACAGAGGTTGCTGTTTGGTTTTCCTCAGGAGGTACTAACTGGCCGACCACCAACTATTTCACTGAGCTGGTGTCGTGCTAGAACAGGAGCTGTTAGCAATGTAACAGTTCTGTTGGACTAGTCAGTAATATTAGCTGCTGCTGTGTCTGCTGTTGGTGATGCTGGTTGATGTTTGGATGTTAAGTTGTCGACTTGCTAGTTTCTTTCATCTTAAGTAATGTAATCGAACAAATACTCGAGTACAGCTGACAGTGGGATTACACTCATCACAACAAATACCAACTTCCACCAACTTTACTACAACACAGCTTCACTCTCCTCTTTTCTTATGCCGTCTTTACCTATTTGGGATCCAGGTAGGGTCCAGCGGGAGGCCATGATCGAGGGAAAAGATGCCCCAGGGTCCTGCATGCTTACCGGATCCTCCAACCAAAGACAGTAAGACGCAGAGGTAACTGGAAAGAGATTCTCAAGGCTGCTCGAGGGAATAAAAAGAGGCTTCTCTCGCGTCCTGTCCTCTTGTTGAGGTCGAGTGTCCTCAGCTCTCCACCATGAGTGGTGACACACTCTCACTCTCCTCACATACGTCCTTTTCTGCTCGTTTCTCCTGCTTCAACGCCGACTTCTCTGAGTTCTGTTGGTTCAGTTAGTCATGTATGATCTGGGGTGAAGGCGGTCTCAGACCTGAGCCATTCACTCAGTCGGAAAAAGGTCTTCTCTAAGCTGAGGCAGAAATCCACTGAAATCTCCAAAGCAGCAAAGAGCCAGAGGCTTTAAGAGGGTGGACACACACCACAGGGCCCTCTAGCACTCTCCTCCCAGACGTCCATGCACACACACACACACACACACACACACACACACACACACTCACCAACAACCAACAAAACTTTTGCTTCCTCTCTCTGATGACCCCGACAGTCCTGCATCAGGATCCACCTCCAGCTTCAGGTGTTTGGTAATTATTTGGTATGAATCCAGAGTGGAACAAGAAAAAATACCACACACACACACCAAACACTCACATTCACCCCAAATAACACACACACACACACAGCTTGGAGTTCCTCAGCTCTAATCAGCTTACAGGCTTCAGAGTCGGCGGCCCCCGTGGGACCACGCTGCAAAACATTCATCACATACATGCATGCACCAGCAGCTTCCACCTCATCACGCAGTCCTAACACAGCCTCTCCACCTCACATCACAGATCAGCCCAGGATCACACGGCTGCCTCTCACACCTCCTTTAAAACACCAAACTAGCTCCATTTTGGACTCAAACTGGAAATTAATTTGGCTTTAATGTTTCTTAACGAGGCCGAGAGTCTGCAGCCGGACGGAGGCATCGGCGTGCTAACGAGCTGACGGTGGTAATGCTAACATGCTGATGTGTCCAAGTTCACCGTGAGCTGATTAGCAGCAAACACACAACACAGCTGAGGCTGATGGGAATGTCATTAAAGAAACAATATGTAGCTTTGCCTGTAACAGTGACACCTAGTGGTTCAAACCTGGTACTGCAGTCCAAATCAAAACGAGACTCGTCCATCGGTTTGGCAACTTTTGAGATAAAAATCGGTGAATTTAGACCCGTGTGTAAAACACTGTATGTGTGTGTATGTGTGTGTATTATTAAACTCTCTTGGCGTGTGCAGTCTCTGACCTGACAGGTCGGGGTCGGGGTCATTGTGCTCGTGGAACTCTGAACTTCCCTCGTCGTCGTCGTCGTAGCGCTCGTCCCTGTCGTTGTAATATCCCCGGTGTGAGTGCTCGCGGTGTGTGTGGTGGTCGTAGTGCGTGCGCCGTGTGTCCCGGTCGGCGTCGTTGACGTAGGAGTGATGTCGGCGTCTTTTCCGTCTGTGGGAAACCGGAACGCCGATGTAGACCTGCTGAGCCTCTGAGGGAGCAGACAGAGAACACAGAGAAGTCCATCTTATATTCATGAAGGTAAAAGATCTGAAGAACTGACGTAAACTCAACAAAAGTACATTCACCTCAACGAGGAAAAGTTTGACATTTCAGGAAATCAGTGGATTTACAGTCGGGCTAATGACAAACAAACAAACGTTGATCAGTGTTTTCCAATGTGAAGTCCTCAGACATCAAAAATATTCAGTTTAGCGTCACGGAAGAGCGAAGAAACCAGAAAATCTTCATATTTGAGGAGCTGAAAAGCTCGAAATGTTAATAACAGTTGGTGATTAATCTAATAATTGACAACTAATTGATTAATCGACTAATCATTGCAGCTCTAATTCACAGTTAGACGAGACGATCAATACCACTCTAACAAAGTACGTCTGTACAGTGAGCTTAGCCTGAGGCTACGCTCACACAGGATGGGGAATTGTGTGTCTGTTTGCGTCAAACGTATCTGCTGTGAAACAATCAGGAAACTTTTTATTTCTCTGATTAACGGTTTTACCGAGGCCGGCGCTCGCTCGCTCTCATTCACCGTCAACGTCGCTCAACCACAATTACAAACCAAATGAAACTTCTTGAGGTGACAGATCTGCTCTGTTGCTCTCAGGTTTCATGTCAGCTCATGTTTTGTGGTTTTTCTCACCGTCATCATCATCGTAGCGTCTGTGGCCTCTGCTTCTCCCTCGCTGCCAGTCATGATGATCCATCCTGAAACAGAACAGGCTGTTCACGGAGGTTTACTGACAAGACGTGGACGCCCTCTTCAACTGTCCATCAGCTAACACACACTTCACACACACTTCACACACACTTCACACACACTTCACTGTGTCTGCAGAGACTTGTGTGGTCAGGGAATCCTCCTGACTCTGAACTGCAGCACATGGCAACACACGTGTCGACGTCAGCCTCAGCAGATCGATGCATGACGAGAGGAAAACTCAATGGAAAAGCTCAGCGGGCCTTCAGGAGCAGACTGCAGCGCAGAACATGGAAACCAGAAGACAGCAGGAATCCCATGATCTGATATCACTGATAAAACTAGTCTTGGAGACTGACAAACTTCATCTGAAGTTGCAGATTAGTTGTATATAAACAGAGATCTGGTTGCCTCTGTTAGACATCATCAGTATGACTCTCTCGTCCTTCATCCTCCTCATCATCGATCTTCTTCCAGCACAGATTTCAGACTCGAGAAGTTTGTTTGTAACAAGGGAAAACCGCCGAGCGTTCCCGTGCGCTCGCAGCTGATTTAGGGGAGTTTTCTAGGCTGATCAATAGATGTCATTTCTGATTGGTTACTAGTCCCTGAAGCCTGATCACTGACTGTGAAGGACAGTCACACGAAAGCTACACACACACACACACACACACACACACACACACACACACACACACACACAGAGATGTGGATTAATGAGTTTGAGTTAAACCTTCACTGCATGTCAGGCCAACACGTCGACACAAAACAGTTTGAGCAGAGATGTAATTGTTGCCAAGGTGACGAGGTGACTCGGGTCATTCATCACCTGCTGCTCTGTGGGCCCAAACGTCCACATGTCATCGACCTTTTCCTAAACATCACGTTCATCTCACAGCTGCTTCGTCTGTTCTTCTCCTGTCGTCTCTCCGCGCAGCCACAAGCTAACTTCGATCTTAGTCAGGAGATTGTTTTGGGAAGAGGCCAACGTCCTCCAACAATCACATAAAAATCAAAGAAACTAAAGACTGGCACATTTCAGAAGCTGTCTGTGACTGAATGATGTGAAAGAAACATTTAACATTTCATTTGAACGCATCATTTAATTCTGCGACCTTTGTCTGGATGTTTTTGCAGAATCTATTTAAGACACAGAGTCAAATATCAAAGCAGGTCGCTCGTATCACACAAAATAAAAACTGATGTACAGAAGTTCGTCATCGTGAAATCACTAACTGATGTGATGAACTTTGATTCCAGAATAAACTGATCTGAATTATAACTTTGAAACTCTTTAATAAACTTTAACGTGGTTTGATCCATCCTGACATTCAGACTCTCATAGAGCAGACACGCCAACATCAAAACAAGAAGTCACAAACACACAGCGACGTTTGAAAAGTTTGACTCACCTGATGTGAGATGAAGCAGAGACTCTGTCGACTCGACCTGTTTTAAAGTCAGAGGAACTCAAACACAATGTGAACAACAAACTGCTCTCAGTGACTCAGTCTGAGTATTGAACACCGGATGAGGCTGGAGTGTCACTTTGTGTGTGTGTGTGTGTTGGGGGGGTTGGGTGTGTGTGTGTGTGTGTGTGTGTGTGTGTGTGTGTGTGTAGCGTGTCATCAGTTCATTCTGCAGAGTGTCCATTCACACTTTTCTCACATTATATTCAAAATACTGAGGAGTACATTACATATTTACTGACGTCCAGTTTGAGATATTTGAACTTCAGTATTTCATACTTCTGTTTACTTCCACTGCGTGTGACTCTGTTTCACAGCTTTAGTTCATTTATTCACATATTAAGACCAACCTTTGTCTTCACCATCGTCTCCTGTGTGGACGTCAGTTAAAGCTCTGACGTGTGTTCAGAGTTCAGACAGTAAGAATAATATTTAAATATTACTAATGCAACAAATATTAAAAATGTTTATTTTGTCGTGTATGTTTTTACTGTTTCCCTATTTTTTCTTTTATTTTCTATAAGAACGAACGAAGCCTCTTCACTGACACGGCATCATCTCCTCATGTATATTTACATGGACACATTAGAGCTGAGACACACGACTGATTCTGTTGCTTATTTGTGTAAATCTGAAGATGATTTTCTTCATTAATCATTGTTTGGTCAGAAATAGTGAAAAAACAAACTGTAACTTCATTTTATCGACCAACAGTTCAAATACTCAGTTTGTAGTAAAGAATCCTCAGCAGTGTGTTCACGCTCACATCCTCACCGCGGGTTGGAGCTGTGCTGAACGTCAGCCACGTGAACTCTTGACCACTTTACAGAACCCGACCTGAACTGTGGCAGAACCGGTCACCACTAGATGGCTCTGAAAACCTTCAAGTACACGGAGGAGTAGACGATCGCCCGCCCAGTGAAACTCTGCTGACAGTTGTTGGTAATCCTCTAATCCGTCCACAGCAGAATAAATTAGATGAATCACTGAGCGGAAACAATCCAGGAAGTTAAAGTCAGGTGTCCATAAACAGAGAATAATGTGAAACATACTCAAATATTAAAGTATAAAGTTATGTGCAATAATGTAATATAAACACACTCCACTGTGACAGGATGAACTATCTGTCATTATGAAATCAACTAGAGGTCAATGGAATGATTAGAAATCAGTATTTAGAGTTTGTTTTGGGAGATGACAGGAAAAGATGAGTACTGCTTGATGAGAACCGCCCTGGTGGTTCTGTCTCATCCTGCCCTGGTCTTGGTCTTGGTCTAGACCCCTCAAAGTCTTGGTCTTGGTCTTGACTTGATCTTGCCTGCCCTGGTCTTGGTCTTGTCTCAGTCTTGCCTGCCCTGATCTTGGTCTTGTCTCAGTCTTGCCTGCCCTGGTCTTGGTCTTGGTCTTGTCTCAGTCTTGCCTGCCCTGGTCTTGATCTTGGTCTTGTCTCAGTCTTGCCTGCCCTGGTCCTGGTCTTGGTCTTGTCTCATTCTTGCCTGCCCTAGTCTTGGTCTTGGTCTTGTCTCATTCTTGCCTGCCCTAGTCTTGGTCTTGGTCTTGTCTCAGTCTTGTCTCAGTCTTGCCTGCCCTGGTCTTGGTCTTGGTCTTGTCTCAGTCTTGTCTCAGTCTTCCCTGCCCTGGTCTTGGTCTTGTCTCGGTCTTGTCTCAGTCTTCCCTGCCCTGGTCTTGGTCTTGTCTCAGTCTTGCCTGCCCTGGTCTTGGTCTTGGTCTTGTCTCAGTCTTGCCTGCCCTGGTCTTGGTCTTGGTCTTGTCTCATTCTTGCCTGCCCTGGTCTTGGTCTTGGTCTTGTCTCAGTCTTGTCTCAGTCTTCCCTGCCCTGGTCTTGGTCTTGTCTCGGTCTTGCCTGCCCTGGTCTTGGTCTTGTCTTGGTCTTGCCTGCCCTGGTCTTGGTCTTGTCTCAGTCTTGGCTGGCTGGTTGCTAACACTTCTTTCTGTACTGTGTATTGTGACTTTCACAGACTTTAAGTGTTGTCGGTCTCTGAGACGTCTGACACACTGAGCACGCTCTGAACAAACGGCCTCATCCATTTTTAATGTATTCATCATGTCAGAGTGAGATCCTGTATTTCTGACTCGTTCCCTCCAGCGTATCATTTCATCACCTCTGTGTCTCTTTCAAATGAACACAGTGACGAGCGATGGTATTAATTTCTGCCGCACCGCTTAATGAATTAATGAATCGTCCAATTTGCATATCAGATAGATACGGCGCTGCGCTTTGTTTGAAGAGACTCTGGTGGAATAATCGAATGTGACCGTGTCAAACTGACACAAACTCAGTTTTTCATATCTGATGTGGAGCGAGGAGTGAAACCTCGAGGCCAGAGGAGCTGGTTTCATTCACTTTATTTCCTCTTTCAGTCCCTGCTGATGCATTCAGAGCCGATATGAACAAACACACGATGAGATTTTCAAAATGAAAAAAAGAAATGTGAGAATATTCCAACAGGATCTGAAGACAGTTTTCTATTAAACTAGAAAATTACAGATTCATTTCAGAGAGTGTTCATCTCAGGAGCTGCTGAGCCTCAGCACACTGTCACCCTGCCTGGGTCTTGACTCTGGTCTTGGTCTTGACCCAGTCTTGCTCTGCCTTGGTCTTGGTCTCAACCCCTCAAAGTCTTAGTCTTGTTTCAGTCTATGGTCTTGGTCTTGACTCGGTCTTACTCTGCCTTGGTCCTGGTTTTGTCTTGGTCTAGTCTAGACGCACTCTGGTCTTAGTCTTGACTTGGTCTCAACCCCTTAAAGTCTTTGTCTTGTCTTGGTCTTTATACTCTGGTCTTTGTCTTGTCTCAGTCTTGCTCTGCCCTGGTCTTGGTCTTGGTTTTGGTCTTGGTTTTGGTATTTCAAGTATATTTTGATGTTTATCCGTCTGTACGTGTTTAAATAAATTACTTTTACTCGTATATTTGAGTATTTCTACTCGGTGGTGCGACTTTTACTTCAGTTCTCAGGTGATGTTCACTGCTTGATGTATTTTACTGCACGGTCGATGTATGATAATTTATTCTGTTTATTCATGAAATATTAAGTCAAACGCTGCTTTTTGTTGCTCATCTTAATTCATTTTTTTGAATTTTGAAACAAGCAGCTGGCAGACACACAGATAAATGAAAAAAGCTTTCAGCCGTCATTCTCTGGTGGATTCAGCCTCTCTGTGTTCAAGTCACATCGTCACGAGTTCAGACAAGAGCTTTCACTACCTGCAGAGAGGAGCAGGTGACAAACGAGAATGAGTTCCTCTCTGCAGTGGCTTCTTATAGCTCAGACACACAGACACACAGACACACAGACAGGCAGGCAGACACACAGACACACAGACAGACAGGCAGGCAGGCAGGCAGGCAGACAGGCAGGCAGACACACAGGCAGACACACAGGCAGACAGACAGGCAGACAGACAGGCAGGCAGGCAGGCAGGCAGGCAGGCAGGCAGGCAGGCAGGCAGGCAGGCAGGCAGACAGGCAGACAGACAGACAGACAGACAGACAGGCAGGCAGGCAGACAGGCAGGCAGGCAGACAGGTTGTTGTAGTGCTGAGAGACAAATACGCTTCATTTATGTGCCGTGCACATCCATCTGTTTTTCCATTACTTTGGTGAGCTGACATGCAATTTAACCAGGCGGATCAGAACCCGCTGACCTCCTGACCTGACGCTCTCTGAGGCTTCATTCACAGCGAACACGCACAGCTGTAGTTTAATGATCTCCATTTGGCCATTTAGACTTTAAATTGACATCATTTGTCGGGAATACATTAAATGTTGAGGCATGAAATCAATAAACACGAGACCACGAACCGATTTCATAACAGGCTGACTCTGGAACAATGACGGTGGTGCTGAAAATTAGCATACAGCGTTTATATTGCTGTAACAACTGAATAACCGAACAGTCAGTCAAAATAATGCAACTTTGTGTAGATAGAAAAGGAGAAAAAAATCTAATTTTGAGTAAAAAGATCATTTACATACAAATATATTGTGTTATGACATTAAAGGTTTCACGTTATAACACGACACACTGAATATATAACAAGAAAAGTGATTTTACGGTTAAGGCTGATGTTTTATTCCACCAAAATAAATGAATATGAAAACACTGTATGAATAAAGGTTTTGCTAAAATAACAGCCTGATTTAAAATACGACTTTATTCTGTATAAATTCCCTTAAAATGCTGAGAATGAAGGTTTTGAAATGTGACTGTTAATCATATTTTACAGTCTTGGTTTGGCGGTTTTTCACTGCAAAATCTTTTTTGTTTGTTTGTTTTTACAGTGTAATACCGATGCAGTTAACATTTGCTCGAAATATTAAAATTATACAAACATTTTAAACCATAACATAATGATAAACACAGAGCCTCAATGCTCTGATGGATTTATTCCCGCCTGTTATGACCTCACTGCAGCAGACATTATATCGCCTTATTAATCATCATTAATTGTTACTATTCTGTTACCTGTTTTAAAAACATCACGTTATATAATCTGATTGAGAACGATTCACAACTAAACCAGCTGAGTCCGTATTAGAGGGAGACGAGTTATGTTTCATTTCAGGGTCATACGGAGTGATTTACAACTCAGACTAATCATTCAGTGTGTTTATAGGGAGTGTGTGTGTGTGTGTGTGTGTGTGTGTGTGTGTGTGTGTGTGTGTGTGTGTGAGAGAGAGAGAGAGAGAGAGAGAGAGAGAGAGAGAGAGAGAGAGAGAGAGAGAGAGAGAGAGAGAGAGAGAGAGAGAGAGAGAGAGACAGAGGGGGGCGGGGCTGGGAGGGAGGTTAAACAGCCTGAACGTCGATGGTTGGAGGGCAGCAGTCGTGCGTCGTGGTGCCGGTGATGTCCTGCGGAGCGCGCGGCTTCCCGGTGCGTAAAAACAGCTCCACGCGAGAGGAATGCGCCTTTTGAACATTTCCACGGCTCCCAGGCAGAAATCCTGTCCAGCAACAGGTCACACACTCTTCTATTTTTAACACACAGCTCGTCAGATAAGAGAAGATGGACCCTCTGTACAACAGCACCGATTTTAACGACACTAACGGGACGAGCGGCGGCGACGACTTCAACCAGTTCGTGCAGCCGGTGTGGCAGATCACGCTGTGGGCTGTCGCGTACTGCAGCATCGTGGCGGTGTCGGTGGTCGGTAACATGGTGGTCATTTGGATTATTGTGGCGCATAAACGCATGAGGACCGTCACCAACTACTTTCTGGTACGTTCACGGTCACGTCGGGTCATCCAACTTTTAAACTCTGACATTAAAACACGGCGTGATTTTATCTGAACTTTGTCCTTGTGCCCAAACCAGGTGCCTCCGTGACTGTCCGGATAGAGACCGTGATGAACTGCATGCACCTTTAATTCAGTGTATTTGTACTGTAAATTAATAACTAATGTGACCTTTTAAAATCTCTTTTTCCAGCACTGAAAACTTGGAAACAGAAATGTTTGTACCGCCAAGAACTGAAACTTCTCCACATGAATCCAAAATGAAAAGTGGCACAGAGTTCCACCTCTCTGTGATTCAGCACTGTTTACTCTGCCTGTTTGTTCTGTTCCACCAACAGTCCAAAAATCCAATAAAACCACTGTCAGGCGGAACATCAGGGGTTCAAGTTGCAGGCACCGAGGCAACGCTGAAATAACGCTCATCTAACACTGAAATAATCCAGTTTGTTTTTGTGGATTATATTGATGCTGAATTAACAGTCAGACTGTGGACGTGATGTTCTTCATCTCGTGTTTCTACAGCGATGTGTTCGTGTCACATATCAGATTTCTTAAAGGGAGCAGCTGTTTGAAATAATATCAGCGTGTTTGCCCAAAATCATTATAATAATAACTTTTATGTCCATACATGAAAATGCATTGGGAACACGGCACATTCTACCCCAAATCAAAACACGAAGAAAAAATCTATCAAACCTGTTATTATTTTACAGAAAGTGCAGAAAAAGATCTGAAATGCTTTAAAATGGGTGACCAGAACCAGAAAGACGTGCAAGACTCCAGAAGCCAATGAGGCGCTCCAGGGAGACCAAAGAAGCTCTAAAGTAACCTGTGAGTTCTGCAACAATCAGAAGACGCCTGTGTGAAGCTAAGCTATCCACAAGAAGCTCCTGCAAAGTCCATTATTGCAAAAAGCGACGTGCTGCAGAGGCCAAAGAACACACTGACTGCCGATAAGAGAGATGCCACGCTGACGTTTTGTGGACTGATGAAAGCCGGATCGTTCTTTTTGGGTGCAGACGACCTCCAAACAGGCCACAGTGAGGACAGTGAAGCGTCAGGCCTGTTCACATAGCCGGTGTCAGTATCAGTTTCAAACGTATCAGCTTGAATACATTAAAATACTTGAACAGGTCATGCTGACTTATGCCGGCGAGGATCTGCCCTTCAAATGTGTGCTTCAACCAGACAGCGGCCCGAACACAGCGAGCAGCATCTTGGTTCCACACAACAAGATTAACGTTACGGAGGAGGCGGCTCGATCCACCGAGCCGTGATCCAACAGAAAACTTCAAAACTGCCGTTTCTGAGGAAAAACTCAGAAATACAGAGGAACTGTGAAATGAAGCCCTGAAGCTGGTCGAGCTCTCAGAAACACATTCAGAGTTAGAAAGTCAAACCTTCAAACATTTTTCAGTTAAAGTTTGAGTCCGTAAAGAAAAATGCAGATACAGTACGGCTGTTTCTGTTTTTAACAGTCTAATATTGAGGCAGATCAAACTTTTGTAAAAAAACAAAATAGAGACACCAAGAAGTTTAATCTGAATCTGAGACCGCAGTAATCGACATCGACAGTGAATGAGGAGAGGGAGCACGGATTAATCACAGACACACCTCGCCGAACCCTGCAGCACCTGATCCAAGCTAATGCCTTTAGCTTGTTGGGTATCTGCAGGTCTTTCAGAGTCTTAAACATTTAAATTTAAAGTCTTGTTGCTTCAGCAGCTTATAAAATGTTTCCGTTCGTAGCTGCCGGATGATGTTCTACATCTTTATCAGCTGAACGTAGGACGGTCGTGAGAGTAGACTTCAGTCAGCACCGCGATATCTCACAAACACTCACTACTGCTGCTGCTGTAGCTCAGACGCTTATCAAGCCCAGATAAAACTGTAATTAATTCATAATTTTAATTTGGTTAATCCATCCATCCTTCCTCCACGGCTAATCCAGGCCGCTTCACATTAAAACAAGTAATTATATCATTAGGAATTGTTGTTATTCGCTGTAAATGTGTGTGTTTGTGCCCAGTAAATTACTGTGAACCGTTTCACAGTAATTTACTGTGTATTCAGCCAGAAACTACAGTAATTATAGAGTATAATTATTGTTGTGATTTAACTTCAGTCACAATGTAACAATGTAAAAATCGTCCTACCTCGTCACTGCAGTCACGTGTGGAGGTCGTTCACGTCTCTGCAAACAGAAGGACAGCTGTAGCTAAAGAAGTCCACTGTAGTACAGAGTCATAAACTCTTGTCTTGTGTTTCTGGCAGGTGAACTTGGCCTTCGCAGAGGCCGGCATGTCGGCGTTCAACACAGTGATTAACTTCGCCTACGCCGTCCACAACGAGTGGTACTTCGGCTTGGTTTACTGCCGCTTCCACAACTTCTTCCCCATCGCCGCCATATTCGCCAGCATTTACTCCATGACGGCCATAGCTCTGGACAGGTGTGTAAATGTGTGTGTGTGATTCATGTTTTTGTCTGCTGGTTCCAGAGGTTGAGTCAGTTCTGGGTTAACACAGCCACTACCTGGAGCGCAGAGCAGCTTTGTTTAAGCTATCTTCATATGCAGATATCTGTCTGATTGGACTGCAGGGGACGTCTTGACCTGGATGTCTGTGGTCCGTTTCCTGGATATCCACAGGCTGCACCTGAAGCTCAGAAACATTGGCTGTTGCCAGTGTCTGAATATTCAAAACTATGACAAGGAAATGATTGGCAATAATATAAATAATACAGTTTGTAGTTAATGGACTGAAATATGCAAATCCATCAGGATATATTAAGACTGATGAGTGAAGTGTTAAGCAACTTGTCAACTCACATTCCCGTCTTCACTGTCTCTTGTTGGTTAGATACATGGCAATCATCCACCCCCTGCAGCAGAGGCTGACTTCCACAGAGACCCGCGTGGTGATCTCTGTGATCTGGGTGCTGGCTCTGCTTCTCGCCTTCCCTCAGTACTACTACTCATCCACCGCCGTGCTGCCTGGACGTACAGTCTGCTACATAGACTGGCCTGAATACACCACGGTGGACTTCAAGAAGATGTGAGTACCTGTGGGGAACAAAGGTGTTGTTTCATCTCAACATTCACATCAGTATTCAAAAAATAAGTTTTTTTGGCAGCTGGTGTGTGAAATATTTGATGTATTGGTCCGTGCTGACATATATATCCTCCGGCAGCAGCACACCTTTATAGTTAATAAGGTTTGATCCCTCGTCATCCCACACCGGACAGGATATCTGCTGCAGGGATGCTGCAGCCCGGCTGAAGCCGGGCGATAATCATTTCCTTTAGGGATTAATTTAGTATATGAAAAAATAGAACCTGCAGCAGAAACATCTCCTGTCCATGTGATGAATCCGTCGATGAGGATCATCCTCATGTCTGCTTGATTTCTTCTGGAAATATCTGCAGAGCTAAAAGAGAAAAAAAATGGGGATTCATTTGATAAATTTGCTTCCAAAATTACCGTCTTCTTATCGCCCGACTGGCTCCGGATTAAATTAAAGCATCTTTAATTCAGTGGGTCTAAATTCTTTGGGCTGAGCTCTTTTGCGGAACAGGAGGTGAGAAATGACCTCCATGTTGGAGTGAGTGTGTGGATTCAAGTGTGTGTGTTAATGAATGTAAACATGCAGTCCATGATCTGACAGGAGCCCTGAGGCTGACACACGTCAGTCAGCAGAGTGTAAATAATGAATTCACAGAGGCAGCCAAACTGAAGATAACAAGACGGAGAGTTTACGGCTGTTTCTCCCGATAGAAATGTTTTGGACCTTTGTGCGATGTTTGCCCTTGTTGGCCACCGTAGTTCTGGACACATTTGAGGTGACAAAATCGAGCCTTAATACTGTCAGAGTGAGTCTGCTTAATATTTAAGAATGCAGAATTGGTTACATTGCTAATGCTTGCCCAGCTCCTGTTCTAGCATGACACCAGCTCAGTGAAATAGTTGGTGGTGTGCCAATTAGTACCTCCTGAGGAAAACCAAGCAGCAACCTCCGTGTCTGGGAAGTGAAGCCAAAAACTGCAGTTCCTCAAACGTCCACTTGAGGCTGGCTCCTGTTCTGTTCATGGACGCTTTGATTGACAGGTGGGTGTCGTCCATTGACAGTATGAAGAATGGAGAGTGTATCCATGATGTCACCAACAGGTTGTGACGGCCTCTTCCGCCTCCTGGCTAATCTAAAAATTGGCAAAGACGTGGATCATTGGCAGACATGGGGCCTGGTTGCTCAAACAAGCCATCTATAACCACACCCACCTGTCAATCAAAGCGTCCACGCTCTTAATCCTGCATAACTTTAAGTCTTAATATAATGTGAACAGGTGAGTTGTATATAAATTCACCCTCAGTACAGTTGTCATGAACGGGGAAATTAGCTATAGAGACCAAAACTGTTTTTTGTACCAGGCTGTAAACATGTTTATTTCTGCTGTGAAGTTGGACATTTGAACATGGGGACTTATGGAGACTGACTCACTTCTGGAACCAGCCTCAAGTGGACGTTAGAGGAACTGCAGTTTTTGGCTTCACTTCACAGTTACAGAGGTTGCTACTTGAGGCTAAGAAAGTAGAGCTGTGTGTCTAAAAATATTAATACCTTTTCCCTTTAACTCTAGATATTTTGTGTGCATGACACTGCTGATCTACTTCCTGCCCCTTTGCATCATGGGATGTGCATACACGACGGTGGGTGTCACGCTCTGGGCGAGTGAAATTCCTGGAGACTCCTCCGAACATTACAAAGAGCAGCTCATTGCCAAACGCAAGGTGATGCAAACAAACACACACACAGTGTGTGTGGCCGTCATTTAACATTTAATTTAATGGGTTTTTAATCCCCTCATGATTACGTTAAAGCCACCCCATCTCCTGTTCTCTGTGTTGTTGCCGTGGCAGGTGGTGAAGATGATGATCGTGGTCGTGTGTACGTTCGCCGTCTGCTGGCTGCCCTATCACGTCTACTTCTTACTGCACCAGTTCTTCCCTGATTTATTCGAGCAGCACTACATCCAGCAGGTCTACCTGGCCGTCATGTGGCTGGCCATGAGCTCCACCATGTACAACCCCATCATCTACTACTGCCTCAACAGCAGGTGGGAGGCCCCGGTGTTAATATTTCTTCTGTCAAAATGGCTAGCTGTCTGTCTGTGTGGATGTCATGTGGTAGGTAATCTGTATTTGTGTCTATAATCCCGTCTGCCTGTTTAATCCACCCTGTTATGAAATGCTCGTCTTCCACTCGGCAGGTTCAGAGCTGGTTTTCAGCAGGTGTTCTGCTGCTGCGCTCCGACGGTCGCCAAGGAGGAGCTGGAGCTCAAATCACCGCGCTACCTGCATACACAGGTGTGAGCAACGTTGAGCACAGACTACAGGACGTGTCAGATTAGAATCTATCCATCAGGAAAGTCTGTGAATCAGCTCGGTAGTGCAACTTAAAAAACTACCTTTAATTATTATAAATATAATTATAATCTCTGTTTTCAGGTGAGCATATATCGAGCCAGTCGGGTGGAGACCGTTGTGTCCACGGACATCCATCCTGCAGCGGGGGAGCATAAGAGCGCGGAGCTGCCGTCCTGTTACGCGCACAGCCAGCCTCCCGCTGAGGTCACGTCTAACGGATCGGGCTCAGAGACGTTCGCCAAAAGTCCCAACAGTCCGTCACAGTAGAGAAAACACCATCAGGGGGTGGTGGTGTTGATGGTGTGGGAACAAAGTGTCGCAGCGTGACGGGCAGCGCCTCAAACGTGCCATCGGCTCACTCTCATCGTACTGAACAGGGAGTCGTGCTCGGACGCTCAGCTGCTGTCGTTCTGATCGAGTGCATCACTCAGACATGATACGTGGTTTTAACAGTCAAAGTGCATTAACGCCTCACGGATGCCTGGAACGTCTGCAGGCGGAGCAATCAAACCACAAGCAACCATTCACTTACATTTACTCAAATAGTATAACAGTTTATGAAATACAGTTCAATATTATGTCATTTAAATGACTGATTCCAGCCTACAGATGGAAAAGTTTGGAAGCCAAGACTCTGCACATAATTCATTTTTTAATGCCGTTATCTCGCAAGAGTATATCACGAGTTAATTATTTAATTATATCAAAGCTCGTTTTCTCTGGTTAATAACATAATGAGATCATGAGAAAATGACTGACTGAAGATTGTCGAGATTCGAACCCAGCAGTGTCCAGTCTAACAGTGAACACAGTAACAGAACCTCTGAACCAGCAGTGTCCAGTCTAACAGTGAACACAGCAACAGAACCTCTGAACCAGCAGTGTCCAGTCTAACGCAGTGGAAACACCGCAGTCGACCTCGCACTGGTTTGTTTCACCGTTCAGTGGCTCCGACATTTAACCCCTTAGCATTCCCGGGCTGGTTTTGGAAGGCGTCGCCGCACCCTCCGCCTCCCCCGGCAACAGTGTCACTTCAAGTCGAGCTTGTGACGCTGTATTTTTGTGTGAGACAGATACAGTGGATCCAGCACCTGTTGCACAGGATTAGCCCCTTGTTTTGACAATGTGCAGCAGCCAGGTCACAGGCCAGCTAAATATAGAGGACGGGGGGGGAATGGAGATACGTATAGAGGGATTGATTGGAAGTGCTAGAGGAAAGAAAGGGGTAGGAAAACATGATGCTCTCTACAAGCTGAGGCCTTGGGGAAGTTGCTACGTCACCGGCGAGTTATGCTATTTGAGCCTCGCAGACGACAGCTGCACAAATTTAAACAATGTCCACATGCAGGACATTTTCTGGACCGGTTTACCTGTTTGACTGACGGAAGCATGAAAGCAGATGAATTAAACTCCTGAAGTTTAAAACTCATGAAGTGAGTCTGGCCTCCTTGACATGGGGGCAGTGATACAGTTGACCATCTTGTGGTCAGAATGAGTATTACAACAACAAACATTTATAAGGTTGCTTAATTTTTGGGGTGTTTCCATATTTTATGAATGAATGTTGAACATATAGAATGTGTGAGGACCAAATACGCAAAATCGCGTGCTACAAGGACATCTTGCCATTTATTGGTTCAGTACAATTAGAAATAATCCACCGTTCACCTTATGTGCTCAAGTGCTCTGACTCTTATTTTGTCTTTTGACTTCCTGTCCACACAGGAAGTTGGAAGTGTTCTGTTTAGGTTAATGTCTGCTGTTTGTGATCACCTTTACCTGCATTTTGATCAGTTTTGTAATCTGATGTACAGGATGAAGTTTGGACAAGTATCTTGCTGTTAGAATCGTCATGGTGACCGGTCAGATCGTGTTTGTGTTTTATTGTGTTATATAAAAAAAATATCATCAACAGAAGTCGTCTGAGTCGACATTCGAAACATGCCAACAGTGGAGACTCATCTGGTTAGTTACAGTGTTCTACACTTAACAGTTTTCCATGACATGGGATTATTATTGTGTAACGTGATTGCAAATGATATTATCAATAAAATATTTAAATAAAAATTTGGTTGAAGTTTTAATTTGTGTTGATTTCACTGAGATGACTAATGTCTTAATAATGAGAAGTTAAAGCAACCCTCATGTAAGATTCTCCAGTTCTAGAGTTTAGTACCACTGATGGTGATGGTTCGCCTGTCATTACGTCCAAAGCCCGGTTTGGCCAGCTCTGGTTCTGGTACGACACCAACTCCTCCTCATTTCTCTTCTTCTTCCCGGTTTTCCAAAAACGGCACTAACACTGGTGCTCTGAGCTCACAGTCCAGGCAGCTTGGCTAACAAATTGAGCTAACGTTAGCTAACAGCAGCTACATTTGGCAGCAGTTTACTTCACTGTCCATCAGGAAACTCAAGTCAATTAAAATCTGTTATTTCTTTGGTCGAAAAATTACATATTGCTTTAAATGTGAAGAGTCTAGTTACCAACAGAATGACAAAATGAATTAAAGAGAGGACACGGGAGTCACAACCAATAAATTAAAGAAATAGATACATAACTTTTTGTTTGTTTGTTTTTATTTTTTTATTTTGTCAAATTTAGTATGTGGGGGAAACCAGAGCACCTGGAGGAAACCCACAAGGTCAATTACTAAATTATGATTGGTGGAACTTTTTGTTTGTTTGTTTTGTTTTGTTGTTTTTGTTTTGTTTTGTTTTTTTTGTTTTTTTGTTTAGGTCTTGTTAAATTTGTGGGGGAAACCAGAGCACCTGGAGGAAACCCACAAGGACAATTTACTCATTTATGATTGGTGGAACTGTTGTTGTTGTTGTTGTTGTTGTTGTTGTTGTTGTTGTCACATCATGGTCACATGACTGTCTTCTTTTTCTTCTTAATGATGATAGGAGAAAATATGGTGTAAACGTCAACACATGCATCCCATTCAATGTTGGTGGATGATTGAACAGCGGATCTGCTTCACTCAGAGAGAGGAGCTGCATGTTCTCCTCAGGGTTTGGGAAATTGGGCGGCAGTCCTCCCTCTTCCGGGACGCCTCGGTCAGTCTTGGAAAAAAAAATGATCCTGCATAAATAAGATATTTTAGCTCTGATCCAGGAACAAACAGAAAGAAGTTTTACATAGTACCAATGGAAAAACTCAGAAATGTTCTCTCGAAGTATCATTCTAATCAAAAACATTCTCTGTTTGAATGTGTCAATCCATCTGAAAATTCTTTCTTTGGTGCTATAAAAGTAATTTGCAATTCTTGATTTGGTTCTGTGAAAGTAATTTGCAATTCTTGCTTTGGTGCTGGAGAAAATATCTACAATCCCCTGTAGGGACCATTTGCCAGCAGACTGAGGCGCCTCTGGGTCAACAGTTGTGTGTTCCAAGGCTCTTTCAGTTCTGGGACCAGAGACATCAGGGCAAATATACAGACATGCATAAAGAAAGAGAGGATTTAGTTCAGGCCTCATTCTGCCAGTTACACTCCTGTAAATTGCAGAGCCATCCCGCTCTTGTTTTGGAGTGGCATCACGCCAGCAGTCCAAACTTGGTGAGATGCTGTCATTACTCCTAATCACAGGGTCAGTTTCATTACCCAAACAGTCCAAACTTGGGGAGTCATTGTCCTCATGAATCACAGGGAAAATGCATGTCGGGGTGTCCTGCTCTTCTTTCTGGGTTTCATTACCCAAACAGTCGAAACCTAGGGAGTCATTGTCCTCATGAATCACAGGGAAAATGCATGTCGGGGTGTCCTGCTCTTCTTTCTGGGTTTCATTACCCAAACAGTCGAAACCTAGGGAGTCATTGTCCTCATGAATCACAGGGAAAATGCATGTCGGGGTGTCCTGCTCTTCTTTCTGGGTTTCATTAGCCAAACAGTCGAAACTTAGGGAGTCACTGTCCTCATGAATCACAGGGAAAATGCATGTTGGGGTGTCTGGCTCTTCTTTCTGGGTTTCATTACCCAAACAGTCCATACTTAGGGAGCAGCTGCCATTTTCCTGATATAACAACCTTACTGTACTGTGTTTACTGTACCCTTCACCCTTCACGTCTTTCTCGTCTGGCACGTCGAGGGATTCACAGAGAACTGGTTCTGCTGGGCTGACTGTGGTTGAACTGGGTTTATTAAGTCCCAATCCAGATATGAAGAGGCGACCTGTATTTTTGGCCACCCAAGGCAAAACCACCAGACCCAGATGTAAGATTGGCATGTCTGAAGATTGAAGGGAGTTAAATGAAGATTTCTTCAGATATCCAACTATTGTTGAGGGTTTTCAAGACTGTGCTCAAAGTAGGAGTAACTCGTACTAAGATCAGTGCTGCATGAAGCTCTGCATGTCTTACATTTACCAGCCAAACATCAAAGGACAAGTGGGCGGAGCCAGAACATATCAAAGGATTCAACTGACAAATGGGCGGAGCCAGAACAGATCAAAGGGCTCAAATGACAAGTGGGCGGAGCCAGAACAGATCAAAGGATTCAAAGAAAACAAACAAGCTCTAAGCATTTTTTAAAAAAATGCACCAGACACTTTGAAAGATTCTCATTTCCACGGCCCAGCATCTGTGATTTAAGACAGTCCAGTCAGTCTTAAATCACAGATGTCAGTCTTAAAGTCAGTCTTAAATCACAGATCACAGATATTTTTAAATCACAGACTGTATAAACTTCCACCTGAGGCTGGCTCCAGAAGTGAGTCAGTTTCCATAAGCCCCCATGTTAAAATGTCCAACTTCACAGTAGAAATAAACGTAAACGTTAGCATTATGTCACTAAGCTGCTGGAACACTAAGACTTTTTGCACCAGGACTGGGAGTTCCTGATTCATACAATTCATTGAATAAATAATTTGCTACAATTTTCACACCATGTTTACCTGTTGTCATGACAACAATAATATTTAAGATAAAGTTGGTGTAACTAAACTGTTTCCTGCATACAGGCCGACACGTCACTGCAGGTACCTGCAACAAGGCATGTTGTCTGCCAGATTTAACCTGATAACTTAGGACTGCTCTGAGTTACAGTGAGCTGTAGTTAGTCATATCTGTACTATAATATTGTTTTATTTGTTGACAAGTAAAGCATGAATCTCAGCTCAGCTGTTTCCGCACACATTTATCACTCACTTTATTATTATTTCCATTTCTGTGGATATGAATGAAGTGCTTTAATTATCAGCAGAGTCATTGTTAAATTTAGTGTTCAAAGTTTGATATTAGATTTAATGAAAAAACTCATTTGACTTCAGAACGGTCTTTGAATGTTGTGACTATGAAAACTGTTTGACTTGTAATCCTTTATTCCAATTACAAAATACTGACTGTAAGCAACACAACACATTTCTGTTCATGGTATTGACATCACATTATAAATTATACAATATTCAGTATTTTCAAAGAGTTCCAAACAGATAATCTGCAGCTTTGACAAACATGTTGAAGCATCAATTTGTGCAGAACTTGAGTAAATGTTCTGTATTAAATGAAGACGTTTCTAGAACTGTTAGAATATTTGTGAAAAGAAATACTCATAATAATTCTGCTGAATTTGAGTATACATATTTAAGAAGAGTAATGTGTGATCTTTCACACGGCTCCACGGCTCCACCTAGCTGCTCAGTCCCAAACTACAAACTTCTGATAACAACTCAAACATCTGAAAGAGAAGCAGGAAAATGAGCATTTAAAGATCAGATGAGCGTTTAAGATTCACTTATTCATAACAAGGAGGCGTTTGACATGAAACGGCATCATTCACGTCCGTTTCCAAGAAATACATTCACACCTTTTACGGAGGACAGCAGTAGTGTACAAATAAGAGTGCGTCCACTTGGCTCGACTCGAGGAGTGTCCGAGACTCTTGAGCTTCGAGCCTTGACAGCAAATTCAGTTTCAACTCTGTGATCCTTAGTGCACATGAAATACAAGAACCTGGATGTTTGTTTACCCTTTAACGAAGGCACGTTGGTCATAAAATACTGTACAGAGAAAGAGTTCCCTTGTTGGCACAGAAACATCTCTTTAAAATGGCAGCGACCGTCTACGACTGCTCCTGATGAAGTGACTAAACTAAAATGTTTCAGATCAATGCAAGCTCAAAAGTCACATGTAACTGTTTTTTTAGTGGTTCTTTCTACAAAAAGTGGTTTTAAGTGGCTTCACTCGCTCTGCCTGAAGAGACAAACAGTCTCAACCCCAAACATCCTCGACAGACTCGAGTCTCCGGCTCAGAGTTTCATAAACTTTACAGTACGGTCAAAGCTTCGCCTGTGGTTTAAAACACACCAAGCAGAGCGTCTTCAGTTCAAGCTACTGGAGTGACGAGAGTCCACAACACCAGCTGTGTGTGTGTGTGCGTATGTGTGTGCGTATGTCAGTCCATGTCGTTTTGTAGTAGAGGGTCTTTCTCTTCTTCGGTCGAAGTGCTCAAGTTTCCATCAGATGTGGCACCGTCACATTTAGTTCTCTGCGTCGGGATCAGAAGAAAGAGTTCGTTATAAGATGCTGAGTGTCATTAAAAATATCAGAAATGTTGTCATCAAGCTTTAGCATCAAGAATTAGACTGGATTCATCAGCATATCGGGTCATAAGTCCAGAATGGGAACCAGAACTCAGCAAACTCTCAGTGAACACGAACAGACCGAACACAGACTCGACTTTTTTACTTACCAACTAGCCTGAACCGGTTTTTGGAGCATGCCAAACATAATTTCCTGGTTTTAGAAACCTGCTTACCTGATGTAATCTGATAGAACCCAGGATGTTCTGGCATGTAAACACCTGATCCAGGACCAGTCTTTGTTGGTACAGAACAAAACATTCCCAGAACCCATCGGACAACAATTTATTTATGTCCGGGTTTCAGCCAGCATATATCCAGAAAACATATCACAGATTCTGATCCTCTAAAGGATAATTTTATATATATTTACCTTTTTATATGTTGTTATTTAACTGTACCCGTGTCTATATCTGTTTGTACTATGAGAGCAGAGTGTAACCGGTGTGTACACGTATCTGTAGAACTAAAGTGATTCCGATTCTATAAAATAAAAGAGTCTGGTGACATTCTAGATTTTTAATATTATTGAATATATCTACTGTAAGTAGTGTGTGTTATGTTCTTCCACTGTGAAACAGAGCTCCACTGTTCTCCAAAAAATATTTAAACCACACTTTCATTGTAGAGTATGAAACATTAAACATTAGAAACATTAGACTGAGCTGTCAGGACGTTAACAGATCACCTTCTGATGCAGAAGGTGATCAGGTTGTTATTCTCCTGTCTGAATGTGATGAAACAACAACAGCTCTGAACTCCAGCGTATCTCTGATGGCTGCAGCTCTGTTTGACTTGCAGAGTTGCCGTTCTGGTTTTAGCGTCACTCTGTGAACTCGGTACGATCACATGACGATGACGACCAACCACAGGCGACGGTGCATTGATGTGAACGAGTTTCCCAACCCGAGGAACCAAACGTAGAGCTCGTGTTTGTGTTACGAACCTGAAGCACACCGAAGTCTCACATAAACACTGAAGATACAAATATCTCAGTCTTACATGTGTATGCATTTTGTGTGCTCACCCACCTGAATTATTCACGATATATTTCTCCTTTCTTTCGTGGTCATGTGACCCGTTTACCGGGTCTTTGTTGGAGGCCTAAAAGATGACCACATCATCTTACAGGTCAGCCAATCAGAGAGTACAAAAAAAACAAACAATAACAATTTATCTGCTGTTTTGATTCAAACGAGCAGCATGAGTTGTTTTTTTTTAAAGTTTTAGATCGTGGGCGTGCAGAGATATTAGGAGATATTAGGAGTTCATGCAAGGAGTTATTTTCAGGCTACGATCGATTACATCATGCAGTTAATTACGAGGACAAGTGATTGGTTAATTGGGTGTCGGTTCAACATGATCACATTCAATTAAAAAGGTGAAGGCAGTCGGTCAGTTCGCCTCCGCAGCACTTTTGATGGGCTGATTAACAAAACTTGATTAAAACTGACCACCTGAAAGGGGTCAAACCAAAGCAGTGTGTGTACGTCATGATGTTCAGCCCTCACACACGAACACGATGATAAATTTGGAAACTGATGTGCACCGACTTGTTTTTTTTGTTTGTTTTTTTACAGCCAACCCAGCTCCTGATCCGGACCGTGATCGTCCCGCGACTCGATTAGTGTAACGCCGCCTGACGGGCCTCCCAGGACAGAATAAATGAATATCGATCGATAAACCTCATCAAATCAAACGAATTCAGCAGCATCATTTAGATTTGCATGATTGAAACCTGATTTGTTTGTTTTAAGTGTTACAAACCCCGAGGTTCTCCACCACTGTGGAAATCATAACTTGACGATCTGCATGCCGCTGCAAACACAAAACATCAAATCCACTTTTTAAATCGTTGCATTATTAAAACCTTCCAGCGCTCATTTCACACCGAGGTCTTAGCTAACAGTTCACCTCCGTTTACTTCAGACCGCTGACTGTCTGCAGCTGATAGATGAGACCAGAAAAACACCTCAGACTCAACAGAAGAACACTCGTTAAGTTTAAGTTATTTATGGCATTCTACAATGTCGAGCGCAACACGTTTCATAATGCACAAATTAACTCAAGATGTTGACATGATGGCTGAAGCTCACTAATTAACACTTTACAACCTTTGTACATCCTAAACACAACATAAAGTAGAATTTGAGCCAAGCTAGCCATTTTCCCCATTAAGTCCTTATGCTAAGCTAAGCTAACCGTCTTATTGCAGTAGCTTCATATTTAGCATACACACAACAGTGATACTGGTCGACTCTTGCTGAGAGACTGAGAAGAGTGATACTATGTCTGTATGCTAAATATGAGGCTAGAACAAGCACGTAGTTAGCTTAGCATAGCATAAAGTCTTAAGGCAAGGGGAAACAGTGAGCTAAGCTAACTGTCTTCTTGCTGTAGCGCATGAACAAGGGAGTGATATTGGTCGACTCTTGCTGAGACATGAGACGATACCACTCTTATAACTATATATGCTGAATAGAAGCTAGAACAAGAAAGTTGCTTGCTTAGCATAGCATAAAGATTTGAGCTAAGGTAAGCTAATAATTTTTCGCGTGCAGACATGAGAGTGGTATCAATCTTTTCGTCTAACTCTCGGCAACAAAACACAAAATTTGCATTTCCCAATATGTCGAACTATTCCTTTAAAATATTTGAATAAAACTTTCCCAGAGAGACATAATTTTATGACTAAGGTGTGTGAAGGAATGTTTACAGTGTTGATGCAAACTGTGGCACTGCCAGTTCATATGTATGCATCTGATGACACAATAAAACCTATGTAAGAGTCCAGAGGTCAAACTTTTGCTGACAAAACAACCAGAACGTCCCCAAATGAGGGCAGCAGTTTGAAATCTGCTGCACGCAATAATCTGCACTTCTCAGCACTACTGTGTCGTAACCAATTACACTGCAGCTGATAATATTTCACATGTTGCCATCAGTGTGAAGATAAACAGGCAGGAAAGACCGATCACACCTGATAGGTGTTAACTTTGACCATTTAGTCAGTCAAAGGTGGCTGAGAGTTTAAGTCTGTTTGAGTGTTATATAAATGCAGGTCAGCAGAGGAGCAGGAGTGAGTGTGTGGAGGAGCTCATCAACATCACTGCGTCATGAATATTAATGTCTGGTCTTAATACAGATTTTTTTTTATCCTCATGAAAAGACAAAAAACAACTTTTCATGGGATTTGGTGACAGTAACAAAAATCTAGAATAATACCAGACAGACTTCCTGATGTGTTAATGATAATGTATCTGCAGTGCTTCTCCTGTCTGTCAGTTTGTGAGATATTAAATGTAACTACGTGACATGCCACATGCACAGAAAAACATAACATGTCAGCCCGCATGCCGTTCGTCAGCTTTACCTTCACTCTGCGAAGCACGAGGGCGGCGATTGCTATCGTTGCCAGGCCGAGGGCGATGAAGCCGTACTGCATGTACTCCATGATGGCCGGAAGAACAACCAGGTTCGTGTGGAACGTAGTGAGGATGGGGCCGTCTATGTAACCACTCTGAGGAGGGAAAAAATAAGATGCACTGAGGTGAATGATGACACTGTATGATGACTTTTGTACCATCAGCTTTAACGTGAAAGAGACTAAAGTCTGATCACATGTTCAGACCAAACGTGCATCAGATTTATGAGGCTCTATTTGCAGAATTATGTGAGAACGATGAGAAAGACGCATTTCTGCTGACCTCTGTATGCAGATATCTGCACACTGCTAGGTTTAAATGCACACCACATATCTCATTCACACACCGATGGCACAGCCTTTGGGAGGACCGGAGGAGGAGGAGGAGGAGGAGGAGGAGGAGGAGCCGGGGATCGAACGGCTGATCCGACCCGCGCCCATCTCTTGAGCCACAGCCGCCCGGTAATAGCAGATGTAAAGTAGAACAAGCTGGACCTTTACGTATATTTTGATGCTAATATTTGTGACTGTGTGATGCTGCTACTTTGACTTTAAGTAAAAACATTGCAAACTTCTTAAACCTCTAATTGTTTATGATTAAACCTCCGAGTGGGCGTGGGGACGGTCGATGCTTTACGAGGGGAACATTGGTCTGAACAACAATCACACTCTCACTCTGGTGGATGTAGGAACTCCACCCAGCGTCAAGTACACAACATAACCTGACCGGACATCAGCGACTCACCTCCTCAAACCAGAGCATCGGCATCACCACCTCAGAAATCTTGCCAGTTTCTCTGTAACGACACGAACACTTTAAATTCCCAAAGGCGGCATCGGGAGCGGTTGGAGCAGGAAACATCAAACATGAGATATTTATATTGAACAATGAACAGATATAAAAACAATGCATGACAAATGTTTATGACATGATAACAGTTCAGGGAATAAGATCCTTACGTAATGCCCGACACTCTCTTCATGTAGAGGTTGAGCTGTAGGCGGATGGACACGTTCAGTGGGACACCTGTAAGCTGGAAAAACAGACAAATCTCACATGGCGAATAAAAAAAAGTTCCACTGCCCACTTTTTAAATTAGTATGGGAACATTTAAATCTCCATCCAGCTATAAAAAAAAAAAGGTTCCCTTCTAACCAAACACAAAAGAAGGAAATCCTCACGTGACAGAGATTCTTTTGGAGGACGTTTCATGATGATTTGTGACGATAAAAATCAAACTACATTCCAGCTTTAGCATCACAGCCTCTCTCTCATCTTTATTATCATTAAGTGTTCAGAATGTAAAAATCAGACTGAGTTATCCTGCTCTGTTAGTTTTGACATAAATCATAACTTCTATGAACAGTGTGAAGGCTTTTTGCACACACACGATCAGAACTGCTCTGCAGCCAAGTTTCCTCAGTCATCAGGCCCTTCAGCTACACGAATCCTGGACCTGAACCACCACGCACGCGAGAGCCGGAAATCAAACATTCACTACTTGAACCTGCAGGAAATGAAAAGTCCCCGAGCCCCAGAGAACATTTCCAGCACTTACTACACACAGAGAACATTTCCACAGGTCGAGCAGACACATGGAAGACATTCATTAGTACGGAAACGGAACAGGTTCGTTAGTTTGTCGGCTCTCGTGGCAAAAAGACAAAAACAATCAGCGCTGCAGTTATTCTCATCGGCCATGTTGGAAGGTCTTACCGAGCAGTTAGTGAAATGATCGGGCTTCACTTCAACTTAGCAACACTCAACTAGTGATGTTGTTAAAAAATAAAAAATAGTGCTCAGCAACTAATTTAGCAACTTCTGGGGCAGACGGACCAAACCAGAGGTCTCTGCAGGATTCAGTCAGACACACAACAATCACGAGCTCTAAGTGGTGAGCAGTAACGGTGTGTGCTCGTCCAGTAGGATTACACTTCAGCCCAGCCTTAGGACTCAAAAATATGGATAACATGGAAATATGTCTGAACGTCAGCCATCGTAAACGGTGGCGGTCACACCACGATGTAGCGCCGCAGCAGCAGACGTCGTGAGTGTAAAGCAAAGAAAGCGCTGAACTCTCGGATGACGTCGCTCTGCCATCTCACAGTTTCATAAAATCTCGACAAATGATTTCCCTTAATTATTAACTTGTTATCAAACTCGACTTCCAGGATTTTCTGGACGCTGTACTCTGCATGTTCACCACACATGAGCTTTAATCTGACACAGCGAAACCTGCGTCGTTATCAGACCTGATTTTTGGTTTTATTGGAGTTTCTAACAGCCTTTAACTCGCACAGCGACTGCAATTACAGATGAATGGCCCAATTTTCCAATTACCTTATCACAACGCGGCTTACAGCCAACTACCCTGCTGAGGAGGTTTACACAAGTACAGTTGCATAATGGATTTAGGAACGAGGCTGAATCATGGTGGCGTTACATCAAGCTTATCTGTCCCAGGCATCACGATCTGTGCACTTTTACAGCGTTATTGCAATAAAACCAGGCATCAAGTTCACTGCTGTATTTGTCACAGACAGCAAGCATCAACTTCGAGCCTCCTCTGTGATTAAGATGATTATCAGCCTGATAAATGCAAGATTGCACGAGGACAGCCGGCTCTGCATGCGTACAAAGAATCTGCCCGAGGCAATGAGACTTCCTTTAAAGCGTCGAGTTTCGTTCTTGCTGAATAAATGAGACAGATACTCTTTATCGATTCATTTTATTGATAATTTGATGAATTGTTATGCAGGATTCTCAGTTTCAAACTCCAAATCAACAGGAAAGCTGCAGGAAAGAAGAGTTTGAAGTGTTGGCGACCCTTCACCCACCCTCGACCCGAGATTCAAACTCGTACTTGACCGTGACACACAGCACAAAGTTTGCGGGTCTGTGATATGTAATCAGTCCACTCCTGCTCAAGATGACCACACAACACCTCAAGGACACCGACAACAGCCGCACTAAAAACATCTGATTACAATCTGTACTTTTCTGAAAAAAAAACATCTCCTACGTCGCTGCACTCGGCCTCTTTGTGTCTGTGAACTCTCAACAGGAAATCTCGAAGACAGAACAGACTCGCCTGGAGGGCTCTACTGAGCACGCTCTGTGGGCCCAAAGACACTGAGGAGCCCGGCATAACTCCTCTTTCAGTTCATCCCAGACTCTGTCAGGATGTTGTGACAAATCATTTATTAATTTCTCCATTCATCTCATCCTGATTCGAGGAAGGAGGTGAGGGTGGAGGCCGACAGTCCACTACAGCACCTCCAATCAGAGCTGAAGAACTCAGCTTAAATCTCTCTCACCTGCATGTACAAGATACAAGACTTCTGCTTCACTGTGAGTGAGTGTGTGTGTGTGTGTGTGTGTGTGTGTGTGCTCACTGGATGAATGTCTATGAAGAGGCCGTGCTCCTCCTCTGTTGGATGAAGGCCCTGCACGTAGTCCAGCAGCACCGGATCACCATTAAAGAAGTGAGGATGAGAGATGAAGCACGGAGAGTCTGAAAAAACAAAGTTCACATGAACTGCTGACAGCTGTAGCTGCTGTTAGCTCATGTTAGCTCAGTTTGTTAGCCGGTGCTGCCCGGACTGTGAGCTTAGAGCACCGGGTTGGTGTTTGGACCACCGGGAAGAAGAAGAGGTTCACAGGCCGGTCAGTTCATGTGTAGATGTGTACTCACTGTGGCGGCAGCTGCTGACATTCAGCAGACCGGACTGTCTACAGGGGCAGAAGCCTTCGTTGGGGGCGTAGTCCATCCCGTTGGCAAACATGGTTTTAGGAGCGACGTAGCGATAAAGAGGTATCCCCTTCAACTCGCCAGAGCGCTGATAAACGAGCTCCAAAGATCTGAGACAAAAACATTTTGTAATTAAGCAGAAAGAAACTGTGAGACAAAGAACAGAGGACGAGTGAACACAGCTTTACCTGCAGGCGTCGGGGCTGTAGAAAGGTAAAGTGGTCTTTTTGGTCATGAAGGGAGGCCACATCTGTCCAGCTGTGCCGTTGATCATGTTACACTGAGGAGTCCGCCAGTAGCTCAGCTGATAACAGAGAGGACAGTCAGGCGGGTTTGAAGAACAAACACGTGATCATCAGATCATCGGTGTCGTGTCGACGTCTCACCTCCGTCAGGCCGTTCCACGAGTCGACTTTATGGACGTTCCTGATGTCGTCTTTTCCCGTGAAGATGGTGAACAGGCCGGTGTTGGAGTTGTTGAACTGAATAGAGAGAGAGACAAACATCACACTTCATCTACAAGAGTCACAGATTTGATCATCAGGGTTTGAATGAGTTTTCAAAGTTGGAAACTTTCCATGGAAATTTATGGGAATAAAGTGGGAAATTACCAAAGATTGGACCTTAAAAAGGGAACTTAAATATAGTTGGGGAAAATATATTTTTAGCATAATCTTGACTAAAACAACCAGATTTCATGCAGATACACTTGAACATCTATACTATGCAGGGCTTACTGAGGCCACGCCCCCTACCTGCACAGGTGTTTTCTGTACCTGGACCACACTTTAATATAAACAAAATGTTTGTATTTATGTTTGGATATGACACAGTTTGTTTAAATTACCCCAAATTTACAGTTCATTTCCATAACTCCCATGGAGTTTCCAATTTGGAATATTTCCTAAATTCCTCAGCTTAACTTCCCATGGAAAGTTTCCGAGAAAAATACCAGCAACTTTCCACCCCTTTGCAACCCTAATAACACACAAGATGACTTAAGACATTGTTCTGTTATTGTTTCATTTATTATTATGTTCTACTCTCTAACCTCTCACAGAGGTCGACAGACTCTAATCACCAATCAAAACTTCAGATCGCCAATTTTAAAATTACACTAATAAACTTTTAAAACACTCACTTCAGCAAAGAGGCCAAACTTTCCCGACGACGGCAGCATGCCCGGCAGGTATTTGTTGAGGAAATCCACCAGTTTGCTGTCGTAGCCCCACATCAGCTCCCCGACTGTCTTGTTCAGGAAGGGCCCCTCGTTGAAAGCCTTGAAGGTGGAGCTGATCATTAAACGCACCGCGTAGGGCAAATTCTCCATCATCACCGCTGCACCCTAAAAAAACCAAAACAAAACAAACAGATGGGAGTCAAACAGCGGACAACCGAACGACTGAGAGTGTGTGAAGAGGGAGGAGAAAGAAATAAAGTCTCACCAGCACCAACATGTTTGGAATCATGACGACGTCGGACTCGTTGCCGACAGACATGGACGGCTCGAAGAAATATTTTCTGTATTCTCTGTAGGACACCGTGTCATTGTCGTGGAATGTGATGTTGTCTTTCTGGATCCGTTTTCTGGACAAAGACAAAAAAATATACATCATATATATGTGTGTGTGTGTGTGTGTGTGTGTGTGTGTGTACCGACTGATTCGTCAATGACTCAGGTACACTTGGAAACCACGACGGATGTGGCTGGAGTACTACTAGAAGTTAATCTCCTCAGGATGCCTTTAAAGTAAAAGCAGAGGCACCTGGACAGGTGAAGGTGAGTCAACACCTGAATTTGTATCCTGGATGAAGAAAAAGTGCCGCTGTGTTTCAAGCTGTCACATCTTGGTCAGTGGTACAAACGTGTCGCTCTGCTTAGCCCAACACTCTGACAGCCTTTAGTTAAATGGTTAATTCTGCCTCACTATCATTTATCTTATCTGCCTTCATCCTCTTTATCACATCAGAAGGATTCTGTGTACAACGTGTACTTTGAGCCCGAACAGGTCAGAGGTTCGTTTTTTTTTTAGAAGCACGACGACACTTTGAATCCAGAAAAACTGATTTTTGAAAAGGTCGATCAGAGTCATGAGTGTTTTAGAATGATGTTTTGTGTGCAGTGACTTCTAAAAGTGCAAAATTTACTGACTGCTGGTAAACATTCAGATTTACATTATTGGTTTTTGGCTGTCGAGTGAAGCGGATCTCGCAGCCTCCGGCATATTTTACCATCTGCTGCTAAACTCACTGATTTACGGCTTCTCCCTTTAAATACTGGAAAGAAAACTCTTGACAAAAATCAAGTTTGACATCATTGTGCTCCTTTTCAACATCTCTCTGTAACTTCACTAAATCCAGGTCAACATATGGGGAAGTGGAAAAAACAAAATGTTCAGATTGAACGCAGACTCCCTCCTCTGTAGCACATATGGAGGAGTTATGTAACGAGGTTTTGTATGCCACAACACTGCTATAGGCGGCCGTAAAAAAAAAGCCAAACAGCATGCGTATAAGGTGACCCACATGCTGCACGAGAAGGGCACATAGTGTTCCCAAAAAGAGAGCCTGCAGAGAGCCGACTGCCTCACCAAACCAGCAGCTCACATCCAGTCCGGTCAATTAAAGCCAGCAAAGACAGAGAAGACGACCCGGGAACGCGTCTTGTGACACATTTACGGGACGCAGGACAAAGTGTGCTGATAAAAGCTGCACGTGAGTCAGCCGTCGATTTCAGCTGCGTACCTGTAAACATACGGGCCTCTCTGCTCCACCATGGGCTTCTCTCCGTTCAGAATCTCTTTGGGGTTGAGGATGTTGAAGAAGTAGACGGACATGAAGAACGGCACGGGGACGTCCTTCCACATGGTGTACGATACGTTGTTCTGCGGGTCGATCACTGTGTTCTGACACCACAGGAAGAAGGAAGAGTGATTCAGTTATTTAATTAGAGAACAGTGAAAACCGTCCATTCTAATGTCAGATGAAAAAACAAAGCCAACAAACACGTGAAATAAATCAAATCTTCACGAGTTTATTGTGTTTGACTTGTTGACAGTCGCGTCGTCATAATCGATTCTTTGTTTTGTGTCGTTTTTTAAAGATTTCAGCTTCACGTGTGAATATTTTCTGGTTTCTTCAGTGTAAACTGAATATTTGACGTTTTCTTGGCTTTGGGAGACAATGATCAACACTTTCTGACATTTTATGGACCAATCTATTTGATTCATTGAGAAAATGATCGAACACATAATGAAAACAATTGTTAATCATTAGATTTCGTGCAAATGCTCGGTTCATGAGCTGAGAAATGTTTCCCAAAGCTCGAGGTGACGTCGTCAAACGTCAGACATGTTCAGGCTACAGAGGACTAACTTCACTCTTAAACAAACTATAATTATATTATCTAAATAGTTGGTGATTCATTTAATAGTTGACATCTGACTGAATGTCAGAAAATAGTGATGAAGTCCATCATCATCATCATCATCATCTGCAAACTGTTTTCTTTCTTTGTCTGACCAACAGTCCAAAAAACTCTGAAGAGGTTCAATTCACAATTATGAAAAAAATTAGAAATCATATTTAACATATTTAAAATTTCTCCCTCTAAACACAAATTTAAATTTCTAATTATCTTTCTATTTAAAAAAAAATACATTTTCTTTTCTTTTATGGACGTTCAGACAAAAGCCGCCCACTTTTCAATACAAAACATTTGAAGTCTTCACGCTTTGATGACGCCCGCCTCGATTACTTGAAGCTCAGTTATCGTGGATAATATCTGAGCTGAGATTGTTTGGCACAGTGAAATCTTCCAGGACTCGTCGACCGGCATTAAAACCTGTTTTCAGGACTAGATCTGAGTTATTTAAACACATAGAACACTAAGAAACTGTTTGACACAGATCGTCTCTGTTAAAGGTGAACATAGGCTGAAATTAAACATTTTAACATGCATACACAGCAATAAAGACACTTTAAGTTTAGCTGTTGAATTTCTGCCTTTTCTTGCATAATATGGATGTTTATTTTTAATTTACATGATAGCAAACAATAACTTATCATCCCCGACATGCACAGACCGGCCACCTCATCAGACACTCAGCTCTGCTCGACTTTATGAAGCTCATAATGTTTCAGTTTGTGTTGTCACTGTCAGAGAGGTCGTTATGTAACGATTATGTTTATTACTGAGGTTTGTAGTTTAGTGAGAGCTGTTTGAATATTATGACCAACGCTTTCACAGACATGATGATGATTATTATTATTATTATTATTATTATTATTATTATTATTATAACTTGTTGAACTGTTCACTGCTCTGATGCTGAGCTGGCTCTTCTCATGCAGAACATTTCACTGTATGTTGAACCTGTGTTAACTTAACGCGACAAATAAACCTGAAAGTTGAATAATGATCATTTATTATTAAAACCTCAAAAACTGAAACATGTTCTGTGAGAGTGAAGAGTACATGAAGTACATGAAGTACATGGAGTACATGAAGTACATGAAGTACATGGAGTACATGAAGTACATGAAGTACATGAAGTACATGGAGTACTGCATGAACACACAGGTGTCCGTCTGTCAGTTCTTTGATTGTTACTTAAACCAGACAAAGGAGGAGGAAGCTGACAGCAGACATTACATAAGACATCAAACATCACTGATTAGATAATAAAAATAATTTAATAAAAAGACTAATTTGACCTCTGAAATCTCACTAACAGGTCTGTGCTGTGTTCTGTCCCATCACTGCTCACTCAGGTGTTCCTGCACACCTTTAGCAGCCTGTCACTCTGCACGTGTCGGTGAAAGTTCATCAAAACTGCACAATTATTCATAATGAGCGGCTTGTTTACCTGCGCGTGCTTTGTTTTTAACGCATTGTTTTGCTCACGTGCTCCAAACTCGAGCTGACTCAGCAGGTTCGGCTGCTTACCTTCACTATCTGGTCGTCGATGATTATCGGACCCACAAACACCAGAACCAGCCCGAAGAACACCGCGAGGACGCCCGCCACCACGAACCCGACGGCCACTTTGGACTTGTTAACGGCCATGGCAGCTGTTAGCTCTGTTAGCTCTGTTAGCTCTGTGACTGACAGCTGACAGGGACAGTTTGTAGTTTGTTTGTAGCCGTGAAGCTAACACGGCTAACAGAGCTGCAGCAGTCTGTCAGCATTTAACTCAGTCTGCGCTTTGGAGCGGACAGCGGCTGTTTGTTTGTTCGTTTGTCTGTGTGACACTGACCGGCTTCATCTGTTGTTGCCGTATTTATAGTCGACTGGACACGCCCCCCCCTCCTCCGAGCTGCGCTGAGGATTCTGGGACTTGGAGTTCCACACGCGCGTTCTACACAAACCGAGATTTTCTCAAGAAAAACTGATTTAACTTCATTTTTTATTTATTATTTACTCATTTTTGTGTGAACTGAGTCCATACACACATTTTCTACAGTCTGATTCAGAGGCTCCCAAACTCCCTGTTACATGTTGTCATGTTTAGCACGATGCTAATAGAGCTTAGCTAATGTTGTTGTTGTTGCTGCTAATGTCGTTAGTCACATCAGGCGTAGAAAATCGAAAGGCTTTTGTTTTAAATGTAACTATTGTAATGTCTTGATTTCTAAAAGTTTTTAAAGTTTATTTGATTTCTGAAAATTATCTTGTTGCTTCACGACCCCCCGGAGGGTCCCGACCCTCACTTTGGGAACCAATTTACTTTATTTCTAGTTCTATTTCTGATTCCTATATTTACTCTAAATACTGCACTTTTAACAGTTTTGAGGTACTTCACTTGAGTATTTTCACTTTATGCTACATGTACTCCTCTATATTACAGGGAATAATACACTTTTACTGCACTGAGAGTTTTTCAACTGTTGTGTGTTTGTTTTTTTAAATAAAACCTTACATACAAAAAAAAAGATCAGTTTAGAAAATAAAATGTTTTTATGAATTAAAATCCCCTTTAATACAAGAGTGATACCTCAGAGATATAGACAAAACCTTTATGACATCATTGTCATTATTATTATGACTACCCCGGTACGAGTCAGATGTATACTTCACACGTTTGTTAAATGTTTATGTATATACATCTATATTTGTATACTTAAACATCATGGTTTCCAATTATGACGGAGTAAATTAGTAAATTATTACTTTTATTATGCGGAGATGACCCAGTGAGCCGATTCAAATGTTCCGTCATCGATATCACAGTGACCTTCATGTTAACTATCAGTCATTAACGAGTCTCCTTGTTGGCAAGATTCTGTTTCTTTGATTGCACTGGGAGGAGAAAAATGGAATTTAATCAAGCAGTAAAAATACCTCGAAGTCGCAACTCACAGTGTGTTAAAGTTTATCTTCTTTGTCAATAAAGTTTAACCACGTTATCCAAAATGGTTTAAATAATAAAACATTAATATTAAGATGAAGACAGACAAACATGAAACCCTGCGCTCTCTCTGAAGTCACTATGAGTTATTTAACACTGCGGGTGACACATTAACATCAGTTAAGACTGTGCATATGCAAATGAGAGGCTTCAGTGTGTCTCTGAGGATGCAGCAGAGAATAACAACACGAACACTGCACGTTATTTTTAGCTGCAAGTGAGATAAAGATGCAAATCTGAGTCCTCGGTGAAGTTTGAATGCATGCACACTACTTTACTGTGCTGAAACAGTTAGTTACATAATATAATGATAATTAATACACATTAAGAGTTTAAAATCGTTTGGTCTTGCTAAAGAAAGAAAACAGGTGAGATTTAACAGTAAATGAGCAGATCTCAGTGCTTCTGACCTCATTTTAATTAATTGTTCAGATTCTGCGTACCTTAATGATCTGGTCGTTTATCACGGCCGGTCCAACAAACAGAAGAACTCCTCCAAAAAGCACCGTGAGAGTTCCTGCCACTATAAATCCAACAGCCACGTCAGCTTTAGTGATGCCCATGATTTTAATGTCTGCAAAACAACAAGCTGAAGTCTGAATGATACTTTACAGTCCAGCCATGAGCAGTGATGGATGCAGAGGAGGCTGCAGGCAGGAGTGTGGGCCGGTTTATAGTCTGCAGACCGCTCCTCCACCTCCTCCTCCACCTCCTCCTCCTCCACCTCCTCACACTGAGGGGGCGTGTCGCACATTTTGTGCTTTTTCATGCCAAATTTCAAACAAAGTCCACAAGAAGTCACGCTGCAGTCAGATGACAGCTCGTCATCAACACAAATCATGTTGAAATACTCCGGTGGTCCAAAGTTACTCATCCTGTTACAGTCTGAAGAATTTAAAGTTTAAATACAATAAAAATAAATAAATGTTTTACTGTTGTATCTTCTGTTGATCCACACTGACCTGTGATCAGGTGAACGGTGTCTCTGTCATTCATACGTCTGTTCTCACACTATGTAACTTTGGGCTCCGGGTCGGGAGAAGTACGTAACGCTTTACGGCACTAAGTCACACACCACCAACTATTTCACTGATTTTGGTGAAACTGGATCATATTTTATGGAGAAAATGTTTTCTGGTTTTCCCTCTGATGTCCTCCGGCTGCTCCACATCAACTCTCTGTGATTTACAGAGTTTATGATGGACAGTGAAGTAAACTGCTGACAGCTGTAGCTGCTGTTAGCTGCTGTTAGCTGCTGTTAGCTCATGTTAGCTCATGTTAGCTCAGTTTGTTAGCTGCTGTTAGTTCAGTTTGTTAGCTGCTGTTAGCTCATGTTAGCTCAGTTTGTTAGCTGCTGTTAGCTCATGTTAGCTCAGTTTGTTAGCTGACATAGTTGACATTAGCTTTGACTCGTGGGGAGATCCAGGCACGTCGTTCCACTTAGTTCATTAGTGCTCATTGTTGCTCTCCTTTTGTCCCTTCCCAGGATCCTTTCACACTCAGCCTCATGTGACTCCAACTACTACTACTACCATCGCCATCATTCACGCCAGACCTGACGTGACCTTAACAACTCTGGCTAACTGCGGCTGCATGAGGCCTGATATTGGAGAACGCTGCGAGCACCTATATGTTTCTCTGCGCTCCAAAGTTGAGGGCAAACATACATTTCTTAAACTGACTGTAAAGGCTGCTTGATTCGTGCTACTGTCGGCTGGTTTGATAGTTGATGTGTGTGTGTGTGTGAGTTGCATGTCATTGTGTTTCTTACAGCCATCTTTTGTGTAAAGACCTGCGAGTCCACCATGGTGACATAACCTGTCTGCTGACCATCATTCAACTGGTTCTTTCTCTGGATCACGTGTTTACAGTCTATCCACGTCATTCAAACCCTCAGGAAAGGTTCCAAATATAGTTGTCAAATTAGGTTTTGTAGCCTCGTTTGACCTTTTAGTGAACAAAGCCTTCAAAGAGCTCCAGAAATCCCCCCTTTAGAAAACCACATTCACCTTTGTTATCAGGAACTCTGGACTTTTCCCAAACTTCAACAATCAGAAGGTTTCTTAGCAAAATATAAATCTAATTATTTAGAAAGGCCTGTAGGCATCTGATGGTGGGTAATCATGATGTTTTGCATGGTGTCCAATACATTTCCACCTATTGTCTCTATCAAGGCCATGATAACCCCTGAATGAATGCTGCTCACGCCATGTAGTGTTTTTTCCGTTTTTCAACTAAACTCTCAAAGGAATCTTCGCCTGTGCCAAAAAGTTTCATGAGACTACTTCATAAATCATAAATGAAACATCAGCATGCAGAGTACAGACAATGATGATCTCTAACTAGCACATTTACAATGCTAACATGGTAAGCAGGTCTAATGTTTCCTGTGGTCACTATCCATGTTTAACGTGTTAGCACGCGAAGATTTCCTTTTGATACTTCAAAACAGCATTCTTCCTGTCTGTCCAGGACTGACGAGGGGCTGCTAACGTACTTATATACTATAAATACTACAAATAAATAATTTAGCAGCTGTGATTTGTCCGAAGTTAATCACAGCTGTGTTGATATTCAGAATAACGTCACAACCTTGAGTGTTATATTGTTTTCTTGGTTAACAGTATCAACAGATTGTTTGTTTATTGAATCATTTCTCTTATTATGCAGTAAATGTTCTCCTTGTTCATCTTTCTTACAATCTAAGACAGACGATATATGATGACTGTTAATGTAACGTTCATATTAGAACAGCTGTATAGTGAGGAGTGATACATGCAGTTAAGTGCTGATCACTCATCGAATGACTCGTCCAATCAGAAAACCCGGTCAGAACTAAACCTAAATATACAAGACCAACATTGAATCAATGCTGATGCACCAACGAAACTGTCATTGAATCAACATTGAAATATAACATTGAAAAATAGATCAAGACAGACATAAAATCAATCGCTGTTTTATCATTGAACCAGCATTGAAATAACATTAATCAAACCAATCCTCAGACAGCGGACCAACATTGAATCAACACTGATTCAATGTTTCTCTTCTCAGCTTCAGCATTGAAAAAGCAAAGAATTATCAGCATTGATTCAATGTTATGTAGCCTTGAATATTCAACCTCAACAAAAACGACGATTCTGATGGACTTTCAACATTGAATCAACGTTCCTGTGATATCTGGGTAACCAGATATGAGGCACTGAACAAGACCTATCAAAATATTCAGATTTACTGCCTCTAAGTTGTCTGTAACATGCTGTGATGAGCATGTGTCTTCAGGAAACATTTAATAGATAGAGATACATCGATATTTTATTGATCCAGAAGGAAGTCATTTTCATATTTTTTTTTATAGAAATAGAACTTAGAAATTTAAGGTGTTTCATATCAGATGAGAAAATCGTCCATCAACCTGGATAATGAGCGAGTCAGTCTGACTGTGTTGAAGGTCTTTAAGGTCATTTTTTAAACTGATGACATATACATATATCAAAAACACATGATGTCGTGACTGAAATGTTAAAGGCATTGAGTATAACAGGAAGCTCAAGGCTCTTCTGTGAAGACTTCCTTTTTATTAAATGCCACTATCAGCATTTAGGAAGGAAGGCATGTGAGGAAGATCTCCGTCTGTGCTAACGCGGGAGTACAAACATCGCTTTTAAAGGCTAAAACAGTTTGAGGACGAGTGATTTCACAGAGCAGTCAGATGAGGCGCTGCGGTGGGCTGCTGCTCTGGGGCCTTATGTCCTGTTAATATGTATGAAAATCCTGATGATGTCACGTGTATCAGTAAGAGGGAAGCTCTTCTTCACCCAAATTCACCAAATCCATGAATAAAGTTGTGCGGTTAGACATTTCAAAGCCAGGCCGAGCTTCAAGTGAACAGCTTCACAAAGAGATAACGTTACTTAAGCAGCAGGGAAATGTTTGGCATGACGTTCAGAGCACATAATTATGTGCCATACGATTAGGAACGCTGGCACAGCATGCTGCTGTAGTGTGAGCGGTGACTGCACATACGCAACACATCTTTGGAGTCGAATAATCTGGAGTTAGACAAAAAGAAACTTTTTGTAGTTATCACAGTCATCACAGTCTAAAGACAATCCACTACAATAGTAAAACAAGAGCAGACATTTATACAGGAAGGAACAAGTCTAACACTCATACCTGAACTCTCAGTATGAACCTGCATTAACCAACACTGGTTAAGAGGGAGCGTTAAACCAGACGAAGTACAAAAGCAAACAGGAAGTCAGACAATGAGACACAAAGGCAGTCATTTTAACTACAGTGTCATAAAAAAAAAGAACTCCATCAGCATTGAATCAAACGTGTTTTTAAGCACTGACTGTCACTGTGAAAGAGTTCTACGTGGGATTAGACCAGAGGTACTTGAACTCTTCCCTAGAATGATTCAGATCCAGATTTTACTGTGTAAATGCTGATTTACCACTTTAGTCAAAACTGAAAGATATTCCAGGTGGGTTGCTGTGAGTACAGGCGTTCTCTGCGTGCACAATGTCGTGTGACTTATATTTTATGAACTGGTCTGGTCCTCAGATGACGCGTCCTCATGACTTTGGTGATCATTTTATTTTCCCTCTTGAGCTGCCACGAGGTGATCATTTGTGGTTTTGAGTGAAATGTCTCCACAGCTATCGGATGGACTGCCATGAAAGTTTTGACACGTTATGTTACGACCCAGCTCATGTAGGGAAAACAAAGTCGGACCAAGCCTCATCTCCTGGTACCAATCAGGGCCAGGTGACCACACACTTAACTTACATACACAGTGAGCTCTTTACACAAAGTTTTTGTATTATATTCTATTTTTTAAAGATGACTTTGCTTTTGTATGTAGGCCCAGTGCTGCACAGATCTCTGGGCAGACAGGGAGTGTATTATCTTCAAACCCTTCGAGCAAACTAAAGGCGTTAAAGTAGCCGATCATCAGTTTGACACAGCTCCCAAATTTGACTGAGAACATGTTTCAGGTTCCAAACTGCACAACAGAGCTGTTTGTTACCGGCAGAAAGAACCAGCTGACCTGTTCATGGTCACTCTGTTGGTATTTTAAGATTCTCCCAAATGAAATGGATCCCAGTGGTGCCGCCAAGTACTTCCTGCAGACGATCAGTCATTCAGTGACAGCGCAGCAGTACTGCACTCTGAAACTTGTTTTCAATAGCTTGTGCTGCAACACAACCGTTTTTCACTGCATCGAACAAAGCAAAGCACCGCCGGCTCACTTAGACCTCAAGTTAAAAAAATAAAAGCACATAAATGTGATTTCTAAAATGTCGTGTCAGTGTTTGTTAACTACCCACTTCATGTCATGCGCCTGCTGGTCGGTTTCAACATGTAGCTGCTGTTCCCCTTTCTTCCCTTTCCTGTGTTCAACAAATAACATGAAGGCTTCAAAAACTGCAGGTAACGAGCCTCCATCACACCTGTCTGCAGGTAACGAGCCTCCATCACACCTGTCTGCAGGTAATGAGCCTCCATCACACCTGGAAAGGTGGTCAGATGGCTGGGGTCCAATATGGCAACACCTGATGTTGTTCTTGTTGTCATTCTTCTTCATGTATTTTATAATCTGTCAGAAATTTGTATATAACGTGATTTTATTGTGCGTCTGTCTGTCCTGGGAGGTTTCTTCTTGTTTTTCCCCGTTAGCTTCGTTGGGGGAGTTCTTCCTTGCGCTCTCTGAGGGGTTGTAATAAAAGATTTTAAAGCCACTTGAGGCAGATAGTGATTTGTGTTTTCAGTCTGCCCTCTGACCCCACGCTGAATTTACAGCCGCACTCTGTCTGATGTTGAAAGGGGCCTCCGACATTTGGCCTCTGCTCCTTCATGAACAGCATGAAGGTATTTGGCAGTTTCTTCACGCACTGTCGGACTTCCTGCTGCCAGCTTACACACAAAAACAGAGCTCACGTTATCAACGTGTACAACCATGAGGGAAGAAGTGTTCAAGAAAGAAACATTAAGATACATTAACAGAGACTGATTATGATACCCAGATCAATGAAATATAATTGTCTGGCTTATTTATAGTCTGTGTAGTGGCCATTTGTCCATAAGAAACAAATTAATCTTTAAACCAAACAAAACCAAAAGGCCACTGATGCACCATGGGAATGTGGTTTAAAGCAGGCAAAAGATGTCCAACTACTGCTAACCATGCAAATATACATGTCCTAAACAAATAACTAACAAAGAACATTAGCAAAAAAATCTAACCTAAATAAAACAAAGTTAAGTTAATCAAACAAAGTTACTCATAATTAGCAAATTAAACATAAAATTAAACGAGCTGCGATGGTGTCATCTGTCCACCAGGTGTCAGGATTACTCCTTCCCATGATGCACTGAGCTCCTCCCGTCAGGTGTTTCAGTGTTTCAATGAGCTGCTGTGCAAAAAGTCAAAGTATTCCAAACATGCAGCATTTAATTAGTTATTATTACAAAACTGAACAAAAACTGGCTGTGAAAAAAACATTTTAATTTAATATGAATAAAAACTGAACTAAAATGAAAAAAAGAACTAAAATAAAATAAAAAAACAGAGAAAATGTCTTTAGTTTTAGTCAGTATAAC
This sequence comes from Protonibea diacanthus, assembly GCA_028641955.1. Lineage (NCBI taxonomy): Eukaryota > Metazoa > Chordata > Actinopteri > Sciaenidae > Protonibea > Protonibea diacanthus. Next base: position 1,442,145 of record CM053991.1, read on the forward strand.
TAAATATATCAGCAAACAAGCACAAGGAGGCGCTGGTGCACAACGTTTAACACTAACCTTTGACAAACACCCCAGATATTAAAATAATAACAAAAAATAAACAAATACTGAAACTAAAAAAAACTAAAAAACTAAAACAATAAAAAATGAACTAAAACAAGCAAACCCAATCTGGAACCTGGACGTAGTCTCTGTGACTCTGTCTGAAACCTGGATGTAGTCTCCGTGACGTCTCCCACAGGTTTCTGAAGAGCAGCTCAGTGTGGCGGCTCTGGCCGTCTCCATTTTGGCAGTCCTGCCTCCGCCACCTCCGGGCAAATCAAAGATGAATGAAAATGCTAAATGAAGCCTGCTTACTGCAACCAGACACCTGTGACCACACCCACCTGTCAATCAAAGCATCCACGCTCTTAATCCTGCATAACTTTAAGCCTTAATATAATGTGAACAGGTGAGTTGTATATAAATTCACCCTCAGTACAGTTGTCATGAACGGGGAAATTAGCTATAGAGACCAAAACTGTTTTTTGTACCAGGCTGTAAACATGTTTATTTCTGCTGTGAAGTTGGACATTTGAACATGGGGACTTATGGAGACTGACTCACTTCTGGAGCCAGCCTCAAGTGGACGTTAGAGGAACTGCAGTTTTTGACACTTCCTGTGTTGTCAGATAAGATGCAGACCTTTACTTGTAACACTCTGTTGTATTACTGCTTTTACTTTAGTAATCCATCGTAGTACTTGTTCCACCTCTGGTATGACGACATTATATTTAGCAACAATGACCCAGGTGAGCCTGTCACTTCAGTCTGTTTATAGTGACTCATGTTTTCTATGTATAGACGTGAACGTAGATGATGAAACAGACTGTACCCATCATGCTCTGTGTTTTTATCCTCACCTCTGCGGCCCCGCCTCAGGAGGGGAGGAGGGAGGGAGTGTCCTGCAGTTACTGTCACACTGTACAAGACGTGCACAGACCTTCCATCTCCATTCATCAGTGAGTCACTGCAGGTTAGACGGCACACCTCATTACCTCAACAACCCAACAAACTGGACTGCTGTGGCTTACTGATGACTTCTCATTTCATCACAGTCAGTGCATGAAGACTGGATTTAAAGCAGCTTTGGACAAATAAACCAGGACAACCTGCAGAACACACACACACTCCTACATGGAGATTGAAAGCATGGTAGCAAATAGTGCTCTTATTAAAGCCAGAGAAGGTAAGAGGTCACGTTTCCACAGAATTTATGTGCAACGGATGTAGGATCTAGGCTGTGAGGCGATTATTGATTATGATCTGTGTATTTTATCTCCACTTTCACTGCAAACAGGAGGTCAGTTTTAACAGTTTTTAGACTTTAATTTGCAGATCTTCCTTTGTGATCTTTGTCAGGGTTGCAGGTGTGGAGGATGTTTCTCAGGTCACGTCCTGATTGGGTGATCTGAGGACAGTGACTTCCCCAAAACAACACGGTGTTGCGAGTACGAGGAATGATGAAACTGATCACAGATTAGTACTTTCTGGGCTGATCTGACATTTACGCCCTTTTTTTTAATTCGTGCCAAAACTGGTTTCACCTTTCCTCAACAATACTTTGTTTTTTTGTTTCATTGTCATCTCAGTGAATATTCCAAAAATGAAAAAAGACATGACTTTACTTATGTTTCCTTTGATGGGGCAAACTAATGTGCTTTGGGGAAATTGAGCTGTGATCTTCAGGTGACAGCATGGCCATTTAACTTTGAAAGTAAGTTGCTGAGTAATGTGGTCCCACAGGCTCTGCTCACCTGCTGCCAGAGCTATTAATAGTTCATTCACTGTAGCAGAGCATACTATTGTCTGAAACCTGACGGGCTAGCCGCGCATCCACGCTGCTCTGTTTTTTTACAAGGCAGTGCTAACAGACATGTGTCATTCATCACTGTGGTGCATGTTTACAGTCTAATATATCGTCCTTGTGGCTGCAGGTGGAGGGAGTAAAGGCAGAAGCTGGAAATGGAAAGAAATGCTTCGCTTTCCACAAATTAGTCAGTGTGTGGACCTGGCCATGAACATAGGTGTGTGTGCGCATGAGTGTGTTTAATCAGTACAATACGTGTTGGTGGTTTGTTTGTGTGATTTCACATCATGTTTGAATTTTTTACGTTTCTCCGTCAGAGCGAGACTACTACAGTCTGTGTGTGAAGCAGCCCATCGGCAAGAAACTGTTTCAGCTCTTCTGTCGCAGTCGGCCTGATCTGCAGAAGTACATTTCCCTCCAGGACGCTTTGGTACGATTTAAACTGCAGACTGAGGAAAATGTGATTTATTGATTTTATATTGTCAGAAAATACAGAAGTTTGCAACAAAAAAGAAAAATGGATCAGTTTCATGTTAAAATGTGAAAAGTTATTTTTATGTTATTATGACACAAACTACAAACTTTACTTGTCATAAAATTACAATTTATCTCATTTAACGTGATAACTTCAGTTGTCATAACAAATTATAACAATCTACATGTTAGAACGTAAAACACTTTATAACAAAATAAATAGTATATTTTTATTACAAGAAAAAAGTCAGCAAGTGAAAATATCTTGATATAATCTTATATATTTATATTAAAATATCTTGTGTGAGAAAGATCGTTATAACTAAGGTAATAACTTATTGTTTATAAAAATGTATTAAACACGTTTGTGTACTATAGCTACACAGTTATTTAGCTCTAACTTGTATAATGTGATAAGTTTGTATGTCATAACAATGTGAAACTATCTTTATATAAAATAATCATAATCGTTACTGTCACATTTTAACAATTTGTATATTATATTATACTTATTATAATTAAATGTAATTATTCAGACAGATTAAAACAACTGAAGTTAAATTTAATTTATCACATAACGTAAAGCAATTTATTATAACAAGACTAATAGTATGTTCTTATGTTAGTTTGTAATTCAGAATAATGTGATACTATCATTAGATCACATGAAAATATGATCTTGAAAAAGTTCCTGTTAGAACAACAAACTCGTTATGTCGACACTGACCTGTTTTTCAATTTTAAACAGAGTTATTCATTACATAATCAGAACAAACACTTATTAAACAAGACAATACAGTTCATCAAACACGGGAGAAAAAAGTCATGAAGAAGTTGCACAACATAATTAACCGAGGCAGCATGAAAAACATTTTAATTAAGCAGCTGAGTCACGCAGTAAAATGAGTTTTCAAACCTGATCATGCCCAGATACATTTATGGAACAACAAGGAAGTCAGAGTGCAGTTAGAAAAATTTGGTTTACAACATTCTGAAGTGTCGTGATTAAAAAAAAAAAGTATATATATATGTATATATTATATATAGAGTAAATCTGAGCATTAACCCGCGTTAATCTTTTAATCTCAGCCTTTATGCTTAAATAAAAAGTATGAAGAAGTGGGCAGCCGACCAACATTTGGATGGAGGAAGAATGATAACAAGATGGAAGAAGTTGTAGGACAGACTTCTTATCACTGAAAGGACCCGGACTGACCCGTAGCCGTAAAATAACCTCAACTTCTTCTCACAGTTGTCACGCTGTGTAAAATGTAAACAAGAACCAAACCTGATGACGTGCACTGCATGAATACATAACTGAAAACAGCACAAGGACTCCAAAAAAAAAAAAAAAACTCATCAAATGTTGCAACTGAGAAATCTGTTTGAAAAAAGTTGGACAGTGTCAGAGTCGAATGTTTGTAAGATTTCAGCTGCCCAACACTTCGAGGTCTCCTTTGTGTCGTTGACGAGTCTTCGACTCTGACTAGGCAGCCATGCTGTTGGAATACGTGCAGAAAGTGGTTTGGCATCGTCTTGATGAAATAAGCAAGGCCGTCCATGAACAGGACGTCGAAACCTTTATATATGCTTCAGCCTTCACAAATGTGCAGGTCACCCATCATACTGTGTGCACTAATGCACCTCAGTCCATCTTAAATGAGCTCAGGCCCAAAGAAGGCGGTGGCAGTGTTTCTGGATCTGGTTTCTATCCGGTTTGCTCTTTGCCTGGTGGAGTTCCAGCTGTCAGCTGTCAGCGTTCCTCAGCAGTGATCTCCACGACAGAGTGATGTCTGTTTCTGATGCACTGCTGTCTGCAGGGCCTGAAGATCACGGCAGTCCAGAACTGGTTTCGGTCCTTGTCCCTTGCGTACAGAGATTTCTTCTGGTTCTCTGAATCTGGTGATGTTGACGATGACGGTGAACTTCTCCACATCTTTACTTCACAAAGACTCTGGATGTTCTTTTTAGACTGAATCATGTTACCAGCCTGTTGACTTTTAACCTCATTTATCATGAGATGCTCCAGTTGTTTACTCTCAGCAGTTCAGCATCTTTTCCAGTCTTTTTGTCCGTGTCTCTGGTTTCAAATGTTAAAAACGGGCGTATCATTTTACAAAAACTTTCTCAAGGAAAAAATTCTCAGTTTCAAAATCTGAGGAGTTGTCTTTGTGCTATTTTCTGTTAAATATCTGGTTTCAGTGTTTTGTACGTCATCACATTTTGTGTGCCAACTTGTTTTGGAAACAGGGTTGTAATTATATTTAAGAGTCTGATGCTCAATTAGAGACTGGGTGTGATCACTGCAAAAAAACTTTATTATAGTCAGTTTTAAATATGCATTTAGAATATCTTTGATTGAAGAGATGGCCTGCACATTCATGCATCTATTTCCTCTTCAGGAAGCTTTCGAGACAAAGTCAGATGAGGAAAGGCGAGAGTTTGGCATCAGCATCATTCAGAAATTCCTCTGGAGTCAGGTCTGACAACTACACAACTACACAACTCACCCAACGTAACAAAAATATTGCTAAATTAGTTGGACATGACAGAAGAAACAAACCTACATGCTGTTTCCTCTATGCTTCCTCAGTCCAATCAGTGCGTGTCCACCATGGTGACGCATGAAGAGAGCTGCATCCACAATCTGGAGCTCGATCCTTGTGGGGACGTTTTTCGTGACTGTGCGGAGTGAGTCTTCACTTTGCTTATAAGCATGCATGTGTGTGTAGGGAATACAGACTAACCGCTCCGTTTCGTGCGTTCATTAGAGACCTACATAAGCACCTCCAAGGCGAGCCCTTCACCCTGTACCAGGAGAGCATGTTCTTTGACCGTTTCCTCCAGTGGAAGACGTTGGAGAGGTCAGTATGTGCGACGGCCAACAGACAAAACGAAACACGTAAAGACAGATGAGCGGTTTGTTGGGCGGCTGGTTTATCTGCTTGTACTTGATCCACGTCGCTGCAGTCTGTGTTGACTCTGTGCCACGTTTATCTTTGAGTTTTCCTCTTAACTGATTCTGGTCTTTGTCTTCAAGGCAGCCCATCACCAAGCACACATTTCGACAGTACAGACTTCTGGGGAAGGGAGGCTTTGGAGAGGTGAGACTGCAAACACAAAACATTACTCTGCCATTTATACAAATATATAAATAAAAATACACATGCATTCCCTCATTTAGCTCAAGTGGCTTTTGTTAGTCCAAGTTTTGAGATTAATACTGTAGTACTTGTGCACTGGTACTCAAGTACAGCTGGGAGTTACTTGAGTATTTCCATTTTACTTTCTACTTTTACTGCACTATATTTATGGGGTCAGGGTTGAGAAAATTAGTAACCGTTTCCGTTTCCCTGACGTGTTGCCCATTAGCTATTAAATTTGCGTACTCGTTCAGCTTTTAGCCTCTCCACTTAGCTGATGTAAAACTATGCAAATTAGCCAGAGGGTGTAACAAGCGCTCTGATTGGTTAGTCAGCTGCACCCAAAGTGTCACGGAAAGGTTAATGAAATGAATATTTATGTTGTTTTTGTAAATCCATTTTAATTTGAGCTATTAATTGATGGATTCATGTTTCATTTGTACATTATTTTTATATTTTGCTCTTTTTTATCACTCCATTTAGATTCATTCATCTGTAAACAAATATATTCACACATATTTTTGTTGTGCAGTTAGATGTTAATTAAAGAAATGTTTTTTATTATTTCTGTGACAGTTGTGGTCCTCAGGGCCTTTAAACGACTTCTCTGACAGTCTTCATCGTTTTTGAAGTTTTTTGGTACATTTTTCTAACCCCACTAACCGCCACTAGTGTTGTTAGTCTGAGTCAGAGTTACTGTCTGGAGGAGTTTGTCAAGTCGAGAAAATCTACAAACCGGCTGGTGGAGTTGAGGTATAATTTAGATTCGATTTCTTTTATTCCGTTTCTCAACTTTGCGGAAGTGCGATACTAAATCACTGGAGTACTGTCACTTTGAAACATGGCGTGTTGTGTGTTTTCAGGTGTGGGCTTGTCAGGTACGAGCCACAGGAATGATGTATGCCTGCAAAAAGCTGGACAAGACTCACGTAAAGAAGCGAAGAGGAGAAGGCATGGCTCTTAATGAGAAACAGATACTGGAAGGGCTGGACAGTCGGTTTGTGGTGAGATTCTTCTTCTTGAATCGATCGTGGTTAATCGTGACACTGTAGTTACACACCATCCTGCTGCTGACGCTCACTGTGGATTAATCCACCATTGAAAATAGTCCCCAACAAATTCACCATTTCTTCTTGTTTTCATTTCACTGACTAATAATTTGTCATAATTTCCATCAATAACATTATTTCACTGATGAAAATGAAACAATAATGAAACAAAAACTAATTTATGAAGACGATAACTATGAAGAAACTTTTGACATTTTCCTCCATGAATAAAAACAAGACGAACTGAGAGGAAGGTTAAAAAAAGTTATTTTGAAACTTGATTTTGTTTTTGTGAGTCAGAGTCTTGAAAGACGGACTAACGTGTTCTTGGTTTTGGTCTTTTCATGGGATTTAATGATGTTCAACAAACACACAGGACGCTGCCAGCCTTACAGTCAAAGCTCTTAACTGATCTTAACGTCTTACGCACTTCCTCGTTCTCTCATTTAGGTGAATCTGGCGTACGCTTACGAGACCAAGCACGCTCTCTGTATGGTTCTGACCATGATGAGCGGCGGCGACTTGAGGTTTCATATTTATAACATCGGCGTTCCCGGCCTGGACAAAGACAGAGTGCAGTTCTACGCCGCAGAAGTCTGCTGTGGTTTAATTCACCTCCATGAGAAGTCGATATTATATCGGTCAGTGTGTTTGTTGTTGTTCTCTGCTGTCGTGAACGTACAGAATAATAACGCTGTGTTTGATCTTCCAGGGATCTCAAACCAGAAAACATTCTGTTGGACGACAACGGTATGTACACCCACAACAAAACACTCCTGTGAGCAAAAAATAGCTCCACAGTTTGAATTCCAAACTCTGGAGACGGAACATGATGAAATATTTTTGACAGCCGCCATTCAACTATTTTTAGCTCTCAAATTAGTCTGGATGATTTAAACGATAACAGTTGGACTCCTGCCAGACAATCGCATGGACAATCAGACTCGTGTACCTGCACAGGGAAATAGTGGTGAAGTTATTTTGACAAGGTTACAAACAAAGGCAGCTTGAGGAAGTGAAAAATCTCTGGGAATCAGGTGTGGTGTCGTCTATTTTTAGCAAACCTCTCCCTGCACCTGTTCCTGCATTGTTGGCAGCATGTTTCAAAACCTGCATCCACCTTTTATTTCTTTATTTTACATTCCTTAGTAATTACAGACTTGTTAGAGAAGTTAAAGTTGACACATGCTTTTGGTGTTAGAGCTGGTACAAACTCCTCCTTCAGTTAAGCCGCAGGGGAGGGAAGTACAGGAATTTCTTATGCAAAAGAGAAAGTGCGTCATAACAGCAAAAATCTGAAACCAGTTCAGTGGATTTAATGGTATTTGCTCCCCAAAGGACATATCCGCATCTCTGACCTGGGCCTGGCTGTGAGGCTTTCTGACGGGAGTCTGGTGCGAGGCCGAGTGGGCACGTTGGGGTACATGGGTACGTATGCAAGAGTCTGAAGGCTGATTGAACCAAAAGAAGTGCAACCTCGTGATGCAAACAGCCCTGAGAAATTCTCAAAGTGACTGCAGGAAGCTGAAGATGAATTTTGAGAATTTTAACAGAAAGATGAAGACAGTTATTTAAGTTTAGAGTTTATTAAATTTGTAAAGTGAAATTACCATGACAGGATAAGGGCACGGTGAAGCTTTGGTGTCACCTGGTGGCGCCTTCTTGTAGAAATGTGTCAGAAATCAACTACAGACAAGAAATAAGTGAATGGACAGTGAAGTGCTGCCAACTGTAGCTGCTGCTAGCTACTGACAGCTCAGTTTGTTAGCTGGGCTGACCACACTTTGAACGCTGACAGGGAGTGCAGCTGGTGTTGTGCCAGAACCGGAGCTGGGCAAGTGGGCTCAGAGGAAAATCAGAGGAATCACCAAAGTGTGGACACTTTTGATTCCAGGCAACACACTCACATCTACAATTGATCAATCTCGAGCTGATTTATTGATTTGCGTGCTGATTTCAGCTCCTGAGGTGATCGGCCACAAACACTACGGGATGAGCGCCGACTGGTGGGGCCTCGGCTGCCTGATTTACGAAATGACCGCCGGGCAGCCTCCATTCCGAGCCCGAGGAGAACATCCCAAACCCCACGAGATGGAGAGAAGGATTCAGACGGAGCAGGAAGAATATGGTGACAAGTTCAGCAAGGAGGTGAAAGACCTCTGCGCTCTGGTGAGTTCAGGACCAGCTCGACAGGTTCAGGAATCAAACCTCAACCAAATCAGTGTTAGAGAAAGTAACGGGGTGTGTTTCCTGCAGCTGCTGACCAAAGACCCAGACCAGAGGCTGGGCTGCCAGAGTTCAGGAGGGAGAGACGTACAGTCGCATCGTTTCTTTGAGAAAATTAACTTCAGGATGCTGGAGGCGGGAGTTGTTGAGCCGCCTTTTAAACCTGATGTGAGTACTTTTGCATTCAATATCAGCTGTTTATGAAGCCACCAAGATTTACTTTATTCTTTTGGGTCAAATTCAGTGTTTTCTTTGAGATTTTAACTTTTCTAATGCAGGATGAGTGAAGGCTCTGTGTTCAGGTCTTCACTGCAGTCATCCTGTCACATTTACATAAATAATCATCTGAAATTTAAAAATAATGATTTAATTTAGTTTCCTTCACAGAAATGATGAGATGGATTTTAAAACTTTTCTTACAACCCTTAAAACTGAGAAAGCCTCACGACCTCCTGTGAAGCTTTGGCGACACCTAGTGGACACCAGGACCTCTAAGAACCAGTGAAAGTACCTCAGAATTGTACTAACTGTGGTACTTAACTTTGCACCACTGTGAGGTGGATGATGGACTGTTGATGTTTTTACTCCTCCAGCCCAGACTGGTGTACTGCAGCGACGTGCAGGACATCGAGGAGTTTTCCACAGTGAAGGGAGTCACTCTGGACCGGAACGACAACGACTTCTACTCCAAGTTCAACACGGGCAGCGTTCCAGTCAGCTGGCAAAATGAGGTACGTTCATGTCTGGGTTTCATGTCCAGACTGGATCTTCTTCTTCTCCATGTGAATCTTCTGAATCTTTGTCTGTAGGTGATCGATACAGGATGTTTCAAGGAGCTGAATACTTTTGGCCCGGAGGGATCTCGATCTCCGGATCTCGTCTGGTCGCAGACCCCCGAGAGCCCCAAACGCAGCCTGCTGCACCGAATCTTCCGCAGACACGTAAGAACGCTGTCTACCTTTGATTCCTCTGAGCGGCTGAGCGTAGTTCACGTTAAAAACTGAAAGATTTCGTCCCTCCGACAGCACCCTTCAGAATCAGACGAAAGCAGGCAGAGTTTGGTGTCCAACGAGACCTACATGAAGTCCGGACTGCTGAGCTCTACCCTGTGAGGACCATCACAGCAGAGACTGACCCTGAAACACGACCAGCGACCATCCAGCAAACCAGAGAGCAGGCAGATCTGTTCTTCAGTCCCAGCATAGCATTCGTTCTTTTATCTGTGCCGTCCTCTATCAGCACTTCATGTAGAATTTTTACTGTTCTGTCCATCACCAACATTTATTTCCATCCATTTTTAAACGTTTTGTTCGACATGTGAGTAACTTTTTTGCTTTTTGTTAAGTACTTGAATTTTTGATACAAATACTTACTACACTACAATGAACTGCAACGGTTACAAAGTTTGAGCTGAAATAAACCGGATTTTTTAACGCAGTGCTTCCCTCAGACTTTAAACGGATAAATGAGGGATTTACTTCTTACCTTTCTTCTTATGAACACTTCTTCACCTTCACAGCCTCCAGAAATATTTAAAATGAAACAATCTGAGCGGAAAAATAACTCACTACCTGCTCACAGCGTCCACACCAAGGCTGAAACGTTCCTGTATATGTCGACGACTCTGCTCATTAAACAGCTAATGACTGCAGGTTGATAATCAGTTAGCTGCTGACAGAAAATCTAATTAATTAATCGTCTTTGCAGGTTAAAGCAACTCTTTGGAAAACTGTGGTCGCACATACGCCTCCATTCTTTATAGTCAGTGTGTAAACAGTTTGTTACATTAGATAATGCCTCATTTGCATATTTAAACATAAAATATCAGAAAACTTGGAATACGTAAAATAATTATCTTAATGTGAGTAATCAGCTGAGGAAGTTTGATGGTGATCTGTTAGATTTGACCTGATTCACCGATGATTGTCATGAATGAGTTCAACTTTGTCCATGTAGCATTTTTTATTTAATCCAGAGTATAAAACAGTAAATAACTGACACACATCGTAAAACAAATAAAATTAGCAAAAAAAAGACTGAATACACTAAAGACTGCAGGATCGGAGGGTCGACATGACACCCAGTCACATCTCTTCACAGCACAGTAATCACTTCAAAATAGAAACATTTCAAAGCGCAGCACCAAAATAAGTTGATTCATTGTGCGTTATGAACTCGGTGTCATCTCTTTTTTTTAACAACAAATCTGAAACTTTGAGATCAGGCACAGCTTGTTGGAGCTACAGTTTGGTGTTTCGACGTCGCTGTCTGAGCGTGGAGCGATGTTTGTTTGACTGGGTGGTGTTGGTGGTGGCGTGTGTGCGTGTACTGGATTCAAAGATCATCCTTCCCACGGAGGGCTGCGTCGTCCGTCCACGTCCGTCTCCACGTGATACAGCATGTCGGCCAGCGTGTGCTCGATCACAGCTCCCCAGCCCATGTCGCTCATCTGAGGGAGGACAAAACAAGCAGAAGGTCAAAGCACAGCTCTGTGGACGCCAGCGTGATGCGTTTGAGGCCGCCTGGACAACAGAAGCTCTCACCGGCTGGTACTTCAGGTCCTTCGGAGGATGTTTGAAATGTGGCCCAAAATTAACGGACACCTGAAAACAGAGAGGGAGAAAGTTTAACCAACAAAAACCAGCAGAAAAAAAAAAATCACCAAGGCGTCACCGCGTGACTGACCGTGCAGCTCTTGTAGAGTGAGATGGCGGGGAAGTAGAGGCCTTCAAACAGGTTTTCAAAGGCGACGCCTTGGCTCACTCCGTTTTTAAAGAATATCATCTGGAAAACAAAAAGAACGAGTTAACACTGTCAGGCTTTCTAACTGGATTTTATTTTGAAGGGGCGTTTCCTCACCCTGCTGGGAGTCATCGACTTCAGGCTCTTCTCTGCTTTGTCTACGTAGTCCTTTTCCTCAAAGTACAGGTAGCTCTTGAACTTGATTAGAGCCTGAAAGAAGATTTAAGACGTCAGAACAGGTTGTCAGGTGTGCTACGTGTAAACGGCGTAAGTATCAGCATGAGATCTAACAATCTAAGTCAACGTTACTTTACTGTCTCTCCGGTGTTACCTTGTCCTTGTACGTATCGGGCAGAGCCTTGGCGGTCTCTGTGGCGTCAGGCAGCTCTATGAAGAAGCCGAGTGTGTCGCCCTGACCGTAGCCTGACGAGTAATGCTTTCCTAGCGACTGGTGGAACTTCGTGCCCTTCTTGCTGCGCCACGAGTAGCTGAACTTGTCGTAGCCCAGAGGCGCCTGCAGATTACCTGCAGAGTGAAGAAGGAAACGTGTTTGAACACTTCAAACTAACAACAACATTGTTGTTCTGTACACGAGCACTGACCCAGAGGCTGAGACCAGCCGAGCCTGGCTGCAGTCTCTGGAGGCATATCGTCAACAGAAACCTCGAAGTACCAGGAGCCCTTCCGGATACCGTGCGAGGCTCGCACCATGGAGTAACCCTTCTCCCCGGTCACCGTCAGCCGGTCGTCAGAGATCTTCAGCTGAGGAGCTGCAGCATGAACGCGTGTTAGTCCTGCACACGTCTAACAAACACAGGCCGAGGCAAAAAGTGTGAGTACCTCTGTCATGTAAGGCCAGCAGCACCCTCTCATACAGACAGGCCCTGTACAGATCACCAGGGATGGGTTTGCCGGCCCAGCAGTCCAGTTCCAGCTTCTCCGGGTCCGGAGCGTGAGGATCCGGTTCTGCCAGGATGTAACGGTACCCGTCTTTATTGAAGGGGTGCTCCAGAGGGTAACCGTGAGGAGGCAGGCGCTGGGCCGAGAACAGAGGGTCGCTGTGACGAGAGAGGAAGAGAAGAGGTTTGTTCGTGCGTGATCTGATCATTGGACCGGGCCAACATGCAACCGAAAACAAGCTGGACAAGCAAACATGGAGTGAGTTTGTGTGTGTGTGTGTGTGTGTGTGTGTGTGTGTGTGTGTGTGTGTTCGGGTTGCAACTAAAGATTATTTTCACTGTCCTCAAACATGTTTTGTCCACAATTCAAAGATATTCAGTGCCCGGTCACAGACGATGAAAGAAACCAGAAAATATTTCAACATCTAAGATGAAGAAATCAGAAAATTTGGACCATTCTTCCTCTAAAAAAGCCTCAAAACATGAATTTATTATCAAAAATTAAATAGTGTGTGTGTGTGTGTGTGTGTGTGCTGCTCTCACACCTTCTGGTCCTCTTCGTGGCTCCTGCAGCGGCGCCCTCTTGTTGCTGCTGTTGTTTACGTTTGGCCCCTCGTCCTTTACCCGGGCCGGGAGCCAACGCACCTTCAGAAACACAAGACAGATTATACACCTGATCATAAAGAGACAGACACACACACACACACACACACACACACACACACACACACACACACACAAAGCAGGTTATTGAGGCGTTCGGTGTACATGGGGGAAACAGCAGGCACAAAAAGGCAGGAATTAGTCGGCGTGGCGTTTTCCAAACACTATCAGCCTCCTCTGAATCCTCGTCAGTGTGACACACACACCGCTCTGTCGTCAAGAAACTTTAAAGAGCCGGATGATCAGATTCACTGATCGGATTCTCTTCTTCCTCCCAGAAATCAAACTGGACAAAAAAAGGACTAATCAGTCGGTACAGCAGGGACGGGCAGGAATACTCGAGTACTAGCAGCTGCAGACGTCACACATCACCGGGCATAAAAGGATGTTTGGAAGTATTTCCACACAAACTAAATGAGCGTGCAGTGAGTGTGTATCATCGATGACTAACCGCACGTGGAGAAAACACAAAGGTAAAGAAGATCAGCCGCCTCATAACAGAAACGGTGGCTGGAGGTTTTGGGAGACTTTGAGATGGAGCACAAGCTATCATCGCTAAAAACAAAGACGACATGTGAGGAAAGTTCAGTGAGACTGATGGCTGATCAGACTACGAACAACATCTTAATGTTTGCTCTTTGTGTCAGCTGCTCTCAGTCTGCAGCACTAAAAGCTGCGATAACTATCAGGTACTCGATAACTCAAAGTGCTGCTGTGCAGGTAACGGCAGATTTCAAGCTGCCACGTTTCTACAAGAACACACCGCTAGATGTCGCCGAAGCTTCACGGGAGTGACGGAGCTCCTGTCACGTTAATGTCAGTTTACATCTTAAACAAACTCTAAATCCATCCAGCCGTTTTCTGTAACCGCTCATCCTCATCAGGCTTCACGTGAGGCCGGAGCCAATCCGGGCCGGGTACAGCCTGGACAAGACGGCAGCTCATCACAGGGCAAACAGAGACAAATGTATGTATGTATGTGAATTAAAATGCCCATCCCTAATATCCAGTGACCAACAAAACATGAAGCACTGTCTGTGAAAAGTCGATTTCTTCGTATCTGTTTGTCTCTTTAAGTGAAACGTGGAAAACAAAGACGTCTTCAGATCTAAAGTGTGAGCCACCGACACGGACGACTTTCTGTCCCGTTAAGTCTTCATTAACACGTCATGTTAAAAACTACAGATGGAGGAGAAGGAAGAGAGAGGATGAGGCTAATTAGCTTTGGAAATCAAAAATGGCGCTCTGCTCTCATGTGTTGTTGTCCAGAGGGCAGAGAGTCATTTCAGCGAGGAGATTTTTCTTTTATTCAGAGCCCACAGCAGCAAGCCAAAGACGAGGAAGATATGTTCACCGATCAAAGGGAGGGCAAAGCTTTGAGGAGGAGGAGGAGGAGGAGGAGGGGAGCACCAAACAGATGCAGAGAGCAGACAGGAGGGAGGTTACAACTGGACGTGGATGAAGTTGCCCACAAGATGCTTATTGTGGATTGAGGAAGTCTGATTGGAAACCTCAGGGCCAACTTCTATCCAGACAGATTACAAGACACAAAACAAAAAAACACACTGATCAGCTCCAGATGGCAAAATACCAACATATTCACCTGAGAAAGCAGATCCACCTGGAACACAGTGCACAAAATGGCCATGGTCATCACATTTAACAAGCTCTCACTCACTTTTAGGGACTTTTATTCAGGCCAGTCATGTCAAACATTTTCCCCTCTGAATGTCAAAAGGTGAAACTTCAGTTTAGATTTTAGAGTTTCTCACCGTTCAGCCCGCCGGCGGTCGGAGCAGCAGTCGTTTGTTTCTGAGTGTCGTACGAGGGGCCGATGTTTCCCAGGTCCTGCAGAGTTTACAGCAGCTCAGTTATTTACAGTGGACACAGACTCGGGGTTACACTTCCTTCCCCTGTGCTGCATACTGTACAACAGCTGTGTGCTCAGTACCTGATCCAACAGGCCAAATTTGGGGTACTCCTCCTCTGGGTCTTTACTGCCGGGGTCAGGGTGTTCCTTCACCAGGAAAACGTCTCGCTCTTTACTCTGGAAAATAAGAAAAACTGTTAAGAAAATAAATAAAAATCCAACACAGGGAGGCTGAGACCAGAATCAGAATCCTCCTCCTTCAATTACAAACCACAACATTACCATCGTCTTCACGATGTTGTTGGGCCAGGTGAGCTTCCCCGGCCTCTGACGAGTCGTCATGCACTCCCAGTACTTGTCGATGAATGGTATGATATCCTGCAGAGAGACGTTCATCAGCACACGCTCACACTAACAGTGAATCTCTTCTTTATGGTGGACTGGACTTGGGTTGGACTTGGACGTTATGCTCACCTTGTCTTTGGAGAACATCGTCTTCGGGTGCTCGTCTTGTGTTCTGGACCGCCACGTCAGGTTTGCCAGAGCAGTGAGACACATCTCCTTCAGGTCTGAAACACAGAAAGCAGCGCTGCTTTACGGACGACTGGAAGTTTAACGGATCTTAAATCCTCTGTTGGGTCATTTCAGGTCGTCTGTAAGACACAGAAGACGTACACGTACTCGCTTGTTTCCTGAGGAAGTACGTGTTGCCGCTGTGATGGCACACGTTGCAGTGAAACACATAATTGGTCATGAAGGGAAGACACGTCCTGCAGAGAAGAAGAAAGGTGTGAGATTACATCAGTGCTGAACAGAAGTGCTTTAGTGTTTTCATCAAAGAGACGGTGACACGTACGCGGTGTCGATGCCAAACGTGTCCGCGGTGAACCATTTCATACACAAGGCACACTGCAGCTCCACCTCGCCCAGCTGCCTCCCGCTCTCCTCATCTCCGGATCCAGTCATAGCATCGGCGGCTTCGGAGCCTTCGCCGGCTGTTTCCTGTCAAGAATTAAAAGTCTGTTTATAAAAACATCATAATTTAACACAAAATAAAATCAAAGTCAGAAGAATATCAAACGATGTTACCATTCCCTCTTTGCCGTTTGAGGATTCAGTGTCCATGCTGGTGGGTAGTTCACCAAATGGAGCATCTCTGGAAGGAAGTCAGAGAGAGTAAAGGTGCAGGGAATGATTGGAAGTTTGTTGTACAGTTTGTTAAGCTGCCTAAATCCGCCAACACCGGACAACCCTGCTACGACCGGCCACAGCGCCTGGTCCTGTGTGAATGCAGCTAAGAGGGTGAGACCACTAGATGCACCTGAACGTTACACACTGCACCTTTAACCAGAGTTACTCCAGTGGTGCGTTCACGTCAGCTCGTAAAAAGACAGAATAAAAGCTATGGCAGAGTAAAACATGTTGAGTTTGTCTGAGAGGAAAATATTAAAACTAGATTCACTGAGAGAATTCACTGACATATATAAAAATCTTTTTATTTATTTAGTATTTTTCCTCCAAACTAAGAAGAAGCGCTCTGTTAGCATCACTTCCTACCTTTACAAATAAACTGTTAAAGCTAAAGTAAACACTAGTTTGATGTAAGGTGTCATTCATGTGATAATTAGAGGGTCATATTAAGACCTAAAGTCTTAAATTAAGCCTTGTGTACTCGGTGAGTGTCCCTGTAGCTGTGCTAACACTCACAGATGTGTTGATGTCTTTACAAAGAGTCTGTGAGGAGCTAACGTCAGCTAGCCACTGTGCTAACAGCGTTCCCGGGCTAAAAACAGGAAGTTCCTGCGCTTCATAAGTTCACATATAATCAGAATTATCACCTACATGTTTGTGAGAACATAAAATATGCGGCATGACGCTGACATACCCGTCTGCGGGCTCCGGCTCGGTTGCAGCAGCACTGCCCGCCTCTCCTTCAGACGCCATCTTTTCAAAAATCAATGAAAACAGACAAATATCGCGAGATGTTGTTGGAGCATCAACATCCGGGTCGCTGCTGGCTGCGCGGCTCAGCAGCGACACCGCAGGCGGACAGGTGAACTGCACCCAGATACTGTTTTTAATTTGACACTTTAATCAACATTTCACACAAAAAGTATAACTAAGTACATTTTTCAAGTACTGTACTTGTGTCCTACTTTATACTTCTACTTCACTACATTTTAAAGGCTTATGTTGTACTCTATTACTCCATTACACTACATGTATTTTACAGCTTTAGATACTAGAAGTTAATTATAATCTAATATTATAATATATATTATTCTAAAATGTAGTTTGTTTGTTTTTTATGAATTAATTTTACTTTACACATTATTTTAATCAAGTAAAATATCAGAACACTTCTTCTGCCTGTGCAACACTTTCACTTTCTACATATCTTGTACTGTTCTCTTCTAAAAGAGACTCAAATGTTATTCTCTCTCTCTCTGTGTGTGTCTAAAACAGCAGTAATGAACCGGTTAAATATATTACAAGAAAATAAATAAATAAATAAAGATTGAACCTCCCCGTCGGGGAATCGAACCCCGGTCTTCCGCGTGACAGGCGGAGATACTGTCCACTATACTAACGAGGATTGGTGTCTTAAACACGTGACCGCAGTCTACAAATCAACGAGCTGGAAGGCGTGTCCCTGTGAACTCTGGATAAAATAGATCTAAATAATTCATTAAATAAATTTTTATTTTATAAAAAAGTACATAAACATTGTCGTTTCTTGTAAAGCATTTTAACTGCAAAAAACAACCAAAACGTTTTAATTAATCTTCCATTCTCCAAAGTGTGAGACCTGATATATACAGTAAGTGTTTCTCTGTTAGTATGTGTAGTTAAGTTACTGTTTGTACTGTAATAAAAGGTATATTTGAACAATAAATATACTGTGGTATTGTTTTGGACGCTTTGATTGACAGGTGGGTGTCGTTACAGGTGGCTTGTTTGAGCGTCATTCCACCAACACACATGAATCAAATCAAATCCTACATTTAAAAACAAATTAAGACTTTATTTTTTATGTAATTTACTCAACAAATATTGAACTGACAGACTTTTCTTGGATAGAGGCCACACAAAGATTCCTTATGTTGGAGAAGTTAGGCACAAACTTCCAAAAATATATCAAATATCTTCTTTTCTGAGGAACTGTGTGTGCAGTAGACGGTGAGCAACATTTAATCTAATTTACAGCAAGCAGACAGATTACGGTCTGTGGAAAAGACTGACTTTTACTTTGTT
The DNA here is from genome assembly GCA_028641955.1 of Protonibea diacanthus. Taxonomy (NCBI): domain Eukaryota; kingdom Metazoa; phylum Chordata; class Actinopteri; family Sciaenidae; genus Protonibea; species Protonibea diacanthus. The sequence continues at coordinate 1,460,315 of CM053991.1, forward strand.
TACTGTTGTGGAAACTTTCCACGCTGTGGATTCTTGCTTTTGGACCCAGTTGGATTAAGATGGGCTGGAGACGAGTCTTGTGCTCTGATTGGAGAAGATTATAATGTTTATGTGTAACGGTGGAAGCCAGGGTTTGCTTTGTGGATGTTGGGTGATGTGGATTTGTCCGCTCGTAGTTTCCTCGCTGGATGATGGATGTGTGGTCGGGATTTCTGCAGCTTAAGAAGCAGCCAGAGAAGCCAGTGGTTCTGGCTGAAACCTGACGACGAAGAGGAGTCGAAAGAAAGAGGATCCATCTCAGACTGTTCATGTCCTGCAAGTCCTGCAGGAGTAGTAGGAGTAGTATTATCTAATGCTAATGCTAACTAATGAAATCTACAGACACAAACACACAAAGTGAAGTCAAATAAACACACAACACATCCAGGTGTTGTTATATTAAACCTGTTAGCAAACAGTTGTTCCAGTGAAGTCCAGTATTCACACTCTTTTAGCTCCTTTTAGCTAGATTTTGGTCTCCACCAACCAACAAAGAAAGGAGACAAATAGTGAAGTTTTTATTGCAGAAAACTGCAGTAACTGTTTTTTCTGGACACAACACTGACTTATTCTCACCTGATGAAGTTGTTAACTTGTTGTTAACAGCTGCTAAATGCTAAAACTTGGCATGTTTTGGAAGGTAGCTGCTTTAGCGTATTGCTAACTAATGATAACTTTGGTGAAATCTACAGACACAAACAGAAGAAATAAGGTCAAATAAACACCTACATGTGGATTTGAGTGTTTTCTTTCTACAGACCTGATGGAAGCTTGAAATCTCAGTACTGTTCATGAAAGAGTAAATATAGAAATATAATATTAATATTAAAATGTCATTAAATTGGACGACTTCAGTGTACTTGGTCCTGTTTGTATCCAGCAGCTGATTGGGTGTTTGGACATGCAAATGTCCTCTTTAACTTTTAACATTTCCATTCAGCGTTTACGGAGTGAAGCGTCGTATAAAAAGCTTTGTGACGAGGTGAGACCACCCCACGTACGTTCTGGAAGTCAAACAGTGTTTTAGAGTTTGCGAGGGCCGTTCCAGCACCAGTAAAGATCCGTCGAGCACAAAGACAAAGTGTGCCGGCAGACGTGTCACAAAAGAGCAGGGGAATGCTAAGAGCACCCCTGAGTGACGCAATAAATGCCTTCAAGCTATTGTGAGGAAGATAATAGTCGTGTTTTCTCCTCCTCTTTCCTCCTGCAGAGGAGAAACATCTGTGACGTTACTGTGAGGACTCTTTGTTTCTGACCTCATGTGACTTTTTCTTCATAATTCGTTGATAATATAATAATGATTGACTCCACTGTCCTTCTATTTTTATGTATTACTTTTTGTTTAAGATTTGTTGTCCAGTCTTGAACTGGTTCTTGTCTGCTTACCTGTTTACCAGGTGAACTTTTATTTGGCATCTTTCATTTTTGGTTCTGATATCGTTTGTCTCATTTTAAAGATGTGATCAATGTTTCAACCAGATTGGTAAACTGGCTTATATACAGATATTCACTACTATATTGTTGTACCATACGATATATCATATTAAAGTATATTTACTAAATATTACACATATCTGATCTGACAGCACTGAAGTCCATTTACAAGTAAAATGCAAACTGGGTGTATTTGTACACACATAAATGAAACTCATCACGTCTAACAGCATGTTTCCACTCAAAATATGTAGATAGAAAAATCGTGTCCTGTCCTTAAAATGATGCATTAAAAACATCCACATTAATATTTTCTGTCTCTCGTCCAGTCCACAGCTCACACACAGCGTCCTGTCTTCATCATTTCTTCATCACCTCGTCCTTTTACAGCATCCAGTTTCCCTGCTGTCCTGCAGAACAAAGCTCAGGGTCAGAGAGGGTCAGGCCTACTGGTGACATCTGCTAATTGTCCTGATGGGCCGGCCTCTCTTCTCCTCTTCAATGCCGGCGTCTCTGTAGGTGTCTGTAGCTGGGAGCATACTGGCAGCTGCCACGTTCATGAGTTACCTCCTCAGGATTATTTAACCCCCCTAAGTCCAAACCCCCTGTGGAAGCTCCTGGAATGGAAACCTATAACCGATAATGTGGATTTAAAGATAGGACTGTTCCCTGAATTGTGAAGTTAATGATGCAATTTAAGTCAGATAAAACTGTGGAGGGAAGACGGAGCCAATTAAACCCTAAAGAGACAGTGATGGACAGTAACTAAGTGAATTTACTGAAGTGCAACTTGTCTAATCTACTTAAACACTTCTACTCAGCTACATTTCAAGTTTTCAGGTTGAAAAATAATCTGATTCCGCCTCCGTCTGACGATATAATTTATATTCTGTATCAGAGTCATCCAGCTCTTCATTGAAGCCACATGATGTTTCCACCTCATGGAAAATATTCAACATATCTTGTGCATCATTTTGGATGGATTTCCTCAAACTTCAGCCCAACCTATGACTTTATGATCTGCACCACGGTTTGAAATAAAGTTTGGAGGAGAAGTTGGAGCAGAATTTGGCTGCAGAGGAAGTCGACTGAGCAGCCGAATAATCAAATATTTCAATAACAGAAAGGCAACAACTGCTCTAACCAACAGAACTTCATGATTTATGTTGCCTAAAATGTCAGAATGTTAAATAATATTTCAAATAATTAAATAATAATAAATTATTTGTCTTAATGTGAAAGCTCCTGAGGCGGGCTGAATGAAGCCTGGTTACTGTGACGACGCCCACCTGTCAATCAAAGCGTCCACGCTCTTAATCCTGCATAACTTTAAGCCTTAATATAATGTGAACAGGTGAGTTGTATATAAATTCACCCTCAGTACAGTTGTCATGAACGGGGAAATTAGCTATAGAGACCAAAACTGTTTTTTGTACCAGGCTGTAAACATGTTTATTTCTGCTGTGAAGTTGGACATTTGAACATGGGGACTTATGGAGACTGACTCACTTCTGCAGCCAGCCTCAAGTGGACGTTAGAGGAACTGCAGTTTTTGGCACCACTTTTTGGCAAGATTCAATTATGCATGAACATTTAATGAAGTAATGCCTCATTTGCATATTTAAACATCGAATTTCAGAAAACTTGTGAGTCTGTCAGCATGAAGAGTCTGCAGTGATCAGCTCTCATAAACTTGTTAGTGGGCTTCTAATTAAACCGAAGTGCTTTGTGGGGGATGTGGCTCTGTGGAAACAAGAACACACAAAAAAAAACTTTCTCTTTGATGAGTCCATAAATTAGCATCACAAACAGCGTTCACGTGTCCGAGCAGCGTAACATCTCACATTTGCAAATAATGACACGGCAGAGCACAAAAAGAAACACGGAGGCAGAGAAAGGAGGCACATTTTAACCAGATGCACGGCAATAAATAACCGGCTCAGTGGGAGCCCGGTGGAGAGGGGCATTTACATTTTGGAGTGCCCGCACCGTGGGGGGGGGTCCCACGGGGCCGGAGCGTGTCTGCGCGTTCGCACAGGACAGACAGAGGCTTCATTTGGGTAACTTCTTTGAATGAAATGTAAATTTCCAAGGCGTGTGCTGAGGCTGTGTATATAAGAGAGCCAGAAGAGGAGCCCAGGCACCGACACTGACCCCACAGGAGAGCTGAGATGCAGCCACATGCAGCCAAATTACCGCGCAGCCACAGGACGCCTTTCTCTGTGGAGGATATTCTGGATCCAACCAAGTTTACACGGAGGATAATCTGCGCTGAGGAGCCAGCAGGTGAGAATCAGGAGCCAAACAACACAGATGGAGGCGGTTTGTTCTCAGACATCGATAAACTGATTTATTTTTTATGTTCTAGGAGCTTCTACTCTCAGGTATGAACCCGGGGACCGGCAGCAGCAGCCGGCAGGTGGAAGCTGCAGCCCGGAGGAGGAAGAAGAGGAGGAGGAAGAGGCAGCTCCGTGTCCGGGGAAGCTCCGGAGATCGAAGGCAAAGAGCCGCCGCATCCGCACCGCCTTCACCCTGGAGCAGCTGCAGATCCTGGAGCGCAGCTTCCAGCGGTGTCACTACCTGTCGGTGCTGGAGCGGCACAGCATCTCCTCGGCTCTGCGCCTCTCCGAGACTCAGGTGAAGATCTGGTTCCAGAACAGACGCACCAAGTGGAAGAAGGAGCGGCTCCTGGGGAAGGAGGCAGAGGAGGAACACGGCTTCTTCTCCTCCTCCTCACATCCTGCGCTCCTCTCGGCGCTCCCTTACAGACCTGTGTACTGCCCGCAGCGCGCTCCGCTCCAGATGTTTGCGCCACTGCAGCTGGTGCCGTTTCATCATTACTACACATGATGCGTAAAGACGCAGAGAGAGACTGAGACATAATGGACCAACATGAAGCCCGGCAGCATCTCCAGATGAAGTGTGTGCAAACTGTTGTACTGAGGACTGAGTGTAGAGATATTTTTAATGTAATTATAACTTATTTTGATAAACATTTTTTATTGAAGCTGTTCTGTTTCTGCTTTGTTTCTTTAAATATTTGAACTGAACCCTCTGCAGGCAACATGAAGTCTTTGTGAGCTCCACACAGTGCCAGACAGGGTTAGGGTGAAGTCTTCAGTGAGCATGCAGCCTATAAGAGCTCTAAAAACATTTAACAGATTAAAGACATTTTATATTTAAGTTTCTAAACACTATGCTGCATTTATGTCAGATTATGAGCCAGCAAGCTGATGCTGTTTCAAAATGACTTCATCATGATGAAAACAAGAATATTTACTCGTCTAAAGAGGCTAATGAACCTGATTTAAGGTCTTTTTTCTTTGACAGTGACAGCGCATTATTCATCCAGGACATTCCTTGAACCATGAATCAGAATTAAAGAATTTGTCTTGGTGTTTTTGTGCAGAACGAACACTTAGATAATAACAAGGACTGAAAGATATAAATATTTGTTTTTAAAAGGAAAAGAGCTGAACAGGAAAATGCAAAATATTCACCAGGTAGTGAGCAAAAGTGTGCACAGTATGCAGAAGACTTAGACAAATCCAAAAGATGTTATTGAAAGGTAAATGTAACGTATAGAGTCAGTAGATCTTAGGTTAATGTACCGTGTTGGGTCTGAGAGGGTGGAGGTTAGAGGCAGTGGGGGTCCAGGTCTTGATGAATCCAGCTGCAGTCCGGAAAACAGCCACATGCCTCAGAGTCCTGCAGGAGTTCACATCCTGAAGAGGTGGAAGAGTGCAGCCCGTCACCATCTCAGCAGACAGAGGAGGAGAAGCTCAGGAGCAGCTGCAGATCCTGGTCGGCTTCCAGAGGTGTCACTACCTGTCGGTGCTGGAGCGACAAAGCATCTCCTCGGCTCTGCGCCTCTCCGAAATGAACAGCCAGACATCAACAACAGCAGACACAGCAGCAGCTAATATTACTGACTAGTCCAACAGCAGTCAGCCCAGCTCGGCGTCTGTCTTTCAGCCTTTTATTTCACCAAGCTCTCACCAACCACTAAAAGTCAGTCCCAGATTTACTCTTGTCTGGCTCGCCCAGCTCCTGTTCTAGCACGACACCAGCTCAGTGAAATAGTTGGTGGTGTGTGACTTAGTGCCGTAAAGCGTTACGTACTTCTCCCGACCCGGAGCCCAAAGTTACATAGTGTGAGAACAGACGTACGGATGACAGAGACACCGTTCACCTGATCACAGGTCAGTGTGGATCAACAGGAGTTCATGTTAAGTTTAGTTTATGAGAGGAAAGTTCTAGTGTTCCTTTAACCGCTCTCAGATTGAGGTTAGAGGTGTGTGTGTGTGTGTGACGTAAACACTCCGGTCTGGAACGTCCAACATTTTCTTGGCCAAGTTAAACTAATTTTCTACTAAAAGTATTTATACACATAAAAGAAGAGCTCTCTCTCACACACACACACACACACACACACACACACACCTCCCGAGCACATCTGTATGTAATTTAGCTCATGCTCTTATCCTCAGATGTCAGGGGGGTTCTGAAGCCTCCAAACTGTCCATCTATTATGGTGAAGAGGTATTTAGCTTTATGAATCATTAAACAAGTCACAGTATCCCACCAAACAGCGCTGCAAACAGGCATGGAGCATCAACTTCTTCTTCCCAGGTGTTACAGATTCTTCACTCAGTTAATAAATCTCCATGATTAAAGATCAAACATCACGTTATCATCATCTGTTGTTTTTCCTGGCAGGCCCCGTTTGAGCCTCCATCAATGAGGTATTGGAAACAGATGGAGGCAATAGAAAACAAAATGTCAGATAGAGGGGGTTATTGTTACACACAGTCATGAGCGTGAGCAGAGAAATGAGTCACCGACAGATCGAATGTCTCAAAACCTCCACCGACATGCTCGATAAGTGACATTCGTATCAGGAAACTAACAAGCGCTCGACACAGATGTTGTCAGCCTGCTTCACGGACATGAGTCATGATGATCACTTTCTTAAACCACAGTCAAAGTTTAGAACTGAGAGCCTGTGGCTATGCTAGCAGCTGTGAGGCTGACCAAATACCTGCAAAACTAAAGACGTTCAGCCTCAGCTGTACTGTGTGTTTAGTGCTAATTAACAAATGTTAGCATGCTAACATGCTAAACTAATTGTAAACACCTGAACATCTGCTAAACATTAGCGTGTTAGCATTGTCACTGCTAGTTGTCATCAAACAGCATCCTTCATGGGTGAGCCAATGCAGAAGTGCCAAAAACTGCAGTCCACTTGAGGTTGGTTCCAGAAGTGAGTCAGTCTCCATAAGTCCCCATGTTAAAAACTTCACAGCAGAAATAAACATGTTTACAGCCTGGAACAAAAAACAGTTTTGGTCTCTATAGCTAATTTCCCCGTTCATGACAACTGAACTAAACTAACAACAAGCTAACAACGAGCTAACAACAAGCTAAGACAAGCTAACAATGAGCTAAAACAAGTCAACAACCAAGCAGCAACCTCTGTGGCTGGTAAATGAAGCCAATGCGGAAGTGCCAGAAACTGCAGTTCCTCAAACGTCCACTTGAGGCTGGTTGCAGAAGTGAGTCAGTCTCCATAAGTCCCTATGTTAAAATGTCCAACTTCACAGCATGTTGAACACTCTTTTAAAGTCTTTGATTGTCTTATGATCAAATTAAAAGGCAAAATGTCGACCAAGCAGAACAGAATCTCCCCAGCTGACTTTAAAACATGACTCAGTTTGTTCACGCAGGAAAAAATACTTCAATCCTCACATCTGGTAACAGTTTTTCTGACTGAGGTAATGCGGCGTGACCCATCGGTGACCGAGACCACAATCAGAAAAAGTGTCATGTAATCTGATTTCTTCATGGGTGTTTTATTACATTATTACATTACATTACTTTATTACATTATTGATTGTTTACAGCACGTCGTGCATGTTTTGTTTTTTTTCAGGCCGCTTTGAGTGAGGATATAAGTTTATCCAGCACAATATTTTCAAGATTTGTTGAGGGACTGAACAGACTGAACATCAGACCAGTCACAGTTACCTGACCTGTTTGTTTACGACGTGAATCTGGACAAATCTGATGTCGACCCTGCAGTCGGAGTCGATTAACAATAGAACTTTTACTATCAATCTGCCAAACTTTAGTCTTTAAAGCTGGACTAATCAATATTCATACACGAACAATGGATTCAGTGTGCGTGATTTATTAATCTGCAGCCTCTGAATCTTATTTTGAATTCGTTCAGCTCTTTGTTTTGGTTTTACAGCCCTCAAATCTGCTCGTTTCCTGCAGCAGACAGCTGTTTTCAACACAGCAGAGCATTTAGCAGCTAAAGACACAAGAGACATTTTCCAAGGACTAAAAACAGTTTTGTGTTTTCAGCTTGTTCTGCTGCCACCTAGTGCCCAAAAAATCAATTAATGCAACTTTAAACATTATTTTTAGACCAATATTTTGTACCAGTGATTGACTTCTATATGTATTAAGCAGGATAATATCCGGCAAGAGGGTCAGCATTGCAGAATAAACCTTTTCAGCATGTTTCCTGTGTCAGGGTTTATTCGGCAATAATGATGTCGTGATAACGTTATCCATTATATGAGCTGCTCGTCATGCCGGCAGGGCTGCTGCTACAAAATATATTAAACCTAATAATTTTTAATTTGTGCATTAATTTTTAATTCAGCCTAAAAACATATACTATTAATATATGAATATATTAATAGTATAATATTCTACAGGGTTACATGTGCTCTTGTTTGAACTGTGCTGCGATCTGCTGACCACATTGTTTACAGCCTCACTTTATCTCTCGAGTGTCTTGCAGGAGGCAGCTCGTCTATTTTTCTATCCAGAAGAATGCGGTGCCTCAGCCTGTTTAAACATCTTCCAGGTTACAGCTAGTGTTTCGTTTCCTCGCTCATGCACTGCAGCCTGGTTGAAGTCTTCCTCTCTGTCTTCTAGCGAGTCCCTGAGTGACTGAAAACTTGATTAAAACGTCTTTCTCTAACGCTCTTTTCTTTCTTTTCTTTCCTCCCTCGTAGGAATGTCACATGTGGCAGATGCTCCTCCCCTCAGCTCAGACATGGGTGAGGGGAAAAGGGGGTGAAGGGCCATGAGGGAGAGATGTGACTGAGGAATATGTGAAGAGGAGGAGGAGGAGGGAGCAGGACGAGGCAGGGAGGTGTGCTGCTCCACTGCTGTTGCTGCTGCTGCTGCTGCTGCTGCTGGAGAAAATCCACTCCAGACAGATGCATTTCCTCCGATCCAGCACGACCGGGAGGCTGCTTTAAAACTTCCAGCCCACAACATTTTCTTTCTCTCTCCATGCTGACTCGCCATCAGAGAGGAGGAAGCTCTCTAGACCTTCACAAGCTCATCCTCCCTTTTGTTCTCTCCAGGTCCACATCCCCTTTCATGAGACTTCTTAAGGACCTCAAAGTCTGGTGACTCAAGACAGCTGTGCATCTGCGGGTCAGATGTTTGGTTATTAGTTATTTTTACGGCTAGTTTGAGATCCGAGGCTTTTTTTCTTGGAGTGCATCTGGTCCACTTCATCCTCGTCAGCGCTGAGTTTCCAAATCGGAGAAATGAGGGCTGAGGTGCTGCTCGTCTGGTTGGCTCTGACCCTGAGCTGCGCTCTGGTTTGGGCTCGGGGAGATGCGAAGGAGGACAAACTCTCCGGGGGTTCGATTCAGGTGAGAGAAGCTCGAGGACCGGTCGAGCGCGGGAGACAGGGGGAGGAAGGGGATGTTGAAATGTCAGATGAGCCCGCTGAAGTTGTGGAAGAGAAGACGAAACCAAAGAAGAAGAAAACACCTGAGGAAATAGAGGCAGGTGAGTGGGAGCTCCTACAGACGTGCTCGGACACGTCTCTGCTTGACCTTTTCTGGCCTCTCTGTCTACTCTGAGCTTTCTGTCACAGCTTGCAGCCAAGACACTGAGGATACACAGACAGGAAAGGCTGCAATCAATCTCTGAGGCAGGAAAATGCTCGGTTTGAACTCTGTTATCTAGTTCTCTGTCGTCCAGATTTCTTCCTTACCTCGTCCCTTCAGAGACAGAGCAGCAGAAGAGTTCGGGGTGTTTGTTTAGATGAAAACATCTCAGTGATTCAGAGATGACGGCGCAGAAACTCGCAGTGATTCACTTGGTGGTCTGGAAGTTTTCTTGGCAGCCTGACCGCACAACCTCTTACACGCTTACATGACCCGCTTTCTCTGCCAGGAATACAACAACAGTACACAACCGTGAGAGTTTTAGTAGCTTGTTTTGTCAGGCGAGATGGTCAGAGGATGAGATTATGCAGTGAGACTGGCGCCCCGTGTCCTCAATTAGGTCTACAAATAAAGAACCATCTGTGAAAAAAACACACAAAGTATGAGCAACAGCAGAAATATTTCCACTACGATTTTCCATAAGTGAGCTGGAGGGATTTACAAGAGGGCCCCACTTTCTGTAGCATCGATGCAATGGCACCGATGCTCTGAAACTTAACTTTCCGCTGCATGAAGCAAAACCACAAGCCAAGCAGTTTTTGGGGTTTTTTTTATGTGTGGCTGATTTAGGTTACACAAAAAGCCATGATTAACAAAAACCCAAGACCCAAAGACAGTTTTTCTTTTCTTTCAAACTTTTGTTTATCCAGAGTTTGCTGAGTGTGCAACATTTTTTAGGGTTTTAAAGTCATATTTTAACCTTTCTCCTGCACAGATTCTTGGAGCTTATTGAGGCACGAACACTGTTATCTTCTTGCATGGCTAAAGCTCCTATTAAATTAGATTTAGATACAGGATGGACTACAATACAGGATGCTTTTAAACAAATAAATTACTATTTGCAGTATATTCTCGGACTTTTGACGACCCACTGTGCACCATCACACGTCATTTGGCCCAGAACTCATGTGCCATAAAACCAGTCTGAGAAACAGGAAAATCTTTGCGGCCTCCACCTGAATCTGACGCATTAACGCGGATTCAGAAACCTTCCATCACTCTAACGTCATGTGTAATGTTGTTTCTGCATCCAGTGGCAGAAAAAGGTGACTGACAGCCATGAAAAGGCTCTCAGGTGTTCCTGAAGGTGAGTAATGGATTGGCTGTGTTGTGTTTAAGGACCGGTGGAACTTCAGGAAACACGTCTAGCAGACGAAAACAAGCCGCCGTCTGTGTTTGCGCTGGAGTCTGATGATGGTGGGTGGATTAAAAACACCGAACCCTGAAGCTCTTTGAAGCTCTCCTCTGTAATATTCATGTAGTTCAACATCAAACCGCCTATTTTAGACTTTTAAGTCTTTAAGCAGTTTCTCATCAGACACGTGAGGGGGCGTAATGCAACAATCAGCTGATTAAAGGTCGAAACGTTTGAGTCTGGAAGTTCTTAGATCACCCACGTCCATCCATCCATCCATCCATCCATCCATCCATCCATCGCCCCTCATGTCTGTGTTCAGAGATGTAACTAAAAGAAACAGCTTGTTTAAAAAGCTAGCTGATTAACACCTTTAATCCGTACAAGAACAGAAACGTAAAAACAACAATTTGTGGTTTATTTGGGGAGTTAACAGCACGCGGGCGTAGAGACTGTGGGCGTCTTCAAACAGAAATAAAAAAACTAAAACTATAATTTTGGGCACATTACCACATTTTCTCCACTATAAGGGCACTCTAGAGAGAACTTGACCATGTTTTCTCCACTGGAAGGGCATTTTGAGGGCACTTGACCATGTTTTGTCACGTGGAAGGGCCCCTCAAGGGAACTTTTGCAGTATTTTCTGAACATGGAGGCACCAGGGAGTACATTTGTGCTCCCAGGAGGAAAAAAACGTACCTCCTGACCTTTCCTTTCAGTCTCCTATCAGACCAAACTTTGTCTAATCTTATATAACTATGCCGTCATGTAGACTGTACAGTATTGAGTGACACAGGAGCAGCTTTCTGGGGAGATTATTAGTCTTTGGCAGTGGTCTCCATGTGTGTGCTTTCTTTTTTGGTCTACGACCAAAACAAACCAATGAGCTGGCCGAATTCTCCTTCAGAACCAGGTCCTGCAGCGTTTATGTGTTCTGTTAGTGTCTGTCAGTCAGTCTGAACTTGTTTTATAGGAACGTCATGACATTTGCTGTAAATACATGCGTCCTAACAAACAGGCTATAAAGAACAACCGAAGAGAAACATTTGGCAATAAAAGTTCATATAACCCAACAATAAAACGTTTAAAGAAGCTGTGCAGCTGCTTCATGCTCCTTTCATACATGTCTGCACACAAACATTGTATACTGGTTTCAAATAACTCTGTGTTTTCCTCTTTTAAACTCTGAAGCCAGGGCAAAGAAAGCAGCAGAGAAAGAAGCCAAGGCAAAGAAGCAGAAAGCCCCGAAGCCCACCAAAAAACCAAAACCTCCAAAACCCACCAAAAAGCCCAAAGCGCCAAAACCAACAAAGAAGCCGAAGGCGCCCAAAGCCACCAAGAAACCAAAGATAACAACCACAGCGCAGCCAGAGACCAGGCGGCCTTCTCTGGAGGAGGAAGAGGAGAAGCTGCTGATTGACCTCGGCTGGGACTGTATGTACACGTTACATTCAAGGAAATCAGACATAATCTGGATGTTCTTGTATTGTCGTTTAACTTTTTAACTCTCTTCAGTGTTTCGACCTGTGACGTCGAAGACACCTGTATGGGAAGAGCCCGTTGAGCCAGACCTGGGTGAGTCTTAGACATAGCAGCCAGCTAATATTACCCAAAGTTACATAGTGTAAGAACAGACACCGTTCACCTGATCACAGGTCAGTGTGGATCACCAGGAGGTCACAGACGTTAGTGATCTCTGTGATCTGTAGTTCTGTACATTTCACAGTAGAAGTTATATAACTAAAGCTCACACAGTCGACATGAGTTCGACTACCGGGATGCCAGACGTAGGTTTCATCAACATCTATTCAGTCAGAGCCAAACAGAGTTTTATGAAGACTTTTATGACAAATCCTCGGGGGGCTGCAGCGGGTTACGAGGGCGGTGAGAATGTGAGATTTTATGTCGACTTCAGGCGCATGGAGGCGCAATCAAAGCCGGATACTGCTGTTCTCCATCAAACAGATTTATTGTCGAAATGTTTTCAACACGTAAAGACACGCTACCGGGTGAGAAGAGTTTTCACTCGTCCAGTCCAGTTTTATTGAGATTTGTTCTGCAGATGTATTCCTCCTGTGATGACCAGGACTTTTTTATCTGCTGGCAGAGATCATAAATGTAAAAATGTGCCGTGTTCTCCACAGATAAAGTGCTGAACAGAAAGAAAGAAGCCACAACGACTGAGGTCATCATGTATATACCAGGTAAACTTGAAATTTCAGAAATCTTAATGCCAGTAAGACGTTTCATGGTGATCTCTGTGAGTTAAAGACTTTGCTTGTTTGCTCTCTTGTACATTTGTTTATGTCCACATACCTCCTCGAGGGAGGTAACTAAAGAATGCTGTAATCTTCTGTCTGCGTCTGTTTCAGAGGAAAGCACCACCGTGCCGTACATCGGCCCCTGGTATGAAGAATATGATTACGCCGACTGTACGTCCCCCTAACGTCCTACAACATGAGCTTCAATGTGCCGCACATGTTGCAGTGCTTAAATAATGAGACGTTTTCTGTCTGATTGATTCGCAGTGGCTGAAGAAAGAAAAAAGAAACAGGAAGAAGAGGAGGAGAGAGCTCGAAAGGAGAAGGCAGAAAAAGGTCTTTGAGTATTTAAATGAAAAATGACGACCAAAACCAAAATTCTGTCAACATTCCTGAAAACCTCCAAACACTAACGCTCCCCCGGTGCTTGAGATTGTGCAATTGTAGATGTGAGTGTTGCCTGGAAGGTTGTGTGGAAGTCGGTTCAGATCTCAAAAGTGTCCCAGCTTTGTTGATTCCTCTGAGCCCGGTAACATTTGCCCGGCTCCGGTTCTGGCATGACACCAGCTCCGCCCCCCCCTCGGCACTCCTCTACACCCAGGGCCTGAAAACCTCCTCTAGCCCAGTGATCCAACATGAGCTAACAGCAGCTACAGCTGTCAGCAGTTTACTTCACTGTCCATCATAAACTCTGTAAATCACAGAGAGTTGAGGCGGAGCAGCCGGAGGACATCAGAGGGAAAACCAGAAAACATTTTCTCCATAAAATATGATCCAGTTTCACCAAAATCAGTGAAATAGTTGGTGGTGTGTGACTTAGTGCCGTAAAGCGTTACGTACTTCTCCCGACCCGGAGCCCAAAGTTACATAGTGTGAGAACAGACATACGAATGACAGAGACACCGTTCACCTGATCACAAAGATTTATCTGCAGGAAGCGACGGGCCTGGAGCTGACAGACTAACACGTTGTTGGTTTTGGTCTTATATAGAATAACTCCAGACATCCCGGAGTCTTCTACAGTTTGTTATTAGATGAGAGCGACGTGAAAAAGAGCCGGAGGTGGGAAGACTGACCTCCTAACAGCTGCTCTGTTTAATGTCCTGTTGTGGATTGTTATATAAAGCTCAGAGAGCAGCTGCATCATGTTATGATGATATCAGGAGGCGGCGGCAGAGAAGATCCATTTGATAACTCTCTGCTGAGGTCTTACACAACATTCTGGTTGTAGTGTTTCCATTAAAGTCCAGCTCTGAAATCCAAACGGCTTCGTGCATGAACTGACCCATATTTCGGATTGGAAACACATGAGGAGCGAGTGAGGGGGGGGGTGAAGGTGCACTGTACAAGCACATATGGAAATATTTTGCCTGGTTGGCTTGCAGAGTGAGGTCCATGTGAAAACATGTTGTGACACATATTGTTTTCTCATTACGCTCCTGAAGCTGAGCGGCAGAGGAAGCAGTGGGAGGAGGAGGAAGAGGAGCGACTGAAGCAGATTTCAGTGCCCGTCGAACCCAAAAGTAAGAGTTAACTTCAGTTCATCTGCAGCAGTAAAAGTACATTTACTCGAGTACTGTACTTAAAGGTCCAGTGTGTCAGATCTATGGGGCTCTATTAAAACCAGAACTCTGTTTTTATTAGTGTCTAATCACCTGAAAATAAGGCTTGTTATGTTTTTGTTACCTTAGAATGAGACTAATATATTTACAGATGCTGCGAGTCCTCTTCCATGGAGCCTGCCATGTTTCTACAGTAGCCCAGAGTGGACAAATTCTGGCTGCAGATTGGGCCTTTTTTGCATTTTCCGCGAATGATATGCTACACACTGGTCCTTTAAGTATTTGAAGCAGCTAGCTTCAGCTAGCTCTTTGACTTAATACTTTGAACTAAATGCCAATGCTTACACATGCACAATAACAATGCTAACATGCTCATGTTTAGTAAATATAATGTTTACTATGCTAACCATCTAGGTTTAGCACATTAGGATGCTAACATTTGTTAATTAACGCTAAATACAAAGTACAGAAAGTCATAAAGTATTGGACAAATGTTTTATCTGATGATAGTGTATCATTTCATATTCTTGTTGAGCATGTTAGCATGTTGACGCTATGAAGGAGAGGATGAGGCAATATTAGCATTAGCATTAGCAACTATATGGCTAGATGCTACTAAATCCTTAAGTAAAGTACCTGAAGCAGCTAGCTTCGCTAGCTTTTTGACCTGTGCTTTGAACTAAATGCTAATGCTAATAAACATGCTCACAGTGACAATGCTAATATATTTAACATATACAATGTTTACCATGTTGTTATTTGATATTCTAATTTTGACCTGATAGTGTATAATTATACCTTTAGCCTGTTAGCATTGTAAGCATGTCGGCAGAATTGTCAACATCGTAGTATTAGTACTTTTACTTAAATGAAGTACTTTAATACTTCTTCCACCACCAGCATTTCCTACATTGTCTCTAGGGACACATTTTACTGCGTCTGTCTTCATTAAAAAAGAAAAAATACTTTTGACAGACTGGTTAACGGCCTTCACGTCCTCTCCAAAGAATGAAGCCAGTGGATGTTTTGAATTAGAGCCTTTCATGGAACATTTGTCAACCAGATCCTGTTTGTCTGACGTTTCCTCTCAGAGTGTCCTCCTCTGGGCTTGGAGTCTCACCGGGTGGAAGACGACCAGCTGCTGGCTTCCTCTCAGTCTCACCATGGCTTCACGGCTCAGAGAGGACGACTCAACATGCAGGTAGATTTACATCTTAGCTCGGCACTCGTCAGGATAATTGGGAAAATGAGAAGTGTGCGTCTCGAAGCGTTTGTCTGTTTGTAAGTTTGGATGGAAAAAGTAGGTCTAAGAACAGCTGCGGTCCCCCTGCAGGGCTCTGATAATGACGAGGATCTGTACGGCGGTGCGTGGTGTGCAGAGCCAGAGGAGACTAACCACTGGTTTGAGGTGGATGCCCGCCGAGAGGTGGAGTTCACTGGGGTCATCACTCAGGGAAGAAACTCAGAGCAATAGTGAGTTCTGCTGAAACTTGGGATGACTAACACAAACTCAATTTTGGAGTAGTACAACGAGATGTAAAACACAACACTGAAATATGTTGCATTCTTCCAGTGAGGATTTCGTGTCCTCCTACTATGTGGCCTTCAGTAACGACAGTCGTGATTGGACGACATTGCACGATGGCTACGCTGAATGGGTGAGTGAAAGAAACAATACAAATAATTGCCAACAAGCAAAGACATTGATTGTTTGATTGACTGTTGATCCTCCCTCTCTGCAGTTGTTCTACGGGAACGTGGATAAGGACACGCCGGTGATGAGTCAGTTTACGCCACCCGTGGTGGCGCGTTACATCCGCATCCTGCCTCAGAGCTGGAACGGCAGCTTGTGTCTTCGAGCTGAGATCCTGGCCTGTCAGCTTCCCAGTCAGTACCATCACAGCACCAATGAATACATCTAAAATCTCCAACTAGGAAGCCTCGTTTAAAGCTTCAGTTTTTGAAGGGTTTCATGACCTCATGAGTCACTGAGCTTCTCATTCCTTTGTGGAGTATGTCACCGTCCACGGTGATAAACAAGACTCTATTTCACAACATGAACTTCTCAACCTCAGCGCTTAAAAGTGTATTACAGCACTGAATAACTGCAAAGTGCTTCCATCATTTCCCGTAATGTTTACAGACATTAACATTCACAGTGCTGACAGTAACCTCTTGTTGCATGTTCCTTCTTTCAGGCAGCTACCGCAGTGAGAATGAAGTCAACCCGTCTGATGATCTGGACTTCAGGCACCACAACTACAAGGAGATGAGACAGGTTTGTTTTCAAGTCTGATTAATCAAAAAATTGCCTCAAGTGAAGGAGTTCATGTATCTCGGGGGTCTTCATGAGTGACGGACAACATGGACTGAACGGTTTAGTGCAGCATCTGCAGCAAAGCTCTCGATTTTCCAGTCCATCTATGTTTCACCTCACCTATGGTCATGAGCTTTGGGTAGTGACTGAAAGAAGAGTTTCCTCTGCCGGGCAGCCAGGCTCAGCCTTAGCGCTAGGTTCAGGAGCTCAGACATCTGGAGGGACCTTGGAGTAGAGCCGCTGTTCCTTTGCATCGAAAGAAACCAAATGAGGTGGTTAAACATCTGATTAGGCTGCTTTCCTTCTGGGAGGAGACCCCGGGGCAGACGCAGAACCTGCTGGAAGGACTACAAAGTCCATCTAGCCTGGGAGCCTCGAGATCCTCCAAGAGGAGAAGGAATGCCTTGCTGGGAGAAAGGACGTCTGGAATGCCCTGCTACCGCGACCCAACCCCGGATAATCGGAAGAAAATGCATGAATGGATAATGAGAAATAAAATCTTCCATCTTAAAGGCGAATTCTGCAAAGAATATATAACACAATAACACAATCATATCTCGCTTTCTCTTCCAGATGATGAAGGTGATAAATGAAGAGTGTCCCAACATCACCAGGATCTACAACATTGGTAAAAGCTCTCAGGGCCTGAAGATGTACGCCATGGAAATCTCTGACAACCCCGGAGAGCATGAGACAGGTATGAGAGACAGGCAGACTCCTCAACAGAGTCAACAACAGAAACATGTGGTGAACGTATGTCGGAAAAAACTGAACCAAAATATTTTTACTTCTTCTACAAACAAATAAATGTGCTGTTGTGGTTCTTAAACTCAAAAGAAGTCTGTGCAACCTGATTTAATTTTAACCAAATCCAACATTTTTCAACCATTGGCTCTTCTGTGGAAACGAAACATGCAAAGTTGAACTAAATTGAAAGCAGCGTTAATTTCCTTTTAAAAACAGAGGCACGCAATGCAGAGGCCTATATCTCTATACTGTGTAGTATTTAATGAAGCCAAACTTGCACGTTTAACCACAAGGCTTGGTTGTGGCAGAAGAGGAAATTTTCATTTTTAAGATTTTATGATTAGAGAACAGATTGTAAAGCCACATGCGGCCAGTTAATGGTCTGAAATTTGGGGCTATGTGAATAAAACTGACTTGGCTTGGCTTGAGTTGATGTTATCCGCAGTGCCCTAAATGCTTGACTCCAGTGTGAGACAGGTTCCAGACAAAATACAAAACCTGGCATCATAGTCTGCACAGCAAGAAAAACTTGTGCATATAATATTGTGCTCTACATTGTAGCCACTGTCATCCGTCTTTACGTCTGTCTTAAATCAGTGTTCTGTTCCGTCACTAGGTGAACCCGAATTTCGGTACACAGCTGGTCTCCACGGTAACGAGGCGCTGGGTCGAGAGCTTCTTCTCCTGCTGATGCAGTTTCTGTGCAAGGAGTACAATGACGAAAACCCCAGAGTGCGCCGCCTGGTGGACGGAGTCAGAATACACCTGGTGCCTTCGCTCAACCCCGACGCTTACGAGCTGGCGTACGAGATGGTACGATGGAAACGGAAACACTCTCTAAAGCATTTTAACTTCAGTATATCATATTTAAAGAAATAAGAGTCACCGTCAGAATTCTGGTATCTTCAGTCACACCGTCTGTCTTTCAGCTTTTTATTTCACCAACCACTAAAAGTCAGTCCCAGATTTACTCTTGTCCAGCGGCTTCTTGTTCGCTCACTCTCTCCTTTTCTCTTCTTAGCTTCCTCCGTCATCGCCCTCTTCCATTTCTTGTCCTCTGCCATTATCTCCATAGAGGTTGCTGAACCCAGTTACTTTGCTTGCTTGCTTGCTCAGCTCATCTTGCTCAGCTCACTGTCAGTATTCTTCTGCATCTCGGGCCTGAAAACCTCCTCTTACTGGTGGTCCAAAACACCTGTGGTACAAACACTAACACTCCCCCAGTGCCCTGAGCTCACAGTCTGGGCAGCCTGGCTAACAAACATCCTTCTTGCCCTCCAGGGTTCGGAGATGGGGAACTGGGCGCTGGGCCACTGGACTGAAGAAGGTTACGACATCTTCCAGAACTTCCCAGACCTCAACAGCATCTTATGGGGAGCTGAGGACAGAGGCTGGGTCCCTCGTATTGTGTCCAATCATCACATTCCCCTCCCAGAAAACGCCCTCAATGGCTCTGTGAGTTTCTTTGTATGCCATCAAGGGTACGTTTACCTACAATGATCCCCAATGTGATGACATTCAAACATTTATCTCCTTCTTGCTCTCATAGCTTGCTACTGAGACAAAAGCCATCATTTCCTGGATGGAGCGCAACCCATTTGTGCTGGGAGCTAACTTGCAAGGAGGAGAAAAACTGGTCACCTACCCTTTTGACATGCAACGTCCACCAGTTTCTGTAAGGCTACTTTACTAAGAACATGGCATAGATTACCTCAGCAATTACACACCCATACAATACTCTAATCGTTTGATGTGGTTAAAGTTAACAGATAACAGACGTTGGAGAGGTAATTCTGAGATGAACGAGGAGACGTGGGCTCGCATTCAGAGGCAGAACGAGGGAGCTCTGAGGGAGACGCCCGACGACGCCATGTTTCGATGGTTGGCGATGTCTTACGCCCACAGCCACCTGACCATGACGGAGACCTACCGAGGCTCCTGCCATGGTGACGATATCACTGCAGGACAGGGCATCGGCAACAGAGCCACCTGGAAACCGGTGGTGGGCAGTAAGTGTCAACACAGTAATGCGCATCGAAGGAAGAGTAGACATTTGGAGGCTTCCTACTTATTCATGAATTACACTACTTGGGGGCCCCAAGTCAAATTGAGCATCTGTTGCTTTGAGGTCCACATCAAGTACAGTGCACAAAACAAAATATAGATGGCAACAACATAGAAACCAAACCAGTACTCCAACACCAGGGTACTACATGGCCCAGGGTTTTTTCTCTGTCAATGAAGGGTCGGATAGACCTGAAAATGAGCTTAGACATGTAAGTGATTCTGATTATACTGCACAAGCTAGATTTTACCTCCACTGAATTGGGGTGTTGGCAGAAGCCTTAGTCACTCGAACAAATAAAATAAAAAACATAGGTAGACGCCACCACTAGGAGTCAGTCAGGGTTTAAACTGACCCTGAGGTTTCTATCATCCTCTCCCACAGGTATGAATGACTTCAGTTACCTGCACACCAACTGCTTCGAACTGTCCATCTTCCTGGGCTGCGACAAGTTTCCCCATGAAAGTGAACTTCCTCTCGAGTGGGAGAATAACCGTGAGGCTCTGTTGTCCTTCATTGAACAAGTAAGAACTGGACAGTTGAGTATAGGTAGAGTCTGTACACCTGACCTTCAGATGGAAACTGATGTGACTGGTTTGGTTGCATATTGAATTCCAGTGGTGGCAGACTCCATTGGCACTTTGAAGGTTTTCGCCTCATTCAGGACTGGTGACCCGGGGCAGGTTCTTGGTTGGTAATCAAGCCATGGGAATAGAACGACAAGTGGCACCCCTGTGCCACCCTCAAACTGTCTTTTCTGTATTGTGTTTCAGCATCTCAGTGTTACATGAAACATGCTCTCAACCAATGCAGCAACATTCGTCTAAACACCACGTGTACGATTTGAACATTTATGACTCTTTATGACTAGTTGGAGACATCAATGATTGTCGTCCTTCCCCAACAGACCCAGGGTCACTTTTTTGTCTGTAGTTGTTCTACTAGTCATTTTGAAACCTAAGGCCTTACATGTTGTTTTCTGTGCAGGTAAATCGAGGGATAAAGGGTGTAGTTAGAGACATGGAGGGAAATCCGCTGCCTAATGCCACCATAACTGTGGAGGGAATACGGCATGACGTCAGAACTGGTATGTTGACTCCAACATCAAAGATATTTTGCAGGATTATGTATATTTTAGCCAGCAACGATGACGGTTTATGCAGTTTTAGAGAATTTCAGATCCTAACCAAAAGTTTCTGTCAACTCACTTCAGCTCTTGGTGGTGATTTTTGGCGGCTGTTGAATCCTGGCGAATACAGAGTTACCGCCAAAGTTGACGGCTACACCCCTCAGACCAGACTGTGCATGGTGGGTTATGACACTGGAGCCTCTCCGTGCAGCTTCACCTTAGCCAAATCCAACTGGGACCGCATCAAACAAATAATGGCGCTCAACGGCAAGAGGCCCATCCGACTCGTCACCAAAGTAAACGTAGTGAAAACGACTCCGGCCAGCGCACTGGAAGTCATGAGCACCACGGAAAGTCATGAGAGCCTTCAGAGAAAAGAACGACTCCGGCGGCTTCGGATCTTGCGTTTGCGCAGGTTGCGTCAGCAGAGATTACGAGGCGGTCTTAATATCACTCCTGCGACCACGACAACAACAACCACCACAACCACAACCACAACAACAACAACAACGACAACGACGAGAGCCCCAACTGAAACCGAGAGAACCACCTCCTGGTACGACTCCTGGTTCCCCGTGGACAGCTGGTCGACTGAGAACCCGTTTGATAGCGTCATCTTCGAATCCGGGCCCACACAGGACTATCCTTTTGAATTCACTATCGACTGATTATTACATTCAATGACCCCCACATCTATGTTATACAAAGACCTTACTAACCACTTCAGTTTGCTGCAACGTCACTGCTTTAAGAATACACACTGCATAGGTTGTTAATTATTTTAGTTTTCACTTGATGGATAAACATTTTGAGTGGAGACAAAAGTGATTTTAAAGGAATGTCCATGAGATAAATATGTTTTTGGAAAATTCTTCACAGAGAACTGATCTGGAATATAAAGCCTCTGCTGAGCAGAGACTATACAGCACAGGTTTAATTGGCTCTATGTTTAATAAACCAATATACAGTAAGCTACAATACAAACAAGATATGAGTATGTACTTCTCCATCAGAAATGTATATATATCTGTATGTTTCTTTAATGGCTTTACAGTGTGATTTCTGTCCTCAGTTAAACTGATTTAATGTACTGCTGAATGCATTTGATTAAAATGAAGGTATTTTCTAAATTACCGTAGTATGTGTGTTATTTTGTGGTTTAAATTAGGTCAGTAACTTAAAAAGGTGGAATTGTTAGAAATTTTCATTTTGACAACACTGTGACAAAAAGCAAGAAGCCCAGCTCAGTGTCCCCAGAGGATGAAGCCTCATGACTTTGGTGACTCTCTTGGCTTTTCCTCTGGCGCCACCATGGAAGTGATATTTATCTTATTTAGTGATACTTATTAGTGAAATATCTCAACAACTATCCAATAGATTCCTGTGAAATTCACTACAGATATTCAAAGTCCCAGAGGATGAACTTCAAACTTTGATGATCTTTTAACTTCTTTCCTTTAACGCAACCATCAGGTTAAACTTTCTAATACCAGCGAAATATTTCAACAATTATCAGATGGATTGCCTTGAAATTTGGTTCAGAGATTCATGCTCCCCAGAGGATGAAGCCTCATGACTTTGTTGATTCTCTTGGCTTTTCCTCTGGTGCCACCCTAACCATGATCAGATGACCTGCCTTGATACAATACAAATACTTAATGTTTGAGACGAAGTCATTTTATTTTAATAAACATTCATAACAGATTATTAGAAATCAGATAATATATATGGACACAGTATTCCTCTTGTAACGTCACCTACATTTGGATTTGACAAAATCCAAACTCAAACTGATTTTGTTGGCATTTCTTCTGGTTTCAGAGTCCATGTTGTCCGTGCTCTATAAAGCTTCAATAGCCCGTTTAATCCAGAGTCCGTACAGTTTATTTGTCTCGCGTGGGCCAACACCAAAGACCAAACCGTCCTCCTGCTGACAGTTAAAACAACCAGGACTGACTGGCTGCCTGCTATGACTGGCCGGCTTTGCCTTTTCTGTGCCTCCCTCCAGTGTACCGGAAACTCTTGAGCGGGTTCTTCCCCTGGATGTTCTGCAAGAGAGGAAATCAGTTATTGCAGCCAAGATCTGATTTTAACATGCAGTTTGGATGGTGTTAACATAACACTGCTGCACAGTTAGCATAGTCGTAGTCTTCTGAGTTACACCAACCTGTTTCAGGGATGTTCTGATCTGATGTCAAATATCAGTATCAGGGCAGCTTTTGGCTATAACGGCTACTTTAACCTGCTCCGTGATGGTTTCACTGGACGCTGATGTCTCCTCTGTCAACTCTAACAGATTGTTTCAAGTTTTCCTGAGTCTCACCTTGAAACTGGTCTTGATGACTCCGTCTGGTTTCGGTTTTTCCTTCCTCTTCCTCCTCCTCCTCCCTGACAAATTCACGGTGCTCCTCAGCGTCTCTGGAACTGAAGGAAGTGAAAACGATGACAGATACTCTGTAACCATGACGTCAATCAGCTCTAGCTGTGTGTGTGTGTGTGTGTGTGTGTGTGTGTGTGTGTGTGTGTGTGTGTGTGTGTGTTACCGAGGTACTCAGGTACGTTCTTCAGGTGTGGTTTGATGACGGCGGGATGGAGGTCTTTGTCATGTCTGAGCAGCTGCAGGTCTCTGGGGTTATCCTCGAAATATGTCTGAGTGACAGCAGAAACATCCAATCACAAAAAACATCCACACACACCTCCACCTCCACGCCGCCTCTGTGGAGGAGCGACCGTCACTCACCTTGAGTTTTTCTGAATTGAGCAGCTCCTGTTTGATCTCCTTCAGTCTGGCCTCTTTTACTGCCTGCTTGGTCACTGAACGCATCGCGTCCTACGAACAAACAAAACATAAAAGTCATCGTCCAAACTGGAAACATCATCATAACAAACTGACGCCTGGTATATGTTTGGAAGTTTCCATGACGAGGAGACTCACCCTGCACCTGTACCTGAAGCCTTCGATCTCCTCCATCTTAAACTCGTACGGTTTGAGGGCAGAGTCGGCGTGATCTGAAACAAAATACACGTTTTATAGTAACAGTCAGCTGTTTGTTTGAGTTATATCACTGTTCAAAGCCACAAAAACAGTAACTGTGCCTCACAGAACACGTTCAACTGTCAAACACGTATTCAACCATCAAAGTCCAAGACACCAATAAACTAACTCAAGTGTCACTAAAACAGATTTCAGTCCTTGTTACCTCCTGTGAGAGCCTCCTCCACATCCGACAGCAAACCGAGCTCAGTGTGAGCGATGAAGGACAGAGCGGTGCCCGGGTTGTCGGCTCTTGCCGTTCTACAGAATAAAACAAAAAAACACATCAGGATTTGATTCTTCAGATATGAACCGCTTCTTATCGAGAGGTGAAACTTCTCTCACCTTCCGACTCGATGAATGTACGATTCTACGGACGTGGGGAAATCAAAGTTGATGACGTTGGCGACGTTCTGGAAGTCCACACCTCTGGAGACGCCGTACTCTTTGTCCTTACTCCTTTAAAAACATCACACGGTCACCAAATGATCAATCAGAAGCTGGTTTGTCAGTGATGCTCGAAGATTTGCATCATCTCAGATCAAACATGCTGCAGGTTCCAATGCAGGTCCTGATCTACTGAGACAGAACCGGTGTAGGTACCAGAACGGCTCCGATTACGTCACACAATACGCTATGTTCTGCAACGCCACTCGGACAAACTAAATCGCACCCAATTGTCACGATAGAGCCAATCACACTCTGACGTACAGCGTTTATCTCGTCACCGACGTTTCTTGATTTGACTCACTTTCCGCCTCTCTCTGTCGCCTTCTTCTTCTTCCCTTTGCCTGCAGGCGCCTGAGAGGCAGTGGTGGGATCAGCCAAACTCTGCTCGTCGGTGGCGATGATGTAGTCGTAGAATCCCTGATTGAACTGAGTGATGATGTGACACCTGTGAAAGAGCAGCACGAGCACGTCAGAAGAAAAGTCAAGAAACACAAACACACACACTCGTCTGTAGGTGGTCGGGTGTCTCACCTGGACTGGACGGGCAGCTCCGAGTTGAGCACACAGGCGGGAATCCCAAACTGCTCCAGGAACAGTTTGAGTCTGTAACATCGGTCCACGGCTCCCACGAACACCAGCGTCTTGCCCTGGACCAGCCGCAGCCTCAGCAGCGTGTAGATGAGCAGGAACTTGTCCTCCTCCTCACATTTGATGCTGTACTGCTGCAGCTGGCTGCTGTCGGGGAGCTGAGAGCCCTGAAGCTTCAGGATCACCTGAGAGGACACAGAACCACCATGTCACACCAGAGGGAGCGTAAGGTCCAAGATAGATGACGACTGTTAGCAGAACAGCTGTAAAGTGGAGCGGTACGTGTAGTTTTACCGGGTTGTGCAGCAGCAGCTCCTTCAGGGCCTGAACGTCCTCAGTGAGAGTCGCCGACATCAAGAACGACTGGTAGATCTTCGGCAAGTGACTGTGAAAAGAGAGAAAAAAGAAACAGTCGATGTTTAATAAACGCTTTAATTCTGAACATTCGCATTATGAAAATGTCGGCTGGCAAAAAGGACAGTCAGGACGTCATTTGCCTCATTTTAAAGAGTCACAAGGCCGACTGAGGACGACTCGATCGGCACTCACCACAACAAGTTCTTCAGATCTGCCTCGAAGCCAAAAGAGAAGAGCAGGTCAGCCTCGTCTACGACCAGCGTCTCGAGGGACGAATGCAGGACCAGGTTCTGGGCGCTGAGGTGAGCGAGCACGCGGGACGGCGTCCCCACGACCACGTCGGGCTTCTCCATTAAGATAGGCCTGCTCATGCACACACAACATCACACTTAGTATTTATATCCATTTACACTGATCACAGGAGAATACGACACACGTGTGTGTAACGGGCCGACCTCTGTGCCGACAGGTCGGCTTTTCCGGAGATGTCGGCGACCCGGACGTCCCTCGAGCAGAACGCCGTTAGCTGTCTGATCATGGTCTGGACCTGCTGACCCAGCTCTTTGGTTGGTACCAGGATCAGAGCTCTCACATCTTGCTCACGAACGCTCTGAAGACAACAAACACAATAATAAAAAAATAAACTGACGGGCCTGTAGATTCATTTTTATAATTAGTCATTCATGTTCTCTCCCCCTCCCTCACCTGTTTGGAGGCCAGGATCCGCTGGATGACGGGGACAGCGTACGCGGCAGTCTTTCCAGATCCGGTCCGGGCTCGAGCCAGAAGGTCTTTCCCCTCCAGGGCCAACGGGATGGCCTTCTCCTGGATCAGAGTCGGCTGGGACCAACCCAGATCTGCAACCGCCTGAATGACGACAACACAAAGCATTTGGACATGATCAGGTGCTGTGGCGAATGGTGGCAGAGTTGTGCGGCGGTGTGTGTGAAGCAGTGGTTGAGAGACAGACAGTGAATGAGAGTGTGGGAGCGCCGTCATGTCAGACTCTTATCAACACGACTTCGCGCTGACTCTTCTTTATGAGTCATTTCTTGTGTTTACAAGCTGCTGTGACACCTGAATTTCTCTCAATTTATCTCATATTGCTATAACTATTAAACTGATTTAAAGGTGCAATGTGTAAAAAAAAAAAGGGGGCCTCTATTTTCAGAATAAGGCAGACACGAAATATAATATTCAAACTATGTTTTCATGCATGTATAACAACCAGAAAATAAAAATGTTTTTGTTTTTGTTACTTAAAAATTCTCCAGAGGGAGCGGGTCCTCTTTCACGGAGGCGGCCATGTTGAAATGCCGTGTTTCTACAGTAGCCCAGAACAGACAAACTAAATACTGACTCTAGTTAGGGCCTAATTTTACATTAATTATGGTATTTATCTCTGTTTTCTTAAATGTAAAAGGGCACATGAGCTGCAGCTGTGTACAAACAGTTATTATTCTGTCATTTTCTTTTTAATTTGATGAAATATTTTTAAAAATATACAGATAAAACGTCAAAATAAAGACATTCAGCGGTCTAAATATTTTTGCTTTCCACTTCAGTTAAAAACAATAAAAATAAAAATAAAAATGTAACGTTAAATACAATAAAAGACACATTTTCAGTCACATTAATCCAAATAAAGTGTGATCATTAAAAGTCCGGTCACAGAATTCACCGTAACACCAGTGACACCAGTTTGAACAGGTTACTGTAAAAACTGTGTAACATCAAAATGGGTTCAGCGGGAACAAAAATCACAGGTTAATGTTGTTTTAACGTTGTTTTAACGTTTTTTAATGTTCACATTAACGTTTCGACACACGAGACACCAGCTCCTGCCGTGTTTACGTCGAGCTTTTCTTCACGTTTCGCGGGTTTTTAACTCTCCGGCGTCCGGTCCGCCGGTTCACCGACACTTCATTTAAGGTGTGTGAATGAACGTCAGCCGGTGTGTCGGTGTTTGTTACCTTTAACAGTCGGTCGTCTAAGCCCATCTCATGAAACTGAAGCCTGTCCGCGGCCATCTTTACGACTCACTGCGAGCACACGTGCGTCGCAGCGATAACTACGTCGTCATGGTGCCTTCACGTCCCTCCTCCAAAGCTCCGTGTTTCCATGGTTCAGCTCAATTCGACGTTCTCTTGCAATGTGTCCAATTTTTCTGAATCAGAATCAGAAAAAAAGCTTTATTGCCATTTACACATAGAACATTTGTTCTCAAACATTCTCTAAATATAAGAAAGATGAACAGCAATAGACATGAAATATAAAATATATACAAGTTTAAAGATATCTAAAAAAAAATACGGAAGTATGAACAGTGTGAAGTATGAAAAATAAAAGATGTGTACAGTGTAAACAGTTTGTAAACAGTTTTGAATAAAAGGTTTATGATATGAACTGTATTAAACACAAATAATACATAGAAGTAGGTTAAGTCTAAAAAAGAATATGAGTAGAACAAGATGTATTCAAAGCATTTACTATTCATCTCATATTTATTTTCCTCCACATTTTATTTATTTATTTTCTCCTTCTTTTATGGTTGTTTTGTAATTGATCATTTCCCTCTTGATTGTATCAAGGTTTCACAAATTATTACATGATGAGCTGTGTGGACATGACTATAGCATCTCCTATTGTACGTTCCTAGTGTATGTATGTCACATGTATGTATTTATGTCACTTTATATATGTGCAATAAAAAACGTGCAACTTAAAAAAGTGTTTAAGGAAGTAAACAAGTATCAAAATAAACTTAAAGTACCAGAAATGAAAGTAGTCATTATTCAGAATGTATTATAATTAATAATATGAGGTGGAGCTAGTTTATACACATACACTCTATAACATAAATCATAATTCATTAGCTGATTGTTGCTGAATATTAATTATATTTTGCATTAATATATTTTGTAAGTAAAAAGTACAATATTTAATGAGATGTAGTAGAGTATAAGTTACATAGAATTGAATACCAAAGGACAAGTACCTTGAATGTGTACTTAAATACAGTAACTACTTCCTAGTAATACGTTTATTTAATTAATTTTCCTTAATTTAATTAAATTGATTTTAATTAACTTCCCCTCGTTTGACCGGAAGATGGCGCCAAACGTCCAACTGAAACCCCAACGTCATAAAAGCATCATTAATCAATTAAATATATAAAAATAATAATAAACCACAAACAGTGAACGCATCATTGCATGTCGCTTTAATAACGAATAATAAAAACAGCAGCCATGTTTGTAGTCTTTAACAGAGACTTGTTGAGAAGATGGTGAAGCTGCGGGTGGAGGTGAAGATGTCTGGTGGATGCTCAGCATCATCAGCATCATCATCATCATCCCATCCATCCTCCCACAGCAAATAAATGAGTCAACATGGCCGCGGAGCAGCTCGCCCTGTAGCACCGCGGAGCCTCGGAATAAACCCGCACACAGGTAAAGAAACAAACATGGAGGTTTCATGGGGGGAAACAGGCCCTGTGTGATTTTATTTCATATTTTAGAGGTTTGTTTGCTCAGTTAGACAAAGACATTCAGCCTAGTGCTGACCAAAATAAAGCTACAGGTAAATATTTGTTATATAATCACTCTAAATATCCAAATAACCGAGGCTGTTTTTATCCCCTGAACGCATCTTTTTTATTCTAGTTAATTCTGGTCTCGTGTGTTTTGTTATTGTTTCATATTTTATGATTTGTATTATGTGTTTTATGTTTTCTTTCAGATTAAATGGCGTTCATGTCCCGGTTCTCCCGGTCCCGGAGCAGCTCCAGGTCTCCGAACCGAAAAGACTCCGAGCGCGCCTCCCCGGTCCTGACCGTGTCCGAGCTGGAGAGACTGCTGTACACCGGCAAAACAGCCTGTAACCATGCAGACGAAGTGTGGCCACGGCTCTACATCGGAGATCAGTGAGTTCACAGAAGCTTCGGTGATGGAAGAAGTAGAAATATTTGTTTATCAAAACAATAATTTAACATTTAAAACCCATTAAAACATTAATATACACCTCAGCAGCAACATGTGAATACAAATACTAATCAATATTAATAATAATAATCAGTACATATATTAATAAATCTTTATTCAAACCATTAACTAACTCCTTAATTGTCTTCTTGCATAGATTCTTTATTTTTTTATCTTTATTTGTAGTTTTATTTCTTATTTCTATTTTTAAAAAATCTGTTTTTACTTCTTTAGTTTTAATTTGTGAATGTCTTGTTTAATATTTTATGTATGTCTTATGTACTTTTACATGAGTAGGGATTTAAATGCAGGACTTTTAATTGTAATGAAGTATTTTTTTTATTATGTTGTATTGATACGTGTACTTAAGTTCAGGATCAAAGTACTTCTTCCATCACTGTACTGTGTATTTTAAGTCAAATGCAAATGTCTGCCTGTCGCTGCATGAACTTGTTGGAGTCCGTTAACCTCGACATCGACATCCACACATGTAGAGACGTGAAAATCACTTTGACTGACTCATAATGGGCTGAATCTCCTCTTCTCTGCAGAGATATTGCATCAGACCGACGTGAGCTTGCCAAACTTGGCATCACACACATCCTGAACTGCGCGCAGAGCAAGTGGCGCGGCGGAGCCGAGTATTACGCCGGCATGAACATCACCTATCACGGCATCGAGGCTCACGACTCGCCCACGTTTGACATGAGCGTCAACTTCTATCCTGCAGCTGAGTTCATCCACAAAGCTCTCTCGAGCGGAGGTTAGTCTGTGAATGTTAATGACATGCATATACATGAAAGTACATCCTTTCATGAACAATGCATCAAAATACTTAAAGTAACAGGAGTAAGTATGTATCTAAGCCAAATATTTGTGTTCCTTTTAGCTCTGTTTTTGGTCTCCACCACCTGTTTAGCTGCTAAATGCTCCATTATGTTCATGAGAACTGATTTGAGTTAATATCTGGTGTGTTCGTAGGTAAGGTGCTGGTCCACTGCACCGTGGGAGTGAGCCGCTCGGCCACTCTGGTGCTGGCCTACCTGATGATCAGACAAAACCTGACGCTGGTGGAGGCCATCAAAACAGTGAAGGACCACCGAGGCGTCATCCCCAACCGGGGTTTCCTCCGCCAACTCAACGGCCTGGACGGCATCCTGAGAGAGAGCCGGAAGACATCACCTCAGAGCTGAAAACTGACTCAACACTCGTACAACCAAGAACCGGCAGGTAGCAGCCGGTCTGGTTACACTGAGGGAGGTAATGGGACCAAGTTAGGATGTCTGTGTTTGACGCTATGGCTCTGTAGCAGCAGGTGATAGACTTGATAGATCTTCAGACTCAATTCATCCGATTTTATTTGTTATTTATTTTATATTTTATTTGTGCTGAGCCTCTGAAACAATGCAAGTTCTGGACATCCATACACGGTATACGGAAGGTCGCGTGTACGCATGCGTTTAACGTTAGAGGAAACTCTCAGCCCTTTAATGAAGAATTCATTTAAATCATGGTCAGTTTTATTGATCATAGATTTGCCTCAAAGGGATTTCCAGTCAATGACACCCTCTGTCCTTCAGGCACGGTCACACCAGAACTTAAAACAACAAGCTAAGTTTATACCGTTGACCAGTAGCCAGACTGGAGAGTTCAAATTGAAAGAAGTTATCGTAGCCCTGTAGCTGTGTTGCACGATTTAAATTAACCTCCCATGTTTGAGTATAAACTGCTGCACAAAAGATGAATGTTTTTAGTCAGTTATGACTCAAGATGGTAGAACATCTTTAGATTAAACTATGTGAAAGTATTGTCCCATTAGCCCCCGAGCTAACGGTAAACGCAGCAGGCTTGCTAGCTCAGAGAGCATTTTCACTCCTTTAGTAACTCTTAATTAAATGAAATGATTCATATTAGTGTGAAAGACTACTGCTAATGTATTAGCCTAAGGTATTAGCCATTAGCTGGCCAACTACATTAGTTTATCGACTAGCTAGCTAACCAGCTAGCTGTGCCTCTTTCTGTTGTGGCCGAGACTTTTGACTCAGTTAAAAAAAAAACGCCCCTAAAATGTATTTTAACGTGGGAAAAACTTCAGAATTCAACAATAACACCATAAGCTTATAAAAAATGGTTCCCAACTTAGGCGTCCAAAATCCCCAAAGGGTCATACGATAAGTCTGAATGGTCACAAGGTGAAGGTTGTTTATTTGATTATTACATTTCTTAAATCTTCATGTATTAGTATTTCATGTGAAATACTGAAGAAATGAAACCTCTTCAGACTTCTAAAACCGGTACGACAAAACTGGGACTTTGAAAATAACACTAATCAAATGGCCAAATATAATATTAAAATCAAAACAAACTTTGGTCAAACTGCTCAAAGACACATTGAACAACATGTAATAAAGAGTCCCAAGAAGGCGATCAGTTGTCCATAAAGGGTCACATAAAGGAGGGGAACCACTGGTTTAGAAGACGTTCGCTTCATCTTTTTATATCTAATCAAACTTCAGACCATTCCACTTGAACCTGATGTTTTATCACCACAGCTGCAGAAAAGTAAAAAAATTAAAGCTTTCTATTCTGATTACTGCGCACAAATGAAGGCGATTCCACAGACGTCTTAAAAAGAGCTGAAGTAATCCTGAAAAATGTCTCTTGTACTCATCTTATAATCAACATTTTGGTCCTCAGAACATTAAAATTAAAACACATTTATCAACACAGGCATAAAGTTACAATGTTAATGATTTCTCTCAGTTTTTATAATCTGATGATTTCTCTCAGTTTTTATAATCTTATTTTTGTCTTTGTCATTTTGACAGTTTCAGATTCAAAGACCAAAATCAAAACCACCAAATCAGCTATAGAGACCAAAACTGTTTTTTGTACCAGGCTGTAAACATGTTTATTTCTGCTGTGAAGTTGGACATTTGAACATGGGGACTTATGGAGACTGACTCACTTCTGCAGCCAGCCTCAAGTCTATGCCCGTTGCACACATGACCAGGTGAAATTCATTTCA
The DNA here is from genome assembly GCA_028641955.1 of Protonibea diacanthus. Classification (NCBI taxonomy): domain Eukaryota; kingdom Metazoa; phylum Chordata; class Actinopteri; family Sciaenidae; genus Protonibea; species Protonibea diacanthus. Next base: position 1,492,429 of record CM053991.1, read on the forward strand.
TCTGAATAAAATCTGAGGACCAAAACGTCCTGAATAAAGCGAGTACAAGTCAAGAGTGAAAGTCTGCAGTAAAATCAGATTTTAGGACCAAATAACTGGTGAAAATGGAGATAACCGCTAACAGTATTGCCACTGCCCTCTAGTGTTACCAGTAAAATCATGAGTGCTATTGTTTTCTTATTTAGGAGGGATTATTGTTATCTGGAGTGTTCCTATCAGCCAGCCTGGAGCTCAGGGTTGGGATTCAAAGGGCCTCCGACTGTGCTTGATGGTTTATGGGGCCCTGATATGACCACACCCGAGCATGCGCGAGGCTCTGCTGTATTTTTGTAATCAAACTGGGATTAAACCTGTGATATCGGCCCTCGCTCAGCGATTCTTCCCCGTTAGTTTGAAGTCTTTGCAGGTCTTCCCTCGACTTTTTTTTTACATTCAGCAAGTGTCATTAAGTGCTCTGAACAACTCACACACTAGTTGTAGCCCAGGTCTAAACCAGCACAGTTATGTAGCCTGATGATTATAGTATTACAGTGTTGTCAGCGTACAGTATTCAGTATGATGTGAGTTTTGTTTTCAAGTGTTAAATAAGTTCGATGTTTTTTTTGTTTTTTTTTAAATAACCACACTCCTTCTTGACTTTTATATTCGATATCTTGTGTGTGATGATCTGAAAATTCATCCCGTAGACGACAGACTGAAGCCCATTTGGACAGGACTGACGTAACGGGGGAGGTGAGGGGTTAAATATTCACAGTGCTCCTCGATAAATTCATCATACCAGACACCAAAATTATAAGACACGAACATTCAGCAAGAGAAAGAGAGTTAAAAGGGAGGCAAAGATACTGCAAGTCAAAAACGGCACTTCTGTTTCTCTGGATGTAAATTACAGGAGGAAGAGAAGCTAAAGAAGTAAATCCAGTCCAAATGGTGCTTCAGATTCAACATCTATCGAGGCTACTGAACAACTTCCAGTCTGGTGTAACACGTCAGCCTTTACAGTGACTGTTAGCTGTCTAGAGTAGTACTCTAAGTGATGATATAATATGCCAGCACATGAAGCATTTAGTGTAGACAAGCGATGGGAGACAATACCACAAATGTGCCATTGCAAAAGCTACCAACTGCCCGGCTGACAGGAGAGTGCACGGTGTTCAGTGCCGTCCGCGAGGCTGCAAAGTCCGCTCTTTTGTCTTGGTGTTATGTGAGGATTGTGTTCTCATGCTCGTGACTAAACAACAGAAGATCCAATGCTGAAATTTAAACCAGCTTTTCAAGTACCCGTGTGTGTGTGTGTGTGTGTGTGAGTGTGTGTGAGTGTGTTATTAATGATTACCTCAAGTATCAAAGTTTCTTTTCGTGACTCGTGTGGTCTTTGTCTGTGCTGTTTTAATGCCATCATGATGAAGTGCAGGTGAAAGGGGGGAAGAGCTGAGCGACCTGTGCTCAGCTCACATGTAGAAAAATGTAAATAAACAGCTGAAGAGTGGATTTGTACGCGCGGTGGAGATTTAAAGGTGTCTGGAAATATCCTCATTTGCTTTCCTGCCAAGTTAGATAAGATCGATACCACTTTCATGTCTGTGCACTCAAAGATGGAGCTAAGCTAGGAGGCAATTAGCCATTAATGTAGCAACCATTGTTTTTGCAACAATAAGAGCAACAGTTGTAGCTAACTGGCTGACCAACTTTATTACATTTAAGCAGTTAATGCTGCAAAGCTAAGCTAATTGCTTTCATACTTGCACAGACACAAGGGTGGTATCGACCTTCTCATCTAACGCTTCCCAAAATGTTGACTTGTTCCTTTAGAGAGTGTTTTGTATTGTGGCCTTGGAAAGCAACCAAACTGGACATGACTATAATGAGCTTAAGGGACGATTTATTACCATTGTGTGTTCAATTAATACCAACTTGTATCACAGCTGGCTACTTGGGGACCAATAGATGACCCAAGGGGCCACATCAGACCCTGTAAAGATATGTTAATGACATCCTGGATATTTTAAATTGGCATTTTGGAGCCATGAAGTCCAGAATCAAAACTCCACTCATCCCATTTTGTGTCAGGAAAACAGACTTTTGTCTGTTAAACATCACGATGTCCGGGTGCAGCTTTATTCAGAAGCTTTCCTCAATCCACTCAGTCAAAACACTTTTAAAATAGGGAACTATCCGTGGATGTTTTTCCGGACCCGGGGCCTCTCTAACGCATTACGATCTTTACCTTTGCTGTATTGGATCTGTATGTTTTGTATTTGTGGTTTTACCGTGCTGTGATTGGTTGTCGGTCTTGACTCCTGTTTATATTCTCGTAATCTCTTTCGTTTCTTACGGAGACCTTTCTATAGTAAAAACTTGAATTCTTTTGAATTTATTTTTGTATCACTCTCTTTGAGGTTCGTTGAAGGAGAAACTGGCAAAGGAGATGTTGATGCCTTAATCTGCGTACTTCAACTTGGTTTTTAGACTTTTGTTTCTATGTTTTTATTGTGAATAATACTGAGCATTGATAACTTTGTTTTGATAAATTCTGTACTTAATCTAAAATAAAAAAATAAACTTCTCTCAGCACTGTTGTACTGTGATTTGTATTTGTGCCAAAATAACAATATGTAACTCTGCTTGTAACAGTGACATCTAGTGGTTAAAATATGTGGAAAAATCACCACGACCTGCCAAGCTCTACTGACCAAAAATGGTGCACTCTATCCCGGAAAACACAGCGTCCCGCAGTGAGGGAAACCGTAATTTCCACAATCACATTGTCACTTCCCATGATGCAGTGTCGGTCAGGATCTCTGTCACCAACCAATAACGACCAGTCCAACTAGTAATGAGTAGTCTCAGTGAGTGATTTGCTCATTTTCGTGCAGCTTGCTCCCTCACCACATGGCAGCTGTCAGGACAGGAAACAGAAATGATTAGTTCACAACTCAACTCTGCGTCCTCAAGTTTGAGTCTCGTTCATTTGTGACATGACAGGCCACTCAGGCTGTGTGACAAGCAGTACAGCAGTACACACAGCGGTTCGTTCGTACGCTCATTCATTTGTCATATGACAAGCAGCTCAGGTTGTGTGACAAGCAGTACACACAGCGGTTCGTTCGTAAGCTTGTTCATTTGTCACATGACAGGTAGCTCAGGCTGTGTGACGAGCAGTACACACAGCGGTTCATTCGTATAGATCGTTCATTTGTCACGTGACAAGCAGATCAGGTTGTGTGACAAGCAATACACACAGCGGTTCGTTCATACGCTGGTTCATTTGTCATGTGACAAGCAGATCAGGCTGTGATAAGCAGTACACACAGCGGTACATTCATATGGATCTGTTAATTGTCACATGACAGGTTCTTTCGTTCACATTTACATCGCCCACAAGAGTGCTACAGCGCTGTACTAGTTAAAAACAAAAACAAAAACGTTTGAGTCAATGATCTGATTCAGTAAAAAGACTTGAACTTCCCGACTCTAGTAAAAATAAGGTGCGACCACATCCACACTCCCCTACAGTGAATGCAGTATTGTTGTCAATAAGCTCATATTTCATATTTTCTCATGGTCATTTTATGATTTAATACAGTAAATATCTGACATGTTGTTCAACTCAGGAACAAAGAGTGTTTCTAAGGTTCGTTCTTGATGTCCGGTACATGTCATGACTCTGACTATAACATAACGTCTGTCTTGGTGCATATCTACAAACAGTCCTGTTGTTCCGGATCCAGCCACTCCCTCCTGTCCTGCAGTAACCCCTCCTTTTTCCCGCCTTTTCCATCACCTGATCCTCCCCAACCACTCACATGCCGGCATCCTGTTTCCCCTTAATCTTCCCAGTAGCATTTATATCTTTAATTTCCATCAGTTCTCCGTATGCACGTCACTTTGTAGCTTTCCAGGCTCGTGTGTTCGACCTGCCTGAACCCGCCTGCCTGTTTCCTGCTTTCATGTTTCGTCTTCTCGTCTGCACCGACTGATTTCCTGGTTTGAACTGCAGTTTGTTTCTGGATTAAAGCCGACAACAACGTTTGCTCTCATCTGACTGTTTGTCATGAAGAAGAGTAGATGTTGAAGTTTGAGGATTTCTCATTCACGTTGGATTAAAAGTGGAGTTTAAAAATGAATTTGACTAAATAATCCACCTTCAGCTTTCAAATGTATCATAACTTTAATCTGTATTTTATGTTTCCTCAGGGTGTGATTTTTATTGTTACTCATGCTTCCGCTTTGATTGTTGTTTTAATGTTTCATTGAATGACTCAGCACCTTCGTAACCTTGTAAAGAATGAATGGAGTTATGGTCAGAGCTGCAACGACTAGTCAATTTTTTTATCAACAATTAAATAAGTCCACAACTATTTGGATAATCTACTAAACTTCTTAAATCTTTTCAAAGAAAAATATCCAAAATTTCTGACTTCAGCTTCTTAAATGTTTTCTGTTTTTAAAAATATCTTTAACCCCCCCCAAAAAAAGACATTGGAGGACATCAGCTTGAGCTCAAACAACTAATCGATAATCAAAATAATCGTTACTTGCAGTATATGTTACATTTCTTCAGCGTGTCCTCGAGGCCCACAAACACTTTTAACAACATTAGCAAGAATCACTAACACAGCCGTGCTAGCAGTGCAGCGTGGCTGTACGTATGTACAGATACTTTGAGCTTGATCCACATTTTTTCACCAGTTTCTGACCTTAGCAGCTGTTTGATTAATCCAGGAAATGATCAACAGGTTAATCGTTAATGGAAAATTAATTTCGCAGCCCTGCATGTTGTGAGTGTTTTGTTGAGTGTTTCAGCTCTAGCTGGTCCAAAAATGTGACCAGCATCCACCAGACTGTTGACATGTTCCACCTGCCTGTGTTGGCTAAGCTACATTGGTTAACAGTTGAATGTAGAATTATTTTAATCACCTATGAAGCTTCACACAGACTTTATATGTCTGGATTTTCAAACCTCCTGATCTCTGTGTCTCTGAGACTGACTGGCCAAGACTTTCTGGGGCTTAAAACCAAAGGCGACCCAAGCAGCTTCAGCTCCCGTCCCCAAAAAAAAAAAAAAAAAGCAGCGTCAGTCAATTATTTCTTTATTTTGTTACTTCCTGTTTTTCTCACTTCGGTGCGTTGTGGCACCCTGTAACTTTTGGTTTTTACTTTCACTTAGACGTCCTCGATCACAGAGAGGCAGCAGTGAAATATGTGCATCTATTTCTAATTATTCTGTTTGACTGCAGTAGAAAAAAAAAAAAAGTCACATACACACCTTGGAAATGGAAAAGTCATGAGTACTGTTTGTTTTCATGATTCATTTGTCTCCACTGCTGCAGCAAAGGAGACATCCCTCATCAGCTGCTAACATTATGATTAGAAACATCAAGAAACAAATACAAAAATTAAGAACAAAGTTTGTTCAAAGTCAGCTTTCAGGTTGTTTTATTTAGACGATCACTTTTATCCTGATTCGTGGACAGATTAGAAGGTACAAAATCTGACACGATGAAGATCGACACAGGAGATCAACATTTTAGTGAAAGTTGTTTTTTCGGCTGGTGCTGCAGACGTGCACCGTCTCAAAGATGCACAGGAACGTTAACGAATGAGGAAAACTGAACTACAAAAAAAAAAAAAAAAAAAAAAAAAAGTTTGTTGGACTATTATAGTTGACCACAGTCGGCGATGACGACCTTGGCATTGGTGGAGCCACTGCCAGTACCTCTGGCCTCCATCGCGTCAACAACGCTGGTTCCCTCCACGACTTTGCCAAACACCACGTGCTTCCCGTCGAGCCTGCAGATGAAGATGGAGCAACATTTAAATCTAAAAACTGTTGACTGAACCTGAATGCAGCAGTAGATGGGTCAAAGTGGAGCTCACCACTTAGTTACAGATGTGCAGATGAAGAACTGTGATCCGTTGGTGTTAGGTCCAGCGTTGGCCATGGACAGTAGATACTTGTGTGTGTGCTTCAACTGGAAGTTCTCATCAGCAAACTTCTCCCCATAGATGGATTTACCTCCAGTTCCATTGTGTCTGGTGAAGTCTCCACCCTGAAAAACCAAAAAGGCTCCATCAATCAGCATGTGTGCAAACAGAAATTAAAAATCTGAACCTGTGAGAACAAAAAAGGTGACAGGACAAAGTCCTTGCCTTCACTGTACCTGACACATGAATTCGGGGATGATGCGGTGAAACAAGGAGCCCTTGTACCCAAAACCTTTCTCTCCGGTGCACAAAGCGCGGAAATTCTCTGTAAAATAAAGAAACCGCTTTATTAAACTTAAAACAACTAAAATGCAAAATAAAAAGCAGGTTCACATTCCCAGAAATAAGTTCTTCAGAGCAGAGGTCACACAAATGTTGCACCCTTTTGCATCAATAACTTTCTTCCTCTGGACCCGACACACTGCTTTTACACGGCATGCACAGTCACGTAACAGACCCCACGGCCCTCAAACATTTAAACACACATTTAACAACATCTTCTGCACATGTGCACGAGACCCTGATTAGATCATGTCATGGACTGGATCTGGCCCTCAAGCCGGTGGTTTGAAAACAGCAGAGACACAATCTAGTGCAGGGGTGCCCAAACTGTTCCACAAAGGGCCGGTGTGGCTGCAGGTTTTTGTTCCAACCAATCAAGAGCACACAGTTTGACCAATCAGCTGTCTGAAGACTGAACTCAGTTGATTAAATGAGTCAAGTCTGGTGTGCTGCTGATTGGTTGGAAAGAAAACCTGCAGCCACACCGGCCCTTTGTGGAACAGTTTGACACCCCTGATCTAGTGTACACACAAAGGAAGCATGAGTTCACATAACTAACAAGGGCGATGTCAGTGTGTGACACACCACGCAGGGTTTCTTGTATGGAGGCTGCAGGACAGAGCGACCGAGGGTGAAATGATCACTCAGGACGGTCCGAGCAGACAAAAGTTCTCTTTTTCCTCTTCTAACTTATTGTTAATCGCCGCAGTCATGCTGTGTCATGATTTTAAACTCACATTTGGCCCCTGTAACCGGTTTCTCAGGTTCTTACACACTGGCCTCGCCCACACAGCGCTGGCTGTAACTTTCCAGGTGAGGGTTAAAATGAGGAAGCACGAGTTTCCTCAACCAAACTCAACTTTGTCTTTGGGTGTGGAGGAAATAAAGGCTGAGCCGCAGCAGCAGCTCTGCAGCTCATGCTGCGTGCGCTCAGTTTAAAAAGCTTGAACATACCTGCAGTCTTTGGGACCACATCAGACCGGAGCTGCAAAAAAAAAAACAAAAAAGTGTATTTAAAACCTTAAAAATGAAATAAAGTGATGATAAAAGTAAATGTTTGAGCTTACCTCCATTACAATCCTGCCCTGTGGCTTCCCATCTATAGTGATGTCAAAGAAAACTCTGGGGTTTGCCATGTTTAACCACGCGTCTGAGGACGTACTCGGATGAAATGAAATGGGTCCCTGCAGCGCGTCACATTCACCGTTCAGCTCTGTATTTATAGCATTATAGGCACGGGGGTGACGTCAAAGAAGCCCGCAGCCAATCACAGGCAGGGTTCTTTTGAAAGGCGCAAGAACGGACCAATAGGAGTAGAGGTTGGGCGGGGTTAGGCCTGAGACGTCTCGCCGCCTTGCTGGGTGGAGGAGCGGCAGACAGACAGACAGACAGACAGACAGACAGACAGGTTGGTGTCATGTACGAACGTGTCGGAGTCAGACGGGTGGAGGTTCAGCGGCGCAGTTAGGAAAAGTCTGAAAGTCAGAAGAAGTACGGTGTTTTTCAACCAAATAAAACTTTTTGAAAAGTCAAATCGACGTCAGAGTGTGTTTTATCGTGTCTGTGTGCGATATAAGTCACCTAAACTCCGTTATCTGCACTAAAAAGGAACAAAAATCGACTTTTTGACGCTATTTCCGTGTTTTCTTTCACGTTCTCAGTGCCTGATTTTGCACTCGGGGGGCGTGTCATCCAATGAAAAGCCAGCTCTCTTATGACGTCACCGGAGCGAACAGTCTTGATTTGAGTAAATTCCTATAGTGACATCTGGCGGGAAAATGTGTAAACTGCAAGAACAATAATGAAACCTGCAGCCACTTTACAGATTACAATGAATATAATTAGTAACTGTCTAAATAAATGTAGGGTGTGCCTGCCAGTCAAAGGCAGGCTTGAGGTTGCCAAGCAACCAGGGTCAGCTGCAGGTCAGAGTAATTAACTGCAGCTGTGCTCTGTCTGTGTGTGAGTGACTGCTGAGAGACACAGAAAATCTCTAAATGAACCCCCTCCAACTAGTGGACACTAATGCCAAACGGTAGGTTGTATCAAAAAGCCCAAATGACCGTGAGCATCTTCATCTTGTCGACTATGTGAATGCTGAATTTCAGTGTCTAAAGTTAAAAAATGTGACCTGGGGAGAGAGAGAAAGAACAGGTGCCCCGTGCTCCTTTGGGAAATTTCTCCTCTCCAGTTTACATGGGAGTAGATGGGGCTGCCGGTGGGTGATCCTGGCGCATCAGTGCGTCTCCCACCAAAACTATAAGTCTGACAGCTTCAGCAGTGATATCGCTGCGTAGCCAGGTCACTCCATCCCTTGGACAGACCACGAGAACAGAATCGCAGTAGGTTTGTCAGTGGTGATGTCAGTCTCATGCATCATGCCAGTTTTCTTGATGGGACATGCATGAAGGTCCACTGCAGGACAGTTCAAGCAGTTCTTTCCCCTCTTCTTCCACTTACTGTTAATCACAGCTGTCATACAACTCAGTTCATCACAATTTAAACTCACATTTGGCTCTGAAATTAATTATATTACATGTTCCTGTAACTTTCCAGGTGAGGGTTCCCTCAACCAAACTCAATTTTTTTTGGGTGTGTGGAAAAGGCCTGAGCAGCAGCAGCAGCAGCAGCAGCAGCAGCAGCAGCAGCTCTGCAGTTCATGCTGCATACACAGGCAGGTTTGGGCAGAGATATATGAACTATAGGAACATCTAGTGGTAAAAATGTGTCAACTGCAACAATAAAAATGAAAGGTTTTGTTTGGGCACTTCATTTTGATCCTGTTGGCATTAATCAAATATTGATGTTGTGATTAATCAATAAAAAAAAAAAAAAAAACACTCCAGTACAAGAATTAAGAACAGTTTATGCACAGTCAGCTTTCAAGTTGTTTTATTTACACGATCACCATCGTTTTGTTCTGATTTTGTTAACAAATGTGGTCAGATCAGAAGGTACAAAATATGACACCAAGATCGACACAGGAGACAAACATTTAGAGGAGAAACTGGGTTCAGTGGGTGTTTGTTTCTACTGATGCTGCAGACGTGCACCGTCTCAAAGATTAACCGGGACGTGGACGATGAAGGAGACATCTGACAGCTGAACGGGCCGAACCAAAAGAGGTTTGTTGGACTATTTTAGTTCACCACAGTCGGCGATGACGACCTTGGCTTTGGGGGTGCCGCTCTTTGTGCCGTGCTTCTCTATCGCCTTGACAACATCAATGCCCTCCACGACGCTGCCAAACACCACGTGCTTCCCGTTAAGCCTGGAGAAGAGTGGAGGCAATTAGTATGTGAGACACTGAAGCTGTGTGACTGAACCTGAATGCAGCAGTAGATGGGTCAAAGTGGAGCTCACCAGTCAGTTGAAGCTGTGCAGATGAAGAACTGGGATCCGTTGGTGTTGGGTCCAGCGTTGGCCATGGACAGTGTGCCCATCCCTGTGTGCTTCAGCTGGAAGTTCTCGTCAGCAAACTTCTCCCCGTAGATGGATTTACCTCCAGTTCCATTGTGGTTGGTGAAGTCTCCACCCTGAAAAAGAAAACATTAAAGAAATCTGTTCACTCAGGTTAAATCTGAACCTGTGAGAACAAAGGTAACAGGACATATTCCTTGCCTTCACTGTACCTGGCACATGAATTTAGGGATGAGACGGTGAAACGTGGAGCCCTTGTACCCGAAACCTTTCTCTCCGGTGCACAAAGCTCGGAAATTCTCTGTAAAATAAAGAAACCATCGTTTTATTAAACTTAAAACAACTAAAATACAAAAAGAATCCCCAGTAATGGCACTAAAAGTAGTCTTTGCATCTCTTTGTGGTCTCTTGTCTCTTTGTCTGTGGTCTTGAAGTTTCTTGAAGTTGTTCTTTCCCTTCAACTTCGCTTTGAGTCTAGTGGTTCAGTGTCATTTTGTCTCTTTGTGTTTGTTCTGTCTTGATGTTGTCAGTTTGAGCTTTTTCTGTGTCTTTGTAGTCATGTAGTAAATCTCTTTGTAGTTGTTTTAGTCATTTTAAGCCTCTTTGTTGTTGTTTTGTGTCTCTTTGTAGTTGTTTTGTGTCTTTGTGGTCGTTTTGCGTCTCCTTGAGGTCGTTTTGTTTCACAGGTGAAGTCGACCTCTCAGGTGCTGCTGTCGGTTGAAAAACTGCAGCTGAACCTTCGTATTAAATTCACACGGGAGATAATTAGACTGTCTGACGCATGTCCACAGCTTCCTGCTCCAGCAGATCCACACTGACACGATACAAAATATGGCCCTCCGGGGCTCTCTGGCCCTTTGAGGATACCTTGATCACACATCAAGGGCCTTATGAAATTGTCTTGTGGGTCTGATCTGGTAGGTTGAGACTCCTACTTTAGAGAATATGACAATTAAAGCGCAGACACAGCATGATGTATCTGATCCACTATAGAAGCTACTGTATGCACAAAGGAGGCATACAGGCCATTTCTCTGCACCCACTGAGGATAAATGAGGTCGTATAACTGACAAACACAGGCACTTGGTGATGCATCATGCAGGTTTTCTTGTTGGGAGTTGCATGAAGGTTGTGGGACGGAGCAACCGATGTATTAATCACAGCATTCTTTGTTGCCTTCAAGCCTCGACCCATATTCAGAATAACCTCTCAGCTGAGGATTAATGGGGACACATAGTTTCCAAACATAAACATAAATCCATTTTTGGTGTGTGGAGAAAATCTGAGCAGCAGCAGCAGCAGCAGCTCTGCAGTTCTATGCAGTGATAAAAAAATACAAGTCTTTCTCTCTGTTGTCAAAGCTTACCTACCTGCAGTCTTTGGGACCACGTCAGCCCGCAGCTGCAAAACAAACAGAAACAGCAGGTGTGGGTGACAGTTTGACACAGAGTGCATGGACAGGAAGGATGAGAGAGGCTAAAAACTCAGGAGACTTAAGGCCTGAAATCCAAAGATTACTCGTCCAGGACAGTTTGAATTTTGCAGAATTTTCACACAGACAAATAGACAAAATCACATCCCAGCTAACAAACTGAGCTAACAGCAGCTACAGCTGTCAGCAGTTTACTTCACTGTCCATCATAAACTCTGTAAATCACAGAGAGTTGAGGCGGAGCAGCCGGAGGACATCAGAGGGAAAACCAGAAAACATTTTCTCCATAAAATATGATCCAGTTTCACCAAAATCAGTGAAATAGTTGGTGGTGTGTGACTATAAATATATATACTAATAAAATAAAACATCAGCAACATTGACATCCAAGAAACTCTGTTAAAGGTTTCCACACATTCTCCTGTCTTTCCTCTGGTTATGTAACTCAGACTCCTGCAGGCCAGGATAGCTTTCCCGATAGAGACTAACTGCAACCTCCGTGTCTGTCAAGTGAAGCCAAAAAACTGCAGTTCCTCAAACAGGCTGGTTCCAGAAGTGAGTCAGTCTCCATAAGTCCCCATGTTCAAATGTCCAACTTCACAGCAGAAATAAACATGTTTACAGCCTGGTACAAAAAACAGTTTTGGTCTCTGTAGCTAAATTTTTTTTATCTCCATTTGTAGTTCTATATCTTATATCTCTGTCTATGACTGCTCATCATAAGACATCGTGTGAGGCTTTCAAGTCCAGATATTATGTGTTTATGTCTTGATAATAAAAACTGTTTCAATTGCAAAAATATTTAAAAACTGTCTGTCTGACACAGCTGATCAAACGTAAGCTCGTCTGTGTTCTGCACACCTTCATCTTTTATGTTTAATATTAATCAATATTTATGAATCGTTTTGTCATTAAATAGTGCCAAAACTCAAAGATATGAACTTTATTATCATATATGACAAAATAAAGATAATAATTCTTACACTGGAGGAGCTGGCTGTCTGATTGAAAAATATGAGTTTAAAGGTGGATTATCAGATGACTAATTATAATTCAGCTGTAATTGTGTCATCAGATGCATCAGCCTGTTTGGACTGCGCTCAGCAGCAGCAGCAGCAGCAGCAGCAGCTGGGCGTTTCCATCAGTCTGATCACTCCGGAGGCTTTAACTGCTGCTGTGTTTGTATTGATGGAATGAATAAGACCATGCATTAAAACATGCATGCACATTCAGGCTTTATATAAATATATATAGAAATGGATGCCAAAATGGAGGCTGCATGAGAGAGAAGCACTGCAGCACGTCTGTGAGAGCTGCAGGCCTCCACAGCACACACATGGATTTAAATATTTATGTTCTACCGATTTTAAAGCTGAAAACATGAAAGAAAGTGACAGATCCTGATTAAAATGATGATGTTCATCTTACCTCCATTACAATCCTGCCTGCGTTAGCTCCATCAACAGTGATGTCAAAGAAAACTCGCGGGTTTCCCATGTTTTATAAACGTTTTTTAAATGTTCCAGTGATGATAAAAACACGTACTTTAGCGCTTGGACGAGTTCCCGCAGCGCGTCAGAGCCGCTCGGTCTATTTAGGTCTGTATTTATGAGGCTCTGCGCAGCGGTGATGGAAAAGGCTAAAGACAGCCAATCACGGCCGCGCTCTTCTAAAGGCCGGACCAATAGGAGTTGGAGGTGGGCGGGGTTAGAATGTCCGTTGGTTGAGATGCCTCCACGGGGCCGAGCGGCAGTCGGACAGGTGAGTTGCTGTCATTGGAAGTCTGATTTTAAGTGTCAATTTTGGAACTTTTCTCTCATAATCTAACATCTGTGACTTCCTGTTGATCCACACTGACCTGTGATCAGATGAACGGTGTCTCTGTCATTCGTACGTCTGTTCTCACACTATGTAACTTTGGGCTCCGGGTCGGGAGAAGTACGTAACGCTTTACGGCACTAAGTCACACACCACCAACTATTTCACTGATTTTGGTGAAACTGGATCATATTTTATGGAGAAAATGTTTTCTGGTTTTCCCTCTGATGTCCTCCGGCTGCTCCGCCTCAACTCTCTGTGATTTACAGAGTTTATGATGGACAGTGAAGTAAACTGCTGACAGCTGTAGCTGCTGTTAGCTCATGTTAGCTCAGTTTGTTAGCTGCTGTTAGCTCATGTTAGCTCAGTTTGTTAGCTGCTGTTAGCTCATCTGAAAGTCCAAATCTGGGACTGACTTTCTGTCTCATCACAACAAACACCAAATTTTTATTTCAGCTTGTTTGGACTCACTCTTGGTGATGCAGTGCTCGGCCGGCAGGAGTCTCTTCTTCATCAGACCCTGCAGGACCGACCTGACGGACGGCCGGTGGACCAGCTGCAGCACGAACAGGTGGGACTACGGAGAGAGAGGAGGGAAAACAAACATGTTTAACATGGGACGTAATGAAAGATTGGTTGGATTTTCGTGTCATTTAAAGGCGACTTACACAGCAGCAGGCTGTGACTGTGATCTGCACGGTGTTACGTCCGGGTTGACACACTTGTTTTAGGTACAAGGGCTTGTGGGAGGTTTTGTTGTCGCCTCTTTCAATGCACAGAGGAGTGGCATTGACACTCACCTGACACAGAAGAAAACCAAGAGACAGAATGAAGACAAATAACATTCACGTCTGTTTTCATCACCTGAAATAATCAGCATGATGAGAAGAAGAGGAAGTGATGCTCACTTGTACGGAGGCCGGCCAGTTAGTGTTCATCTGCCGGTCCTCGTGGTGGTAACACTTAAACTGCAGCTCCAGGTCTGGTCTGCAGGGGGCGACACAACACAAACCATGAGAGACGACAGGGTGGGGTTATCAAACATTCCTCATGTGGTGTTTTTAAATCAGTCAGGAAGAGAAACAGGGAGAGGTGAGCTGCTCTGAAACCACTTCATGTTTCAGAGAGTCTCGAGCTAAATATTCAACCTTTACTCTGAGTCGTGAGTTTCAAATATGATTAGCAGGTTCTAATGTAAGTGGTTTACAATATGTGTAAAGTTTATATTGTTTGTTAAGGACTTCTCCTGTATCCTCAGTTTACTGTGGATGTTTCCGTGACGTCGCCCACAGGTTTCCGCAGAGCTGTTCTGAAATCTGTTTGTAGTCCGGTCTCATCCGCGTCACGGTAAATCTAAATATCATCAGCGGACCTGAGTCAGGCTGAATGACGCCTGGTCGCTCAAACAAGCCACCTGTAACACTTAACATGGGGACTTATGGAGACTGACTCAGGTGGATGTTTGAGGAACTGCCGTATTTTTTGCAGACAGATGCTGTTACAGATGTTACAGGCTTGTTTCAGCACCCAGGCATCAGGTCGGGTATGTGTCTTTATTAAGAGTCAGAATTTATAAGTTAAAGGGTTTTTACTGACGTATTTTATGTCGTAGAATAAAACTCAGAGATCAGAAACTGAGGTTCTGCAGCGCTCGATATACAGCTGCTGTGTTTTGGGAAAAAATCTCTCAGTGGTTAAAAAGTCTTTGAAGTTTGCTGAAAAAAATTCACATTTACAACAAAGAGACAACAGCTCTGTTTGTTCTACAGCACAAAGCTGCGACTTCAGCGATGTTTGCTTTGTGGTTTTGATGGAAAGTCCAACCCTGGACATAAAAATGTCTTTTAGTGACACTGACGAGAAACAAGAGTCCCTGAAACGACGAATGAACAACACGCAAACATCGAGCGCCCGAACACGAGATCGTCACCTCAACATGAGCGTTTTGTAGACGGAGTCTCGGAGCTGGAAGGCGTGGTTACTGACGGCCAGGTTGTGCTCCAGTCTGAACGGCTCCAACACGACGCCGTCTCGTACCGGGAAAGTCAGACGCAGGTCATCGCTGGGGTTACCTTGAAGGGAAAAAACAAGAGTTTCAAGACTTTCAGGCCATTTCCACTGCAGGAACTTCCCCCAAACCTGATGAGGAACTGTACTGCAAGAACCAGGAAGTTAATTTGATTCCTGAATGATTTTATAGGCATTAAAAGTCCCCGCTCGGGGGTAATTCATCTGTTTCTTTTATTTTATTGATGTATACTGTAACTAACGTAATGAGGAATCTCCAGGAGAAATCAGTCTCACCTGTGGAGGGCTGCTGGGTGCTGATGTTGGGCTTGATGTCCGGTGGAAGGTAGGGGGGTTTTGTGTCCTGGCCCGGGGACAGGTAGGGAGGTATGGACGTCCCGGGTGTCATCGGAGGCGTGGGATTCCCTCCCATCGGAGAGCTGGGATACCCGGGCATCACTCCACCCCGACCTGGCTGAGAGACGGCGAAGACGAGACGAGCGTTTAGAACTTCATTCACGATGTGTCGATGATGATGAATGAGATCTGAGTTGAGTGATATATGACTTACGCCGCTCACTGCAGCCTGTGTGAAAGCATTGTATCCTCCCGCTCCTCCAGATGGCAGGCTGCCCTGACCGTTGAACGGCTCTGACTGGAGAACAGACGGGAAACACGACACTCAGCGAGAGATCCATCGATACATCGAACAAAAGAGGTCAACGGCGGTGAGGAAATTAGATCTGTGCGTTCAACAACACTCGTTAGAAACAAATAAAAGACTAAAGCTGATGGATCACTTGATTTCAGGCTGCAACTAACGAATATTTTCAAGGATGTCCAGATCAAGGAGAGGTCATGGAACCTTGTAATACTGTGGAGGATTGGGCTGGCCGGCTCCGGGCGGGAACTGTGCTGGGTTGTGTGACCCGGAACTGTACTGTCCCATGAGGGGCATCCGGCTGGAGGGGTAAGAGGGTGAGGGGGCGCATCGCTGCTGTGGACCGGCGGGGTACTGCAGAGGCTGGTTCGGATACCCCGACATGCCTCCGGAGCCGTACTGCTGCACCGGGAAACCCTGGAAACAAAAATAAGACAGAGAGAGGAAGAGTTACCGAAGAGTGTGTTGAGAAATACAAACCACGACAGCCCGGCTGAAGAACAGACACACACCACGACACTGACTCAGCTCATCTGTCTGTTGACAAATACATTTTGTTGCTGGGTGTTTCATCTGAGCGTCATTTCAACCCGTTTATTCTCTGGAAGTTTAATGATGAAATCCACTGGAATAACTTCATTTACCAAAACAGGAAACTGTCTTTCATCCTGTTTTCAACAGAAAAATACTAGACTAGTATTATTACTAACATTAGTCATATCTCCACTGAAGTTTAGAGTTATTTCATCTATGTCACCAAGCCGCATGTCTTTGGACTGAAGTGACTATAAAATGAATATTTTGAGTTTTGGACTGTCACTGTCACTTTTTGACATCACTGTTGGGCTGTTACCGAACATTAGAGTGGACTAGCATGTTCATGTTTCAGAATAAAAGCCTTGTTAAGGAATGAAACGCTCGAGTGCTTTTAATTTGAAATGGATACAGGAAGTCTCGTGTTTCACTCCAGCAGAACAAACACGAGTAAATGAGGCTGTACAAACTGCAGCTGGTTAGCTACCTCGCTAACAAACAGACGTGATAACGAGGTGGAGTACCACGCAGACACGTGGAGAACATGCTAACTCCTCCTCAGCCTCGCTGTGTGGTGACGGTGCTAACCGCTGCTCCACCGTGCCGCCCCCCATCACTTTCATTTTCAATGAAACTCCCCGACAACCGTCACGTCACTCATTATCACATCTGTTAGCGAGGCAGCTAACCAGCCACAGTTTGTGCCTCGTGAGGTAACTGTGGCCTTCAGCCAGGAGCAGATATCATCAGGTGGTGCGCAACCTTCCCCGCCCTCAACACTCTCCAGTTGGTGGCCAGGTCACTTCCAGCTTTCCTCCACCCGCCTGCTCCATAACCAGCAAGAGGCACGTTCTGCCTCTTCCCCACCCGTCCAGCAGCGTGTTTTTTGAGGGTGCAGCCACGCCTGCCAGCCTTGTCCTTGCACTCCTGAAGGAGGAGGAGGAAGAGGAGGAGGAGGACTGGTGCTTCAGCTCCTTCCTCTCCTGGACTACGTCACAGCTCTCCTCCCAAGGCACCGTCAGCTCGATCAGGATTATTTTCTTCTTACGTCTGGGCGGAGGGTTGTGTGCACCACCTCTGGGAACACATCCAGCTTCATCGTGGTGTGTTTACAGTGTGGTGTTTTGGTTGAGACTTCCTGTATCCATTTCAGATTAAAAGCACTAACCCTGCATTTCTTTACAAGGCTTTTATTGTGAAACATTTGCATGAGTCCGCTCTTCATTCGTGGCTCTTATTATGAAACACGAGCAGTGTGACTCGTGCTCTCACTGACCTCTGAATGAAAAGGCCGTTTGAGCCCTTGCTGTCCGCCTGGATAACCTCCGTGCTGGGGCATCTTCTGAGCCTGGGCGGGGTGAGAAGGATACAATCCTCCGCTGGTGGGTGGAGGTCCTGGCCTGGAGGAGACCATTCCTGGAGGAGGGCCACGGGGGCCCGAATGAGACAGGAACTGGGTGCTGTAAGAGGATGCTCCACCCATCTGCAGGGGAGGAAAGGGAAGTACGTCAGCACGGGTAAAAACACTGTTACAGGAGCCGGATTAATCAAGCATCGGACGGGGAGTTATGAAAACATCAGCACGTTTTCACGTGTTATACTCTACACTAAAGTACGAAGCCAAAACTCTTGCAGGCTGCACAGAAACAGTTGTGTGTGTGTGTCTCTCACTTTTTAACTACAGAGCGCTGCAGCTGCAGCCCAAATCATCGAGGATCTCTGATGTCTAAAAGCTGCGAGGCTCTCCTGCACACGTGCTGTCAAAATGTTATTTAATTTTCGCCAAAAGTGCCTTTTAATGAGCTCGCCGTGATGAACAAACATCTGCTCTGCTCTCAGCATCATCTCAGGAGTCATTCACCACGTTAGGACAGAAAGACGAACAAAACGTTTGTCCCCAAAGAAAGAAATCTCCAGAATTATAGAGTCAGCTATAATTCTGTGAATAAGTCCATCGAGTAAAAACTCTGGTGAGACGGAGCGCTGTCAAATTATGGGACGTCTCTGCCGTTAAAAGGAAACACGTGTCTCCAATCTGGAAGCAGAAAACTAGCTTCAGCAAACCAAACCAGACCAGTGAGTATGAAGAAACGCCACCTTCTAAATCACTACAACACCCATAATTCATTGCACTGTGTTGACAATATTCACTGATTTACACACTTATTTATATTATACTGACTCCACATCATGATTCCGAGCGTGCAAACTGACGGCTGGCCTCAAGATGTGAAACTAAAAAATAAAAAAGCGCCATAATAACTTTCAAACGTCTCAATGCGACGGAAAACGGACACGGACAGGCGACATCTGGGCCGGGTTTTCGTACGAACTCGTCAGAACATCGTCTCGTCCTCGAAAGACGGAGACCTGATTTCAATAAAGCAAATCAAAATCGGCGCTGCGTCATAAGCGGAGCCACGTTTCACGGCCGATGTCTGTAATGTGAACATGTCGGGGAAGTGTGTCGCCGCTTTCCTCTGTGAATCACTCCTAATTAACTCAAGAGACGTCTGGAATAATTTAACAGTCACATCTGCTTTATTATAAGAATTTAAGAAGCATTACAAGCTAATTTTTACTGCGTGTGTCGGCCTGGGCTGTGACCGGGGAGACAAAATGAAGGCTGGTCTCATGATGATAAAATAAACAATAAAAAAGTGTCATAATAACTTTCAAACATCTAAATCTGACATGAATTAAACTCTGATGCTCTGGTGTAAACACATTTACCTGTCCATAGCTCATCTCCTGGTTCTGTTTCTCCTGTATTGCCGCAACAGTTGCCGTAGCGGTGGCAGTTGCCGTGGCAGCGGCGGCGGCGACAGCGGCAGCGGCAGCCTGAGTGAAGTCTGAGGGCGGACGAACGCCCAGACCGGCACCTCCGCTGTTACCGGAGTAACTGCAGGGGAAGACAATGGGGAGATGAGCGGGCAGTGAACTGAGTGAACTGAGTGAACCGAGCGTGTGTGTGTGTGTGTGTGTGTGTGTGTGTGTGTGTGTGTGTGTATGAGTCAGAGCTGTGGGCTGAATATGCTGATGCAAAAAACAGCAACATAAAAATACACAACACTGATCAGAGAGCAGCAGTTAACCTCTTCAACACGAGGCCCGTTTTTCCTGACTCACCCAAACTAAATGGAGAACAGCTTCACAGCTACAAGGCTCAAACATGTAAGATCATTACAGTGAAGACACAGATTCAGCTGGAACGCTGTAGAAATTTTAGATTTTTTTATATTCGCCTAAAAACAACCCGTTACTTCGAGTGAAAACACCTTTGAAACAGAGACAGCCACCCAGCTCATCGATGAATTAGTCAAGTTATATCTGATGAGTAACTGTGCAAAAGGAAAAAAAACTAAAGTCTGAACCTGGACTTACCCGATTTATGTTCATGTTTATGTTTATGCCTCATTTGCATATTTAAACATCAAATTTCAGATTTCAGAATGTGAGTTATCAGCGTGGGAAGTTTCATGTTGACCTCTATGATCTTAAACTTCCACTGTCCGTCCTCACAGAGCTGTAAACCTCCACATATATTTCACTGTTACAGCTTCTCACACACACACTGTGTTTTCTCATTCATTTGGCTGCTGCACTGATGAGGTGAACGTGTTGCGTAAGCCGCTCTGCTCCTCCGGAGTATTTATCCTCCGTCAGCGCTCAGCACAAACAAACTTTTTCATGTGTTCGTCCCGGAGCTGCTCTGTGAGTGTTTTCAGCTCTCTGATCTCAGTCAGACGCGAAGCCGCTAACCCGAGCTCCGTCTTCTGTTGCTGTAAATACGCTGCGAGCCGTGTTTGCTGTGTTGTCACGGCAACTCACGCCACGCGGCATTGTTATTTCCTCGATTTTTTTTTAAAAATTCACATCTGATCGTAGCACGGATATCCCGCGTGCGGACTCCAGACAGCTGATAATAAAACCTGATTAATCGATTCATTAAAACAATAACTACAGTACGCTAACAGTCTGTGTTGCTTGGCAACAGTGCAGTCCAAATAAATGATTAAATAAACAAACAGATCATAATCTGTCGTCACTTCTTACTGTTGACTAATAAATGGAGCTTGAACTGTTAAAAACAATAAAACACCAGACAGAGTTCTGTTATTCTGAATATCAGCACGGCCGTGACTCGTCGCTCAAAGTTTCCTGTAACTTTCAAACGTGCCGAGTTAGTTTCATCTGCGGCCATACTTAAAGTAAAAAGTACCTTCCGCCGTAGGCTGAGCCCGGGTTGTAAGCAGCGCTGGGACGTCCGTACATGACCGGCTGGCCGTAACCTTTAGAGACGGCCTCCCCGTACGACTGCTGGCCCATGAACTGGGAGCCCATGCCAGGACCCATACCAGGGCTGCCGCCGGGCATCATATGACCGCCAGAGCTCTCACCCGGACCCATGGGTGCACCGAACACCTACGGGGGAAACAGAGAGAGGAGTTATTACAGTCATATGAACCATAATGTGGTGGATGAGTAAAATAAGAGAGAACACAGCGGGGGAGAGACGGAAGTCATGACACTTTACAGTCAGACTGAATCCTGAGACTCACAGTGAAAGTGCAACTGAGACTAAACATGAAGCAGAAAGTGGACGAATAAGTAGATTATCATCTGAGAGCGAGTGACAGCCTTGAAATTAAACTAACTTATGACCTCATGATTCAAAACTAGCGAGTCGACTTTGCTAACAGCCAAGATTTACTCTTGTCCGGCGGCTTCTTGCTCGCTCACTCTCTCCTTTTCTCTTCTTAGCTTCCTCCGTCAGCGTCCTCTTCGCTCTCTTCTCCTCTGCCATTATGTCCACAGAGGCTGCTGAGCCCGCTTGCCCAGCTCCTGTTCTGGCACGACACAGCTCCGCTCCTCATCAGCGTTCCCTGTAAACCTCCTCTTCTTCTTCCCGGTGGTCCAAAACATGTTTTTTCTTTAAGTGAAGGATGAGACACATTTATCAAGCAGCTCACTCCTACTCACAGTGAAGTGTAGCAGTGACCTTTTAAGAGAAGCTTTCAACCGTTTATTTATGTCACATCACCGCCCTGATATGTGGTTTAGTCTGTCTGATTCATCGATGTTTAGACTTCAAATATTCCTTTGAGATTCATTTGTCTGATTTCTCCTGACTAACAGAAGAACAGGAAGTTGGGCACTAAGGAGTTAAAAATGAGACCAAAGTGAAGCTTTGAGGAGATTCTGCTGGTGATGGGGTTATACATCACAGGAAACATAATCAAAGGGCACTTTACTCCAACAGCAGACAAAATAAATATTGTTAAGCACCGAGAAATTTAAGAAAAGTGGTGCAAGCTTGCGAGTGCAGCTGTAAATTACCCACAATATGAATTGTGGCTACTTCTTGAAATAACATCGTTCATCATGACCGATCTTACACAATCTCACTGTCTCTGAAGGTCTGCAAACAGCCTCCAGAGCTCTCTGTAATCTGTACGTTATGTCGAAAGCAACATTGTGTAACGTCTGTCACCTCCTGTTGATCCACACTGACCTGTGATCAGGTGAACGGTGTCTCTGTCATTCGTACGTCTGTTCTCACACTATGTAACTTTGGGCTCCGGGTTGGGAGAAGTACGTAACGCTTTACGGGCATTGGACAGAGCAGAAGAAAGTGAAGAGGACGTTGGTGGATTGTGAAATAAAAGGCTGAAAGACAGAAGCCGAGCTGGGCTGACTGCTGTTGGACTAGTCAGTAATATTAGCTGCTGCTGTGTCTGCTGCTGGTGACCTGGTTGATGTTTGGCTGTTAGCAAAGTTGTCGACTCGCTAGTTTCTGATCAGAAGTAATGTAATCAGAGTAAATACTCGAGTACAGTTGAGCCGTGTAGCCACAGTGTCTCCATAATGTTAACTAGCGATGGCACGAGCGGTGATGACTCTGTTGATCGGCTCAGGCACTGAAACGAGGCACCGACATCTGCGCTGTGATCCAGTCTGGTGCCATGTTGGCACCGGGTTTCGGTACCCAACCCAAAGTCCCGAGGGAAATATCTGCTAAATGCTTCAGCTAGTCTCAGCTAACTGTGTCTGTCTGCTGTTTGCTGCTGAGCGGGTCGTGTAAAGAGGATTTAATCTGAGCTTGTTTGATTAAAAAGGCTGAAAATGACGTGATGAGCAGTGAGGGTGAACCACAACAATGAAGAATCATCTAATATTCTCAGAAATGCTGATAAACATTCATAAATACGAGCGTCTTTATGTTTCTGTGTCGTCACGGCACATAAAACAGGAGCTGGGTGTTGAGACGTGTGTTACCTGGCTGTGTGTGGGATTGGTCACGCCCCACACTGTGGTAACTACAGAGAGAGATCCCGCGTGCTGATTTGTGCCTGGTTGCCAGGAGACTGGGTCATTTAGGAAGGGGCCGTCACTGCTGCAGGAGGATATGAAGCCGAGTTACTGGGATGGTTCAGGAGAGCGTTCACACTCACACACACACACACAGTGTTTTATTATTTCCTCATTAAAAACTAATGTGTGTTTAACACCTTATTAGGGCTCATTTGTACTGTCGCAGCACGGAGGTGGACGTCGATACATCGTTTACACGCTGGCGAGCTAACGATTAACCCGTGCGTGGTTTATTCATCAGCTCAGGTCGCCCTCTGCTTCCTCCTGTTCAACCATTCCCTCAGCGGGAAACAACATTTGCAGGGACAGTTACTTCAAATATAAAACATCGAATTTAACATTTTCCGGAGGCTGCGTGTCGCCTCAGCGAGCTGGCGACGTCTCTCCACTTTCATGGCTTTCTGGAGAGGAACAAGAGCAGTCAACTGGCTCTGCGGCTGCACTCAATTAAACAGTGTTTCTGGCTCAAGTAAACCTAATCAAGCACGCGTCCAAAAAAAGGCTGAACGCTCAAACAGTCGACTGCTTTAACGGTCCGCAATTAAAGATTTAAAGCCGACTGAACTCATTCAGTTTTTTCTTACAACAAGCTGCAGAGGAGACGGTGACACCCAACACGTCTGCACACTTCAATTAACGCCATTTTGGATTTATAGTTTAATCAATTGTCTTTTCCTCCGGCCTGTTTTTGCACAGACGATTTCTCCACTCTGGTTCTGATGATGCTACTAAAACCTCTGAGTTACCTGAACCAGCTTCATGATGCCAGTTCAGTTTCCGTCCGCCTGTTTTCACGTGCATTTTTAAAAAACACCTGCTGTTTTAGTTGCTCTCAGAAACATTTTTCTTTCTTGGGTAGCTACATATTTAACTTGCTCTCATCTGAAGTCTGCACAGGGTGTTTTATTTTGAAAATTCACTGCATCCTCTATCCTGTCAGCTCGATCTGCTCGGAGCTGTTTGACGCAGCATCCGTCAAAAATAGCCTGGTGGCGTATTCTCCGCGGAGCGGCGGACCGCGTCACACAAACATTGTCTAGAACGGGCGCCATGCCCCCGCTGGGATCGAGCTGTTAAGCTTAAGAGCTTGTCTTGTGATTCGGGGCCCTCCGGGAGGGGAGGGGGAGGGGGGGGGCCACAACAACAGACCAGAACAAATGAGCCACTGGGCAGAGCAGGTGAGGTGTCACCAGGATCACCTGAGGACATGATGTCACTGCAGTGCGTGTACCTTTGTGGATTGGGAGGCAGGGAGGGTTTCATGGAGTTGAGGGGGTTCATCGGATGGACGTGGGGATCATCAGAGAGCCCCCACTGTCCTCAAGAGGCAGCAGCCCTGAGAGGAGATAAAGACACACACACATGAAAAGACGGTTACTCAGAGCTCATTTGCTGCACGGCAACAATTTATCATCACTGTAGCCCACACTGTGTGTGCACAAAGACACAGCGCCCTCCCACTCACAGCCACTCACTTTAATCTGTGTGTGTGTGTGTGTGTGCACATCAAAACGTTAGCCTATCACTGACTGCTGTAGCTCTGATACCTCTCAAAGGAGGAGGAGGGGGGTGGAGGGTGGAGGATGGGGAGGTGGTGCTGGGAGCTAAATTTAGCTTGCTGATTTCAAAAGGAATTTAAGAGAACAGAGATGTGAAGAGGCAGCAGACTCTTCTTCTCTCGGTCGCCCCGCTCGAGAGGAGCCGTCCTGTTCTTCGATTTAATATCACGCCTGCGTGTTTATCTGCCACTTTCCCTCCATTCCACGCCAGATGTTTTCACTGTTTCCAACACATTCCTTGTCGCCGCTGCACCGCCGCCTCCCGCTAATGATTTTCTTTATCTGACGGCTTCCAGCTGACGTGCTAATTTTCCCCCCAACCGTCCTGGTTTCTCTCTTATTTTTGCACTTTGCAGATGTGGGTCAGACGCCCCACATCTTGGTGTAGGAAGGAGGGTGGAGGGGATCACATGACTGCCGTACCTGATTTCCCTCCTATCAAAAGGCAGCGGCAGCCTCCAGACAGCACCTTGTAACTTCCATCACAGCTCAGCAGCTGAACCACACAAAGAGAGAGGAGAGGAGGTGGAGGGGGGTTTGTAAGATGTCTGTCTCTATCAAGATGTTTGAACTGAACACAAAGCAGCACAGACTGTACATGCTGTACCTCAGCTTCCTCCTCCTCATCATCATCATCATCATCCTCCTCTGACCTCTCAGCTCATGTCATCACACCGACAGCCAAAAACACAGAAGGTCGATCGACCCTCAGCTGACCCTCCAAAAACCATGAGCAGATAACGGAGAAGTTCAGCTTCATCAGGACGGTTTGATGTTTTAAACATCATCCAGATTTATTTCTAATGAATCTGTTGGTGACTCTCTCCATCAATCGATGAGTTGTTCGGTGTAAATCTATTTCTAATCTCATTTTTATTATCGACTAATCCGGCGTCATTTTCCCATTTAATCGATGGCTGTAAAGTGTCAGAATATATATGTAAGATATTTAAAATATATAAACAAACAAATATAAAAGCTCAAAGTGACAAATGTTTTGTCATGTTCATCAAGATTTCTAAGTCCAGTGAAGATATTAGATTAGACGGGCGGTCAACAGAAAACATTTGTGCCTCTTTGTCTGAATCCACACAACCACACGCTCTGTGCCAATTATAATAACACAGTCAAGATGATGCAGTAGCAGTACGTGTTAACACTCCAACACCAAAAGATATTCAGCAGAGATTTAGATCATAATTGCAATTTTTGGCATTTTTTGGTCTTTAATTGAAAGTTGAAACGTTCAAACATCAAATATCAAAAAAGTTGAAGATTAATTTTCTTTAACTGATTTTAAGGGACCTTTTCCACTCTTGTTGATATTTGATGGATTAAACAAATAATCAAGAAAATAACTAAATGAACTAAACGTCAGCCGTCACCCTACGTTCAACACGTCAACAAATAACTTTTTACCTGATGTTTGCTCGTCTTTCGATCAAACAGCTCCTGATTTAAATTCTCCTGATTCTTCACACTTTATTTCAGATCGATTTCTTTTTCTGAATTTGTCGACGCTGTGATTAAAATCACTGTTTCTGCTTTAACTTACATCGATCACAGCAGGTTTGCTGCTCAGTATTGTTTTATTTCCATCTCAGCGAGTTAACATGAGGCAGCCTTCACACTGACACTGAAAACTGACATTTCATAATTCAAACACAAACATACTGTAGTCTGTATTGACTAAAGCTGTGATCAAATTAAATTAACCTGATAATCAATTAAAGTCCAGACTAGCAGCTATTAATGTTCACGTGTGTATGAACCGCTCGAGGCAGCTCGTCAGTAAAGATGATTAAACGTTCCCTCTGCGTCTTAATCAAATAAAAATAAACACTTCACATCATTTATCAGCTGTTTGTTGAGCCGGACCACCAACCGGACTTCAGGAGCTCTCTAACTCTCACTTGTTCTGATGACATTCAAAAACTAGCAAGTCAACAACTTTGCTAACAGTTAAACATCAACAAGGTCAACAAGACAAGACAGAGCAGCAGCTAATATTACTCCATGTCCATAGAGGCTTGCCCAGCTCCTGTTCTGGCACGACACCAGCTCCACTACCTGAAATCTTCTTCTTCCTGATGGTCCAAAACTCCTGTGGTACAAACACTCCCACGATGCTCTGAGCTCACAGTCCAGGCAGCCCGGCTAACAAACTGAGCTAACATGAGCTAACAGCAGCGGTTTACTTCACTGTCCATCAGAAAACTCAGTAAATCACAGAGAGTTGAGCCCGGAGCCCAAAGTTACACACTGTGAGAGCAGACGTACGAATGACAGAGACGCCGTTCACCTGAACATCAGCACGTTCATCATCTGACTGAAAAGTAACAGGGCTGAATGTGTCGCCACAGCTACCTCTAACACTGAGACTTCTTCAGTCACGGCTGTTCTGAATTAAAATCTCAGACATTAAACTGGACGGAAAGCTTTTGACAAAATGAACAGCCAGCTCTGCAGCGTCTGGGTGGGCTGATCTGAACGTGGCTGGATGTCAGATAAACCTTTAAAAGAATTATCACATATCACCGCTCCACACCGACCCTGACAGATGTGGCCAAAAGTAGCTTCTCACATCCTGAAATCACCATCCTAAGACACACACACACACACACACTTCTGTACAAGAGAAGCTCGACAAGAAGACACAATTAAACACGTCTCCTCGTCTTCATCCTCGCTATCGTCTGGCTCATGAATTCGCTGCCTTCCACTGCTCAACAACTTGTGAATGAAACCGTAAACGCCGACTCCATGTTTACTTATTTATGACAGCGTGCTGTGATGTCGTACGACAGTTCAGGACAGGAAGTTCACACGATTAAGTCAACAGCCAAACAAGAAAATATCAGGCTTAAACACTAAGGCTTGCAGTGTGAACGAAGCCTCGTTAAGTCAATATTTAATCTATAAAATGTCTTTAAACAGTTTAAAATGTTCAGCACAGATTCCTAACGTCTGAAATATTTTTATTTGTCCAACAAACAGTCCAGAACCCCAAATATTCATTTTACTAACAGAAAGAACAACAGAGATGTTTAAAAATGAGTTAGAAATCTGAATATTTGCAGTTTGAAAAGATGTTAGCAGCAGGAACTGAGGAAAACAATCATTTCTATCAGCTAAGTGCTTGACTGTTAATATCTATCAACAATAACGTCTGCAGGTTGAAAGCAGTTTCTCTGAATGAGCTGAATCAGCGCGGAAGGCCACCGTCTGGATGAAAACACACACTGTACAATAACACGAGCTTTAACCGGTTTGATCTGCAGTGCACCTGCATTTAATAATAACAAAAAAAAAAAAAACACTAATTAAAAAGAGTCTCAATGGGATCTGAGAGATTACCAATTAACAGCTTGTTAAATACAGACGAGCAGCAGTCAGCGTGACAGAGGCGAATGTCAGCTCACGACAATGAAAAGGCAAGATATTATTACTCCGGGGGAATGAAAGAGTGTCTCACGCTAACAAAAGAGACGTGAAGACGAGTCTGGAGGGTCTGTTTGATGCCGGGTGTGCTACAGGTGCCTAATTAGGGGTTATTGAGATCAGCATCGGGGTCAATTAATAGTCTCCAGAGGTGCACATCTGTCCTTTCATGTAAACACTGGACCCAAGCTGACTCCCCGCACACATTGCAATACATGCACAAGGCGTGCATGTTAAAACAACTGCTGGGCAGCATGCAGGGCATCACATCCAGACACAATCAGCCTCTCTGCTGCTGATGGTGGTGGTGATGGTGGTGGTGAAGATGAAGGCGATGGTGACAGCGAAGCATGCATGCAAACATCTCCACCTGCAACAATACAAACACAAACATGCAGCAGGACAGAACAAAGCGTTTGCAGTGTTGGAGTGCAGCCTCTGTGTCTCACTGAAGAAATGAGCACAGCGGATGTTTCCTTTCACCTTACCTGCCTGAGCTGCTTCAATAAACGCAGATATGTTGATGTGTGCGACAAAACGAGCTGTAATTAAGGTGTAGTGTTAATTAAAACAAAAACAAAAAGCTGTTTCTGGCGGTATCGAAGCCTCGAGTTTGAATTATCTACGGTTGTCTTGTTAGTGTCAGCGGAGGTCTGGAGGCTGTGGAGGGTCTTTAACACGCTGCTGCTGCGGGCTGCTGGCACGGTTAGCACGGTTAGCACCGCTAGCACCGCTAGCACCGCTTCAGGCTACGTTAGCTCACCTAGAACGGCTAGCACCAAAACACGAACAACAACAGCAAAACACGAGCAATGCTAAAGAGCTAACCACCCAGCAGGCTGTGTAACAACACGAGCTTACCTTTTCCTTTGATTAGCCTCCCTCCAGCTGCCAGACGACGGAGCCCGCTTTGACTGTAGACAGTTAGCCTAGCTTAGCTTAGCTGGCTAGGTAGCTAGTGTCGCAGTCGGGCTAACGAGACGAGGCTGCTTGATAACCGCCGTTAAAAGACCGTTAATAACATATTTAACGGCCTTTATCCCAAACTGCTGAGCAGTAACTGGAGTCAACACTCTAAGATAAAAAATCTAAAATTATTATTATGCTGTTATTTATTGTAAACTTCCGTGTAAACTGTATTATTAACTAACTAACTTAACCTAGCCGAGTCAATTATAAGAATGAGCTTGTTGCCGTGCTGCTTTGGGCAGGCCATAACCTGGCAGGCTCGGTGTACCTTCCTCATTGCACAATGACCCCCACTATAATATATTCATGAGATCACACAGGGCTAATGTCTCCCACAGAGAAAGGCATTTTCCTGTCCCTCCTCCTCCTCCTCCTCCTCCTCCTCCTACAAGTCAGGCGGCGAGCTGACTGACTGCAGACCAGAGCAGCAGATCATTTTTTTTTTTTTTTAGAGAGAGGAGAGGAGAGGGTGATGGAGGAGGAGGAGGAGGAGGAGGGAGAGGAAGATCATGGAGGGATGACGTCACCTGTGCATGATCACGTATGCATGCAACATGGTCATCATCGCACCTGCAGGCACCTTCACATGTGATCCACGCAGAGGTGCATGCATGATGGCTGGCCGTGTTTCACTGAGTGTTTTGGACTCATTAGAAGGTGTCTGCAGTGTGTTGCCAGAGGGCAGTGCAGCGTGGAGAATATATATATATATATATATAAAAAAAATTAAAAAAAAGTCCAACCTGCCTGTGTTTTTCAGACCTCTGTTGCCCTGGAAACAGGTGCCGAGATTTCCCATTTCTTCGCCATCGTTTTTTCTACACTATCCATATCACCCCACCACCACCACCACCACCACCTCTACACTCCACACACTGCTGCTGCTGCTGCTGCTTCCTCCCCCACGACCTGCCGCATAGTACAATTACACACACACTCACACACACTCACAATAAATACACACTTTGCACACACAATTTCCAATCTACTGCAGTCATTTCACAATGTCACAGGATAACAGTAACTGACTCCCGGGTGACATAACGACGCACAGCCCGGCTGTGAAAGCCCTGACCCCGCGTTAAACTCTCAAGCGTCGGCTGCTGCAACAAAAAATCTGACCTCCAGGAGAAAGAGGAGAAAGAGGAGAGGGGAGGAGGTGGAGGAGACAAAGAGGGAAATCAAGGAGCAGTGGGAGTAAAAAAAAAAAAAAACAAAGCTGGCTCAAGGCTGGTTTCATCTCGCTCATGTGTGTTTTTGAGGTGTAGGCGAGGAGAGCCCGAAAAAGAGAGCACGCTGTGCGACACCCTCCGTCCTCAGATCCTCGATTCAGATACAGAGATCCTGGAAGAAACCTCAGGAAGAACACAGGAAGTAGATGTTTACACCAAAGTACGATTACAGCAGGATGGATTTTAACAGAAGAAGTGCCATCTTCTCTAAACTGACACACACTTTCCAATCTACTGCAGTCACACACAAAAACCCGACACACACCTTGACCCTGCTTTGACTCTCGAGCATCACTGCTGCAACAAAATCTGACCTCCAGGAGAAAGAGGAGAAACCAGAGAGGGGAGGAGGTGGAGGAGACAAAGAGGGAAATCAAGGAGCAGTGGGAGTGAAAAAAAAAAACAGAGCTGGTTTCATCTCTGTGTTTTTCAGGTGTAGGCGAGCCCTGAAAAAAAAAACAGATAAATGTTCCTCGAGGGGCTTCACAGCACGCCGTGCGACACTCTCCGTCCTCAGATCCAAAAATCCTGGAAGAAACCTTCAGGAAGAGCTTCTTCCAGGACAGGACGTGGATGTTTACACAGTTGTACAATCACAACATGGACTAATCATTTAGTTTTATTGTCTTTGCTTACAAGCAAAACAGCTGCACAGAGGATTACAGCTTACATCCAGGAGTCACACTGTTGACTTCACACTTAATACGTCAGTGTACATTGTTATCAACACAATTATTACCACATACGCAGACAGTGGCTTCATATTTACTCCAGTTTCTCTTGAAGAATAAGAAGTTTTTCCACCATATCAGGCTGTTTGTGTCGTGACGGTCTTCCTGCCAGGGCAGCAAACTTTCTGGAGACTTTCCATGGGAAGATAGGCAGGGGAATTTTGGAAATATTCCAGATCGGAAACTCCATGGGACTTATTTTTATTGAACACTATTATGCAGTCCATGAGCTCGAATGTGTGGCTTCAACAGTCTCTGTGTGCTCTGGGCTCTGAAAATGTGGTGCAGGTTCAGAAATCACCTGTGCAGGTAGGGGGCGTGGCCTCAGTAACCCTGCAGTAATAGCAGATATTCATAGAAGAGTACCTGCATGAAATCTATGTTTGACATTATGTTTGTGCCTCCAGCATGTTTACCGTTCATGTTAGGTGTGATGAAGAATAGTTTCTGACACCATCCCTCCTCTGAAATCCTGATGATGATGATGTTGAGGTACTTTTCCCAGTAGTACTCGCAGTACTTGTAGTATGCATTGATCAACACTTGTACCACTGGATTTGTTTCCTTCTGGTGTCTCCCCTTTTTACCTCACAGAGAATCAGGATGGATTTCCACAGAAAAACAACATCACGTTCGAGTTCAGGCAGACGGTTCAACATATCGCACACATTCATAACTGTAGGAATTATTTTTTAATATTCAAATCAGGCGTAGGAAAACAGAAACATCGCTCACAGTTACACACACACACACACACTCACACACACCGGCCTCCATGGCTCCTCACTCACTTTCAGGCCTTTTTAAGTCATCCTTGTGTTTCTGCGGTGTTATGTGTGCATACCATTGTAGTGACTTCTCTTTGGCAGGAGGCAGAACATTCCAGGGAAATGGCTGACCCAGAATAACACACACACACACACACACACACACACACACAGGCGCAGGATGACTGAGCAGGCGAGCGAGGTCCTCCACCCTTTCGTTGCCCCAGCATACTTTAGAGAAAACCGCAGTTTCCTAACAGACACATGACATTTCATGCGGACGAACGCGGCCAACTCGTCCTGTTAGAGTACACACAGCTGAGAGAGCGACGCACATGACTATCATCACAACAACTCATGACAGCGTTTGCCCCCCAGCTACTCTGTAACTCCACTGTCGTGTCCTCAAACCAAACAGAATCCTGATGTTCACGCCGACGTCATCGATGATCTCCTCGGGGCTCAGTGTTACTCAAGTATGAAGCTGTCACTAATGATTGTTTTCATGATTAATGAATCTTTTAGGCTAGAAAATGTCAGAAAATTGTTTAAAACGCCCCAGAAAGTTCTGTATTTTTCTTGAAAGAGGACAATAATTGATTATCTCCATGAATCACCTGTCAACCAATCAGAAACACAACATGCAGAATGTAACAGAAGGAGCTTCACACAGTAAAACAACATTTTATACATTCAAATGTATAAATACATAAACAAACTAAATAATATCAATAATAGTTTAACAGAGGAATACTCAATAAATAAAGTTCAAGTAAAAGTCAGAATAAAAAGATCAGTCTTGAGTAAAAATGTGAACATTATCTCCTGCATTCAGCTCTTTAGGAGTCTTTAAGAGGTCTTTAGGTGGTCTTTAGGACTTTAGGAAGTTTTTAGGAGGTCTTAAGATCTTCGGGTCCTCTGGTCTTTAGGTCTTTAGATCTTCCAGAGGTCTTTAGGTGGTCTTTGGTGGTCTTCAGGTCGTCAGGTCTTTAAGTCTTCCGGTCTTCAGGCTCTTCCACTGATGTGGTCCACGGTAATAAAAGGACACCTCACATGACTCATCTGACTTCAGGGGAAATTAAAAGGTCTGAGGAGTTCATCGAGGGATCAGGTTAAAAGTAAAACTGATAAATATCGAAGACAGAAAGTTCCACAGATCAAATCTTTTTAAACATGAAGAGTGTGTGATGGTCATCACCTGACCGCCGACATCCACACTGTGCAGAAAGTACAAATACATGTTAGTATTTCCATTTGTACTGCATGAAACACTGATGGTAAAAGAAGTACTCAGATAGAAGATAGAAGTAAAAGTACACAAGTATCATGAGTATAGTTACCTCTTAGTCCTTGAAAGGTTTTGAAAATAGAAATGTGTATTGAAAGTTCTTGAATTTATATATTTTATGCAAGAATAGAAATTGAAGCTTTTTACATTAACAAACAGGTTATTAACCTTCATCTTTGTCTTACACTGTGCCATGTTGGGGCCTTGAACTTGAAAATTGGGCCTGGAAAGTAATTGAAAAGTCCTTGAACTCCACTTTTGCTGCATGTAGTAATGTCACTCTTTTACTGAAACAACATGTAGTAACAGAGTATTTCCACAGTGTGGTACTTGATAAATGATCTGAATACTTCCTCCTTCCACGGCTGCTCTGGCTGATGATTCTTTCCCATAAAATGCTCCTGATGTCTCTTCATGTCTCCGTCCAGCTCGGCCATCTGTGTGACCCTCTGTCTGTCTGTCTGTCTGTCTGTCCGTCCGTCCGTCCGTCCGTCCGTCCGTCAGTCAGTCAGTCTGTCTGTCTGTCTGTCTGTCTGTCTGTCAGTCAGTCAGTCAGTCTGTCTGTCTGTCTGTCTGTCTGTCTGTCAGTCAGTCAGTCAGTCAGTCAGTCTGTCTGTCTGTCTGTCTGTCTGTCTGTCTGTCTGTCAGTCAGTCAGTCAGTCAGTCAGTCAGTCTGTCTGTCTGTCTGTCTGTCTGTCTGTCTGTCTGTCTGTCTGTCTGATGTGTTGGTGCAGTGCAGTCTTTTTACTCCTGTTTCGTTGGTCGTCAGCAGTTTGAACTCTGATCATCCGTCTGTCCTTCAGCCTCTTTACATTCGACTCCTCCGACCATCTGCTGTCACGGACTCAGACTTCACGTCTGCTCTGAAGTGACGCAGGTGTGGAAACGAAACGTTTGAGGCTCCTCAGATGAAACTTCACAGAGGTGCACTGATCCGAACATCTGCAGCAGCAAAACACACAGACAGGCTCCAGCATTACTTTACAGGTTAAGATTTTACAGGTTTAAAGTTTAAACCAGCTGTTCCAACATTTGTGGCAAATTTCTCCATCAGAACTTTGTTCTTCTTTCCTTTGGAGGGGCCCGGCCCCTCAGTTAGGACCCACTGGACTGACTCTAACTGAATATGAAGTATTTGATGCATCAGTATCAGTCACAGGAGGCATTTTACTTTATTTGACTTTTACTTGTACTTATAGTTTGTAGTATTTCTACTTTTACTGACGTTAAATTGATTCTCAGCCTTGGCCCTCTGTCCTGAATTATTACTGCTACATCTGGAGATGCTGAACTTACTGAGTGGATCAGATATCGTCCACGTTATTTCTTTTATCTTCAGATTCAGGCTGCTGATTCGTTATTTTACATTCAAATGATCCTGATCAGTGAGGCAGAAACATTTGAAATCTTTAAATTATCATCGCATCAGTCGTCTGTACCTGAGTCAAAGAATCAGATTTGGGATATTAAGAGAGAAAAAGTTTCAGTTCATCACAAAACGACTTCTGCTGATGCCGAGCTTCATTCTGAGGAATAATTCAAATCCTTCATTCAAGCAGCAACAATAAGATATAAAAATACTCCATTACAAGTGCTCGTTATGCAAACAGACTGACCTCAGCCAGTGTTACATTATCATTTATTAATACATTATTTAATCATTATAACACGTCAGCAGCGTTTAAATGTTGAGTTTGTTTGTTGATCATTTTTATATGTCAAAGATTCATCTGGAAAGTAACTATGATTATTAAATACATAAAGAGGAGTAGAGATGACGTAAATTATTATTTTATATTTACATCATTATTATTGTTGTGGATTTACAGCTGGCTCACTGCTGCCATCTCGTGTTCTGTCGTGCTGGTGCAGTATTTATATATTTATAACATTTTATTATATTTACATTATATAATAAAATGAACAGTCTGTTCTGTCTCTGTCCTCTGGTGTCAGAATATAAAATATATATGATGTAAATATTTAAAGTTCATTTCATTCAGGTCGTAATTATCCCCTCTTCTGCTAACTATGTTTTTATTACGTGTTCATGTGTCAGCGGTGGAAGAGCTTCATGCAGTCTGATGTTCACGTGAGGAGCTGCTGTCAGTCTTCTGTTTTCTTTATTGAAACTTTATTGACAGTCATCGATCATCAGTTGGACACAAACAGTCAGCTGATCACTTCATCACTTTACTTTCGTTTTCGCCTCAGAGTGAAACTGAACTTCAGCTCGTGTGTTTGATCGTCCTCTCCTCGTTTCCATCGATCATTGCTGTAATTAATGATAATTACCTTCAACCTGCTGCTGTGTTTGGTGAGAGGTGAGTGTTTTTTCTACGTCCTGTTGTTATGAATGAAGTTTATGTGCTTACGTAAAGACTTACAGGTTTGACGTCAGTGTGAGCTCTCAGTGTAAAGTCTGTCTGTGTGTGTGTAAATACTGTGAGAGAGAAGGATTCAGATGTTTTAGTACCACTCCGTGAGTACAAGTACACAGGTATGATCAGCTGAATGTAGCTGATACATGTTCATGTTTGTTTCACTTTCACTTCCTGTGTTTTATTTATAATAGTGTATAATAGAGTGTAATCCCACTGTGGTAACATCAACCAGCAGCAGACACAGCAGCAGCTAATATTACTGACTAGTCCAGCAGCAGTCAGCCCAGCTCGGCGTCTGTCTTTCAGCCTTTTATTTCACCAAGCTCTCACCAACCACTAAAAGTCAGTCCCAGATTTACTCTTGTCCGGCGGCTTCTTGCTCGCTCACTCTCTCCTTTTCTCTTCTTAGCTTCCTCCGTCAGCGTCCTCTTCACTCTCTGCTCCTCTGCCATTATGTCCACAGAGGCTGCAGAGCCTGGGTGTGCAGGTCTGGTCCAAATCTCCTTTGCTAACAGCGTCCAACACCAAAGCTAACATTGCTGCAAAGCATGTGAAATATATTGTAGCTGGCCAACGTTAATTTGCTTGCTAACACAGACAAATTTCCAGCTAGCTAACGTATCAAAATCCTGTCTGGGGTGGATAACGTTAGCTAATTAATGCAGACTCCCATAACATTATTGCTAGCAAAACACTATGAGTGAATATGTTAATTATAGCTTACCAAATGAGCAGCTAATGTGATCCATCTTACGTATTGTCCAGCTCCTGTTCTGGCACGACACCAGCTCTGCTCCCCTGCTCTGGGCCTGAAAACCTCCTCGTAACACTCCCCCGGTGCTTTGAGCTCGCGTTCCGGGCAGCCCAGCTAACAAACTGAGCTAACGGCAGCTACAGTTGGCAGCAATTTACTGTACTATAATCAATATTTCCGTTATTACACTCGTGCTATTTATTATTTCATCCTTGCACCATTGCACCAAAAAAGAAAAAAATCCTTGTCTATATTCACAGATATTTATGTATATATATTTACCTATATTCTCCTCCAAAGTTTTTTGTATCAGTCTTGGTGTCAGAATAAAAGCTCACAGTCCTGTCATCTTCTCTGAAACCCCCAGAGATGGCCAAACCGTCCAACCAGCGCAACGACAGCAGCCAGATGAAAGATCTGCTTCAGCCTGAAAAGAGTCATAAGGAAAAACATGAGCATGAAAGAGAGCACAGCAGCAAAGAGAGCTCACATCAGGCCTCCTCCTCCGCCTCATCCTCCACCTGTGCACCCTCCGATACCTCCAGTACCGGGGCTGTAAGTCGCAGACAGACTGAGGACAATTCACCCTCCTCATCTTACACCTGTGCAGGCTGCAAAACCAAGACTCTGAGTTCCTCCTCCGCCTCAGCACCCTCCGATACCGGGGATGTACGTCGTAAACATGCAGAGGTGGATGAATCGCCGTGGACTCAGAGGGATGACCACAGGATTTCATCATGTCCGCTGAGTGATCTGAAGAAACTTCCACAGTGCCACAGGAAGCTGGGACCGCTGAAGATCAGCGCGATGCACACAATTCTCGTAGACGTAAGATTTTATGTAACTTTTCCACCGTGATATTTCCCTAAACTAAGAGTGATGAACTAAGACTGACGACTGATCCGATGATAATCCAAATTAAAAATGTTTCTGGAGTATAAATCACTCTCTGTGCCACATCTCTGTATTCACAAAGTTGATGTTTAATTAATGTTTCTGCTTTGTTTTTTTTCCACCAGGTGAATTTTTTCAACTGTGAAGGAAAACTCGTACCCCAGGACGGGAGAGACGTGTGGCACAGAAACTTTGTGAAAATGCCAAATTCACAGTTGAGCTTCATGATTGTCAAGACTGGATTTACAAAGGTGTGTTTGAGGCACTTCACCTGATCTTTGCTGTCGCATGTTGTTGCTAGCATGTTAGCCAAAGCTCGCTGAGTAGCCCAGCGAGTCGTCAAGCCTCGATAAACCTGACGGGATGATGCAGGGAAGGGTTGAAGGGTTGAAAGTATTTATCCTGCAACAATGACTGAATGCTGTACATTATTCCACTTATTACACGGCTACTCACGAAAGAAATCAATAATAGGACACAAACTATTGATAAAATATGACTTAATTTGTCAGCCAAAGGCTATGATCAGGACTGCGTCCATAGCAGTGCTCTGTTATTCAAGGTTAGGTTGGGTTAAGGGGGTTATCTTGCAAAAATGACGCACTCGCTGTACGTTATCCCCTTAATGCACGGCTACTCACGAAAGAAATCAGTAATATGACACAAAATATGAATTAGAAGAATGAATCTTTTCTGTCCACAGCAACCCACCAAGACGAAGAGGTGGGACGTGATCTCTAAGCAGCTAAGCGGTCTGGCCAAGAAGACAACAGTGAGCGTCAAAGATGTGGAGGTCTGTTGGCAGCCGTGAACTTTTTGTTTGCACATTTCTACACTGATCTGCCTCTAAGGAACTTTAAATGTTCAACCCTTACTGTGTCTCACTAGGAAGCTATCATCAAATGTAACCCGAAGTATAAAGATCAGTGGACCTTCGACGCCCTGTCCGAATTTGTTAAGGTCGGTGTCCATGTGTATTCATTATTGAATCATATCACCGATACTTTAATGATAAGGACTGATCATATTTTCTTTCCAGTGTGTCCCGAAAACAGAAAACTACTTCAACGCGTTGTTTCCAAAGATCGCTGAGTTGGCCTTGAGGCTGCCTGATTATGTGAAGAAGGTATGAAACTTACCGGATCCGGTGACTTCCACGGTTCACTCATACTGTCGATGATTCTGACCAAGTGTTCGTCCACGTTTTCAGACCATCCCGCTGCTTCAGAGCGGACATCCCGCAAGCATCACCCTGTCGCAGGTTCAGATAGCCTGCCTGCTCGCCAACGCATTTTTCTGCACCTTCCCCCACCGCAACACCACGGCTCCTAACGCTGAGTACCACAACTACCCCACCATTAACTTCACCAGGTCAGGAAACAGAGCCAAACGCCACACGTACAAACTCTGTCAGTCCTGTCAATTAACTCTTTAATCCTCATTCTGTGTGCAGTCTGTTTGGAAAGTGGACACCACGGAAGAAAGAAAAGCTGAGGGCCATCATGCATTACTTTAAAGTGGTTACAGATAAGAGTGAGTTGATGCTAAACCGCCTCTTCCTCCCTTAATGTGAGACTTCTCTGTGAAGATCTGTGACTGTTGTTGTTGTTTGCAGACACTAAACCGAGAGGAATGGTGACGTTTGAGCGGCGTTACCTCGGAACTGCAGAGATACCCGACTGGAGAAGGTAAAATGGATCATCTAGAAGTTATGTCATGACACATGGGTGCTTACGGAGACTGACTCACTTCTGGAACCAGCCTCAAGTGGACGTTAGAGGAACTGCACACTTGATTTCCTTGTTGGTGTAAATCTTTGTTTTTCTGTGGTAGCTCTAAGGAGACGATGCCTAAACTTCACGTCACGTCACATGGCACCATCGAGCGGGAAGGTACCGGCATGCTGCAGGTAAGAACTGACCCGAGGCAGCGACGATCCTCGGTTCTTTTAGTCTGTAACTGATCGCATGTCTGTGTGCAGGTGGATTTCGCCTCCAGTTGGATAGGTGGAGGTGTTCTGGGTTCTGGACTGGTTCAAGAGGAGATCCTGTTCCTCTTGAATCCAGAGCTGATTGTATCCCGACTCTTCACTGAGAAACTCGGAGACAACGAGTGTCTGATCATCACAGGTCCGGGGTTCGATTCATGGATTAGTTATTGTTAATCAGCCACGTCCCCAACAAACAAACATCTCTTCTGTCTTTCAGGCTCTCAGCAGTTCAGCCGTTACTCCGGTTTTGGTGACAGCTTCGAGTGGACGGGGCCTCACGTGGATGACCTGAAAAGGTACAACGAGCTCTCACTTTACAAGTCTTAAACTCAGAAGTCTTTGTTTTATTCTCATGAACGCGATCTGATGTTTGCAGAGACGACTGGGCTCGGCTGCAGAGGCAGATCTTAGCCATCGACGCGCTGCACTTCAGACACAGCGGGGAGCAGTACAGCATGATCAAGGTGACACGGGAACTCAACAAGGTGAGCTTTACCTTCACGTGTTGTTGTTTTTATTATTAGAACCCAATAATCATCAAGTCCAAGCTTGTAAATAGAAAATCTGATCTAATTTTATCGTGTCCTTGAAGGCATACTGCGGATTTAAGGCTCACGGGAGCGATGAGCCCGACATCGCCACGGGCAAGTGGGGCTGTGGAGCTTTCAACGGAGACCCTCAGCTCAAAGGTACTTTTTAAAAAAAGATTTTACCCATCATGCATCAGTCTGTGACTCGTCCTGAGCTTTTCCTGCGTGTTCACGTTCAGCCGTGATCCAGCTGATGGCGGCGGCGAAGGCGAAGCGAGGACTCGCCTTCTTCACCTTCGACGACGAAAAACTGACTCGAGACCTGGAGCAGGTTTACAGCCTGCTGGTCAGAGAGGGGATGACCGTCGGTGAGTGTTCACGATACATAAAACAGTTCAAACGTTTTTATAATTTTAGTCTGCTCACGTCCGTCATCGTTCACAGAGAAGCTGTACGGACTTCTGGAGGACTTCTGCGCTGTTCAGCAGATGTCGGGCTCACACGTGGAGCTGTTTGACTTCATCAGGAACACCATCAGACCGTCCAAGAGTCTGCTGTGAGGACGCACTCGTCCCCACGTCTGAGCTCAGTTTGCACTAAAATCTGGTTTGTAGAACAGAAATGAAGATGTTTAATTTTTAGTTTTATTTGGTCGTCAGGGTTAAAGAGAAGATCCACAGCTGGAATGCACCTTAACCATGGACGTAAAATTAACTGTAGAGGTGAGGAGGCATTCAACGGTTAAGGTGTTTTGTGCCTTCAGGCAAATTAAATAAAAGTGATGTAAGTCTGAAGATTTTTCAACTTAAGTTTCCGTTTAGAGTTTCACAAATCTTCCGGAGGGTAAAGGAAGCTCATGAATCCTAAAAATAAGGCTGGTGTATCGGCCCTAACTTAAAACTCCAGTTTTTGCTATTTGGCATTTTATCACTTAAAGTCGCTCTTCAAGTTTTAAAGGTTACTTTTATTTTTTTAGGGCTGAAACATAAAGAGCAGCTCACCGTCAATCTAAACAATCTAATAACAGCAGACGTGACGCGCTTGATGATTAATGTTGTATTTTATTTTCTGCAGCAGCTGAACTCCTCTCGGTACTTTTACTTCAATTCTGGACTTAAGTACAAAGTTGAGGTACTTGTACTTGAATATTTTCTTCCCATAATACTTTCTACTTTTATTAATATGTTATACTTTTTACTTCACTGCTGTTATCTGACAGATTCAGTAACTTAATGAAGATTTTTACTCACGAAACATGAAAAATATACAAGTACAGATGAAACAATGATTTGATTCATTGACTGAGAAAATAACTGTCTCAGCTTATAGAAAACACGGGAAGGCAGCACTAAGCTTGCAGTCAGAACACACACTGAAACACACGAGAGTAATCCTGGTAAATCACTAGAGGAAGTACAAAAGTTTAAGCCACGTTTATTGACTGTACAGATACACGATGATATGATGCAGGAGTCTTGACCTGCAGGTGATCGTGGATGAAACACAGGTGAGCCGTGTTACAGAGGCCTCCAGACCAAACAATCAATGGATTCATGGAGATAAATAATCATTAGCTTCCACCTGAACAACTCCAACAGTAAAATCCTGATTTTACCTGAATGAAGGAGTCACAATCATCCAATGAGGTCAGACAGAAGCGTCACAGAAGACATTTAACTAAGTTCAGTTCATTATAATGTTTGCACTTAAATATTTTTGCTGACGTAGGAGCTCGTTTTAGTTGAAATACTTTCAGACCAGAAACTGTGTAAATATGTTGTAAAATAGTTGCTGAAACACGTGAACAGACTTTGAAAGACACATTACTGAAATGTGAAGTCAGAGGTTCAAACAGTTTTTCACCAGTTTTCAGTCGCATTTTGTGGGCGGTCCTTAAAGGGCGGCTCGATGACACGCTGAGGCCGCCCTGAGCATGCATATGCATTTTACCTGATTTCATAAACCTGTTGATATTTTTAATCACTCAAATTTAGCTGGGTGGTTAATAACACTTTCTTCTTTGATCTGACAAACTCAGAACACACATTTATTCTGACTTTACACTTTCCTTTACTGCCTTTTCTTTGTCTGATGCGCCTGAGAGTCAGAGCTCAGGGCAAACCCTGCTCCTGCTCATAAAGCTTCCTGCTGTGAATAAACTGTAATAATTAAAGTCGACTCAGATTTTGTTTCTGTTCTGTTAAATGAATAAAAAAACAACATATCTCAACAGGAAGTACAATCTTCATTTATTGAAACAACAAAACAAACGATATGAAAATAAATACATCCTTTAAATCTGAGGAGGAATCTCATCATGTCTCCTCAAACTATTGTTGGCATGATTTCTTTATTAAAATAATAAAAAAAAGGTGTGTAATTTCAAGTAATCTGTTACATTTGGCACAAACAGACGTTGAGACGAAGGCAGGACGGTGAGTGAACCACGGAGGAGGAAATAAATATAAATCTGTGAACTGAAGCAGTTTGTGTTGAATGTCGATTACATACACAACCCCGGGTCAGTGTCAGGTCACTGCTGAGCTCAGGTAAAAGTGCAGAAACGGACGTACATCAATGTTTTTATAAAGTTTTACTCGTGTAGTGTGTTTGTGTTAACTCTTTAAAAAATCCCCCAACATTCAATAATTCAGCTGTCGTAACTCGGCCTAAACGTTTCAAACCATCACCGTCTTTTCTCCCGTTCAGTCTCAGGTTAATGTGATCACTAACGCAGCGTTTATTGGAAATTCAAATTCAGTTTGACACTTTGGGAAATTCGCTTTAATGTGCATTAAGTCCCAAATTCTGGTCTGTCAGGTCTGAGTTTACAAAAGCAGGAAATATAAATTTGTTAATGAGTGAATCAGTGAGCTGTTTGGGGGTCTCATGAACTGATGTGGTCAAAGTCAGGCTAGCTGTTTCCCCATGTTTTCAGTCTTTATGCTAAGCTAAGCTAAATTAAGAGTGTTGCTGATCTTATGAAAGGTTTTCAAATCAGGTTTTTAAGACAGACTGCCCTCACGGCTCTTTGCAGATCGGATTTGTTTGTCCGGGCGTCACCAAACCTGCTCAGGTGGTAACCAGTAACTACGTACGCTGGTCATTCCAACGTGGAATCAGCTTTACATGGACAAAAACCTACAACCAAGAGCGGTACGGAGACTCTGTGCGGTCTGCTCTGCTTGTAGCAGTATCTTTCTGTTACATTGGATTCAATGTTGTCGTGTTTTGCTTTTTGAACGACTCATAAGAAAATTTTAAATCCGATCTGAGCGACCAGAACCTCCAGACTGAGACAAATATGACTCCAGACAGCCTCTGAATGTTGAAATCAGCCTGGATCTGCCGTGAAACAGACGCAAATAAGTTTATTTCCCAAAATGTTGAACTGTTCCTTTAAATGTGAGCATTATTTTTCCTCCATTCGTCTGAATTCATCTGCCACAGATCAATAAAGTTCATCAGCTGATTGCATACAGTCAGATTCGGGATGTGCGGAGCAGGGTGACGTTATTTTTTATAATTAAACTAAAAGCAAATGAAACTCTTTGTCTCACAAATTAATTTAATACATTCAATGCAGCTTCACTCACATTTTCTTTCTTTAATTGGTGTCCATCACTGTGAACACGAGGTTTCATGGTAACAGTGTTAGAAGTCATTGTGCGTTTGGTTACTGATATGTAAATATGTCGAGGAGAAACACATCA
The DNA here is from genome assembly GCA_028641955.1 of Protonibea diacanthus. Lineage (NCBI taxonomy): Eukaryota > Metazoa > Chordata > Actinopteri > Sciaenidae > Protonibea > Protonibea diacanthus. Next base: position 1,535,198 of record CM053991.1, read on the forward strand.
GTGCAAAAAGATAAAGCCAGTCTGGAGAGAGAGAGTCTGGATCTGAGGAGGCGGTTAGAGTTTTCCTGAGAACGCGCCCAGATCGAAGGCCGTGTCCAGTAAACGCTGCAGCTCCATGAGGTGAGTCTGTTTGTTCCCTGTGGCCGGAGCTGCTGCCGGCTCACGACCGGCATACCTGCAAACACACACACACACACACACACACAGGTGAGCGTTCACACACTCACAGCTCGGAGTCGTCACTGAATTCATTTTGTAACCAACGAACTCACCAGACGGGGCGGGTATGTTTGATGGTGCTGCGGATGCGAGGCTTGATGTAGTCGTAGTAGCCCTGGTTCTTGTGCTCCTCCTGACACCAGACCAGATCGGCATTCACGTAACGATCAGTCTCGGCTTTCACCAGATCGAACGGGAACGGAGAGAGCTGAAACGAGAAAACCTGACGTTGATATGGAGGCTTCAGGGGACGGAAACAGGAAGACTGCAGTTCCTCTAACGTCCTCATGTTCAAATGTCCACGTATTTACGATGAACCTCCAAAACACTCTTCACGCTGATGTTACCTGTTCGATGCGGACGACAGCCACGGTGTCGTCCATCCCTCTGTTCTTGCGTTCCCGGGTCAGCTCGTAGTAGATCTTTCCGGTGCAGAAAACGACTCTCTTCACCTTCTCTGGGCCGGCGGCTGCAGGCCCGTCGTCTGGGATTAAACGCTTGAAGTGTGTGGCTGCAGGATGACAAACAAACACACAAACTCTCAACAACACAGAGAGAAACTCTCAGATACTCCACCTGAGCGGAGGTTTGTGTTTCTGCTCACCTGGCAGCATGTCGTCGAAGCTGGACTTGGCCTCAGGATGACGCAGCAGCGATTTGGGAGTAAAAACTATGAGCTGAGGTAAAGAGACAAAGAGAGAGAGAGAGCACGCTCAGTGATTCGAATCTTCTCCAGCGTTGAGTCACGTTATCGTGGCGGTGTCGTACTCACAGGCTTCCTGAAGGGCTGCAGGATCTGTCTGCGCAGGACGTGGAAGTAGTTTGCAGGAGTGGAGCAGTTCACGACGATCCAGTTACAGTCGTACAGCTGACGCACGGCGAAGTCCTCCGTAAGTTTCTGACAGAGAGTTCAGAGTTAGTGTTTGTCTCTGGAGGAGAGTCACGCTCGGAACTTTGGAAACAGTTTCTATGTGGTAAACAGGAAGTATAAAACGTGACGGATCATAGGCATGTTTTGGATTTTATGGATGTTTATTTGCGCCTTGTTGTGGCTCAAACTCACAGGGCAAACATCAGGATCATCATTGCACATCTGCAGAAACCTTTCAGGCCGGGCGGACGAGTGCTCTGGACCCTGACGAAGGAAGAAATCAAGAATAAGTTCGACGTCGTTAACAGATGAGGACGTTAAGGCTCATCGGGTGTCTTGGTTGGTTCGTACCATCCCCTCCATGCCGTGAGGAAGCAGCAGCACGATGCCGTTCTGTCGGACCCACTTGGCCTGACCGGAGCTGATGAACTGGTCGATGATGCACTGAGCCGTGTTGTGAAAGTCTCCGAACTGGGCCTCCCACAGAACCAGCGCGTTGGGGCTGGCCATGGCGAAGCCTAACTCAAATCCTGCACACAGAAGAAGAAAGCAGAGCGGGTTCAGTGACAGCAGAGCATTTTTTAAACATTACGTGACGTCTCATGAAACATGTTTGTGAAATCACGAAGCTTTCATTCATAATTCAGTCAGGATATTTTGTCCCAGTTCCAAAAACTACGTTACATTTCTTTGAGGCGTTACAGCTAAAAAAAGGCGTTCATGGAGAGTTTGTGTGCATCACTGACCGAGCACTCCGTACTCAGACAGAGAGCTGTTGCAGACGGTGTACGGCGCCTGATCGGGGGAGACGTGGTTCATCGGGATGCAGATCCTCTTATCGACGTTCTGGTCGTGAAGGACGTGGTGTCGATGGCTGTGAAGCAAATCCATGAGAATAGAAGTTCAGGAGGAAACATCACTTCTACTTTCACACACACCTCTCCAGAACACTCGAACAGTCAGCTTCTACCTGAATGTGCCTCTCTCCACGTCCTGTCCGCTGAGGCGTACGTGGATCCCGTCTTTCAGCAGAGATCCGAAGGCCATGTACTCCCCGAGAGCCCAGTCGCACACTCGCTGGCTCACCATGTTTGCACGGCCCTTTAGGATGCGGCTCAAGCCTAAAACGTGGACACACACAGCAGGAGTTCAGATTAAAAAGAGTGACGGCACCTTCAGAGGACGTCGTAGACGCAGGAGGGCAGCAGGCGTCACCTCCGTGTATGGTGAAGTTCTCCACCGGGACAGAGGCGGCGATCTTTCCAATATGGCCGAGCTCTTCTTCACTGATTCCAGTCGGAGGGCAGCTCATCGTCTTCGGCTGTCCCTCCAGTGTGAAGAAATCTACAGACAGACAGACGGACAGACGGACAGACGGACAGACGTGTTACAGCTCCAGACTTTGTGCCGTGATGAATATTCATCAAGCGGGTCAAAGAACGAGCCTCCTACCGGGCCACGGTGAGTCCAGCCAGTGTTTGATGTGAAGGATCTTCTCGTCTTTGGAGCGGTTGTAAGCCTCCTCACAGATTCTGTCGTATGTTGAGACTTCCTCCTGAAAGAGACGAGAGCCGAATGATCAACAACACGAGTGCTGATCCTTTTTTAAACTTACACACACACATAAATGTTTATGTCCATTAGGAAACACTGACAGGGTCAAACACCTGCGTCTCTCCTCACATGCATTATAAATGTATTAATCACGTCTCTGTCGTGTTTCCATTTCCTGCCTGTCAGACAGACGTTTGTTCGTCTGCATCTTTTGCTCTGTGTCGGACGTTCGAACACCTTTTTCATCCGCATTGCTGAGATGCTCCATTATGTTTCCGAGCAGAGACGTCTGTCAGTGACAGCCTGACAATGAAACCTGTTTTTCTTCTTCTCTCATCCTGCACAATCACTGAAGCTTTCTTCTGTGATGAGGACACGTCGACCTCTAATCATTGGCTTAACCAGATAAAACTGCAACACTCACAGGAAGAACCAGCTACTGAAAGTGACTCCATCCTGAGTTCGGAGCGGTTTCAGGTTGTTTTACCTCGTACTCCTGCGCCGTGATGACTCCCTCAGCGATGACTTTTTCGGCAAACTTCTTCAGGACTCCTTTCTGCTTCTTGATCTGCTTGTACATGAGCGGCTGGGTGAACATGGGCTCATCCATCTCGTTGTGGCCGTTTCGTCTGTAACACACCTGAAAGCGAGGAGGCAAAGGTTTCTCGTCACGTTCACATCTGTCTGCATTAATTTATGATGCTGCAGGTCTGACTGAATCGAGCCTGTTGGCCTGAAGGTGGCAGTGTCAGAACTGCTCGTCAGCCTAAAAGTCTGAACGCAGCAGCTGAATAAATCATTGTGGTTTGAGTTTCTTGTTTAGTGTTTCCTGTTTTATCTTGAAAGTCTTCCCTCTCATGTCTCGTGTTCTTTGTTGAGTTTCCCAACAGTTTTGATTGTCTGTTCAGGCCTTCTTAGACCCGTCTCTGTCTCTATCTAGTTTCTAAGAAGCTGGAGCTGATCCAGTAAATTCTAGATGATTAAAATGTCTTCAAAGACATAAACTGCCTGAGATAAGTCATAAAGACCTCCACCTGCTGCACACTCACCAGGTCTATGACCACGTCTTTATGGAACGTGTTCCTCCACTCGGCTGCGACCTTGCACACATACATGACGGCCTCCGGGTCGTCAGCATTGACGTGAAAGATGGGAGCGTTGACGACTCGTGCGACATCGGTGGGATAAGGAGATGATCGCGCCATCCTGGGATCTGTGGTGAAACCGATCTGTGTCGACGAGAGAGAGAGTGAGAGAGAGCTCAGTCTGAAGAGCGAGGCTCAAACGTTGAAGTCATTTATACTGAAAGACGTGAACACGCCTGCATGCTAACTCCTGGTACCTGGTTGTTGACCACCACGTGTATGGTGCCGTGTGTGGTGTAGGACGGCAGGTCAGACAGGTGGAACGTCTCGTAAACGACGCCCTGGCCTGCGAATGCAGCATCACCGTGAAGCAGGATGGACATCACCTGTGAAATCAGTTCATCGGGTCACAAACTTTGTTCTTCCCCACACACAGCATGTTCAGATAAACCCACACTCCGCGTACCCTCTTGCCCTCGGTGTCTCCGCAGTAGAACTGCTCAGCTTTGGTCTTCCCCTGGACCACCGGGTCCACTGCCTCCAGGTGGGACGGGTTCGCCATCAGCGACATGGTGATGTACCTGTCGCTGACCCGGTTCATCCTCTTGTGATACATACCCAGGTGATATTTGACATCACCAGAACCCTGAGAGCAGAACGGCAGGAAGATGAAAGATGATAAAAACTCTCAAGCCTGAACAGTAAATATGAAGCTACAACAAGGAGATAAGTAGGTTAGCTTAGCATAAAGAAACGGGGAAGCAACTAACCTGGCACCTCTTAAACTTACTAAGTAAGACATTATATGAGTTCAAGTATCTCTGGGTCTCATTCACAAATTACAAGGAAACTGAAGTGTGAGACAGACCGGCAGGTTGCTGCGGTTGCATCTGCAGTACTACCTGGACCAAAGCTCTTGATTTTCAGGTCCATCTACGTACCAACTCTGACCTATGGTCAGATACAAGCAGCCGAAATAAATTTGGCGGGGCAGACCCAGAACCTGCCGGAGGGACTATACAGCCAATCTGGCCTGGGAACGCCTCTGGATCCCCCAGGAGGAGCGCCGTGCTAAACCTGCTGCCACTGCGACCCGAGCCCGGATGGATATGTGCTGGAGCTACAGAATTTTTTGGCCTCTTTGACTCCCTTCCCTTCAGATTTGTACGATTAAACAAAACAAGCTGTAATGTGTTAATTAGTGAGTTTTAGAGGTGCTGTCTTTTAACCTTTGGAGCGAGCCAGGCTAGCTGTTTCCCTGTTTCCACCCTTTATGCTTGGCTAAGCTAATTTCCTGCTGGCTTGCAGCCTCACAGCCACTGAAGCCACTTTAATAAAAAAAAATGTTCTCTGGTCTCAGCAGTTAATGTTCAAACCTCATCTGCAGCCTCCAGCTTAGAGTCGAACTGGCAGAAGATCTGCTCCAGCTCCTTCCGGATCACGTTAGCCAGCACATTGAGCCGGCCTCTGAAGATGGAAGACGTGTCAGGAAGGAAATATTCAGACTTTTTTTTAATTTCATGGCTTCATGTCAGCACTGAGTTTATTAGAGACATGGTGTGTTAGATTATTGATACCCATCATGCATCAAATTCATAATGTGCAAAAATAAATCTTGGTGCTGAAGCCACACGCTCTAACTATCAACACCTGAAGAAATGACCACATAACAATTACAAAGAAATCCTCAAATACAGATAAAGTGAAATATAAATACTTCCATTGCCTTTATCAAGTTAAGACTAAAAAAATTAAGCAATATTATACGACAGGGTGTGCTTTAACATCATTATAGGCATTTCAGTGACGCGGTCAGTGTCAGTGAAGTGCGATTATACAACAATTACCAACTTAAATAAAATATATAATCAAAAGATATTCATGTTTTGGGGCAATTTACTCTCAACACACCATTAACGAGGTGCACACCTGTATTAACGAGGTACACAGCTGTATTAACAAGGTACACACCTGTATTAACGAAGTACACACCTGTATTAACGAAGTACACACCTGTATTAACAAGGTACACACCTGTATTAACGAGGTACACACCTGTATTAACGAAGTGCACACCTGTATTAACAAGGTACACACCTGTATTAACGAAGTACACACCTGTATTACAAGGTACACACCTGTATTAACGAGGTACACACCTGTATTAACGAGGTACACACTTGTATTAACAAGGTAAACACCTGTATTAACGAGGTACACACCTGTATTAACAAGGTACACACCTGTATTAACAAGGTACACACCTGTCTAAATTCTAAATGTCTAGTTGACCAATCAGATTGCTCGGTCGGACCTACTTGTTGTATAACTGAATATAATGTTTGATGAACGTTGTACAAAGTCAGTGAAGACGTAATGAGTGCTCACCTGTGAGGCATCCCCATGATCACGCTCTCCACTCCGCTCTGACTCGACATGTCGATGATGGTCTTGAGGGCCGGGATGAGCGACTCGCAGCCTTCCAGACCGAACCGTTTCTCTGAAGACCACTTCCTCTGGAGAAACTCCTCGAACCTGCGAACAGGTGGTGGTGCTGCTGTTTCACATTGCAGCTCAGAACATCTAGACCTCCCCCCTACCCCAGACTCAGAAAAACATTTCACCACCCTCCAGCTGCTGCAGCAGTTAATTACTGAGGTGTGTTGAGGAATGTGACAGACCTTGTGGATCGAATCATTCGGGCTAACAGAGTCCTCTTCTCCTCCAGACTGAACTGCATGATTCCTGGTGTCTCAAACTTCTGTCTGATCCACTGGCACTGCTCCACGTCGTTAATGAACATGAACTCCACACCAATGTGCTGACAGTACGCCATCTGGAAGAGAGAGGGAAAGGTTTAGGTTTCAATCTTAGCCATCGTGTTCAGCTGTGTCGACAGATCAGGGATGGATTTTAGATTCTACATTTTACTGACCATCATCAGCCTCACAGTTTTGGAATTGATTTTAAGACATTATTGTCATGGCCCCTGTGTGTAACTCGAGCTCCTCTGTCAGAAATCTTTTATCAGTTCCAGACTTATTTGTTTATGAAGCTCAAAATAACCCACCACATTCTTTTATCTGTCATTAAGGCTGCAACTAATGATTATTTTCTCTATTGATTAGCCTGTTGATCATTTGCAATAATGATTAGTTGTTTGTCTGTTTAAAGTTGCAAAATGGGTAAAAGGTTCCTTGCAGAACTGATAAAGGTTCCCCCCATGGCATCGTGATGATGAACCACTTCAGGCTCTAACTCAAACCTTTATTTTGAAGGATGACACGATTGATTAATTGTTGCAGGTCTATCTGAGATTATTTTTCATTTTATGCTCCAACAGGAGCTCATCATCCACTTCCTCTCTTTCAGATGTTCCTGCATCTTGATTAAAGTCGGAGTAAACTTTGTTTTCTTCACAACTTTATTTTAAACCTGTTTTGTGAAACACGTTTCTCTGCATGAAAGGTGACAAGGAAGGAGAGGAGGGAGGATACGAGAGCCGACGATCGATCCATTTCAAAGTACTTTACCTCGAGGCGGCGTATAATTTCTCTGAGAGGCAAAGCGCTCTCGTTGCCGCCGATGAAAGTGGTGGTGGGAAGCCGGAACACTTTGTCCAAGTCGGATTCAGAAAGCCCGTAAAGACCTGTTTGTGAAGAACATGAGGAACAATCTGTCAAAAACAAGCACGGGCAGGCACAAAGCAGGTTAAGATAGGGTGGGCGATGAAAGAAAGAGAAACAGAAGAGGAGTGATGAAAAAAGAAGGGTGATGCAGACACCACTGAATTCAAGACACAACGACCGGAGCCACCGAGCTTCACAACGTCCATTCCTTATACTGTTTACGGTCAATCACCCCCATTTGTGTGTAACCCTGGACCACTCTGAGGAACATTTTGGTGCTCAATTTCATCTTCTGAACAAGCTGAGCTTCATTTGTCAGAACCCCGAGGCTGCAGACTAACCAGCCAAACAAGACCATGCAAGTCCTCCTTCGATAACTGCCACATGGTCTCCAGTGGTCTTTCCAACAGCTGTAATTTACAGAGCTACAAGATGAACATTTTATTCTTAAAGTTGACGTGTTAGAAGCAGGAAAATTAATTTATTATATCATATTATGTGTTTTTTTCTGTTCTATTCTCATGATTATTGTTCTCACTCTTCTTTTATTGTCTTGCTTTTGTTTGCCCTCAGCGCTCTCTGTTGTATGTTAGCTGTTAGCTGTGGACCTTACATCGCCATGGCATCAACTGATGAGCATCCTTTAAATAAGAAAGTAACACACAGAGAAGCAGCTGAAAACTGGAGCGGTCTTATCTAAAGCATGTGATGTTCTGCCCCAAGTGATAAGAAAACACGGAGTGGTGGAGGGGAGGGTTGTATCTACGTCCCTGTTTGTCCATCTCCGTCAGCAAATTAGTGCATGTGCTGAGGACAGGGCGTTTTTCAATCCAATACAGCAGAGTCAGCTCTCTGCGTTACATAAGGGATCTTTAGACTTTCCTCTGTGAACCATAAAAACACACAAGGGGCTTCTTTTGATCATTCAAAGTAGAGACAGAATGATCCGACACAGTCATCAACTGTCTGCCTTACAATCTAATCACAGTCACATTTTAATGACGAGGGCCTGATAAGCCTGGATGAGTCCTGTTTGACCCCACGGGCTGCTGGGTAAAGGTTAGCAGCATGACAAACCACAGCAGCCTATTAGCACGTTTAATATTAAACAGCAGAGCATCACTAATAGAGCACACCGACGATCTTCACAATGAGAGAGCTCTGGAGGCATGGAGGCACAAACACACATGCATGTAAGTATCATACAGGCTTCTCATTTATTCTTTCAGGCTGATTTGGACCCCGACACCGACCTATTGTTCGACCTCTGTGAACATCCAGGACAAAGCAGCAGCACGGCGAACCTGAACAATAACACTATTAACCATGGAAACATCCTATTACAGCTCATAACAATCACCTGTTTTTGAACTCAGAGGCCCAACCCTTTGACATCAGGCACAATGAGAGCACACACACACACACACACACACACACACACACACACACACACACACACACACACACTCACTCATGTTACAATTTGCTCTAACTCTTTGCACCGTTTGCCACAAAACTGACATGTCAATGTTTAGTTAACACAGTAAAGACACTGAGCAAACAGAGACAACATGAGACAACTGAACTCAAACTAAAGAGTCAATAAAGATTCTGATATAATTTATAATGTCAGATTACTTAAAACTAAACATTTAGTTTAACTACATTTGACTGTAGCTTGTTGGTATTTTAGCTTCAAGTAGTTAAATTACATTTCTGTTGTTTTTCTATGTTGTTCATAAAATGGTTCTGAGTTGACTTTGTTTTTGTTTCAGCTCAGGTAAGTGTTAAATAACTGGAAACTTCCCCAGCACGACTGTCAGGAGTATAAAGTGTGCTAACAACCGTAAATCGTCCTGTCTTATCTTGTTTCCTCAGAAACTACTTTGCTATACAGTACGTGCTGATAAGAACAACAGGGTGCTCATGTGCAAGACAAACATGACTTATTGAGGATGAATAAACACATTAAATTTACTGTATTTATTTAGTGTAGTATATCTTATTTATTCAGTGTGTTCATATTAATTCATACAGTGATATTTCTTCATAATTCACCCTTTCAATACACTTTATATATTTTATATGCATACATATTTTATTTATGACTCCAGTTTATTTACTTTCTTCATCTTATTTTATCTTCTGTGTCTTACACTCTACCTGATGCTTATACTGAGCTGACCTGATCATTGTACCTGTGCTAACCTACCTATGACAAATAAAACTGAGGCTAACAAACAGGTAAAATACTTTCAGACGTGAATAAAAATGAACAAAACTAAGCGTCTGCAGCAGCCGTGCTAGCTGCTCGGTGAGGCTGTACTTTGGCACGGCAGTGCTTTGAGCTAACATCAGCATGCCGACACGCTCACTATCTCTCCTCAATCTGTCTACAGCTCTCAAACTAACAACCATAAAGCATGTCGTCTTATCTTGGTTCCTCGGTAACAATAAGTGTTTATAAGAGTGACAGGGTGTGAAATGAAGTCACAGATCAAAGAGAAATAAACTGACGATCAAATATAGTAAACAAGACGTTATAATCAGGCACATTGTACAAGGACTTTATGTGTTGTGCCTAATGACTTTATTAATGGATAATGAACTGTTTGTTAATCATTTAGATTTAAGTAATAAGTATCAATAAAAACAACTTTTAGGGTGGCAGGTAAATCTGCAGCTATTTATGTTGGTAAATCATTAACTTCTATTGCTACAATCATATAGTCCCATTTCTAGGCCCATTTGGTGAGCCATCAATAACTACAAAAACTACATCAGACTACAGTAATTAATTATTTTTGACTATTTTACTCATTGATATTTTAGGCAGTGTACATTTCTCTGAAATTAACATTAATAGATGAGAGTAAAGAAGTTCTTTAAGATGGGATGTGAGCGCTTTGCAAGCTTACGAGCAATTTCTTCCTAGTCAATAGCTCCTAGTAATCTACTGCCTGCCCTCCTCACCCAGTTTATTGTGGGAGGTGATGATACGAGAGGGGGTGGTCTTCAGGTCGGCAGCCATGATGCCAAGGACCTGCAGTGTATTCCATGCGGGGTGAAGCAAGAAGGTGGGTCAGTGGAAGGAAATAAAAGAGGTGAATGGGAGACCACTCAGGATAAGCATGCGGGAATTGGTGGGTGTGTCACGTAGACAAAGAAATGAAAGGAAGGACACCCAATGAAAGGTGGGGGTGGGAGAAACCAAAGAGATCGAGTGTGTTAAGGATAAAAGGGATCCAAAAACAACATGACAGGAAGCATGAAGGACAGAAACAGAGAGGAAAACATTAGTAAACATTAACACGTGGTTCATATTTCTCACCAACATTCTGGAAACCAACGGTACACGGGGCGTCATCAAAGTCTACACAGCTGATGCCCAGCGGGTCCAACTTTGCAATGTGGTGCCCTCGTACCTGTGCACAAGGAAACACAGGTCAGTTTGTGTCTGACAGGCGAAGCTGATTAGTGTCTGTCTGTAAACTGCTCAACACTTTCCTGTAAGATTCCCCACCAAACGTCCACACGTCAGCACTGAACTACTTTAAACATCATACAGTACATGAACATAAACACCAGCCTGCACCTGTAACTTTACAACGTGTACAACAGAATATGCGAAGACAATCCGTCATCGGTTTGTGGGTTGTTCTTCCTTATCACTTCACTATAGATTATCTTGTTCTGATAGCAGAGGCCAGAAGATAAGTGGCATGTAGTCGCACTGCAGTCACCTTGATACAGTTTGTTCAGGATTACTGCATCCTGAAACACAGTCAGTGTCACTGTCTGACAAAGGTGTGGAGTATTACAAATAAAACCCTACAGGTATTTTCTGTGTGTATGAAGTTTACCTGGTATGCTCGTATGAGTGATTGCACTGCTAGATGATCCGCCACCAGCTTCTCCACATTGGGCTGAGCCCCCACCAGAGCCTGGACATTGGGCAGTCCCTGAGAGGTCCCATTAAGGGGTGGTGGACTCTGGTAGGCCGCACCAGGCGGTGCTCCAGCATTAGCGTTACGGAAAAATATATCCCAAGACTGCAGAGACAAAGAATGACAGGAAATTAATCAACATGTAGCAAATATTATAATTCATTTTTATACAAAAGAGCACCAATGATTGGATGATTATCTCAATTATACGATTATAATATTGATTAGTGTTTCTCTCTTTTGTTTATCTAAAATTCTCCTATACCAACGACTTAAGGTGTTTCTTTTTTGTTGGAAACAAAGCTTCAGGGCTGGGCCCCTCACCCATTGTCTCGCTAATAAAGCCTCATCCCTAAATGCAAATGCAGCGAGTTGTTCTTGTGACAACGTGTACCGTTGCTACCTGAACTTAGCACTTGCTAAGCTGGTGCACCAGGTTTGTTTTGGTTCTGCATGAGGTGTTCTAGTTGTTGTAACTAAAGCTTCATGGTTACAAATCCATGACATCTTAATGCGTGGATAATAATGACATCAGCTAATATGGGAACAATTCATGTCTCTACAAAAATTGGGCCATTTCAAACTATTTCACTGAATAAGTGACACATTTAAGCTGCTGGTTGAAAGTCAGGAAAACTGAAAGGATGACCGCTGTCATCATAATAGCTGTTGACATAAGTGGCGGACTGATTGACAGACTTGCATTAAGTACTTGGCTTATTGCTGTGAGAGGCTTTTAAAATCACAAGTAAAGGAAGCTTCTTCACATCTGCAGCTGCAGTAGGATATCAGCTTACAGATAGAGCATGACATAACATTTTTACCATGACACCATTTGAACAGCTATATAACAAACCAACAGTGTGCTATTACAGGAAGTCCACACAGACTTGATCAAAACCTCATTCCCATTAGTGTGTTCAGTCTGGCATCTACATAACAACTTTCCATCTTCCTCACATGATATTTTTTATGACGGCTCTACAACATAAAAGCACATGTCCAAGAGTTCAATGTTAATCCACTTAATGATGTTTATCAGCTTAATGATTGTAAATCTGAGGTTGTTCTACTTGGCCCACCAAAAGCAATATTTTAAGTTCTAGATAAGCTCGGCAGCCTGGCTTTTACTGAGCCTTTTTAGTACGCTGGAAGATCTTTTGTAAATTGTAAATTGTGGTCTTAATTATGGGGTTGAATTCAAAAGACCTATTCAGTGTTGTTTTGACAAGAAATTATAAGAATTAGGTCAAATCTGACTTGGAGAAACTCCACTGGAATGGAGTCTGTAATTCAATCAAGTCATCTTCTGGTACAAACCTGATTTGTTCCTTTGACAGTGCTTACAGTAGTACCTTTGTGCTATTAAGACTTGTTATTATGGGAGCAATGAGAGCCACCGTGAGTGGTTCCATAACAGAATAACTTTTTCTAGTTATGTCGTGACAGTTAATGGGCATTTCCAGTATTTAGAAATAAAGCAACTTTATGGAAACCAATACAAATACCACTTAAGATTGTACCACTCAGCTTTTTTTGTAATATTCATTAAACAGCCACAACTGTCCACCACTTTAAAACCAGTTAATTATTATTGTTCAGATATATACAGACATTAACATTTCCACTCAATACATTCACAATTTGAGCAGTTTAAAGCACAAAAACAACTCTTGATGACTCCATAAGCTCACAGTAATTTTGGTTTGTTTCCCACAAAGACGTCGCTTGGAAACTTGTCTATATTACAAGAGTTTAAACAATAGTTAAGGATAATCTGGCATTTGCTCTGTCTGGACACCTCAGGTGTTAATAGATACTTCCTTGTCTAGTCATGCCAAGGAATTGCTTTCACTTTTGATTTTCAACTCTTTGGTAGCCCAAAGTTTGACCACTTAAACACTAATAAGGTCACAGTACTTTATAATATTTTGAAATTCATGATTTTGTATGACACTTAAACACATTTTAAACTACTATGTGAATCGACCAATGCAACTGCATTTTTGATGAGAAAACAATGACACTGTTTTTCATTCCATCTGCTCTATCAGTCAGTGTTTGTGCTGTGGTGCTCTACTATTCAAACAAACAGTACTGATAGCATCTATTTGCACCTTTGCCCTACTAAATTTTGGACAGGTATCTATTACCACAGAGTACTCATTTTTTAGGCCCCTCTGGAATAAGGTGAAGGGGCACTCAGAGTAAAGGGACACACATTGAGTGCAAAAGGTTTGGAGCTGGACATAACATCAACTGAACCTGAGCAACAGTTTTGAATGTGAATGTGAAGATGAACATGCGCCTGAAGGCAAACTCAAGTTTCCAAGCGTACATAACACAGTACCTTACCTTGTGCACATTCCTGGGATTCTCCAGCCAAGCATAGTACATCTCTTCCACATAGTTAGAGCTGGTGCCATTAAGAAAAGACTCAGCAGCCACAGATGAATTCAGGCACCTCACGGGCCGAAACGTCCTTAAGCCCCCTTTGATTTCCAATGGTCTGGGCTGTGATAGTCTCTGGGCTGTCTGTGCAGCCGTTAAAGGCCGAAGCCTTGCAACTGTAGTCCTTAAGCGGTGCATGGCTGCAGATCAGCCACAGCTCCTCTTCCCCTACCCTTACTGCAAGGAAAATGCAAAAGCAATGACCCAGACAAAGATACCCTCCAGGCTCCTCAGCAGCTGCAACTCTTGCTCCTCCCGTCTGGCTGAACTGGTAGGGCTGGCTTCTCCACAGCTTCTTACTACACACGGGATCCTGTTGAGTATGAATGTTAAAAGACAAATCTTAGGATGTGGCTATATTTTTGTTATTGTCAACAAATCACACGATAAGACCATTCTGACTTCTCTGCCTGTTTAAACAGAGTCAAAACCCATTGGTTCCTCCTGAAGATGTAAATAAATGTAATTGTCTTTATTTTCATTTTTTAAAAGGCTTAGTAATTTCCTATAAATCTGACGTTCTATTTCAGCATTTCTCAAACATTTTACACTGTGTACCACCTCAGCAAATATGAGGCTCTTCATGTAGCACCATAATGTATCAAAATACGGTAACAGAGGCCGAGTTTATTCAGCTACAGAGGATATTTTTGTTACTGTTGTTGAATCTTGAATCTGAAGATTCTACGAAGAGTGTATTTCATAGAAAGAGATGCTCCTAATCCGCACTTTTAACTTCTAGCTACTTGTGCATGTATGCACACACTATATGATGAACATGACTACACAACAGGTTGATACTGAAACAAAATAAAGAGAAGCAAAAGTTATTTTTAAATCACATAAATTGTATTGTTTTGATAATATATTAATGAATTAATTTCATTAAAAAGAAATTCCTCCATGCACCACTAGAGGCAGGATCACATACCAGCGCTCTTGTGAGTATTGCGGGAAAGTACGTCACCCTCATTTTCTGTAACAAGGAAGACTTCACACATGTCACAATACTTGCTAATAAGGATTCCCAATATGTACTGGTCCATTGTATTTGTGGATGAATAAAAATATAGAATATCACCAGCCGTATTCTTTAATGATGAAAAATGACCCTCGGTGCTGTAACTTTATCTTAGTTCTCAGTATGTCCTGATAAACCTGCACCGTACAGTAGGTCCCGTACATCCTAAATATAGCTAGACCGCTATATGGAGCTCGTAACCATAAAATCTGGGTACAGTACACCCCAAACTCCACATGACATTACACTGACTAACATCAAATCCATCTGGACTAACTTCAACCTCAACATGTAGCCTAAACTAAAGTTTTTAATGTTTTACTTTAGCACCGTGTCCCCACAAGTGACGCTGTGATACAGATTAATGTCCCCACAACGCCGGTTCGCCAACACACACGCACACATATATACCAACGGTCAGCGCTCGAGCGCACTGTTTTTTTTAAAAACTCCGGCAAAGTCACGTGCAGACTCTCTGACAGCACGCGGTCAGTTAAAACGTCTCAGAAGTTCATTACCTTTTTTTTTTGTTGTTGTTGTTCCCGCAGACTTGACCGCTTTCCCCCGCAGCCTCCCGTGCGGTAAACGAGGAGCAAAGTCAGCGCGAGCTGGATGCGGTATGTGTGTGTGTGTGTGTGTGTGTGTGCGTGTCCAAAACAAAAGTGACTGCAGCAGCAGAGGAGGAGGGGAGGGGGGAGGGGAGGGGAGGGGAGGGGGGAGGTGCGTCGCTGAGTCGCGCGCTCGGGCACTGTCTACACGCTGGTGCTGAACAGCGTCACCCCGCCACGTGGTGACGTCAGCACATAAAAACAGCGGTATTGCATCAGAAAAACGTTAAAAAGAGTTTCACATTATTTAACCATTTGCCTTTAATGCATTGTAACGTGTTTAAAATCAGATATAAATTAATTTTTAGGTGTTAAAGTAAGTGCATAAAAAAGGGAAGGCCACTTTATCTCCATATCCTGCTGGCACTGGTTTATATGTTGATGTATGTTAATGTAATTGGTGTTTAGGCAGCACATCTTTTCTAATGATGCTAATGAAGTCTTTGTGATGCTAAAGGAGGGTGCCCACATATTCACAGTGAACTTGTTTGACCTGTTGAGACTGTTGATTTACATCTCTGAGCAGCGGTGATGCAGGGAGTACTTAAATGTAGAAATTTCATACTGTAAATACTCAACAAGTAAAAGTCCTGCATTAAAGTAAGTGACAGTCCAGAAACACTACCAGCAAAATAAAGGTTAACAAACCAAAGTTATGTTTGCATTCAGATGCCACTAAATCCTACAAACTGTTCCTTTAACCTAAAGATAAATGGAGCAGAAGCATAAAGAAGTTGTACTTATATTACAGTACAGGAGTAAATATACTGTCCATTACTGCTGTAAGAAGTACTATTTTTTCCATATAATGTTGTGGAGTAGAAGTATTTCGAAATATTAAGATGATTGCTCTAAACTATAAATGACGTTAATCCTTAATATAATTTGAACAGGTTGAACAGAGACCAAAACTGTTTTTTGTACCAGGCTGTAAACATGTTTGTTTCTGCTGTGAAGTTGGACATTTGAACATGGGGACTTATGGAGACTGACTCACTTCTGTGGATGTTTGGGGAACTGCCCTGTGTGAACCACTTCATTTTCTTTTCTTGTAAATGAAGATACAGCTCAGAGCAAAACAACATTTTATCACGGTGTTAAGTAAACATAAGTTTGCCCCACCAGATCAGACTCAGATACCTTTGTACTCCAAGTGTCATGATTCATTCCAATCCAACTTGTCTGATTTGTTACCTGTTGTTCTTGCACTGTACGTACTTTCATAAGTTCTGGATTGCTGCCAGATGTACTTCATTTGTGGGACTATGCTGAACAGAGCAATAAATATCAACCTTTGCCCTCACACTGATTATGTAAAGGGCAAGTTAATGAACTTTCCATCCTGACGATGATAACGTAACTACTCTGACTGATTCCTGTGCAGTGGTGGAGGATAAACTCAGATGTTACTTAAATAAAACTTATCATACATGTTTCAAGTAAACTCTGAATTATGAAATATACAAATACAATATTTTTTCTGAAATGCAGTATTAGAAATTAAGTACATTCACGGCAGTATTACACCTTTTTTAGGTACTTGTATTTAACTTGATAAATCATAATGTATTTTTATAAAACTTTATAAAACTTATAAAATAAAACTTCTAAGACATGGAGACTGTGGTATCTAACTTCTCATACATCTGGATACAAACTTGACACAACCACAGTGAAACTACTCCTCAATGGTATGTGGTATGCTACGTGTAATACACAACCTCCCTCTAGTGGTACATGAAGAATAAACATTTAAATTTTAAAAACATATTATATATCAAAATACTACAACATTTCAAATGAAAGTAACATCGGAATGTAATTTAAAACAAGTTTTTCATGTCCTGTAATATTTAGTTTCAATATCAGCCTGATGCTTGGTCTGTTCATGCACGTAACATGCACATATGTCACAGGTTAGTAAAACCTGTCATATATTTAATGCAATATTGTGTTTTCATGGTGCACACGGACACATTCACAGCTAATTTAAAGTCTGACTGTTCCTTAAACCCACTCACTCCTTTTATTGATCCCTGAGCTGGTTAAACTCTGCCCTCTGGTTAGTAGTGAACAACTGACTAGATTACACTGAACAACCAATGAAATCGCACAGTGAAATCTCTCTCTCACCGCACACACACACACACACACACACACACACACGCACACACACATCACTCCCTCACTATGCTCTGTGGCTGTGAGTGGAGATAAGAGGCAGGAGTGAGGTGCTCTCTGCATTGTCATTTTATTGGTTCACACACTGATTACATCTGATCACATTTTAATATTGATAAGACTCGGAATGCACACCAGAGGAATCATCATCATCATCATCATCGTCACCACTGTCAGTATCTGTATGATAAATTTAAAAAAGAAAGCTTCTACATACACTCACGTTCTCTCACTGTTACTCAGTCGTCTGCTGATCATGAGGCTCTTCTGAAACAGTTCAAACTGTGTTAACGTGACACCTCGGCCAAAGTCTAATTAACGGAATAAAGAGTGTTTGCCAAAGGGGACGATTACTTAATACTAATCCTGTTAAAGCACGGATGCTGTCAGGGTTTAGACTGGACAGGGAGGAGGACCGTTGGTTTTGGCTTCACGCCTGATTTGAGTTTCATTGTACAAACGTTCAAAATAAACTCTGACAGTGACTCAAACTTGCAGTATTTGAAGATGGTTTGGGCTCAATTTGCAATGTCCAAAACAGTTAATTTTCCTCGTTGGATATTTTATTTCAGTGTTTCTCAAACTTTACACTGTATAATTTACCACCATAACAAACTCTAAAAACAACAGCGTAAGCCGACCCTGTCAGACAGACATCCTTCATTGTTGACTGTTGCTGAATCCTGAATGGAATCAGTTCAAGAACCAGAACCACCTCAGTGATCACATATTGAGTCAGATTTACAGTAATTCTCTGTGGTTAGATGTTGGCGCACTCTTGAGGACAGGTTGGTGAATTATCACAAAGCTGAAAACTGTTTCTCGGGTGTTTTGGAGATGCATGTTGGACGTGTATATTGAACCAAATAAATGACTATATGTCCCCAGTATCAGTGCTTTGTTTACAGTAGATTTCTATATTTTAATGTGGAGAAAAATAGTATTTTAAAAATGAAAATAATCTAAATTCAGACTCTGATGTGAAATCTGACATTTTCTTCAGTCCGGTCGACTCTAAAAACAATTAAAATATTAAATTGGTTCTTGGATTTCTGTCTTTAATACGTTAAAGAGCCATTCTAAAACTGATCTTCTAAAACTGATCTTGGATCCAGCAGTTTTCTTCAAAAGGCATATTCTGTCATGATCCTCACACACTACACTATCATAGTAACACAAAAATTTAAAGTTTATGCACTTACAAAGCCCAGAAAATAGAGGCAATAGATTATAGCTCACCAACAGTTCAGTCCAAAATAAAAGAGAAAAATGAACAAAATGCACGATAACACCCAACGTACCAATGTTATTAACTTGGAATATCATGCAATTAAATACCAGCTACAGCATATTTGTAGTTAAGTCACCACGACGAAACTGGAAATTTACATAAACAGCATGATACTATAATTTCACCCATTGTCATAACTCCAGTAGTTAACTTGCAATGTTCAGTACATAGAGAATCAATTAAGAACGACAGTAATATCTTAGCATGCTTGCATGGTTTTCACTGTCTCACAGAGCGGCTCAGAGGGGTCCGGCGAACAAAACGGAGGCGTCGGTTCGGGGTCAACTACACTCCAGAGAAAGAGGCGAGGCGGGGGGGAAAAAACAACAACCAAAACAAAAAGCTCCATTGAATATCAAAACAAAAGGGATAATTAAATACACCCACCGGTGTCTCTCTGTGACACACGTGGTACTGTTTGTTCGTTTCACACAGGCAGCCTTAGTCGTGCAGAAAAATAACAGCCACTGGAACACAGGTAAGAGTCATGCTTGTCATTAAAAAAGAAGATACCAGAAGAAGAGGTTTAAAAGGACTAAGAAATATACTGTACAGTTGAAAGAGCACAACAACAGACTGCAGCCATAGTAATACTAGAAGTAAGTAACAATAACTTTATGCTTGAGGAGGAGTAAAAGGGGAAATCAACAGGAGAACGCCACGCTGGAGGCTTCGCCACAGAATCAAGGAGACAAGGACAGGTGTTGTCCAGGTGTGCTGCTGCGGGCTAAAGAGTTTCCTTTTTTTATTTTTTGGCTGATTCGCCCTCTGCTGTAGCGCGGGTGGGGTTTTGGCGATGGGAGCGTCGGCGTTACTGTCTGTGTTTTGAGGTTGTAGAGAGACAAAAAGAGAGAGAAAGAAGAGCGAGGTGGGTGTGCAGGGTGCAGGAGAACCACCGTGATCCAGGACTCTTTAGACTCCTTTAAGCCACCCTCCATCCACCTGTACCTCTCTCTCGGCGCTGATTCGCTCTTTTAGATTATCCACAAGATCCTTCTGTGCTCCTCACCAGGCTGATATACCTAAAAAGAGAGGAGACTCACAGATATCACCATAAGAAAGCCACCATAAGAAGTTCAAGAAGCACATAAACATGTTTTTGCATAGAGTATCTCACCAATGACCTTGATTATATACACTTGAGCAACAGGATTCATTTGGAGTGTGTTTGTGTTTGTTGTATCTAAGTCCAGTATTCACTCTCTTTTAGCTTGTTTTTGGTCTCCACCAACAAAAGAAAGAAAGTAGACAAATAGTGACGTTTTTCAGACATAAAACCTGCTGACTGGACTGGAAACAAGCTGTAAGTCCAACACTGACTCATTCTCACTGGAAACAGTTTCTAACTTGTTACCTAACAGCTGCTATTAGCACATCCAGTAGATATGAAGCAACATTAATTCCCGATTTACCCTTGAGCGTGACCGTTGGTGTTTGTGTGTAACTGAGTTGGTGAACCAGCGTTGTGGGGATATTAGTCTGTTTCATCACTTGTGGGGACCCAATGTTAAAGTAAATCATCAAGAAAGCAAATTATTGAATTGAACTGTTTCCAGAAATTACACTTTTTTGAATTTGAGTTTATTTATTGTAGATTTTTTAAATCTTGTATACATGTCGTGTATTTCTGTACCTCATCCCTGCAGCGGGGCAGCAGGAGCTCCTGAGCAGTGGAAGTGGACGTTTTGCCACCGGCTTTCCCTGCGGTGCCATACTCTGGTCTCTTCTGATTGGCTGGAGCGGGGACGTCCCTGCCCGTCGACAAACTGCGTCAGGCGGATGTAGGCGATGCATGCGGCGTCATCCCCGATCATGTGCACATGAGGGTTGAGGATGGTGGTGTGGATGGGTTTGCTGTTCTTGGAGAGGACTGATGGCAGAGAAGGATCCGACTTTAGAACGTAGCCTCTAAATTCAGGTAATAAAAAGTAATAATAATAATTTGTGCTCTTACGATTGTCAAAATAAAATCGATGGAAGTCCATTCCCTCCACCAGATTACCCAGCCCCTCCGGCTCAAACGAGGTCAGACCAGGGTCGCAGATCTTCCTGTAAAAACATGTATCACTTCAATGTCACATTAAAAACTCTAAATCATGCTTTAGAAGCTAAATGTTCTCGTATATCTCCTGTATAGAAAATAATAATACACAGTTCTGTAACTAAGTTACTGTCATCCTGTAGGCGGTCTGCTGGCCTCCAGCAGCAGGATCAGACCTGATAATTGTGCTGCTATAATGCAGAAAGTTGAAGGTCGAGTTCAGTTTGCTGATTGATGTTATTTTTGTGGATTGGTACTCATGATGAGTCTGATGGCTGCTGGTCTTCAAACATCCTGACCTGCTTACGTACCTCTGTTCTTTTTCTCTGACTAATTGGTGGAAAATGTCATGCAGCATTTTTTGAATGTCTGACGGGTCACCAGGAACACTTTGGTCTCATCAACAACAAAAAACATGCATTTGGTCATCGTTTTTATTAACAAAGATCTATTTTTAGCTCATCTTCGTCATGGAAAAAGGTTGTTGAGGAACATTCGTCAGCGCAGTTTTCGTAGATGAAATTAGCACAATATGACGTAGCAAATATCATTTTGAAGGAAGTAATTCAAACTGTTGACTTGAACATTTCCAGTTTTGGAAGTATTCAGATCCTTTACTTAAGTAAAAAATATTCAGCAGTACAAAGGTATTATCAAGTACTCTGAATAAAAAGAGTAAAATGTTCCCTGTCAGTGTTTTTTTTATTCTATTTGATGTTTTTGGATTCATATTCCTTCTTCAGTGTTTCATTTTACTGCTGTAGATGTTTAAGGCTGAGTTCATTTTAACTTTAAATTCTGTTGACTAGTTTAATCTACAACAATGAATCACGGTCTATAACATCATCATATGTTTGTTTTACGTTTTTAAAGAGTTTCTTTAGTTGAAGAAAGAGGAAAATCTTCTCAACACAAAGAGGAACTCTTCATCACAAACATTCAGCACCAACACGTTTAGTCAAGCTAAAGCTGTCAGACAAATGTAGAGGAATAAAAGTGCAAAGTTGCACGCAGTGGAAATACTCAAGTAAAGTACAAGTGCCTCAAATATGTACTTAAAGGACCAGTGTGTTGGATTTAGTAGCATCTAGCTAATGCTACAACACCTAGATCCTAGTGTGAACATAAAACTACCTTAAAGTATCAGGTCAATTTATGTCCTTTGTGTTTAGTGCTAATTAGCACATGTGGCATGTTAGCATGCTGATCTAATGCAGTAAACATTAAATCTGCTACAGCATCAGCATGTTCAAGATTTGACTGACATGTTGTGGATTAGACGAAGCTGCAGAAAATGATAAAACTGAAGTAAAAGTACCTTGAATTTCTAATAAAGTAGAGTACTTGAGTAAATATACCACCACTGACTGTGTCATCATGAGGATTTAAATTTTTATCACACTTGACTTCATTTTTTCTGTTTTGCTGGTGGAAATGGGCTTCAGCCCTCCCCTCTCCTCCCCTGTCCTCCCCTGTCCTCCCCTCTTCCTCTCCATCCCTCCCTCAATCTGCTGAGCATTATTCTTAATTGTGCAGTAAGTAGAGAGAGAGAGAAAGAGGATAAAACAATGGCTGTAATTACACTTTAATCTCTTAATACAGAGACAAAAGACATTTGTACGTCCATCACATTAATGCTTCTCTGTGGCTGCTGGAGAGTTGCAGTGTTCGTTTCACAGGACACAAACGTCTTTTTTCATACACGTTTTTATAAAACAAGAAATACTGAGAGGTGGACTCACGCGTAGGCCTCGAAGTCTCCATTGTTGACAGCTTCAATCAGCTGCTCTGTGATCTTTATGATCTCCTGTTTGCGAGCTGAAGAGAAGAAACAACATAAAAATGTGTGAGGATAACGTGAACGCACCCCCAAAGTGACAAATTCAGCCTCAGTGTCAAACTCCCTCAGAAACATTAACAAACACCTCCTGAAGAGTGAACGCAGCTCAGTTCAGACTCACCTGACAGTTTGTTACTCATTGTAAATCTCATCAGTCATCTCTCTGTCATCCGTGAGTGAAATCTCCTCCATGCTAAATCTACTTCCATGCAAAAAGTTGTGTTGTTTCCCGCTCGACCAGCGCCTTCATGTCCATGTTTCAAATATACAATGTCCCTCCTCGCTCCATCTAGCCGCCGTGCCGCTCTCTACCTCCATCCATCATACATCATATCTCTTGTTTGCATGCGAGGCTGCTTTCGGCTCATCACGCTATTCTTGTCCGAGCTCTTTAGATGAGATTTGCTGTGTCCTTCTCCCCTCGCTTCCTCCCTACACTGAGAGGAAAGGCTTAACTCGCTCTGATTGTCTCTCCCTCCCTCTCTCTGCCAGTCTCTCTCTCTCTGTCTGGATTGAAGTAAAAGTATGTAAGCATAATCAGTAAAATGTCCCGCGTCTGTTGTACCATTACATTTCCTGTTGGAGTTGTTCAGGTTTTAATATTTTCATTCTGGATTCATCCGCTGATTATTTCCCCATGAATGCATCGATTGTTTGGTTTGCATAAAAAATTATGAAAATTAATAAGAAACATCGTCACAGTTGACCCTTCCTAAGTCCCGCCCATTTTGCTCTGTCCTCCAATCACAGTTGAGCAAGCCTTGGTCAACTTCCTCCTTTCCTGTACTTGTAGACATGTAGACAACCACATTTTGGAAAACTAAAACGATGTTAGCAATCATTGACTTGCTACTTAACCAGCGTCTTGCTATCTGCTGATTGTTTTCTTCATTAATCTCCATTGATTGTTTGGTTTGTAAAAATTCTGAAAAATTTGTGGGAGATGTCGTCACAATTACCCAGAAGTCCAGAGTGACACCTTCACAATGTTTGTTTTGTCCAACCAACAGTCAGACCTCACAGTAGTACAGTAATATGAGTAGCTGTAATTGGTTACTTCCACCCTGCTCGGCAGTAGGTGAAGTTGTCCCAGAATTTGCTTCTGTTTGTATAATCCAACATAAATCTTGACTGCAACTGTTTACATTGAAGACATCTTCATTTTCAAACAGTTCAAGAAAACATGCAACACACGGGTACATGTGTGTGTGCGTGTTCAACCGACCTTTCACATCTTCATCCTCAATAGTGGTGTTGCTGCTGTCAGATGATTCCTGCAAAGC
Organism: Protonibea diacanthus; assembly: GCA_028641955.1. Lineage (NCBI taxonomy): Eukaryota > Metazoa > Chordata > Actinopteri > Sciaenidae > Protonibea > Protonibea diacanthus. The sequence continues at coordinate 1,559,219 of CM053991.1, forward strand.
GCACAGACCAAAATGTTAATCACTACTCAACAAATTCAAAAATTCAGACATGCACACACCCACAAACACACACAAACACACACACACACACACACACACACAACACGGTTTCTGCTACAACATGACTCCATCTTAACACCACGAGTTTGCCAAAAAATACAGAGCAAACACAGCTGCACGCGTGACTCAGCAGCACCGCCACAATCCCATCTACAGATTGAGCTTCGTCTGTGCTGATGGACTCGGACGACTGCGACACGACGAGATCGCTCAGCCAGCAGCAGCAAACCACTGAGCTCCATTCATGTGAACACAGAGGGGCAGTGTAAGACAACACCTCACGGGATCTCACACTCTTACTTCATGCAGAAATATACAAAAGAAATGCACACAGAGATACGTAAATATATATTCAACGAGAGAACACAAACTCCTGCAAAAAAAACAACAACAACAACAGGTTTTTACCCACACAGATGGAGAGTGGAGACGAGGATGAGGAATGAAAACAAAGAGATGGAGGGGAGGGGAGGAGGATGTACCTTGATCCCATCTACTGGATTATGGATAACAGTAGTCTGAGGCTCCTGGAGGAAGAATGGAGAGAAAGGATGAAAGAAAGGGAGGCGATGTTTTATGATGACAAAATGAGAGTTTAAGATCAGAAGAGAGGACATGAGTAATACGTGAAGAGAGGTCACAAAGGTCTGAATGGATAAAGATCAGAGATAATGATGGAGGATGGCTGTAAAGAGTTCCCAGTGCTAATGACTGATCTGCACCGATGTGGTCGTTATTAAACTCAACTCTCTCCCACATCAGTCCATTCTTGTCACATTCATTAACAGTCAAACATGTTTATAACTTTCTACACTGAAGACATCAAAACTACAAAATAACACATCTGGAATTATGTGGTAAACAGTTTTTTGGACACATTCAAAGTTCTTGAAATTTTGCGGGGAAATGCATGTTAAACTGTTAACTATGAAGCTAAAGTGACAGGAAATTAAATAAACAACCGGGGGAGTGTTAGTGTTTGTACCACAGGCAATTTGAACCACTGGGAAGTAGAAGAAGAGGTCTACAGGGGAATACTGATGGGGAACAGAGCTGGTGTTGTGCCAGAACAGGAGCTGGGAAAGCAGGAAATGTCCATATTTACCACAGTGGGATTACACTGTTAAAATTGGAGCGCTAATGGCAAAAGTAACAATTTCTAGTGTTTTTTTCTAATAATTAATGTTGCTTTAACTCTTGGAAAGAACATCAATAAGCACATTTACCAAGTACCAAGTATTCCAAAGTCACAGCAACAAATCACTCTGATCTATCACACACCGACACACACTCTTATTGAAAGTGTAACGGACAGACAGACGGACGGACACAGAGCTGTATACCAGTGCAGCAGAGGGGATGTTGCCTTTGGGACTGGTGACTATGCTGTTTCTCGTGCTGTTTGTCTGGGGCTGTGCAAGGAAACACAAAGTGCTATATTAGTGCTCAGCAACAACGGTGTTAGGAGCCATCTGCTGGTTGTAAGGTGGGTGGTTACTGTGTAAAAAAAAAAAAAAGAGTGTAATACAGGTAAAAATAGCAGATGGAAGCAGAACGCTCCAGAGATAAACACAGTGGGTAGGAGAGCAGTCGTTCGACTTGTTTGTGAGAGCAGTCAGTCAAAAAGCAGACAGGAAACAGATCCAACACATTTATGACGGCGGTATTAATTAGATAAAAAGGTTCTAAACAGTTCATCATGTTTCTATCTGCAGTAAAAATCCAAATCAATCCCAGGCAGAGCTTTTTCCATTCCCATTGCCTTCCCTTGGCTGTGGATGCAGATGGCAAATTAAACCAATGACAGCTGTGCACCTCTGCAACATCTGTCACACACACAGACACGAGCATCACATCCATTTTTGCCAAACTACACATGCTCTCCAAGCAGACATTAGTGCCTCTTAACGTATCCCTCCCTGAGTGAACGGCAGGCGTAAGGAAAGACGAGGTCAGATGGGCCGAGACGCACAAACACACACATGCTAAATACATACACACACCCTGTTTTATGAGGACTCGCAGACGTAACCAACAGCTCCTCTCCTCCTGCGACAAGCATGCACAAACACGTAAATGCAGACACGACGCAGCAACTTCATGCTCGAGAACGGTTAAATTGTATTTTTCTGCTCATTATTTTCCTCAGCGGGGCTGCCTGTAATTGATAACTGTGTTGGACCGAAGAGAAACAAAATTACAGGGTGAAGATGGAAAAGTGGTAGGCGAGAGAAATGGCTTTAGAGGTGATGTCATAATATTTGCAAATATGTCGAATCTCGTTTAACCACCCGTCTGCACTGTATTTAGTATGTTTGTATATTTTAGAGGCACAAGCCGACACTGCTGATCACATAAAAACACGAGTAAGAAAGCTTTAAAACTATTTAAAGGGCTCCTCTGATCACAAAATTAAAACCGGGCTCAGCAGCCTCTATGGACATGATGGCAGAGGAGAAGAAAGTGAAGAGGACGTTTGACGGAGGAAGCTAAGAGTAGCTGCTGTTAGTTAATGTTAGCTCAGTTTGTTAGCTGGGCTGCCCAGGGTAGTGTTAGCGCTTGTACCACAGGCGTTTTGAACCACCAGGAAGAAGACGAGGAGGTTTACAGTGGAATACTGATGGGGAGCAGAGCTAGTGTCGTGCCAGAACAGGAGCTGGAAGAACAGCAGTAACAGCAGCGTCAGAGAGTGAGCGAGCAAGAAGCCGCCGGACAAGAGTAAATCTGGGACTGACTTTTAGTGGTTGGTGAGAGCTTGGTGAAATAAAAGGCTGAAAGACCCCATCCGTCCGTGGCATTACACTACAGTTAGGGTCGGCCGTTATTGTCACTGAAAATCAAAGCGCAATAAATTTTAAAGCATCGGATCTCTCCCTTGAAGGCCTTTGCTGTGATATTTAAATAAACAAGCATTCAGCTCAAAAGTCTTCTTCTGTGGTGTCCTTACTTTCTGCCAGCAGAGGTGAGAGTGTGAACAGACTCAGGAGGCCGACATGTGAACCGCTATATCTGATAACTGTTACACTGTGGTGGCTAACTGAAGCAGCTTATTCATTCATGGCAGCAGAACAAACAGTCTCCGACTGTTGGCCAATGAAAGTGGTGTTCATTCACTTCACCCTGTGGCTTTGTAGAAGCCAATCTGGGTATTTATACCACTAACCATCACATACAAGAGCTTATTCCACTATTCTAAATCAAACTGATCCACATACTGGATACAGCTGAGTTCTATTTAGGCATCTGTGGCATATTTCTGTTAAAATCAAGTGAGTGAGTCTGTTTATAGATAAAGTCTGCAGGCCTGCCTAATAAATATCTGGTAAAAGGTGCCCCAGGTCAAAAATGTATTTACAGGTATGGAGGTGTGTAAAAAACAATGATCTCAGTTGCATGTCAGTGTTTGACTTTGAATGTGTTGAAAATAAGAAAAAAAATCTGTAAAATAACGCTGTTTCTCTGTAGAAATATTAGTATCCTCATTTTATTGAAGGTGTTTGATCATAATAATTCAATACGATCTGTAAAATAACAGTCTTTCCCTGCAAAACCTTAACTTGACATTTACTTGCGTTGCTTATTTTTATTATAATAACTTTATTTCAATATTACTGTTTTTGTTTGGCAGTTTTCTGCACATATTTTTTACCTTGTCTGTAAATGATCAGAGGACTGGCCTTGGATCTTACACTGGGTCTCTAACTGACTGCAAACGATTCAGAAATCACTGAGTAAACTCCTTTTTACACTTAATGAGCTTCCTCCAGAGACTTGCAGATCAGCTGAATTGTAAACTCTAATTTGAGGACAGAAGTGTGAGTGCGGCTGGATTAAGGATAACTGTAACTGCTGGAACACACCGAAGTCACAGAGTGCAATAAAAGCGCAAACGAACAAAAACGTCAAGCATGATTAACAGCAGAAGAACAGAGACGGTGAGGTGAGGCACAAAGAGCGTCGTCAGAGAGATGTGGAGCAGAGCTGAGGAGAGGAGAGGAGGATACAGTCTGGTGGGAATTACTGGAGGGTGCAGAGGGATGATGACACACTGACAGACTCGGAGGAGCGATGGATGAAGCAGGGAGAGAGAGGACGGAGGAGAAAGTGAGATTGCCGTTCTCCAGTGAAGCAAAAAGAGACGTGAGCAGGCAGGACAGGGAGGAGGAGACGTGGGGGAGAATCAAAGAGAGCGACGAGGAGCGAGAAACATGAAGTAAAACTCCTGAACTTCTTTAGTTGAAAGGAGCTGAAGCAGAGCTGAGAGAACCGATGAGGATGATGTGACAGATGGAGGTGAAGGGTGGAGATAAAGGATCAGTGTGATACACGGTAGATTTTCTGTCTCTTCATTTGCTGCCATCAGCTCATTTTAAAGCTACTTAGACTCAATAAAGTTACTTCACAATCAAAGCATACGTGCAGTTCCTCAAACGTCCACTTGAGGCTGGCTCCAGAAGTGAGTCAGTCTCCATAAGTCCCCATGTTCAAATAAACATGTTTACAGCCTGGTACAAAAAACAGTTTTGGTTACTCTTGTTCTAAAGTTACATTTTCTTCACTGGAGAAAGACTAACTAACGAAGCGAGCTGTTTTCTGAAGTGTCTTGAAAGGAGCGGGAAAAAAACAGTTCGAACAACAACAACAATAAATGGCAGCGCTTCCACGAGACAAACACAAAACACCCGACTGAAGAAATAACGAGCGAGCGATGCGCTGCACCATGTGGGTATTTATCTCAAATTAAAGTTTCTGTTTCATGTGGAGGGAAGGAGGTGATTTATATCTCTGCTAAATGAATTATCTGTGTGTTATATGAGCACAAAAGACTGAAATACCTCTCTGCAGTTTGGAACAGGAAGAAAACGTCGGCTGCTGAAATGAATAATGATGTTTCATTTTGCCAGAAGACGGAGGCAAGCAGTCCGTACGGCTCACACATCAATTACAGCCTCCGTTTGGGAGGCACAGCGCGGTGAGCCGAACATTGTTTTCCACTGTGAGTCACCGTCTGATTCAACAAACAGTTTGCATACTGAGCTCGGCTCATACCAGTGCTGGCTTCACTTGGAGCACACCTGCCAGGTAACTCTTCCACAGATAATGTGACGGTTAAGGAGTGATTTTATGATTTTATTACATTAAATTTAAGCAGCATTAATTGATTTTTTTGGCCACTTTGGGGCAGCTAACTACTCCACCTACTGTTTAATGATTTAGTGCCACCTAGTGGCGTAGTTACTGATTGCAACCACCATCGCCTCAAACTACAGTGGCCACAAAAAGCACTACAGGTTGCATTTAAATCCAGTGTTTAGTTTGTACATAGAAAAACATACTTATGAATATTATAATCTGTAAATAAATTAGACACGCTCGACCTTTAAGTGGCTTTTTATGTGTTTATCAGATTATAAAAACGGCCCGCTGATGAGAGCCATGAGACTCAACCAAAACAGTCAAAACAATGAGCTGAAAGACGCTAAAACGCCACTTGGCCAAAGGAGGAGAAATGTACAGTCCATTGCTAATTAGACTGATTGATTAGTGCAGCTTTTAAATAGTACTGTAGTCAGTCCCTCCAGTCCTGGATAAATATTATATTGCTGTTAGACTCTGCCTCTGCCTTCAGCTAGCTTCAGTCCTCTGCTAATACATAAAAACAAACAGGACTAAAAGACCGAAGCTGTGCTGGAAGTCGCCGGAGGCTGCGACCTTTCAGCTGACAGTACAAACTCAAAGAGGTTTGGCTGCCATATTCAACAGCTCGTCCACACTTTATATCAACGTTCTCACTGGAGAGGGGGCTAAACATGTAATGTTTGGATGTGGTGATCGAGGAAAGGTCAACAGGTCAACAAAAAGTTCATGGTGATCTGATTTAAGGTTGTCGAGACGAAGAACAACCTGCTGTCAGCGAGATACGAGGCTGCACGGGGCACGGGGCAAAGTGGGAGACACAGATTAGCTCGCACAGCACAAAGCAAGCGCTGATTCGGTGAGTTGCAGGTCAAAGGACGTCTATATGCAGACGTAGAACATGTACAATGTAGATGTTAATCTTAAATGAGCAAATTTAGCCACGTTTTAACCTGGAAGTCACCAAATCGGCGCTCACTGTTCCTCAGAATCAGGAAATGAGAGAGAAGTTACTTAAAATAATGTTGTGAGGTGTTAATCTGAGTCTCATAGTCTGCCATAAACATTAAATAACTTAATATTTGAACTCGTTGATTGTGTTCTGGTATCACACCTGCTGAAAATGAGAAAACAAGATCATGTTTGCAGGAAATTGCCAGAAACTGTGTAAGACGAAGAGGCTGCTAACACACGAACACTGAAATAGTGTGCGACGTGTGTGTGTGTGTGTGTGTGTGTGTGTGTGTGGCGTCAGGGTGCAGCGAAGGAGAAGCTGTGATTATGTAATGATAGATTAATCATCTGGTGGGAAATAATCTGAGATTAGCATCGGGCCACGTGAGGAGAGAGGGGAGGGGTGGAGTGTAAGAGGAGGAGGAGGAGGAGGAGGAGGAGGAGAGGCTGAAGGAGGAGGAGGAGAAGATGAAGGAGGAGGAGGAGGAGGAGGAGGAGAGATGAAGGAGGAGGAGGAGGAGGAGGAGAAGATGAAGGAGGAGGAGGAGGAGGAGGAGGAGGAGGAGGAGGAGAAGATGAAGGAGGAGAAGATGAAGGTTAATGAAAAGAGAGAAACAGGTCAGGAGACGCTGAGCGGAGAGGCAGCTTCACTTTTAAACTTCATTTACACACAGAAGTTTTTTTATTGTGAGTTAACTGGAGCAAAAAAATATCCAGAAATTATGTAAAAATATTTATTTCCAGTAAGTCTTTTTAAAGTTATGAACTTATTTATTTAAACAGGATCCACATTCTGCTTATGAAACATTGTTCTGTGTTAAACACGGTTATTAAGGAAGTAGGAACATCAGTAAGTTCTAATCTTATGTGGCAAAATATTACTTTGAATTAAAAGGATGAACGGCACGTTAAATATTATCTGGTACATCTTAATAATCCTGAGCGGTAGCAAAGGTCCACATGTTCTGTATATATATATCTTGTTTTTAAAAATTCAGGCAGATTAAGATCAATATTTTTGTGTACATACAGTTGTAATTCAGATCCACGTCTAGTGAACACTAACATAACTGATCATATTTAAACGTGTGCACAAGTTTGGGACAGATTCAGACGTCGTTCATACAAGATAAAACTTAAAAACTTAGAATATCTTGTTCATGTGGGATGAAACAAATCTCATTCTTCTGGACTCTTTGAACGTTGATCCAGAGAGTGAGCAAGCACACATGCATGACAACACACACACACACACACGTACGTGAACACACATTTGTGACAGTGCAGATATTTACATAGCCTCTGACAGAGTGCAGCACAGAGCACAGACATCGACAACGCCAGTCACGTCTGAGTCGCTGCAGATTCAGCGCCTGTTTCCTCATCAGGAAAATGAAACAGCTGCAGACCAATTTTCCTTTAATGAGCTCCACTTTGGCACGGCACTTAATGTTTCTGGTGAAAATGCTCCAGTGGACTGATGCAAAGAGCCAGCGTGCCAAACCGAGATGTTCGAAACAAAACCTCCTCAAACAGGAGGGGAGCGGGGCAAACCTTCAAAATAAAAAGCCCTCCTCACATGTTCCCTTGAGTAAAACCAACAATAAAACATGCACCTGCTCATAGTACTGTATATTAACTTCTGATTATCTGAAGTATTATCTGATTCTTCTACGTCTGTCATAATGTTTATTATCATTATTATTAGCAGTAGTTTAGCTTTAGTAGTTCACAGTATCGGGATGTGAACTCAGCCCGGTTTAGCTGAACTACAACACTGTGCAACACTGGTTCCAAACGTCGTCCAGACTCACTAGAGGTCGCCAAAGCTGGCGTTAAGCTTGATTTAAGAAAACTTTGACAATATACACACACAGTCATTTCTGGTAAAGAACTTGATATTTTAAATCTGACAGGACTCGTGAAGGTGTGAACACGAGCCGTATTCACAGAAGAACATGAAGTTTGTATGACTGCTGCAGTTTTTGTTTATCAGAGCTGAATTTAATCGTTCAGTTTTCTCAGTGATAGAAAAGAGTCGCTGGAGGACAAAGGTTGGGAGTCGCGGCTCTACAGCGCCTGTTCTGACTCTCCTCTCAGTAGTATCAGACTACCTGACAATCCAAGGCGACCGCAGCTACAGATGCACCTCTGAGTTACAAATACGAAGGAATGAGTGGAAAGTTGCAGGACAGGAAATGACGCTGACCTTAAGGCCAAAAACAATATCTTTTAAAATATTAAAGAACGCTACAAACAAAAATCAAATCACTCTCTAACGCAATCTGCCTTCCATCGTAAATATTTATGGAATACAAAAGTAGCTCTGGGAGCAAGAGGACGTCCGTGAGCGGTGGAAGGGCAGCCAAGGATATAAAGAAGCCAACGAGGCGAGTGCATGAAACCAGGGGAGGTAAGAGAGGAGACAAGCTAGCTACCTTGACATCAGCCTTCTTGTTGAGGAGACTCTGGCTGCTGCGAGGCAGAAACGACACACCTCAGAGATGAGAGTACACATCATACACCTTCAGATGACGCCTAAATCACACGAATGAACGCTGACGCACGCATGCGTTGGCTGAATGGAGGTCTCCGAAAAATGAACATGCAGACCACAAACAAAGAGTGACAGCGCTTGTCTGTCCACATGTCCTCCCTTTCTCCACCCTAAGGGGACAGAAATTATCCCTCCTCTGATAAAATAAAATAAAGACAGCTCTCCTCCGCCCCGTGAAAAGACATTAAAAACCCAACACACACTAAAAAAACCTACATCCAACTGGCACCTCCTACCTGATCCACTGCCCAAAAGCATTATTAGATAAGCAGAGTGGGCATCGGCATGAGAGTCCATATAATCCAAATATACAGAGATGCAGGCGCAGATAGACTGAGGACAGGCGTGAAAGCATGAGGGAAGTGGAACGGAGATGCAGGTATGTGATAATGGCTTGTTAATCTCAAAGAGTATAGGCTGGATTACAGTCGGGAGTCACTACAGAGTTCATTGACGGGTTGGAAACGTAAACACTGTGGAAAATTTAAAAATCAACTGTATCGCATTCCACTACATACATTCATAGTTCATGTTTATATTGTCACATATAATCAGTATTGGCAAATTTACTACAGCTTGTAACGTGGCACCTGGGAACCATGCAATGTAGTCTGAAACAGTAATAAAGGCATCAGGGGAGGAGTAGTGACGACATCAGGCCTTAAAGAAAAACTGACAGGGCCTTGAAGGTGCTGCCGGCTTATCAGACGTCCGAATCAACACGACAAGCAGAGAAATCTGAGAATGCTCCCAGATGAGAGATGAGGGTCAAGCTAATTTTGGCAAACATTCGAGAAGCATTAGGAGAGAGGAGGAAAAAAGATTAAAAACAAGTGGACAGAGGGAGCGCTGTGACGCTGCACCTGAGGTGGGATTTAAACATGATTTCAGTGAGAGGAGACGATGAAGTTTTAAGAGAGGAGGAGTTCACTCTTGCTCCACGATGTCGGGCGGTGGGAACAAACACGGGCGCTTGACAGGTCGTGGGCGCTGTAGTCTGTCGAATCTACTGAAACACAGAGAGAGGAAGATGATGAGGAGGAGATGGTCTGTGAGGGACTACAGAGTATTCACGCCCAGGTTTTGTACAGCTCAAGGGGACGCCACGGAGACTCAGTTCAGGTTTTAGACAGTCTGCGGGACGTCACGGAGACTAAGCTCAGGTTTTAGACAGCTCCCGCGGGGATCACGGAGACTATGTCCAGGTTTTAGACAGTCTGCGGGATGCCACTGAGACTACGCCCAGGTTTTGACAGCCCGCGGGACGTCATGGAGAGCTCACATTCCAGGTTTTAGACAGTTCACGGGATGTCACAGAGACTGCGCTCCAGGTTTGGAGTATGCGGCGACGTCACAGAGACTACGCCCAGGTTTTTGACAGTCTGTGGATCGCCACTGAGACTGACGCCCAGGTTTTAGACAGGTCTACAGGATCGCCACAGAGACTACGTCCAGGTTTTAGACAGTCTGCACAATGTTGCTTTGACATATTCTGCTGAGACAGGCTTCTTCCAGACAAGACTCGGTTATATTTCAGTTGTTTTAGCAGAGAAATGTTTTATGACTTCTACCTTTTGATTTATCAGCTGTGAGCGCCCTGTTTCTGTCTGTCATCGTAAACAAAGAGGCTCCGCGCCTGCCAAACTGATGTAAGAATCGACAAACAAAGTCCAACTGTACGAGATTACGGGCTCAGAACAAGACAAATATCTCCGCTGTGTTTCCTGTTACTCTAACACTGCTTCGCCCATCAACCTGCTGTGTGTCTGCAGTGTGTGTCTGTGTGTGTGAAGAGATGGCAGAAGACAGATGGCATGTCATCCTGTCCTCCTCTGCTTCTCCGCCAGGCGCTGGACATGTTTCCCACTTCAGACTGTCGTTTTTCAAACGACAGAGACTCACCAGAGTTCCTGAGACGCATGGTGGTCAAAATGGCACCCTGTGTGAGGGAAAGACAAGACGTAACTTTCAAACATTCTCAATGCCTGAGGAACCTCCTGGTCGTTTTTATGTGGAAGCTGGAGGGTAAACTTCACTCTCAACACGACAAGTCTGAATTAAATGCTGTCAGATTAACATAAAGGCTACAGGACGGAGGAACACCAGAGGAGTGTCACATACGGCAACACACGCTATGTGAAGGCCACTGTGAATGGCATCATCAAGACGCTACCTGATGGTCTGGGAATCAGATCAGCTGATAGATGGCATCCAGTAGCAGCATGAGACAGTAAACACACAGTAAGTGTGCTCTTAATGTAGACACTGAATGAAACATCACAGCATCATCAGTCTAATTGATTAAGCTATTTGGTTTGTTTGATTACATTTATGTATATTTATGTATATTCATATTCGTTGACATACTTTTACAGGTAAGATAAATTGGCAATATTAGACAGGCACTAATAATGCCTCTTTCTCTTTATAAAGATCAGATGATGAAGGTAAGACTGCAGTATCTTAAAGGTAAGTCGCCCAGCTGTCCTGTGTCAAGAGTTCACTATATTTCTACGGTAGCTCAGAATGGACAAACTCAACATTGACTCTGACATAGACTCTTTGCGTTTTTCATGCATTTTCTGTCACCATAGATTCTCCTTTATGCTAGAAGGAGAGGCGTTGTAATCAGGACCTACACCACTAGCACTACCATTAACCTCGACGACACTGTTCTCGAGCTGTGTGAGTATTAACTGATGAAACTGATGTGAAGGCTCATCGTGGATTTGCTATAAGAAGTTTTACAGCCACGATCAATAGCTCCAAAAAATCCATCAGTGATGTAGCCTCAGAGAGAGAAAACAGTCTGCTGGTCTCTCTCTTTTTCTAATAAGCTGCACTGGCATGCACTGTAAAAATTACATTATTACTAAAGCTAAATTACGTTTACACAAGGGAGAAAATAGATCATCACAACAGGATGAGATCTTCCTCACACATGAGGTGCCAAATATCTCACAAGCATCGAGGCCCCTTGTGTAAATCAGGCCTTAATACAGGAACATCAGTGCTACAGATCTAAGAATGTTTCACACTGGTAATTTCCATACCTCTCAAAAACTCACAAGACCTCCTGATTTTGTGTGAATGAATTTGTCGTTTAGTTCAAGAAAGTGAAACCAAATGTGATGTAAGAAGAAGTGAACAAAGGCGACTTTAATAACTAACTTAAGAGGCAGGTAACATTAATGACAAAACAGCGATCCATCAGTCCAAGAAAAGTCAACGAAGAAATACAGAACCGACAGACGCTAGAGGAAGAAGTAGGAACATGAACTGACACTGACACCAAAGACACAAGTCAGTACAGGATAACAAGACAAAGGTGAAACTAATCAGACAATCAAAACTGCCTACAATGGTAGGAAGTAAAGTAAGACAAGACACCCTGGGAAAACTTTCAACGTAAACAGACACGAAGCCGGCCTGAAACAAGCCTCATCCTCGGGTCTCAGACCTGGAGCTCAGAGCGCTCAGTAAGTAATCACTGGGTTACGCAGAGTCCTCATAATTCCTGAGGTCCCCAGAAGGACAGTGTTATGTGGACACGATCGCCTCCCCTGAGATACAGACAGGTACATAACGAAGAAGCCTCTGCAGAGTCAGATGTTGACCACTACGGGAAAACATTTTCTTGTTTATGACTGATGACTTAGGACATGGAGTAGTTGTGTCATTGTTCTGAGGGCGCACAGTCGTGAGCCAGAGAGGATGGCCCACCAGAACTGAGGCGCCATCTTGTCACGACAAGTGTATTGATAAAACCCTCCATCCTCCTTGGCCGAAGCCAATAAACTCAGACTATTATCTTGGACTCCTGCAACTACCCTCCACTGACTGACTGACCTGACCATTGATGAATAAAACCTCTGTTGTTTTAATGTTTCATAGTCCTGATCTAAGACCCAGAATGAATAGATCCGCAAGAATTTGGTACAACCTGACAGAAATGCAGCTACAGAAAGAGGCTTCAATGGATAAAAAGCCAGCATGCAGTGTGACATTTAAAAAGGAGTCATGTTCACCGGGATTTGTCTGATGTCACGCGTTTGGATTAAACACGCTAGATACCGCAGAGGAGCTACATTTTCAGAGATAACTGAAGCATTTTTCACACCTTGAGTTTCCTCCTGGCGCAAACTTTTCAGGCACTCGACTGTCTCCCATCTGTGCATCATGGAGGCCACCGTTGAGCGCTGCTGCCGGAGACAGAGAAAGAGATGCTGAAAATAAAACATTTAGAAGAGCCATGACAGTGACACAGGTTTATGTGGGCAGGAGCTGTCGGAGAGACTTGCTTCCTGGAATGTGTTGATTCTGAGACTCTTAGGTGACGGCCACTTTTTGGCAAACCCCGCAGCTAAATCTATTCAGCTTGGCTTGTATGCCTGGCAATCATCCCCGTTATGCAGCGATCTCGTTATATGATGGGACATATGAAGCCGTAGTCGTAGTCATTCTGCTCTGGGCAAGTGGCAGCAGAGGGAGTATTTTGAGAGAAGTAGCACTATACGAATACTGCAGTTTCTCCAGGTGATGTCGGAAAGTATTTTCAGATCTTGTCTAAGTTACAGCTAACATTTATATCATGGACTATATATAATGGTGCATTTCCTCCCACTGGACGAAAATTAAGGTAAAAAATGTCGGTACGGGTGCTGCCGTCTTGTGCTGGTGTCGTAAATTGGAGCCAGCCATCAAATAAGTAAATAAAACCAGACTTATTAGAAAAATGAACACGTGAACAAATATCAGCGTAGATGAAACATAAAATGACAGAAATGTCATTTAATGTTCCATCTGCTACTATTGGAAATATTTGTGTTTGTTTATGTCTCAGGAAAACGCGTTCATATCAGAGCGCTCGTAAGCTGCTGATTTCTGACGATGATGAGCATGTTGAGGTGTTTATCCTCGAGCTCTCCTGTGGAACATTCAAGATAAGCTGACCGTCACATATCACAGATCACATGTTTGGAGACAGATGGTGCTGATATTTGGCAGTTTGGACAGATGTTTAGAGGATTTGGCACATTATTGGAGCCTCAAACTAAATGTGAAATATTGGAGAGGGTGCTGATGTTTACTGCCGCAGACCCATGGGTGCTTCAGAGCCTCCTGGGCAGTGATTCTCTTGGCTGGGTTGATAGTCAGCATCTGGTTGATCAGATTTAGCCTCCGAGTCACCGCGGTCCCACTCCGGGAGGGGAACTAGCGCACACACACCATGCATTCCCAACACACAGCAAACACATGAGCGACATAACATCTGGATTTAAAACCAGAGAGAAACAGAGCGATGACAGCGGCAGGCTGGTCCCACGCTGCACGCCCGGCCAGATCTGGTAGAGTTTGTGCTGGTCTCGTCCCAGAACGGAGGGTATCCAAATCAGAGGATGTAGGAGATCACACCTACACACAGAAACACAACCTTGTCTGAGGACAAGATGGAGAAAGAGGAGGAGGCGGTGAGGAGAGCATACAGACAGAGCTACCAGCATGCCCACAGATGTCTACAGGTTTATCGTACGCCTCCTTTCCTCAGCACCTCCGAGACAAGTATCCAGGAGTCCCTGCAAAGCCTGCAAGAAAAACACACACAGGGTTTGTGGGGAATCAGTGATAAGCAACATTGTGCAACTTTTCTCTCATAAACTGACGTCTGTTAACTCGTGTTGATCCACACTGACCTGTGATCAGGTGAACGGTGTCTCTGTCATTCGTACGCCTGTTCTCACACTATGTAACTTGGGCCCGGGTCGGGAGAAGTACGTAACGCTTGCACGGCACTAAGTCACACACCACCAACTAAGTTTCACTGATTTTGGTGAAACTGGATCATATTTTATGGAGAAAATGTTTTCTGGTTTTCCTCTGATGTCCCTCTGGCTGTCTACCAACTCTCTGTGATTTTTACAGAGTTTATGATGGACAGTGAAGTAAACTGCTGACAGCTGTAGCTGCTGTTAGCTCCATGTTAGCTCAGTTTGTTAGCCAGGCTTAGGGTTTGTACCACTGGAAAGAAGAAGAAGAAGAAGAAGAAGAAGAAGAAGAAGAAGAAGAAGAAGAAGAAGAAGAAGGGAGGTTTTCAGGCCCTGGATCAAAGAATGCTAACAGGGGAGCAGAGCCACGTCGTACTAAGAACTGGAGCTGGACAAGCAGGCTTGGGCTCTATGGACACAACAAAGATGATGAAGAAGAGAGTGACCAAAGAAGAAACCACCAGAGCCACCATGCATTGTTGGAAAAGTCTGTTTCTACTGGAGGTGTTTTTCACTGTTTTCTCTTCCTTACACACACACAAGAGTGTCAGAATATTAAAAACACGTCTGAATGTGATGCAGTCCACACCTGCTCACTATGACCTCAATGCTAAACATGTAGCTGAATTAACACCTTATGAAAGTGTCAGAAGAACATCATGAAATGGGCTGAGCTGCTGTGCTGGGCTGCATTAGTCTGTGTAGGAGCATTTCACAAAGTGGGAGCTGTCATTTCATGCTGTAATATTATATACTGCAACTAAAAATCACAAAGTATACGGCTTCAGCCAAGTCTGTGAATTCATGTCCACAATCTCAATTATAGAGCAATCTTTGAATGCCTGTTATACAGACGCAGACTTTGAATCTCTGCGCTGACTGATTATCAAATTGCAGCTTAATGTAAAATCAGAGCTTTCAGCTCGCTGCAGCCTCTTTATAACTGATCACTTGGGTCACAGTCCTTTGTCGTGGAGTTGCTGTTGAACTATCCTATCACTGTCCTCATTAGCTTCCCGGATGGAAGAAGTGAATATTTGAAGATCCAGAAAAGTGGGCCGCTCAGTCGGATGATCGATCTAATATTAGAGGAAGAGGAGACAAAAGTCTCAAGGGCACGCCGACACGGAGGATGAAATGACAGTACGGATGAACAGTCCTGAAGCTTTCCTCCGTTAAAATGGTTTGCAGACTTTAGCGGACGGCTCTGCTGCACTCCACACAACTGTCAGGCAACAAAAAAACCCTTCGAGATCAAGAGGAGGAGGAGGAGGAGGAGGAGGAGGAGGAGGAGGAGGAGGAAGAGGAGAAAGAGGAGGAGGAGGAGGAGGAGGAGGAGGAGGAGGAGGAAGAGGAGTGAGGAGGGAAAGATTCTCTTCTTCCAATTACATATGAGATATTATTTCATTTTTCTGCAGTGACAGTGGTCCATACGTGAACTTTTCGCTCTGATCAAGCAGCAACCTCCGAAGTGCCACAACCTGCAGTTCCTCAACGTCCACTTGAGGCTGGCTCCAGAAGTGAGTCAGTCTCCATAAGTCCCCATGTTCAAATGTCCAACTTCACAGCAGAAATAAACATGTTTACAGCCTGGTACAAAAACAGTTTTGGTCTCTGTGGTTCTCAGGTATCTCCTGTAAATGTGTGTGTTGTGTGTAACGTACCGAACCAAGCCTGCTGGTCTCCTTGAACCTCGATGGCCAGTCCAAAGTCAGCCAGCTTCACCGCTGCGTTCTTACACTTGCTGGCCAGCAGCAGGTTTTCTGGCTGCACGTGTAACACAAACACACCAAACACATCGCGTCATGTCAGGAGAACTCTGCCGTCATGCTGAACAAGCCAAAGAAGCTTCCTTTTATTTGTTATGGACTCAAAGTGGAGCCTCTGTTCATCGTAACAGTGTTGATTCAGTGAATACCTGTCATGTAACTCTGCAGTCTACAGCCACAGATGGATCATGATAAAATGGACTCCTGGACAGACAAGTTAAAGACTCATACCGTCTTATACAGGAGCGAGACACATGAACTGAAACACAGAACTCTGCTGTTGTTGTTTTCAGTCTCTTTGTCGTCATTCTGGATGTTTTATGTGTCTTTCTGTTTCTTTTGAGTCTCTTTGAGATAATTTTCCATTTTGTTATTGTCGATTTTTGTCTCTTTGTCTCCATGTTCATTTTGTGTCTCTTTCTGTGACTGAATTTAGTGTCTCTTCGTAGTTTTTTGAGTCTCTTTGTAGTTTTTTTGAGTCTCTTCGTAGTTTTTTGAGTCTCTTTGTAGTTTTTTTGAGTCTCTTCGTAGTTTTTTGAGTCTCTTTGTCGTCATTTTGGATCTTTGTCATCTTTAGTCATTTTTGGTTGCTTCAAGGCTCTTTATTCTTTATTTCGTGTCTCTCTGTAGTCCCTTTAAATGCCTTGACATTCCTTTTGTGTCTCTTTTTGAACATTTAGCATCTCTGTGATATTTTTTTTGTTTCTTTGCAGCCGGTTGATTGACTTTCCAATAAGAAATCTTCATACAGAGGTTCTGTTCCATTCTGCTCATTCAGTACTCCATCCATGATACTAATAAACCAGCTACCTGTCATCTGCTGGCTGTAATATTGGGGGTACCGAGCAGCACTAATCATATCTGAGGGTGTGTGGTTGCACATCTGAGAGAGGAGAGACCTTCCCTTCCTGTTTTTTTATGAGTTTCAAAGGAAAACAGAGATGTAAGTGTGACAAACCCGTCAAACCCAGATCAGAGGACTAAGAATAGCTACGACACACATTCAGAGCAACACTCATACATATTCTATTACACACACACACACACACACTCGGAGGCTGAGACGGACAGATGGGACTTAAAAAATGTGTATAAGCCTTTTTTGCCATTTGTTTACTTGAAGAAGACCAAACACAGCTTGTCTTTTTGCAACAGTCGTGTCTTTCCTGCTCAGACGCTGATGTTACAGCAATCTGACAAACATCTACAGCCCACAACACACACACACACACACACACACTCAGGGACAGCAGCTCTGTGTTGTATAACAAGTAAACGCTGATCATGATCGATTCGTGCCATCAAACAATAATCAGTCTACCACGGCGGCAAAGAAACAGCCACTGCAGCTGCAGGAGAGTCATCATGTCACCCTCCGACGGCTGATTTAAACTCAATTAGAGGAAATCTGACTCATGAACCGGGGGTGGAACTAATTAAATTGGCTGACATCGACAATAAAATCATCTAACATGAACAGATGATTTGTAATTTATGAAGTCCCATGAAACAGGAAGCAGAGTTACTGTTTACTGTCCAAATACCTTTGCAACTACTACTTTATATTGTACCAAAAAATGTTTTTTATGTCTTCAATTAAGACAAAAGTTAATAAAGATGAAGTTGCTACATAAAGGCTGAAAATTGGATTTCTACAACTTAGTTTCATTTTCTGTCCTGCAGGAGTTTGTTTGGCATCATTTGATGTCTTTTCTAGGGCTCTTACTGATTAATCCGTGGATTATTTTCTTGATTAATCATTTAATTAACTGTCTATAGACAGTCTGAATTTCCCACAGCCCAAGGTGACATCTTCAATGTCTATTTTTGTCTGACCAACAATCCGAACTCTACAGATATTTAGTTTATAACAGAAAACAGAAAAAAAGAGGTGCGAGTTGACATTTTGCCTGGTTAACCAGGTCAGGTTGTTTTAACTCGAAACGAGCGCTTGTACGAGCTAATGCTGCTCATTTCTTCGCTGTCGTACATCATAAAGAGATCGAGCAGGAAGATTCTTCTCACAGGGAGAGAAATGAACAAACAGCTTCAGTTTTTTGTTGTGTCCTTTATGAATCTCACACTGAGGATCGAGTATCCATCCTGAAGATATATCAGGTGTCATTTTCTGCCTGCATGTTTTAGCTTCAACTACTGAGGAAACAACAACGACAACATGGCTGCCATCCACGAGGGAAATCATCACACCACAACACGACCTTTCCCATCTGGCCTCCTCTGCGTGGGAAACCTTTAATACACTTCTGTAGGCTGAAGTGTTTGTGGAGTTCCCCAACGAGTCCCACTGCAATAATATCAAGTGAGCCGAGGCCAGCACGGAGAAGGAGCGCGTATATTATAAATAATGTTTATATGAACGCATAAAATAAGAATCAAAACGTTCCGCATCATAAAAATAACTAGTTAATGAACACAGTTTAATACAGGTGTAATCACGTGTATCTTTATTAGTTTTAATCATAATTATAAGCAGTTTTAAAGCTGCTTTTGATTATATGCGTCCAAAATAAATATCTTTAAAAGTGTAAACATTGAAACACATTTACTGTATGTAATAAAGTTATTTAAGCGATTATATTTATACAGAGATCCTCAGTAAGTAGGTTTAAAATAGTTTATAATGTTCTATATGTATAGATGTCATATGGGGGTTATAATGACATCCCTTTGTTTAGATTTATTTATCTCTTTTAGACATTTTAAGTAATTTTTTTTATTTTTCTAAAAATGGCAACACTCGAGCCGATTGGATGCCAATTTGTCATTTCGTCCAATCACAGCATTGATGTCCTTTATTATTTCAGTCAGATAGTAGATACTTTTACTTGTCCTGATTTTATCTTGTCAGAAAAGTTTGAAAAGTCATTACCATTTTATGTCAATGAACACGGAGCTGAAAAGGTTGAAAGTTCAACTTTTGGGTTCAAAGTGTCTCTTGCACCTGTAACCACGCCCATCAGTGATGTCACGGCGTACTGACACGCCCTACAGTACACTTCTATGTCAGAAAAAAAAGATTCCCAGCTGCAGTTCAATTAAAACATCACTGATAAACATTCAGAGCGTGCACGGACGTTAGTTCCATAAAACACAAGAAGGCAGACGCTCATGCACGTATGCATGTAGACATGCACCGACATGCTGGGTTAAATATGTCTTACTGCACTTACCAGCCTTCAGTAGGTGGTACAACAGTCAGACGCAGACAAACACAACTTTAAATCCCTCCCAACACACACACAAACACACACACATACACACACACACAAACACACGCCCCTGCAGGTGACTCACCTTGAGGTCTCTGTGTACCACCCCCATCTGATGGCAGTGGAGTACGGCCTCCAGGATCTGCTGGATGCAATGACTGCACGCAAACAGCAGGGGGAGCAGGTTAGTCTGAGCACATTCAGCCCCCAACTGTCACATCCATGCAGAGGCACCAACGTCTCAATACAAGGCCACACACACACACGCCTCACACACACATTCAACACAGGAATGATGTCTCACTGCACGCTCACGCCACATTCGCACAGAAAAAAGTGTGAAGAGTGAACCTGTCTGTGAACTACGGAGGGAAGAAGGTGTGCAGTTTGCTATTTTCTGATTTGAAGAAAGGGCCAAACATTAGTCAAGTCAGTGTGGGAGTGAGCTGCAGCTCCGTGTGGGAGGCGCCGTGTCTAACCTGCACATTCTCCTGTGTAATTTATTCAGAAACGGCAGTAACACCCGGCCTTTGACGAAACAGTTTAGCAGGTTTCCAAGTGTCTGAAGTAGACGCTGCTCTGCTGTTACTCCACTGAACTCTACTCTCTCTCATGCTTACTCACTCACTCTCACGCACTCTCTCTCTTCCAGAGTATGATGCTTGGTCTGTTAGGACCCACAGGAAATCACAATTCTAGTTCAGACCGTCTAAAATAGTGCAACAAGAGTCCCAAAAGCAAAACCTGAAGACAGGCAGACACGCAATAAAGAGACAGACAGACAGACGGACAGACAGCAGGCACAGGCAAGTCGCTTTAAGTCACAGGCAGGAAGTAAAATAACAATAAAAACACAAGCAACCCTTGTACAGAGGGTTCAGGGCAATGCAACACAATGAGACACACACACACACACACAGACACACCTTGAGGTCTCTGTGCACTATGTCATGTTGGTGGGTGTAAGACACACTGTCTAGAATCTGATGGATACAGTGACTGTGGAGACAAAACGACAGGGTGAGGAGCAGATAAAGGAGGGAACACAGGCAGGAAACGAAGATTAAAGACGCTAATACAGAAGAAGTACAGGGAGAAAAGGAACATCTGACAGGAGGAGGAACAGGAGAAAGAGAAAAGGTTGTACAGTCGGTCCACCAAAATTATAACAATATAAATATATTTCCTGACTTCTCTCGCTAACATGACAGTTTTGATTTTACTTTTCCAGGTTTTGAGATATCTGTCTCTGAGATTTTACTCAATACAATGTAGCAATTATATTATATTAGATTAGAAAGACCAAATTAAAAGAAGAGCTATGATATATAAAATTGTATCATCCGCATAGAAATGTATATACAATGTGAAACAGGAGAGATGCTCTCTCATCAGCATGCAGGAACCATTTGTTACATTATCTGCAGGTAACCAGCATTGCGCATCAATAAAATATTCTAATTACTTTTATTTTTGGTGTTGACTAGCAATGGTAGCAACAATTCATCGACTAGTCAACGAATTGCACACATCCCTGGTCCAACAGTTTTAGATACATTTCAGTCCTAACACAAGGGATCTTCTGGGGACCATGAATGTCTGTAAGATTCATGCTAATCCAGCTGATATATGTAATAGATGTTGAGATATTTCAGTGGTGGACCAATGCTGTGAGCCCCACAACTAAAATTACATAAATAAGAGGCAGATATCTCAATACCTGAACACATTAAAACGGATGTCTCCACATGGCTGGATATAACTCGTGGTTAAGTAAGAAAATATGTTTCTTGGTATTTGGGTGAACCTGCCCTTTAACGGATTGGAGAAAGAACGGAGGGATGGAGCGATTCTGTGTGCAGATGGAGTACAGAGAGGAAACTGTCAGTGAGATACTGTTGGACAGTAATCAAGCCATGCTAATCACACACCCACACACAAACACGTAAGAGTCACACACACACACACACACACACACACATATAATTTATGCAAAACGAACGAGGGAGAATGAAAGCAGATGAGAGGGTAGCAAAGAAAATAATAGGGAAACTAAAGCTAAAGAACACAGCGGAGAAAAACACGAATACTCCACACACTGAGATGATTATCAAGGCTCTTATGTGCCACCATTATGGCCGTATATGTGCCCTACATTCAAACTGTAAATTAGGTATGAAGCACTGGTGTGAATACTAACAACAGTCCTGATGGCACTTATTTAGTGCCAGTGTAACAAATCTTGCCTCATTGAAATTCATCCAACATCAGTTTTGTTTTATTTTTAATCTCAAATCTGCTTTAATGCACTTAAATGACGCCTCATTCATTTTCAGAATAGCATTTAACTGATTACAGGCAAGTTCATTAAAGTGTCAGTCCTGAAAATCACCCATGTTGGTGGAGCAGTATATGTATTATTATAATATACCATTAAAATTAAAGCCGTTACTAAATACTAAATACTAAATCTAATCAGGTTTTGAGTATGAAGTCAATTTACAGCGGTAAAGTAACAAATATAAGATGTATGCATACTAAATTAACTCTTCAGTGACCTTGAAAATAATCTATATTTTGTTTTGTTGGGATTTAAAACAAGCTTATGAACAAGTATATTGTAGATTTATAGACCACATTAAGAGATGAGCTATGATATATAAAATGGTATCATCTGCATAAAAATGTATATACAATGTGAAATGGGAGAGATGCACCTTATGCATACTTTCCTTCCTTACTTATTTTATTCCTTATTACTATTATGTTGTTGTTACTATTATGTTGTTGTTAATACTATTATTATTACTTATTTAGTTAAATTAAAATGACTTTTTCCTCACTGATTTACTCTTTTACTCACATTTCTTCCATAACAACCTTTCCTACTTATAATGTTTTGCTATTCTTAATATTATCCTCCTACTATCCTTTAACTAAACTAATTTAAAAAGGTTAAGTTTCATTATATCTAAATAAAAGAAGTTTTCACGCTGAATTGCAATTTGACTGTTGACTGTCAATGCCCATTTTATATCATTACTTACAGTAATTATTGTAATAATAGTACAATAATAATAATAAAAAATAATAATAATAAAATAAAGTACATTAATTTCTTGTATGCTAACTGCAAGAGCAGCATACTACAGCATATTACACTACATACTATACAGTACTATATACAGTATATACTGTTAGCATGTCGTATTAAACAGCATGGAAATGCACTGACTAATCTGCAATATGCTATAATTTTCTGTACCTGCATAAATTTACATATTTCCTGTGAATTTCCAAAGACTGAACCTTGCCTGAACAAACTGAATACTGTATAAGACAGGCATGATTTTAAAATAAATACACTAAATACTAAATATGGCATGTTGTCAAGTATGATAATCTTAAGGAGTAACACTTTTGCCACTAATACTAGTGCTATACCAACATCTAATATATCAAAACGTCATGTTTTCATGAAGAATTATGTACTGGACTTTTGCTTATGTAATAAATTATGATAGATAAAAAGCATTTATTCATGTTTTTTTGAAAATAAGAGAATACAAGCTTGTTTAACTTCCAAGTTATTTATGATTTTGCATTTAACAATCACGGTACGTCTTAAAATCTGATGTGCTTCACTGCTGGTAAACAACCTCCGCTCTGGTTTCTTTATGTCGAAGAAATCAGAGTCAGCACACGGTATAAAAAGCTAATTTATAGCTCTGATCATGACAACAAGTGGGGTGATAAACACAGCAGAGATGGGACCTGGACTGAGAGATAAAGATATTTAAGCAGGATCAAAAACAGCTGTTGTTTTTTTTACTGCATCTCTCATTCTACCTCTTTCCCTCCTCCTTTTAATGTTTCAGTCCCCTTCTTTTCTTCTCTCTCTCGCCTCCACAAACCGCCTCCACAGTCAAATTGATTTAAGTCTACCTCCTGAGGGGGTTACAGCGTGGGCATGTGGGCATTTTTTGCATGTGTATGTTTCCATCTGTCTGTAAAATTCTGACGCTGGGGGGGAGAAAACTCCTCGACCTTGATTGCAATTCAGTTTCACAGATAAACCATGTCGAGGTGTTATCCATCAGAGCAGGAGCCTGTAACGCTAAAAAACATTAACAAATAAATAAATAAGAAAACAATGTGTCAAAATTGTCTGTGTGCTAATGAGAGGAGCTGAAACTCTGAGCTGCTGGAGGACTGCAGAGGCTGGAGGACTGACACATGAGGGGGGGATGAAGAAGAGAGGAGAGAGAGAGAGAGAGAAAGGAGAACATATATGAGCACCATCGGTAACATCGGGGGGTGTTTACCTGGCATCTGCTTCACTGTAGTACTCTCTAGCCACAATATCCTCAAACAGCTCCCCTCCTGTCACCCTGAGAAACGTAAAGACGAAGGTTAAAACGCCAAATTATATATATTCATTCAGTCAGGCGGCACACACACACACACACAGGAGGGGGATGTCCTCATTAGGGGGAAACCCCGGCTGCAGGATTCACTCCGACTGGGTTGCCATGGAGACTGGCTCCAGTGCGGGGGAGTGTAGCTGTATCTGTGTTTGTGCGCGCTAAAGTGGAAGCCGCAAAGGATGGAGGTGGTAGGGAGGAGGGGAGGAGGAGGAGGAGGAGGAGGAGAGGAGGGGAGGACTGTTATGTAATGGGGGGAACTGCCTTGGAAAAGAGGAGAGGGGATGAAGAGGAGGAGGAGGAGAAGAAGGGAAGGAATGAAGAGAATGCGGATATAAGGAAAGGCAGAGAGTAAAGGAGACACACGCAGGGAGGATTGAAGGAAAGGAGTGGTGGAAAATGAAGCACCAAGGGGGGAAGAAGGAGGAGGAGGAGGGAGAGGAGGGAGAGCAGCACAGTATGGCAGAGAAAGAGAAGAAGAAGAGGAGAAGAGGAAGGAAGGAAGGAAGGAAGGAAGGAAGGAACTCACAGGTCAAAGAGGAGATAGTGGAAGCCCTCCTCTGAGATACTGTCATGGAGACGAACTGCAGGAAGAGGAAGAGGAAGAGGAAGAGAGAGGCGTCAAAATAATCTGTGATAATCTTTTTAGGACACATATTCACATTTTTATATCTTCTGATTTATTAAATCTTAAAGGATAAATCTCCATCGCCACACCTCGTCATAAACAAGAACACAACACAAACTGATGACGCTCCATCTCATCTTACAGTGAGGAAACAGGTTAAAAATCAATCAACAAAATAAAATATATTGATAGCCAAAATAAAGATTAAGATATAGAAAGAGACAGACAACTAACCACAATACAGTTCAAGTATAAGTCAGATTAAAAAAGAAGTCTTAATGTAAACAAACATTTGCCTTATTAATTTGTCTTAATTATTTTCTTTCATGTAACAAATAGCAAAGGGTTATTCAGTTATTAAAATAATTATCAATTTCATGTTCTGTTGATCAACTGATTGATTAATTAAGTGACTAAAGTTATGTTTAATAAAACCTGTGACTTGCTAACAGCTGATCTGACACAGATTCGTCTCACCGATGTTCGGGTGTTTGAGTAATCTGCAGATCCGAGCTTCTCTCTCCAGCTTCTGGTGATCTACAAGAAAACCAAAGTACAACGTTACAACAACGTCTCATTAACATTTTACTACAACAACAATGTCTCAAACAAACACGTGAAAGAAGATGAAGGTCGGGTCAGTTCCAAGAAGAGACAGATGAAAAACTTTAGTTTAAATTTTTCTCAAGGTGAAGAACGAGAAGTTCAAGGAGACACAGACAGACGAGCTTCCTACATCTGTGAGGACAGCCTGAAGGACACATCTGTCCAGATGTCCATTCAACCCCCCATTTAAGATAGAGGACAGGAAACAAGGAGACAGGAGAGGAAACGAGAGGGAAGGAGATGAAACAAGGAGACAGGAGAGGGGAAAAAAGAGAAGAGGCAAGGAAAGGAATTGAGAGGAGAGGAAACAAGAAGACAGGAAAGGAAATGAAAGGAGAGGGACAGAGAGGTGAGGAGAGGAATCAAGAGAAGTGTGAACAAGGGGACAACTGAGGAAATGAAAGAAAGGTTGGAAGAGTAAGTAAACAGATGAAACAAGAGGAGAGGAGACAAAGCTAGGAAATGAGAGGAGAGGAAATCAAGCGATGAGAAGAGCCAAGAGGAAACAAGGAGACAGGAGAGGAAACAGAGGAGGAAAGGAGGAGAAAGTCAACAGAGGAGGGAGAAGAAGGAAGGAAAGGATGTTTTTTATCACGTCAGCCGTGTCCAAACGAACACGTGTGTGTGATCTTTGACTGCAGAGACGTCTGAACATGATAAAATATAACGAGAGACAAATCTCTGAATAAGAGAGGAGCTCATCTCTGCGCTGTAATTACACCATTGTTTCTATTTTTAGATGATTTCTGAGGCGTTTTTTCAGCAGAAAAAGAGACTGAGGGGACGTCACAGCTGGACCGACACTGTGCGATGTCTACAACAGCATAAATAACCTTTAAAGGGGCCCCGAGTGTTAACACAAAACGACACAAACTGATGATTTCTCTCTCCGTCGTTACATTTTGTTTATGAGAAATGTGGATTTCTGAAGCCGTGTGCATCTGACTGAAACCTTCCTCCGCCCGTCTCAGAGGAGCAGACGTGGAGGCTTCACACACTGGAATCAAACACTAGCTAAAATATGCTAATGTGAGCTCTCAGATCTGGGACACACACACACACACACACACTTAATGATGGAAAAATTCCCATGATGCCTCTGTAAACACTCCCTTCCACCTCTCACCTCTGGCCGAGAGCTTTTTGGTGTTGATGATTTTGGCGGCATACTCTTGGCCTGTGCAGAGTTTGACACAGCGGCGTACCACTGAAAAGGCCCCCCTGGGAAACAAAGACAGGAGACAGGGAGGAGGAGATGGGTTAGACGCCGTAGAAAGCTTTGTCAGCATCAAACGGGGAGTCTCAGCTATCAGATTGACCTCACGGTTGTTCTGGACTCCTCTCTGCTTTCAAAGCAGCCTGATCTGAATCCTGATGTATACGAATCTGAGGTTCAGAAGGAAGCAGACAAGCACATAAACCCACATATCATACACTGACGTCACAGATTATAGAATAAAAACACAGTTTACAATCTACAGAACTTTTCATGAACCACAAGTCTCTACTCCATGACTTAACTTAAATCGCCATCGTACCAATAGATCTGCCAAAGAACTCATTATGATATTAAATTACACTTTTACAGTATCATGTGTCCCAAATTATTATTAATTCATGCATTTCTTCTGATTACAATGTAAGACATCCTGGAGTTTGATCATTTAAATCATAAGCTGGCAGGAAATTACTGCTGGGTTTAACATTAGTTACCATAGTTAGCTACTGTAGTTAACTACTACAGTTAGCCATTACAGTTAGCTACTGTAGTTTTTGTCTATTGTAGTTGAACTACAGTTAGCTATTGTGGTTATCTACAGTAGTAGTAGTTAAAACAGTTAGCTACTGTGGTCAGCTACTTTGGTTAGCTACAATTAGTTAGCTACTATGGTTAGCTACTACAGTTAGCTACTGTAGTTTTCTGTCAACTGTAGTTTGTACTACAGTAAGCTACTGTAGTGAGCTACTGTGGTTAACTACAGTTAGCTATTGTAGCCAACTACAGTTAACTACTGTAGTTGGCTACAATAGTTAGTTATTGTAGTTACTGTACTGTAGTTAGCTCTCATTAGCCACTACACTTATCTACTCTAGTTAGCTCTACTACAGTTATCTACTGTTGTATAGCAGTTAGGTACTGTAGTTAAACTACAGTTAACTACCGCAGTTAGCTAACTAAACTTAACTACTGTAGTTAGCTAAGTAAAGTTGACTACTTTTGTCTACAGTTAACTCAACCACAACATTAGTTAGCTCACTACAGCTAACTACAGATATTGACTGTACACTTAACTAGGCCTCCTAGTGTGGAGTTTATGTGACGTTTAATTAACGCAGTAACTTTGTTGTAGATCGTAATGATTGTACCTGTAGAGTCGACGTTCCTTTGCACAGGTGGTCGCTGTTATTAATGTTATTCGGCCTTTAAAACAGATGCTGCATATTTTTGTTCACTTTTCAGGCAGGAAATTATTACTTTCATTCTAATGTGCTTCTGTTGACCTGAACTTTTTATTAAAAGAACAAACTGCAGCATCCAGTAATTATGAGGTACTTGACATTTTTCTCTCCTTCTTTAAAGACTGAATAACGTTAATAGCAACAACCACTTATATAAAGTAACCTCCACATGGTCACAGATTACAACATGACACCTGATTCATCAATATTCAATGTGAAACTGGCTTATTTTCTCCATTAATTCCAATAATTTCAGCGATGTGAGGCATCAGAAATGAAAAGAATTCAGCTTTTCAAGGATACGTACTGTGAATGCGTGTGTGCTGGAGTTTTTAGGTCCACATTTGCTCATCATATCCAATAGAGACAAACAGAAATAACCACCTCTGTCATTTCTCAGAGCTAATTTTATCTCACCTCGGTATTGTTACGCAATGAAACACTCACACTCCCCTCCGAGCCCCCCAAGCCTCTCTCACAAGCACTCCAACAACAACATTATGATGAGACAGGGGTGAGTAAGCATGGCACTCGCTGACACTCCGCTGGAAAAGACAGCGAAGCTTCGACATGACAGGTTATCTGCAGGCCAGGTGGGAGTCAAGAGGAGGGAGTGAATGTGGGGCCAAAAAACCTGGATATGTTCAACCTAGAGTGTAACAAGACTAATCTTTTATATTCTACCTCTTGTATTAACTCACATCTCATCTCAACTTAGCAAACTCTGTCTGCTGATGAAGGCTGTGAGGTGAAAGCACAAGAAAAAGCTAAACTGAAACTTGAATATTAGCATATATTTAATATTTTCAGTGATACTCGTTCAACATATCCCGGCTTGGACTACAGGGGTTCCCCAGGGCTCGATGCTGGGGCCCCTTCTCTTCGCTTTATACATCACCTCTCTGGGACCGATTACTGGTGTGGCTTCTCGTATCAATTCTATGCAGATGACACTCAGCTCTATCTGTCATTTCCACCTGATGATCTAGCTCAGTCTATGCACAGATCTCTGAATGCTTTGTCTTACATCATAAGAAAAATTAGACCTTAACTGACTCAACATACTACACAACACCTGATACAGGGCCTCATTTAGGACTTTAGTTGCTTAGATTTATTCAAACCCGCATAAACTGATTTCTAAGCCACTTGGGCTCATTTTAAAGAAGCTGTAAATACAACACTGCTATATTATTTCAAGCTGATATCAAACATGTTCACAAACAGTTCCAGTAAAGCAACACAAGAATTAATTTGAAGTTGCGTTTGTGTCCACCTGTTCACTCTCCTTTAGCTCTTTTTGGTCTCCATCACATCCTGAGGGAAATATCTTTCTCTTTAGCGGCTAAATGCTCCACTACGTTCACCAGCTACTCTCTAACTGTGTGTTTATAAATGAAATATTGACTCTTGTATCTCTGTTTTTGGTCTCCACCAACTCCCGAGGGAAATATCTTTCTCTTTAGCTGCTAAATGCTGCACTATGTTTGCCAGCTAGTCTCTTAACCATGTTTGCCTGCTGTTTGCTGCTGAGCAGGTTGTGTACAGACGGTTTATGAGAGATTTTTCTGAGAACACTGCTGCCTGCTGGAGCTGAAAATGAACCTACGAGAGCGGAGAGAGTGAACCAAAAGAGAAAACAATGAGCTAAAACTCAATATAAAGCTGAAGGGAGCTGCAGATTCAGCTGATAACTCTCGGCAGGTTCATCATTGTCACGTTATGTGCTTTAATACTATAAAAAATAACTATTATAAATTTGATGCAGCAGAACCAGATATATCATCTTTTTATTCCACATTCTTCTCCCCTGTCAAAACCTGGCACCTAAATTACCCACAATGCAATGATATATCAACTTTAAAAGTGATGTATCATTGTTGTGTTTACAAATTCTTTCTACTGCCCCCAACACCAGTGTGTGGGATTTAATGGCATCTAGTGCTGTAGTTTCAGATTGCAATGCCCTCTCCTTCCTAGCCAAGCGGCAACCTACGTGGCTGTGAAGTGCCACAAACTGCAGTTCCTCTAACGTCCACTTGAGGCTGGCTCCAGAAGTGAGTCAGTCTCCATAAGTCCCCATGTTCAAATGTCCAACTTCACAGCAGAAATAAACATGTTTACAGCCTGGTACAAAAAACAGTTTTGGTCTCTATAGCTAATTTCCCCGTTCATGACAACTGTACTGAGGGTGAATTTATATACAACTCACCTGTTCACATTATATTAAGGCTTAAAGTTATGCAGGATTAAGAGCGTGGACGCTTTGATTGACAGGTGGGTGGCTTGTTTAAGCAGCCAGGCGTCATTCAGCCTTCACTTGTTTGCTGATTTTTAGATTAGCCAAGAGGCAGGACAGTAACACAAACAGATCAATTCTTTATTTCTGGTGATTAAACATTAATAAAAATATAGTTATGAATATTATATTCTGCAAATAAAACCCCCTAAATTTTACACACTGGACCTTTAAACTCGATAAATCTGCACTGTAACAACTTTTTGAAAAGTCCCAAAATAATTTGAAGTCTACCCGAGCAGCACATTTTTCAAACTGAGATGCTTTGTTTAATAAATGACTTCACAACTAATTACAGAGTTGCTGATTATATTTTCCATTACCCGACTTGACTAATCGACTAATCGTTTCAACTTTAATTAAACTCCAAACAGATCAGTCGGGGGAGTCGTGACTCCGAACACTTGACGTGCTCGACATCCTTTAAATCTCCATCACACACACACATAAAACAAAAAAGTGACAACCCCGGCAAAACAGCAATAAAGCTGCGTTATCAGTGAAGACAGCTGCTGATGCTGCTGCTGCTGCTACTCCGGCATCTCTATTGTCTTTAACTTATCACATCCCACACACACACACACACACACACGAGTGGAGATCCCGGTTATCACATCACAACATAAAACATCAACTAAAAGCACGTCCACGGCTCTAAACTTGTGTTTTTCTTCCTCCTCCAGCGCTGTGGAATAAATGTTCCTGTGAGGCAAACATTGCAGAGAGAGATCCTCTCTACCCACGCACAACCTGACAGAGACACTGAGTCCACTTTGCATCTACCCACTGTGGCACCCATAGCCTCTTCAGTCTCCCTCAATTTGTCTGCATCCCATTAAGGGCCACACATCTCTCTATTTCTGTTTTTTATGTACATATCAGAAGACACACCTCGTTAGATTAGCAGGAGCAGCAGCAGCATTATTTTCTGACTTCTCCACTGAAGCCAGCTCATGATGAGGGAGCTTAATTCCAACACATCAGCTTTTTTTTCTCTGATATTAAGCCGGTTTGTCCCTAATTAGCCTTTGGGCACAGAGAGGGGAAGATGAAGTGGAGGATGGATGAGGAGGAGGAGGTGGAGGAGGAAAAAGGGGGGTGGTGGGATGCCCAGAAGTGCTCCATGCAGCTTCATCTTCATGCAAAAATCCAACTATGTGCAGCCTGCTGCATTTAAAGTAAAAACAAGCCATGCACTGAGGAATCAAGATCATTAAGGAGATTTAAGAGCTCCAAACAAGCGTGCGTTTTTTGGAAAGAGATGGAGCTGCATCCATCATCATCACCGCAGATGTTGCAAGACCTCCATCCCCTCACGCTCCCCCTCCTCCTCCTCCTCCTCCAGGACCGGGTCAGGCTGCATGCATGCGGGCAGGAGAGTCAGAAAACACCGCAGGCTTACTTGCCAAGCTCCTCGTACAGCTGGTATTCATCCGTAAAGCGTGTACAAGTCGTCGTTGCCATGATGCTTCCTCCTCGGACGAGTCCGAAAAAATGCACGGTGCGTTCGCTGCGGACGAGGAGGGGTGGGGGGGTGAGAGGGGGGGGAGGACCTCTAGGGCTCTAGTCTCCGCCCACCTCCAGAACCTCCGGACGGTTCAGCTGCAGCCACACACACACACACACACATGCACACACACGCGTGTGCGCACAAACAAACACGCGCGCACACGCACGGAAAACGCGCCGGGTTTTCCGATGTGGCAGCAGAAGAGGACGGACTCTTTAAATATCACACTAAGTGGTAATGTGAGCTCACCACATGACGTGTGCCTCCAAAAAAAGAAAAAGAGATAAAGAAGAAGTGAAATCTGAATTATTATAAATCACATCATGAAGGGAAGCCTGCAGTGATGACATGACTTCAGTGGAAACTATTGGAATCTATTTATAGTCTCTATTTTTCCATGAGGAGGACAGTGTAATGGTTTCTTCTGGATGCACTTCACTAATTGCACTGCACTTTTTTTTGGCTGCATGCAGCATTTGTGGTTCCCTTTTAATAAGATGATTTCATTTAAGCATGGCCGTATCACTCTGTCAGGGGGCCACCGGGCCAAACAAATTCAATTTGGCCCCCACATAATAACTGTAGTTATGTTTTGACCATAGACTGTATAAAACCTGGACGTAGTCTCTGTGACGTCACCCACCTGTCAGTCAAAGCATCCACGCTCTTAATCCTGCATAACTTTAAGCCTTAATATAATGTGAACAGGTGAGTTGTATATAAATTCACCCTCAGTACAGTTGTCATGAACGGGGAAATTAGCTATAGAGACCAAAACTGTTTTTTGTACCAGGCTGTAAACATGTTTATTTCTGCTGTGAAGTTGGACATTTGAACATGGGGACTTATGGAGACTGACTCACTTCTGGAGCCAGCCTCAAGTGGACGACAAGAGGAACTGCAGTTTTTGGCACTTGAGTATAGGTTTCACTTCACAGTCATGGAGGTTCAGGTACCTTTTTAAGCATCTTGTTGTAGTTTTTAATCAAACAAACGGAAAGAAATAGTGTTTATTTGGGACTATTTACACCTATCAGGTGTGATCGGTCTTTCCTGCCTGTTTATCTTCACACTGATGGCAACATGTGAAATATTATCAGCTGCAGTGTAATTGGTTACGACACAGTAGTGCTGAGAAGTGCAGATTATTGTGCAGCAGATTTCAAACTGCTGCCCTCATTTGGGGACGTTCTGGTTGTTTTGTCAGCAAAAGTTTGACCTCTGGACTCTTACATAGGTTTTATTGTGTCATCAGATGCATACATATGAACTGGCAGTGCCACAGTTTGCATCAACACTGTAAACATTCCTTCACACACCTTAGTCATAAAATTATGTCTCTCTGGGAAAGTTTTATTCAAATATTTTAAAGGAATAGTTCGACATATTGGGAAATACAAATTTTGTGTTTTGTTGCCGAGAGTTAGACAAAAAGATTGATACCACTTCTTTTCACAAATATTCTAACAGTTCTAGAAACGTCTTCATTTAATACAGAACATTTACTCAAGTTCTGCACAAATTGATGCTTCAACATGTTTGTCAAAGCTGCAAATCATCTGTTTGGAACTCTTTGAAAATACTGAATATTGTATAATTTATAATGTGATGTCAATACCATGAACAGAAATGTGTTGTGTTGCTTACAGTCAGTATTTTGTAATTGGAATAAAGGATTACAAGTCAAACAGTTTTCATAGTCACAACATTCAAAGACCGTTCTGAAGTCAAATGAGTTTTTTCATTAAATCTAATATCAAACTTTGAATACTAAATTTAACAATGACTGCTGATAATTAAAGCACTTCATTCATATCCACAGAAATGGAAATAATAATAAAGTGAGTGATAAATGTGTGCGGAAACAGCTGAGCTGAGATTCATGCTTTACTTGTCAACAAATAAAACAATATTATAGTACAGATATGACTAACTACAGCTCACTGTAACTCAGAGCAGTCCTAAGTTATCAGGTTAAATCTGGCAGACAACATGCCTTGTTGCAGGTACCTGCAGTGACGTGTCGGCCTGTATGCAGGAAACAGTTTAGTTACACCAACTTTATCTTAAATATTATTGTTGTCATGACAACAGAATGAATTGTATAAATCAGGAACTGATTTGTTCTGGCTCCGCCCACCTGTCATTTGAACCCTTTGATCTGTCCTGGCTCCGCCCACTTGTCATGTGAATCCTTTGATCTGTTCTGGCTCCGCCCACTTGTCCTTTGATGTTTGGCTGGTAAATGTAAGACATGCAGAGCTTCATGCAGCACTGATCTTAGTACGAGTGACTCCTACTTTGAGCACAGTCTTGAAAACCCTCAACAATAGTTGGATATCTGAAGAAATCTTCATTTAATCTTCAGACATGCCAATCTTACATCTGGGTCTGGTGGTTTTGCCTTGGGTGGCCAAAAATACAGGTCGCCTCTTCATATCTGGATTGGGACTTAATAAACCCAGTTCAACCACAGTCAGCCCAGCAGAACCAGTTCTCTGTGAATTCCTCAACGTGCCAGCCGAGAAAGACGCAAAGGATGAAGGGTACAGTAAACACAGTACAGTAAGGTTGTTATATCAGGAAAATGGCAGCTGCTCCCTAAGTATGGACTGTTTGGGTAATGAAACTCAGAAAGACGAGCCAGACACCCCGACATGCATTGTCCCTGTGGTTCATGAGGACAATGACTCCCCAAGTTTGGACTGCCTGGTTAATGAAACTGACCCTGTGATTAGGAGTAATGACAGCATCTCCCTAAGTTTGGACTCACTCACGACTCTGGTTAACGAAACTCTAAAGCAAGAGCAGGACACCCCGGCATGCATTGTCCCTGTGATTAGGAGTAATGACAGCATCTCACCAAGTTTGGACTGCCGGCATGATGATACTCCAAAACAAGAGCAGGATGCCTCTGCATCCTTTGGCTCTGTAGTTTACAGCAGTGTATTTGGCAGCATGAGGCCTGAACTAAATCCTCTCTCTCTTTATGCATGTCTGTATATTTGCCCTGATGTCTCTGGTCCCAGAACTGAAAGAGCCTTGGAACACACAACTGTTGACCCAGAGGCGCCTCAGTCTGCTGGCAAATGGTCCCTACAGGGGATTGTAGATATTTTCTCCAGAACCAAAGCAAGAATTGCAAATAGCTTTTACAGAACCAAAGCATGGACTGCAAATTACTTTAACAGAACCAGAGCATGGACTGCAAATTACTTTTACAGAACCAAAGCATGGACTGCAAATTACTTTAACAGAACCAAAGCATGGACTGCAAATTACTTTAACAGAACCAAAGCATGGACTGCAAATTACTTTTACAGAACCAGAGCATGGACTGCAAATTACTTTTACAGAACCAGAGCATGGATTGCATATTGCTTTTACAGAACCAGAGCATGGATTGCATATTGCTTTTACAGAACCAAAGCAAAATTTGCAAATTGCTTTTACAGAACCAGAGTAAGAATGTTCAGACATTTCAGCACATTTGAACTGAGAATGTTTTTGATTGGACTAATGCCTTTGGCCCTGGTTGAAGAGATTGTTTTTTTAGCCCTGTTTCTTGACATCGGTTTTCTCATT
Source organism: Protonibea diacanthus (assembly GCA_028641955.1). Taxonomy (NCBI): domain Eukaryota; kingdom Metazoa; phylum Chordata; class Actinopteri; family Sciaenidae; genus Protonibea; species Protonibea diacanthus. The sequence goes on from CM053991.1 coordinate 1,594,202, forward strand.
TATGAGTTTTTCGACGATGAATTGCATTTCCCAAATGTTTTGGAGCGTGTGCTGCTCCTGTGTCTGAATGAAGCAGAAGATCCGCAGGGATGGGATGGATGGGATGAATATGATTGGATGAATAGGTTTACTTTTTTTTTCTGATATTTTATCATTGCAAGAAGAAGAAGAAAGGTTGGTGTCATGTGACCATGACGTGATTTTTTTGTGGGTTTCCTCCAGGTGCTCTGGTTTCCCCCACAAGATCTAAAAAAAAAAAAAAAAAAAAAAAAATCCACCAATCATAAATTAGTAATTGTCCTTGTGGGTTTTCTCCAGGTGCTCTGGTTTCCCCCACGTACTAAATTTGACTAAACAAAAAATAAATAAATAAATAAATAATTAAAAACAAAAAAAGTTATGTATGTATTTCTTTCATTTATTGGTTGTGACTTGTCCTCTCTTTAATTAATTTTCTCATTCTGTTAGTAACTAGACTCTTCACATTTAAAGCAACATTATGTAATTTTTCGACCAAAGAAATAACAGATTTTAATTGACTTGAGTTTCCTGATGGACAGTGAAGTAAACTGCTGCCAAATGTAGCTGCTGTTAGCTAATGTTAGTAAATGTAAACGTATTGTAGGTGGATACTGCTCCTGAAATTCAGCAGTCACCCCCAACTGGAGGCAGCAATCTTTCAAAAGAGGAGGCCAGTACTTCTAAATTTGTGACTATGTCCAACCCACAATACATAGTCTTCACAGACAGTGAGCTTGAACAGCTTGAACTACTTTGAGTTGTATATAAATTCACCCTCAGTACAGTTGTCATGAACGGGGAAATTAGCAATTTCTGCTGTGAAGTTGGACATTTGAACATGGGGACTTATGGAGGCTGACTCACTTCTGGAGCCAGCCTCAAGTGGACGTTTGAGGAACTGCAGTTTTTCGACTCTTCATATGTTGGCTTCACTTCACAGCCACGGATTTTGCATCTTGTTTTTTTACATCAAACCACCGATGGTATATAATCATCAGACAGAGCTTTTGGGTCTGTAAACCTGCATTCTTTCTAATGGCCAGCAGGGGGCTGCAAAAAGAAGTCAGATTATATGGAGCCTTATGGAGAGAAGAGCCGACTTTCAGTTGATTTATGACCTCTGTAAACAGTTTTCTCATGATTTTATGATCTGTATTTTAAAGTCTTCTTCCAGACAGCACAATGTTCATTTAGTAAATTTAGAATAACATACTGTGTTATCGTGTCGTATTAGTACTTTAACTTCAGTAAAGGATCTGAATACTTCTTTTCTTCATGTTACCAAACATTCAGTTCATCTTCAGATGTCACATCTTGCCTCCAGCTCATGAGATACAAGGCTCTCGTTACTCCACTCCGTCTTTCCATCTTCCTCTCATCAGCACATTATCAACTCCTTCTTTCCACACGGAGAGTGGAAAGAAGGACGACTGAACGGTGAATTTAATTGAAGCAGGAGGTATTAAACACGATCCTGCTTTGTGCAAATGGATGCAGAGGAAGATAACTGGAGTCAAGACAGCACAGCAGAATTATTTTTGCTCGAAGTAAAGTGAAGACGGGAAGGCACATTTCAGCTTTTGTCTGGCTGAGATAATGTTCATTTCGGGGAACTAATTTATGAATTAATGAAGCGCTCAGAGGAAAAGAGAGCGGAGAAGTGAGAAGATGAGATGAACTATTAAAAATGTTGATTTATTAACATGTAAACTTTATTAATTCCTTATTAATATATTAGAAGGTTTCCTTGTTATCTTTATTGTCCCACTGGGGGAGATTTGTTGTGCAGCGAGCGTTCACATAATGACATAATAGAGCTAGTGCAGTACTAAAGTCAAATGTGCAATAGTGCACAAATGTTCCCGAGTAGTGCAGGGAAAGCAGCCAGAGTGCTAATTGCTATTAAGCATATCAATAGCACTTTGGATGAAAGAGACGTGGAGTCTTTTAGTCTTAGTCTTGGTGCCTGAGGGCAACAGCTCAGACTCCCTCTGGAGTTGATGGTCCTGGCAGTCCAATATAGCCTCAGCCCTCCTGAGGATCCGCCTGATGTAAATCACCAAAAGTTTGGCCTGACTCCGACCTGAGGTCTTACTGCAAAGTCTGTTCTCATTGGACAGATTTGGGTTTCCCAACAAAGCAATAATATGAGGTTACAACTTCAATCTTCTGTAAAAGAGAGATATTAAAAAAGCAGCTTTCTAGGGGAAGCATCAACATGGGATTTGAAGAACAATACCCGAATATGTGCAACTCTCAACTAGGTCAGTATCAACAGATCAACATCTTTTATCACAGTGGGCTCATCTTTGTTTTTTTGACACATTTAGAGGGAGGAACGGGGTCAAAGCCGCCCTCTTGGACGACCCTGTAGGAGATAAAACTAAATTAAGTTCCCTCTCAGTGGAGAAAAAGCGATGAAGTGCCCTCTGTGAGTCAGAAAAGAGACCTTTTGGGAAGAAAATGATCTTTTCAGGTGCCCTATAATGGAGAAAACATGGTAAAGTACTCACTCGGATGACTTTCCATCGGTGAAAATGTGATGAAGTGACCTTTATGGTGCCCGTCTCGTTGAGAAAAAGTGGTGAAATGCCTTTTATGGAGCCCTTTAGTGGAGAAAACATGGTAAAGTACTCACTAGGATGATGTTCCTGTGAAGAAAACATGATAAAGTTACCTTTAAGGTGCTCTTCAGGTGGAGGAATGGAGTGGTACTTGGTTGCCCTACCAGTAGAGAAAACATGATAGGTGCTCTTGGGTGCCCTTTAGTGGAGAAAACGTGATAAAGTGCCCTCTAGGGAGCCCTACCAGTGGAGAAAACATGATAAAGTTACCTTTCAGGTGCTCTTCCAATAGAGAAAACATGATAGGTGCTCTCTTGGATGCCCTTTAGAAGAGAAAATGTGATAAAGCGTCCTCTAGGATGCCCTTTCAGTGGAGAAAATGATGAAGTGATCTTTACAGTGCCTGTCTAGTGGAGAAAACTTGATATGTGCTCTCTTGGGTGTCCTCTAGTGGAGAAAACGTGGTAAAGTACTCACTGGGATGACGTTTTCTGTGGAGAAAATGTGATGAAGTGACTTCTCAACACTAACCCTGCCTGGACTGTAAATGCGTCATTCTGGTGCCACGCAGCAACCTTGAGGTGAAGCAGTCGACGAGTAGAGCTGGTTGGAGAGAACATCATCAACTCTTACACACTGTGACTTATCAGTTAAAAAGTCCATTATCCAACCAATCAGGTTAGGATCGAGTTTAAACAGGATGATGAGCCTCTCAGTGAGTGGGAAAGGATGGACAGAGAGAAATCAATAAAAAAAGAGTCTGATGAGAGACTAAGAGAAATTTACTGATCGATAAGCAGGGAGGGAAAGTAACTAAGTACTAACCCTAACCCTACTCATTAATATTGGCACTTTGAGTATATTTTGAGGCTTATATATACTAATTACTTACTAATTATTTAATTTATTTAATCGGAAATTCATTTCAGGTCGTCCTGGTGGCCTCGTGGTCTCTGCTGACAGAAAGAACTCTAACTTTAGTATTAATGAATGAAACTGATTTATTGTCACTTTAAAACCCCAAACTGTAAATTAAAGACATAAAAGAGTTTAAATATTCAGAGGCAACATTTAACAGAGAAAAATAAATCTTAACTCAATAATCAAATTGTCCGTTTGTGTCTGTAGATTTCACCAAAAGTTACTTTAGATGCCTCATTTGCATATTAAAACATTAAACATAATAACACAATAACTAACTTGTCTTAATGTAATCAATTGATGAACTTTCACGGTGCTACGACTTTAAATTTTGACTGTGCTCACCTGCAGTCTAAGAGGTCACCTGTTGACGTGTGAGGTGCATTTAAAGACTCTGGAAAAAGTCAGTAAGTCAGACGTTAGTTGAAGATTTTTACTTCAAAGATCGAGAATGAACTTTTCCATTTGATATTCAACAAGTTTTTTTTTTATTGTTTTATTTTGGTTGTTTTGTTCTGAGGCAGCAGAAAACGGTCCGTGTTCACGTTGTCGAGTCGAGTCCGTCTGCTGACAGATGACAAATAAATAAACCGGAGCACGAGTCCACCTGTTTTTTCAAACGAACAGAGTGGAAACAGCAGAAAATTCAAGAAAAATCAAGTCTGATATAAGTTGGATGTCTGATGTTGACATGGACTCAGAGACGGCCGGGCTTCTTGATCAATCAGCTCTTAACAGCAGCTGATAGAAACACAATAACTTTAACATTTTCTCTCACAGGTTTTCTTTTTGGATGCAGACGTGGCTGCAGAGAGACGACCAGATGAACAGTTTGGGTAATTTGTGAGAATAAAAATAAAAATCAATAACGGACAAACATGTAGGCACTGCAGATTATTTAAATAAAGAGCAAAACAGTTAACACAGTAAACAAATCTATCAGATTTCGATCTGCCAGAATATCAAATCAGTGACATCGACAGGTCGCCCCGCTCCATCCCGCTCGTCCACACGAAATCTAACGACAAACTTCCAACACTTCAGCCCGGCGGGAAAACGCCGACTTTACCGTGAGCCGGTTCTGTCAGTAAACCAGGATTCAGTTCGTATTTGGCTCCAGTTTTAATTTTTGTTGTTTTTTTTTGGGGGGGGCTGCGCCTCAGAACTGCACGGCGCTGGGCGGGATGTCGAACATGGTCGGGTCGAACTGCTGCCCTCTGAACGGCGAGCCTTCGGCGTCCCAGCCCTTCTTCAGCATCTCATGCACCTTCTGTGGAGACACAGAGGAAGAAGATGTGATAAATAAATAAAGGCCACAGTGCCACCTGGAGGTGAGACTGTGAGTGACCATCAGAGCGAATACAGACAAACCTGGTGCTGTTTCTAGACTGTACTGAAGACTGCAGCCCTCAGCTGCTTTAAGTAAAAGTTACACGTCTGAACATTTTGGGGAGCCGTCACGTCGTCCATCTTTATAAACAGTCGATGATGTAATCACGTGAATGTCTGTTGGTCCTCACCATTTCATGACTCTGCGGTTTCCCCTGCAGCTTCTGATGGTAGTCGAAGGTCAGTCTGTCCAGGACGGCGTGCTCCTCGTCGTCGACGGTCGCCATGGAGCGCTCGCGGTTGATTTGGTTTATGTCGATCTCCTTTTCTCCCTTCAGCACGGCGTTCCACCAAACCTCCGAGGCCTTACTGAGCGACAGCTGGAAGTCAAACACAGACGAGTCGAGTTCAAAGTTTCTGCTTTTTAAAAAAAGTTTGTCGTACGAACAGAACGGAGCACTCACGACCACGCAGCTGCCCGGCTCCAGACTCCACAGAGAGGTTTCAGTGTTGATCTTGTGGGTGAGCTCTCCCTCCATCAGGGTTTTCTCTTCGGCTCCGTCCTTCACGCAAACTTTCAAGCTGCTGGACTGCAGACTGACTCTGACCTGAGGACAGACACAAAGTATGAGACACGGCTGAGAACAGTACTCCTGATCTGTGAGGACGCCGTTTACCTGTCGACCTTTAACAACCGTCTTGGGCACGAACACGCGGACCTCCACGTCGGTGTAGTCCTGAGACCAGCTGTACTTTTCTCTCACGGCTCCGTTGTAACTGTCGGGGTTGGACTGAAAATTATCCTGACTCCTGAAACAACAACACAGACACGGACAGACGAAATCATCATATATGTTCAGAACTTTAAATAATGCTCAAACTAAAGTTAATTTTCTGAAACAAACTGAGAGGAGACAAAGTTTAACATGAAGTCAGACAGAGGATGTTCAGCTTCACGTCACAAAAGACAAAGAAAATCAGAAATCTTCACAATTAAGAAGCTGAAACTGGAGAATTATTGACATTTTTACTTGATAAATAACTTAAACTATAACTCAATATCATTTATTAACCATTACTGAGGTGATTTCAGGAGATACGCTCGATACTACAACATATCCTCAGTGCTCTTTACACCAGTTCTCATCTTTCCGCTCACCTGATGATTTCACTGACAGCGTGTGCAGATGAGATGTAATTTAATCATAAATACACTGACTGATCCACCGATAACAACAACCGGCTCTGATGGACAGAAACTCTGGACTTTACTCACGCTCCTGCTGACTTCGTGCTGGCTGCAGCTGCCTGCTCGCCCTCAGCTAGCTGTTCTGGCCCGCCGTTGGCAGCCTGAGGGTTGACGGCCACCTCGGCCGAAACACCTCCAGCATCCTGGGAGGAGGCGCTCTCGGCCTGGGCTTCCGCCGCCACCTCTGCGCTCCGCTCCTCCGTCCCCTCGGGAGGCTCGGTTGCGATCTCCAGCTCCTGAACCGCCGGAGGAGGAACGCTTCCACTCTCCTCTCTCTTCTGCAGCTCGCTCAGCTGCCTCGCCCGGTCGTGATCGGCCATCTTCTCAAAGAGTTTGTATGTCTGAGGGAGAGAAAAGATCACAGACTTAGTCCTAAACATCACCAACATCTCTTGTCGTCCACTTGAGGCTGGCTCCAGAAATGAGTCAGTCTCCATAAGTCCCCATGTTCAAATGTCCAACTTCACAGCAGAAATAAACATGTTTACAGCCTGGTACAAAAAACAGTTTTGGTCTCTATAGCTAATTTCCCCGTTCATGACAACTGTACTGAGGGCTTCATTAAGACTACGTCCAGGTTTTAGACAGTCTGTGGAGACGTCACAGAGACTACGTCCAGGTTTTAGACAGTCTGCGGGGACACAGAGACTACGTTCAGGTTTTAGACAGTCTGCGGGGAGGTCACAGAGACTACGTCCAGGTTTAGACAGTCTGCGGTGACGTCACAGAGACTACGTCCAGGTTTTAGACAGTCTGCGGGGACGTCACGGAGACTACGTCCAGGTTTTAGACAGTCTGCGGGGACGTCACAGAGACTATGTCCAGGTTTTAGACAGTCTGCGGGGACGTCACAGAGACTACGCCCAGGTTTTAGACAGTCTGCGGGGACGTCACAGAGACTACGTCCAGGTTTTAGACAATGCAGACGTGCTGGCTTCGTTTACCAGCAAAAGAGGATTCTGTTTGGTTGTTAGCTTGTTTTAGCTCGTTGTTAGCTCGGTACAGTTGTCATGAACGGGGAAATTAGCTATAGAGACCAAAACTGTTTTTTGTACCAGGCTGTAAACATGTTTATTTCTGCTGTGAAGTTGGACATTTGAACATGGGGACTTATGGAGACTGACTCACTTCTGGAGCCAGCCTCAAGTGGACGTTAGAGGAACTGCAGCTCTCACTTTCTCACACTGTTCAGTGACTGTTTAAGGGACATTTTCTCTCAGCACAGGTGCACCTATAACTTCAACAAGTCACTCTTTAATCACGTTTTTAACGCGTTGACAAACTTCACCTTGAACACCATCTTCTCCGCCACCCCGGGAGGGAAGCCCATCTTCTCGTTGGGACTCGACAGCAGCCGGTAGAAGTCCGTCTTGCGGTACAGAAAGCCGAAGTAGACCCGCAGAAAGTCCTGGATGTTCCCGACGTGCTGCAGGATGCCCAGCAGAGCGTTGTCGTACATCTCTGTCATCTCCAGCGGCGACGCCATGGCGGGCTTTTATTTTTAACGTTTCCCCCGGTGTTCACTAACGTTTAACGGAGCCCAACCGACGACCAACGGACGGAAACAAACAGCCGTTTGTCAATAAATATAAGTTCAGAGTCGCTGGTTGACGTTTCTTCACGCCTGTGTCCCGTCTTACGGAGTTATCATAACACTTCCGGTCACATACTTTCAAAACAAGAGCACGCGATCTTTATAAACACGCCAAGTTTGACAAAAAATAATAATACTTACAACAACAAAAATATTAAGTGTGTTATTGTTTGTTTAATGATCAATTATAATCAATTTATTGAGTGGTAGCTAATTAGCTGAACTGTTTATGTTTTCTTTTTCCGGTTGGTCCGTTGGAAACAGATGTCCAACTGTCCAATAAACAGTTCCGGTGCACAGAATTTTTTTTAACATTTTCACAAAAGTTATCATCATGACATCGTTGTATTATTATTTGTATTGATATTTAGTGTTAACTATACATTAAAACTGCAACAACAGCATCGGAATGAGGACAGACTAGAGAAAACAGCGGACGCGTTTCAGCTCACAGTTGGGAATGAGATGGGAAGTTCAGCTTTTTTCAAAGATTCGGCTCTTTTGACTCAGCATCCCTTTGAAGAGCTGGCTCCTCGAATTTAGTATTTAGCCTTCTGTATTAGCCTAATTTAGCAATTATGAATGAGTTTGTGTGCTATTAAACATTTTTTCATTCAGTGTTTTCATCTGTGCAGGTTTGTTGTTGTCTCTGCTCTGAGGGGTAATTTCATTTTACAAATTCTGCACTCACTTGCAGTCTCCAAAAGCACTGAAATTCAGCCAGATGCTGCTTCTTTTTCAGTTATCACTCCCTCTCTCTTTTTTTTTTTACTCCTCTCCCACTACACTACACTACAGCCTTGTCTTTCTTCTTTCACATAATGGTATAATCCTTGTCTGTCCTTGCGTGTAATTGGCTCCATGGTGTGTGCCCATCAACAAAATAACCTGCCTGCATGGATTCTGCGCAGGAGCAGCTGAAGATTTGGCTCTTTCCCCGACGGGAGTCGGCTCTTGTTGTTCCCTTTAAAGAATCGGCTCTTAGAGCCGGCTCGTCCGCGAACGGCACATCACTGCTAACAGTCAGAAAAACATGGCGGCGTCCTTGAGCAGCACAGCGAGCGTGAGGCTGCTGGTGAGTTCAACAATATTTAAACATGTTTAATACATTTAATTTATTCAGTATATGTCTATAAACTGAACGTGCTGCTGTTAATTCAGCCGCACAGTCTGACTGTTTGTTCATTTAGAAGCTTCAGACTCTGGTTCTGTAATTCAAGCATCCGGTACCTGCATGCAAACATAGATTAGAATTAACCTATAACACGGTATCTATATATATATACGTTAGATCTGAATTAAAATATATACAGAGGAGTTAAACATCTGTATAGAAAATAAATATATAAGTGTGTTAAGAAGTTAACCCGTGTTAAACATCTGAACAAAGACTATACAAGAAAACAGAAAGTGACCGTAGAGATAAAAATGTTTCATACAAATGGGGATGAAGGACTGTGTATAAGCTGTTAACAGATGAACACAGTCGCAGAGGTTGAACAGGATCACTGGATAATTTAAAGGGGCACAGAGAGAAGCAGCCAACAGAGAGTCCTGGAGAGTCCTGGAGAGTCCTGGAACATCAAGGGAAGAAATAAAACAGCAGATCTAGTCCGGCACTGCAAACAGCCAACAATGTGACCGTGGGGCAGAGGAAACAGTTGAACATTAATATCATGTCAGAGGGGGGGGTGATGATGACTACAGGGCTGCGGAGGTTAAGAAGAGTGCAGAGTGGATTTTGAGGTTTCTGATCTCAACTGGACTCATTAAAAGAATATAACGAACAGGGGACTAGAAAAGAAGTGAAGGTGGCAGTAAATGCAACGACACGGCAGCCAACTGCTGTTAAAAGAAGAAGAAGAAGTTGACATGATCTGTTAAACGCTCTGCCTTCTGGCTGTACAAAGATAATCACTGTTGATATTTCACAAACTTTCTGCAGCCCTCGCTCTTCTCTGCTTGTCCTAATCTGGTGGTGTTTCCTCTGCAGAGCGCCTTGGCCCGGTCCGGCTCATTGTGCAGAGGCCTCCACGTCACTGCAGCGTGCTGCAAGGTAAACACATGGTGGTTAACCATCGGCCTGTTGTAACGTGTCCGGGTTTGGCTGGCTGTGATCGTTCCTCCTGTTCAACCTGTCACACATCAGCATTCTTGCTTCCGTATCGAGGCTCCTCACTTTACCAGACAAAAACTGGTTTTACTGACATTTGATTCTCTTGTTTTCCAGAGCCGAGCAGCTCGTGCCCGAGTGGGGAAAGGAGACAGACCTTTGACGTACGAGCATGCGCTCGCACCTCATCACATTGGCCACCGCAAAGGATGGCTGTCGCAGCACACCAGTGAGTGAGACCAAGCTCCGAGTCGAAGAGCAGCTTGGCTGAAATGTTTCTTTGAATTAAGCCGAGATACTTCAGTTTAACTCAGTCTGAGGACGTCTCCTTGCCTGTCTCTTCCAGGTAACCTCAAAGGAGAGGAGGGAGCATCTGAACGAACCGTAGAAGACGTGTTCATGAGGCGCTTCATGTTCGGGACCTTCCACGGCTGCCTGGCCAACGAGATCGTGATCAAACGGCGCGGCAACATGCTCGTAGTTTGCGCTTTAATGCTGCAGAAGTTACCGCCGCAGAAGTTTTACTTCTTAATCGGTTATTCAGAGTCGCTGCTGTCACACTTATACAAATGCCCCGTCAAGTTAGAGATCCAGACGATGCAGGATAAAGCCGTGTACAAATACCTCTGATGGAGTCACATGACGACGGCTCGAAGCGGCGGTCAGCCCAGAATGAACTTTTCAAAGGTTTTCAGCATTTTTGTGAAACAAATCTCAGAATTAAAATACAATCAACATGTGTCAGTGTAACTTTAGAAACTGTTCAATAAATATATCAAACGTGGTTTAATAAACTGTATGAACGACCTGCATGAAGACGGTTTGTACGTCAGATGAAACATGAAACTTTGTCATTAGGATAAATATAATAATTAAGCAAAAGGTTACAACAAACTGCTGCTCACATCTGCATCAGTAAATATGTAGATAGCTGCTGAATGACTGGAAACAGCTCGCCTGACAAAAAACACAAAAACAAGTTACATGTTTTAGTTTGTGTAACTAATTAAAGAAAATTTAATCATTTAAAGTCACTTTGAAGCCAAAGCAGGAGTGTTCCATAAAGAAAAGTGACTTCAGTAAATCAGTTATTATTAGGATTAGCAGTTAAACTAGTTGAGGCTTATATTACAAATTATTATATTAAATTTTTTTGTATTTTGATTAGTAGGTCTATTTTTTATAAATGAAAGTTGGAAACAAGAATAAGAAGTAAAATATTAGTAATAAGTAGTAGTTGGTAAATTAATGCTGTCTGAAGTGTGTGTGTGTGTGTTTGTGTGTGTACTTCCTGAGGTATCCGTAGATGCTGTGTGATCAGATAATGAATGATTACATAATAACATGTAAGAATATAAAACATGTCTTCAAAGGAGAAGAACTGTTTGCGTGACACAAAATATCCACATGAAAAGTTCATTTAAATGCTTCTTTTGATTTATTTTGAGTCGATTTCATCACAGTGCAAAATACATTCACATTAAAAAAAAAAAAAAAAAGGCACATGAGGCTCGTCAGTGCAAATACACACACACACACACACACACACACACACGATTAAAGCGTTCGTTTCAAATTTCCCTTCGAGAGTTCCTCACGTGTCGCAGCACTTTCTCCATCTTAAAAAAAAGTCTCTTAACAAATGTTGTAATTAATACTCTGTAAAACATGTAAAATAAAAACAAACAGCAGAATTAAAAAGCTGTCTGTTCTTTAAATCTGGAGGCACGACGTCGACTCAAACATCAGACTTTCATCAGACGTGCTGCAGATGAAGTATGAACCAGAGAGCAGAGCTGCACCGTACGCATGTTCTTCTTTAAGTTTTATTCAGAGTTAGAGCGTCGACATTGATGCCACTCTGCGTGTAAAATACGTAGCTGGAGCCAGCAGTTAGCTTAGCTTAGCATAAAGACTGAAAACAGGGGGAAACAGCTAGCCTGCCTCTGTCCAAAAGTAACAAAATCCACCATCTCGAAAGTTTGTTTGATGTCTTGTTTGGTTGATTTTGGCATAAATTGGACATTAAAGTGCTAATTATCATTTTTACACACACATGAACTTTAAAGGTGCTGTTAGGTGGATTTTGTTACCGTTTTTCACATTATTTTTGGTGCTAAGCTAACCTCACCTGCTACTGGTGTTAGCTTTTTATGGAATGGACATGAAAGTAGCATCAATCTCCCGCTCTGACTCAAGTGTAATGTTGAACTTATTCCTTTACAGATGATTGGATGAATGACAGCTACATTATAGTAGAAAACCTTTGGTATGAAATATGAAAAATACTGGAAACATTTTGTGTTTCTGTGAAAATATTCAGACGGTATTTTGAACCCTGAACACCGTTAAAAGAAAAACAAACGTTTATAGTGCAGTTAATATGCAGAAACACAGAACAGATCTGCACAATGTGCACTTGGAAATCATAAAAGAATAATAAACTCAAAGTATGAGATGAATGAGCACAGCTCAGGAAACAATAACATCTTTTTTCATGGCACGACATTTTGACTCGTCATAGAAGAAAAAGCACAGCTGTTATTAAAAACATTAAAAAGGGTTAAAAGTCCAACATTTTGGGGAAAATAGTCACATTTTATAGGCACATTTAGATTTCACATGCTAGCTGTTTAAGCTGAGCTAAGCTAAGCTAACTGGCTTCAGTTATATATTTAGCCTACAGATATGATAGTGTTGTCAATCTGTTCATCTGGCTCTTAGTAAGGAAGTGAATATAGTATTTTTTTGCACAGATTAAACTGTCTCCCTCTTTAAATTAAGCTAACTAGCTGTCACCTAGTTGTAGCTTCACGATTAGCATCTATGACGGCGTCAGATTAATCTTCTCATCTTAACTCTCAGCAGGAGAGTGAATAGTTACATAACAAAACCTCAAACTGTTTTAAATAAGTCATTTTTGGGGGGTAAATATCTGTTACGAGCAGCAGAATTCAAAATAACAGATAAAGTCTTGATGCTAACTTAAGCTAACCGTCTCCAGGCTTGAGCTACACATTTAACGGACAGATGTGAGAGTAACTGTACTAAACAAAACCTCAAAAATGTTTACTTTTATTAAACTATAAGACTGAGTTCTTATTGGGGAAATGTCTTTAGCTGCTAATGTTATTAGCAGCTTACATAACAGGCGTGGTGCTAATTTACGCTAACCGTAGCATGGCTGTAGTTACATTTCTAAAAGAAAGACATGAGAGTGGTGCCAATTTTCTCATCTAATTCTTGGCAAAAGAGTAAATAACTGTATTTACCAAAACCTCCAACTATTTCTTTAAGCTTAAATCAGCCTTTACTGTGGAACTTTCTGTTATTAGCAGCATACGCAAAGGAAACAGTCAAAGCAAATAAGTGTACACGTATTTCCCAAAATGTTGAACTTTCCTCTCACGATGGCTCGGTTTTATTTAAACGTCCAGGTAAACCATGACAGAGTGACAGTGAGCCAGCATGCACAAACACCAGGAGCCTGAAACTGAAGTAAATAAACTTCAGCCATCGTTCATCTTTATTATTTAACCTGTACTTTTTCTCTTGTGACCTGTCAAGATTTCACAGTGGGAAACATGCTCATAAAAAAGGTTTATCATATGTCATACTTGTGGTGAATGTTCCACTGTGAGACTGATGAAGTCTGTTTGGCAGCTCCCTCCTCTTCCTCTTCTTATTCTTCTTCGTCACTTGATGTTGCGGCAGCTGTCACCCTCACACGACTGGAGCTTTATGAGTCGCTGGTTCATCGCCTGCAGGACGGCGGGGTCCACCTTCTTCACGATGTTCTCCAGCTGATAGGGGTCCGACGTCAGGTTATAAACTTCTACAAACGACTGGAGACACAGAGAGAGAAGAGCACGTGACGCTCAGCATCACGGACTGACCATATCAAACACGTAAACACGGCATACCTCGCTGTCTGCAAACTCGCAGTACTGCATGTTGTGTTCTTTGTCGAGGGTCCTGACGCAGGCGTACGTGTTGTTGAAGGCGTCTTCGCAAACGCAGTCTGGGAAACATTGCTGAAGACAAAGTTGTGATGAGATCATTTGCTTTAGACGAATGTTAAAATCATTCATGTTTTCTTTCTTGACACTCACAGACAGTCCAGGACCCAGTTTGGGACAAGCAGGATCTGTAGTCGGATGTCCTTCTCCGGTGTATTCAACGAGGAAAAAGGGTCGTTCAGTGCCGTTACGCAGTGATGGAGCCTGAAAATCAGAGAGTTTGACATTATTTCTGAAGTTTTAAAAAGTAACAGTTAGGTAAACATCTGAACGTCAGCTGACCATCTGAGCGAGGAACGACTGTCCATCCACATTCACAGTGGACAGGTTGACACCGGAGATGTCCAGTATGGTGGGAGCCAGGTCGATGTTCAACACCGGAGCCTGAAGGAGAGATTTAAAAAGACAAACTGAGACCAGGATCACAGACTACAAGCTGAGACGTCTGAGTGTTCATCAGACTGTTTGTGACCTTCAGCGTCTGGTTGGGTTTGATGCCGGGGCCGCGGACCATGAGCGGGATCCTGATGTCGAATTCATACAGCTGCCTCTTGTCGATGGGCAGAGAGAACTGACCTGGAGCGGTGAGGACGACAGGTGAGCGCAGCTGAAATATGGACTGAATATATGAAATCATCTGAGGAGCGGACAGCCACACCTGTGTGGTAGCCGTTGTCTGAGGTGTAGATGATGTAGGTGTTGTCCAGTTCCTTTATACTAGTAAGTTTGTTGACCAGCAGCTCCACCATGTCGTCCACAGACAGCAGAGTCTGCCACCTGCAGGAGAGATCGTTAAATATTTATCTGAAAGGTTTCATTTTGATCTTTAATACAAGACAACAACGATCTGAAGAGATGTTGTGAAGCTCAGTGTGGTTCCAGTCAAACTGCCCTCTGCAGAGCCTGAGAGAGAAAAGTTCAACGGTCGCACCTTTTCCTGTACGCGTTGTCCAAGAAGGTGACCGAGCTGCTCGGCATGGGGTTGACAGGTTGACGCAGCAGCCAGTGTTTGTCCTGAAACACATCAGAGTCATATCTATCATATCACATTATCATATGAAACAACGTTTGATGCAAACTTGGACAAACCTTCCCCGGTTTGTCGAAGCTGCCGTCTCGAGGCGCTTTAACGTCGTTGAACTCTTTCTGGTACTGCGGCGCCGCCGTCCACGGCGAGTGAGGAGCCGGAGGAGCGAGCATCATGAAGAAGGGATGCTGAGGACTCCTGTTGTCCAGGAAGTTCACGGACCGGTTCGCCTAGATCGGAGAACAAGAGACTCCTGAATACACAGAATACACAGAATACAACAGGATGCACTGCTCCTGTTTATGGAGCTACAACAACTTTCCTCCAGAGCTCAGCAGAGCAAACTGTACAAACATTACTGTAGTTTTGGGCATGAACTCATCTGTCAGCTGATGATGATGACATGCAGCTGTAGAATAAAACAGATGACAAAACACTAAAAAATCAACCTGTTTTCTTGCATTTATAGCTGTTGATGGTTAACTGACTGCCTGACAGAGAAGACGTCGATTCATGAGTTTTCTTCCCCGTAAATTCTTACATAAACGTCCCGCTGCATGAAATACTGCAGGCTCAGTACGAGCAGGAGTCACTGCCCTCGTGAGCCGACGCAGAGAATGTGCTTACTACTCACTATGAGGTCTGTGAGGTAGTCCTTCTCATAGCTGTCTCCGTGCTTCTCCTCTTTACCGTTGACTGACAGCGTGTAGTTGTAGTACTGCGAGTTCCCCACCTGCGACCCAGAAACGAAGCAAGCAAAGGGCTGTGACAACAGAAGTGCCTGTGTGTGTGTGTGTGTGTGTGTGTGTGTGTGTGTGTGTGTGTGTGTGTGTGTGTTAACTACTCACCAATGCATGCCACTGATCCCAGCCAGGTGGAACATGGCTGACGTCTCCGTCTTTCTTACCGTACTGAGAAAAAACAAAGAGAAACATCCGTGAGAGCAACAAGAGTGAAGCCAGTGCAGGACTACAAACATGGCTGCAGCCAGAGCTTCAGAAACCTGTGTGTGACGTCACGCGTACGCTGTCCATCCTTTGTACGGTCAGTGAGTATAACTGACAGCTGTGATCAGTGATACACATGTTTTCAGCACGTACTGTGTCGTCCAACTTTCTCAAGACTTGTCAAGTCTGTGGGCGAAGGTGTCACAGCACCCCCCACCCACTTCCTGTGACAGACTTCATATATGAGTCACTAAACTAGACAATGCTGAGTCATGCTAGCTGCAAAAGGAGACGTGAAATAACTTGACAAGATTTAGACGGATTGCAACATTCGTGTTCCCCACAGGATGAACTGTCCGCCTCCCGACTAATCCGAGCTGTTGATCATCACGCCTGGTTGCTCAAACGCCGCCCACCATCCTGCATAACTTTAAGCCTTAATTTAATGTGAACAGGTGAGTTGTATATAAATTCACCCTCAGTACAGTTGTCATGAACGGGGAAATTAGCTATAGAGACCAAAACTGTTTTTTGTACCAGGCTGTAAACATGTTTATTTCTGCTGTGAAGTTGGACATTTGAACATGGGGACTTATGGAGACTGACTCACTTCTGGAGCCAGCCTCAAGTGGATGTTAGAGGAACTGCAGTTACACTTCACAGCCACCAAGTTAGCATATAGCCCTGATTGATCTTAAAAGTAGTTTACTTGTCGTCTTGCGGGCAGAAAACTAAATGTTCATTGCAAAGTCTGTTTATTTCTCGCAGTCATCCATGATTAAGGGCAAATATTTACTGAATAAACACAAATTATCCTGCGAGAATCAACTCGCAACGTGAACTCATGAGGTGAAAATAGCTTCACTTCCAGTGTAAAACACGTCATCAGTACTGTTTGTGTTGTTTATTGCATTTTTAACTTCTTTTTTTAACCATGTATCAGACTCAGAACATGCAGTGTGTTTGTTCAGACCTGGTTCAGATATTTCCCAGCGAAGAACGTCTGGTACTTCTGTTTGAGGAGGTAGGTGGGGAAGGCCTCGGACTCGGGGCCTTTCTGCCACAGCAGGCTGGAGCAGTTCCCGGAGAGGGAGTTGTTCCTCACCTCGTGGTTGTGCGGGTACTGACCGGTTAAAATGCTGCTCCTGCTCGGGCAGCACAGTGGCGTGACTGTGAACTACAGACGAGGAGGAGGAGGAGGAGGAGGAGGAGGAGGAGGAGGAAATGAGAGCACAGACAGAGAATAGGGGAACAGAGGGCAAATATGATGAAAGAGAAGCGCGGCAGTGGAGGATGTTTCAACACTTTAAAACTGTGAAACCAAAGGTGAGGTGAGCGGCGGAAGACGCAGGTCCTTCACTTCAGTAAAAGTAGTAAAAATACCCAAATATTACAGTTACATGTAGTGAAACTTCATTTTATTTTATATACAGTTAGATAGTTTAGTCCAGTGCGTCCCAACCTGAGGTGTCGGGCCCTGCAGAGGGTCACAAGATAAATCAGAGGGGTCGTGAGGTGATCAATGGGAGACGAAAGAAGAAAAAACAAAGTCCTGACACATAAATATGTTGGAGTTGAGTGAGTTTTCTCTATTTTTTGGTGAAATATTGAATATTATTTTACCTCTTTGGGCCTCAAACAGTTCTTTAAATGAAATCATGTGAGAAGGGAAATGTTTGTGCTGACAGACTCAGAGACAGCTGTGAACCGCTGGTTTAATCTTTAACTGTGTGAAAAGTAATCACAGTGCGTGCAGTGCAGTGAAACGTGGTGGAGTAGACGTATAAAAGCAGCATAAAATGGAAATACCGACGCACCTAAAGTACCAAAATATAGTACAGTACTTTCCATCGGCGGGTAAATGTACTCACAGCGTTCACAAATGTCGCTCCTGCTTCTCCTATTATGGTTTTAGTTTTCTTCATCGGCGTCTGCAGAACAGAAACAAGAGCAGACAGACGTGTGATGAAGTGATAAAACATGCAAATGAACTCAGACAGACGTGAACTTCTCGGTAATTAAATCAGCCGAGTACGCCGTCTATGAGTGTAAACAGAGACATTATGAACTCGTTTAAAGGTCCAGTTGTGTTACAGAACCCAAACATGGTGCCTTATGATTGTTGTCTTTTTGGGCTGCAATACCACGAATGACCACCGGGGAGAAACATCGTATCATGCATGTGGAGCCCCAAATTTAGTTTTTAGTTAGCATGCTAACGTTATTCACTATCTTAACTACTGCTGTGTCTCAATTTGCATACTTCTATACTATTGCTAATTAGCTAGTAGGTACTGGTTAGCATGCTAACACTACACTATTGCTGTGTATGAATTCACATTCTTCGTAATTAGCTGTTAGTTAGCATGATAACATGCTAAAATATTTCTGTGTTCCAATTTGCATATTTCCTTACTATTGCTAATTAGCTATTCATCAACATGCTAACACACTATTGCTGTGTCTCAAACCACATACTTCCTCACTACTGCTATTGCTGGTAAAACATCATACCTTAGCTTAGCATCAAATTGTTAGCATTAAATATAGCCTTACAGATGTAAATGCATGTAATATATAACTGTATAATACATTTAATTGACTATTTATTTGGTCATTTGTATACATACAGTATATCTGCTCTGTCTCTATGAATAAAGTAAAACTGTTGATGTGTTTGTTGATCAACTAAATTGACCAATCCAGTTTCCTGACAGACCACAGACAGCAGAGTGCAGACAGCTGCACAGAGCTGCACCTGTGGATAATAAAGTGGTAAAAACATCATAAAGTATGATAAGGTGACTCTGAACTAATGCCAGGTGACTGTGGAGCCGTACAGGTGTGTGTTTACAGGTAGGAGTCTCTTCAGGATCGATACAGCTGATTATTAGTGTGTGTGTTAGTGTGTTTTCCAGGCGGGCTGACTCACCATCCCCCCCAGCTGAACATCCTGGTCGTCGGCGAGGATCAGGATGATGTTGCTCGGTTTGCTCGGTTCCGCACACCTGACGCAGCAGGTGAGCAGCGCCGAGAGCAGCGTGAGGAGTGTGGCGGCTGCAGGGTGTCCTCTGTGCCGGCTTACTGTCGCTCCAGCTCCGGCTCCGCTCCTCGGACCTGCCATTAGGACCTCCACAGCACCGGGCCTGCTGCAGCACACACACACGGGCTGGAGTTCTGCTGCTGGAGCTCGGTTTCGTTTCCTGGTCAGAGAGGACTGAATGAGTGTGTGCTGGACGGAGACACACCCACACACACTCACACACACACTCACAATCACGGGGAGCTTCAGAGTCTGAGGAAGTGAAGTCGACTTGTTGGTGGTCATATGATCAGACAGAGAGTGGGAGGAGTGAACACAAAGAACACGCTGTACTGTGTGTACTCTGTGTACTACATGTACTACATCACATATACTACATGGACTTTATATTACTTTTATAGCCTCGGTCCCTGTTTGATACTGTCTAACTGTCCTAAGTGTTACTATGGAGACAATAATTCAATTTATATTATATTATATTATATTATATTATATTATCTATTTATATAAAAACAATTTTACTATTTAATATACTTAAGTATATTATATTCTATGCCATCATCTTTTATTAGGATTCTATTAATGCGTACATTACATCATGTTGTTGTTATTTTATTTTAGATTTTAATATATAAACAAACAACATCATTTTATTTTATTCCATATTGAAATGAACAGCGACACAAACATTTTGCCAGTTTTACTAATTAAACATTTGAATCAAGTCATCAGATTTAAACATGATTTTCTTTTTCAGACTTTTCTTCTTTTTTTTTTTTACAGAAACACACAGGAAACATTTTAAATCAGGATTTATTCCTGAATAAAGATGAACTGAGATCAAAAATGAACTTCTCAGTGTGACATTTCTATTCTGCAGGTTTAGTTTTCTTTTCTAAACATGATAACGGAGGATCTGAAACCAGTTTAACTCTGTCCGTGTGATTTCCTTCAGATTTCCCCTCAGACAGAGTGACTGCAGAGTGTTTCAGTGTCTGACAGCAGATCACTCTGTGTCACATTTATTTCAGAAGACAAGAAAAACAGAAACTGTCTTTATGTTTCTTTAAACGAACCATTCTCTCAGTTCCAACTGTATTGTGCTTATTTTTGTTTTGCACACAAAATTCTGTCTTACATGAACAAAATCTGATATTTTAATGTAATAACATAAAATAATAATATTTTAAAGAGCTCTGTTGTGGCTGCAGACCTCCAGAGGTCTGCACAGAAATATCACTCTAACAGCGCCTCCATGTGGTGACACACTGTTGACCCTTTTAAACTTATAGATTATATATTTTTACAGTGATTACTGTAACACAGATTACAGTTTATAACTCACAGCTGTGACTCTCTACACATGCCTGAGTTCACAGGGTGGTACCATCCAACCATCCATCCAACGATTATTTCCTCTATCGATCAATCTGTTGATCATTTTCTTGATTAATTGATGAGTTATTTGGTCAGAAAATGGTAAAAGCGTCAACAGATGTCTTATTTTGTCCAGATCCCAAGTATAGATATCAATTAAACATTCAGTTTCTTAATTGTACCATGTGGAATCATCTGAACTCGATCTATTTATCAGGTTGAGACAGAGAGAGAGACTTTATGTGGTGTGATGTAAGAAGTTGTGGACACTGAGGACACTGAGGACTCTGAGGACACTTTACAAGCTTACTTTGTCATTTTTTGTGTGACTTCATAAAACTTCCTGCTGACCAGGAAAGTGAGCAGACAGATGTGAGTGAACTGCATTCATAGTTTATGAGTCATTCACTGCAGACGTGTACATATGAACATACTGCACATAACCTGTGTGGATGTAATGAACCTCTTACAGTCCACGTTCAGTCTTTATTCCAGCTCTCTGACACCAGAACAAATTCCTCGTACGTGTAAAATCGTACTTGACAATGAAGCCTTTTCTGATTCTGATCATGCAGGACAAAATACTTGATCAGTTTATGTCACATTTTAGTCTAACTTGCAAAATATTATGTTCACAAACGTGGATATTATGACATTTTAAAGATGAAGTTACTCTCAATCTAAAAGGCTCTATTGGTGCTATCAAAACTGTGAATACTGAGAAATGTTTTTATTCTTAATGCCTTTCATTATGTATTAAATAATATATGAGATAAGACTGTTGGAATGAAAGAGCTGCGGTAGATCTTCTTACATGGTGGGAGTTGCAGTCTGTTGTTGAAGGAGCTGTTTAAGACCTCCACTATATCATATTATATTATATTATATTATATTATGTTGTATTATATTATATCATATTATATTATATTATATTATATTATATTATATTATATTATATTGTATTATATATTCAGCCTTTTCATGTAGATTTTATGTTCATATTTAATTTTGTAAACAGTCAAGAACAGTCTGTGCCACTACGCATGCGCGTCAAAGAAGGAAGTACATGACATCACATCATTTCTCTCTTTCGTAATAAATGTTGAACTGTCGTTAAACTTCCGGTGTCGTATCAACAAACTACAATCTGAGACACGACTGTGTCGTTTGTTTTTGTTTATTGTTTGTTGTTTATTCGCTGTGAGTGAAATAAGACAAAAAAAGACGTTTCGGCGCGCATACGGCTTGAAGAGCAAAACAGGAAGTACGCGTGGAATTGTCCTCTCTGCGCCTGCGCAGTCCTCTTGTCGCCTCCCCCCAAAGAATGGCCGCCGCTGCAGCAGCAGGAATAAACAAGCAGGGCGCCGTAGCGACGATGGAGCCGTGTGTCCGACACGGGAGGGGAGCTCACGGCGGTGCCACGGTCAAGGTCGGAATAATGTCACTAATCGTCACCAGCTAGCTCACAATGGCGGTTATTATTGACGTGGTTTGGTGACTTTACACACGAAGCTAGGCTAGCATCCGAGGCTGCTGCTGCTGCTGCTGCGTTGGCGTCGGTGCCGCTGGATGCCAAACGGTCATCCAGACTGTCGATCAAAGTTGTGTCAGCAGACGGTTATTGCGCACTTTGTGTCACACTGAGACACATTTATGCATAATAATAAACGAAGATAATGTTTGTGTGTGTGTGTGTGTGTGCGCGACATGCTTACAGTGCTGCAGGCTAGCGAGCTTTGGATCTAGGTTGGCTGCAGCACGGACGTTAACGCTGTGTTTTGTCTAAAGACGACCGTTAGAAGTCAGGTGGGTTAACTATCTGACACTCTGAGAGTCACGGTGACTTGATGTCACACTGTGCAGCTTTAAAATCACAAACTGTGAGCTGGCTGTCACATTATAAATTAGTGATGGGAAGTTCGGTTCTTTTTAGGGAGTCGGTTCATTTGACTCAGCTCACCAAGAAGAGCTTTCGGCTCTTTCGGCTGCTTGTTGTTTTGGTCTGGTAGGACCGGCTTGGGCGGGAGGGAGCAGCTGTGTTGAGGTGATGTTACAGCGGACACAAGGCTGCTCCTGTTACCTGGTTATCATCGTGAGGTATACAGTAGTGATGGGAAGTTCGGTTCTTTTTAGGGAGTTGATTCATTTGACTCAGCTCGCCGAGAAGAGCCGGCTCTTTCAGCTCCAAAACGTCTCTTCATGTTACCACCTCTCATAATTCAGTCAAATTTAGCTAAACTATAAATAAAATATGACACAAACTGTGTTTGTGTCCATTCACAGGTACTGGAGTGTGGTGTGTGCGAGGATGTCTTCTCCCTCCAAGGAGACAAGGTCCCCCGTCTGTTGCTCTGCGGTCACACGGTGTGCCACGACTGTCTGACCCGGTTGCCCCTCCACGGCAGAGCAGTGCGATGTCCCTTCGACAGACAGGTCACCGAGCTGGGTGAGTATCTGATGCAAATCCGTGAAGACTGTTTCACCCCTCGTCTGAAAGGCTTCTTTACTTCCGGGCTTTACAGAGAGAAGTCATCTTTGTTTGGGATCTACGGCCAACTTGTGGCTACAGTTTGTATTTGGTCATCACCTTTTTTCTTTTGTGTCCAGGGGATTCTGGAGTTTGGGGTCTGAAGAAGAACTTTGCTCTTCTTGAACTCCTCGAGCGGCTCCAGAATGGAGCCACAAATCAGTCGGGGATGGCGGAGGACGCCCTGAAGGGCATGGGAGAAGTAAGAGCACTCTGCTTTTCACTGTTTTAGCTCTCTCACATCAGCTGCTGCCTCCCGTTCACAAACCTTCTCTCTCCGACTCAGTGCATCATCCGCTGCGACGAGGACGAGAGCCACACGGCGTCCATGTACTGTACCGTGTGCGCCACCCACCTGTGTGCCGAGTGCTCCCAGCTCACGCACTCCACCCGCACGCTGGCCAAACACCGCCGTGTGCCGCTGGCCGACAAGCCTCACGAGAAGACGCTGTGCCCGCAGCATCAGGTCCACGCCATCGAGTTCGTCTGCCTGGAGGAGGCCTGCCAGCCCGGGCCACTCATGTGCTGCGTGTGCAAGGAGTACGGCAAGCACCAGGGACATAAGGTAGATAAAACAGATACAGTTATGGAGCGCCAGACCTGAGGCCAGTTTTAGCTTGAGTTTACTGGTGTTACTGCAGCGATATGAACCCAAACTGAACAGATGTTTCCGCTCTGAAAGCTTGTTGAAATAACAACGTCATGATCAGACAAGAATCCAGCGAGTTTGCGTTTTTTCGCCCAAAGAGTCGTGGTCACGTGTTTCCCCATCTTTCTCTCCAGCACGCCGTCCTTGAGACTGAAGCCAACCAGATCCGTGCATCCATTTTGGACATGGCTCACTGCATCCGCACCTTCACGGATGAAGTGTCCGAATACTCGAGGAAGCTGGTGGGCATCGTGCAGCAGATAGAAGGCGGAGAGCAGATCGTGGAGGATGGAGTTGGCATGGCGCACACGGAACACGTAAGACTGGACTTCTTCGTCTCAAACATGAACGGTCATGCTTTTTCTTCTCGCTCGTCTAAACTTTTTTCTTTTTTAGGTTCCCGGCACGGCGGAGAGCGCTCGCTCCTGCGTCCGAGCTTACTTCGCGGACCTCCACGAGACTCTGTGTCGGCAGGAGGAGATGGCGCTGAGCGTAGTGGACGCCCACGTCAGAGAGAGGCTGATCTGGCTGAGGCAGCAGCAGGAGGACATGACCATCCTGCTGTCTCAGGTGTCCACCGCCTGCCTGCACTGCGAGAAGACGCTTCAACAGGTAAGAGACCAGTTCGGATCCAGATCCAGATTAATCTACCCGTGTCAGGTGGACACTGATTTATGCTCTTTGTTTCCCGTCGTAGGACGACTGCAGAGTCGTGTTGGCGAAGCAGGAGATCAACTGTCTCCTGGAGACGCTCCAGAAGCAGCAGCACCAGTTCACAGAGCTCGCCGATCACATCCAGCTGGACGCCGGCATCCCCGTCACCTTCACGAAGGTACACGGTACCCCCGCCCCCCGGTTCACAGCTGTTCTTCAACTCTGTCGCTAAAGCTAGAAGACTTCATGGTTTGTTTGTGCTTTACGCTTTCAGGACAACCGGGTCCACATCGGTCCAAAGATGGAGATCCGGGTCGTGACTCTCGGACTGGATGGAGCCGGAAAAACCACCATCCTCTTCAAGCTGAAACAAGACGAGTTCATGCAGCCCATCCCGACCATCGGTAAAGCCAGCTTTACGTATACGGTGACGACACATGAACACGCGTCTCTTCAGTGTTGTAATAACGTTTGTTTTCTGTTCTTTAAAGGTTTCAACGTGGAGACGGTCGAGTATAAGAACTTGAAATTCACCATCTGGGACGTGGGCGGGAAACACAAACTCAGACCGCTGTGGAAACACTATTATCTGAACACACAAGGTACCCGTGTGTCCACGCTGTTCTGCTTATTCACTGTGTGATGTTGTCTAAATCAAACTGATCGAAAGAGGAAGTTAAAGCTGCACCTCTCTTTCTCTCTCGCTGTGCTCGTGCTGCAGCGGTGGTGTTCGTGATCGACAGCTGCCACAGAGACCGCCTGATGGAGGCTCACAGTGAACTCGCCAAACTACTGACGGAGAAGGAGCTGAGAGACGCCCTGCTGCTCATCTTCGCAAACAAACAGGTAAGTGGAATCATAACAGTAAGATCGTAAAGAAGCTCCGTCTCAAGCTCGAGTTGATCGGCTGCCTTTTTTTCGTTCAGGACGTCCCCGGCGTCGTGTCCGTGGAGGAGATGACGGAGCTGCTGAGCCTCCACAAGCTGTGCTGCGGGAGGAGCTGGCACATCCAGGGCTGCGACGCCCGCAGCGGGATGGGCCTCCACGAGGGGCTGGATTGGCTCTCCAGACAGCTGGTGGCTGCCGGCGTCCTGGACGTGGCCTAAATGTCGCCTCCTTCCTCTTCTTCATCATCATCATCGCTCTTTTAACAACTGAACCCAGACCAGTCAGCTCCCCCCCCAAAACAAACACTAACTTCTGAGCCGAGACTGCGGCTTTAAGCCTCCTCCATCTTTCCTTCTTTGCGTGCAAAGAAAACAAAGATGTAAATCTCTAGCTTCACTAAAGTCTGTCACACTCAGAAATAAACTCAAAGACTACAAATACTCCCATCATGCTTCAGTTCTAAGGCAGCTTAACACGGTCTAACACACTATAAAATGCTCCGCGCTCTGCCAGGTCTGTATTTTCTATCTCGCGTGACTCATCGTACCCACAGCTGTACGGAACTAAATGCGCGACTTCAAACCCCACCAGGAGCGCTTCAGAAGCCCGCCACACTTTGTTCTTCACAGACTTGGTTATTTTCCTGCTTTGTGTGCTTCTACGTGTCTAAACTTGTTACAGAGCTACTTTGTTTCTCGTCTGTTTTTATCACCGGCAGTTTGCACAGTTTGGGCGTTTTATGTTGAAAACTCGACCAGATTCTCTTCTTGAAACCGGAAGCGCACGCTAACGCGAGCACGCAGTGCGAGCACGCAGCACAGTTTCTTGCCTCTTGAAACCAGAAACTGTGTTTTGTGTTTTGTGTTTGGCTTCCTGTCAGCTCGAGGTGCTCGCTGCGTCCGTCAAAAATAGGACAGCCGCGTTGAATTCAATGCGGAGCCGAACGGAGGCCCGCTTCTGGCTACGCTTCGGGTGGGCGTTTAAAAACATCGACTAGAACAGCGCACCCGCAACGCGGTGTGTCCGCACCCAGTGGAATTTGGGGTAGCAGTATTTTTGTCGACACGTCGGATAAGTTAGCTGCAGAAACTCGACTTCAAACGTTTGAAATTCTTCGGCTGTTTTTTTTTCTCTGACGTTGAGCAATAGCGTGCGACGTTTCGCGGCGGTCTTTATTAAATTATGTTTTGTATTTAATGCCACAGCTGGTCTTGAAATGGCGCCACCTGTAGAGTTTTGAATGTTTTCTGTTACAGAACAAATTTTTTGTTGTTGTTGTTTACTGAACTTTATTTATGAGCGAGGGGAGCGGACAGCTTCGACACGAGGACGAGTCCTCCGTTACTTTATTTTTTTTTGGTGAAGTGTTTCGCACGCAGACTTCGTGTCAGGCCTCGTTTGCTGCCTCACTGCGACGTTAACTGTCTGCTGTTTGAGTCGACTCGGATATTAATCCAAAAAAAAGAAACGAGTTGCAGGGAGCAGGTACACTTTAAATCAGCAGCCTTCAGTGATGTAATGTGAAACTTAGTGAAGCATTATTAAACCTAACACTGACACTTCTCGTCTTATTAAGATAAACTAAAAAAAAAAAAACCTGGTTTGACTTTGATTTGAATCTTTATTCATTGCTATGTAATGTTTACGACTGTATCTATGTATAAAAATACAAATATAAAAAAAAATGCACGTGAACGCCTTTCCAGACGTCTGCGACGACATTTCCATGTTTCCTTTCAAACGTAGAAGCACAACGCGTGTCGAAACCTTTGTTACCAGTGAGTGGACTCGATAATGGCTTTTTGTAAATTATTCATAATGTGATGCTGTAAAATAAAATAAACTTATTGACCTCACGTGTGCGGCTTCTTTTCCTTCAGACGACACGACAAACGATGGTACACAAATCCTCCTTTAATATTTCATTCTGGTAAAAAACAAACAAACACTGTACAGGACGCCATGATGACGACGTGCGATCACTTTATGGTGATGTTGATGATGCTGATGTCCTCGTACGGTTTGTCCGTCTTGGGGTTGACCTTCATGTTGGAGATCCTCTGCACGGCCTCCATGCCTTTTGTACATCTTCCAAACACGGTGTGCTTGTTGTCGAGCCAAGGCTGCAGACAGAGAGAGTTTAAGTATATTTTTAATATTAATTACGTGAACATTCAGCACAGCTCAGTCACAAGTATGGTAGAATATCATGTGGCAAAAGTAATGAAACAGACAGCAGAACCTCTCCTTTAACATTTAACTGTTACTTCTTGGTCTGGACAGATCAGATATTCTCAGTCCTACACTTTGAGAGAAATGTGTCCATTTATGATAAAATTTTTCCTCTGGACCAGCCTGTCAGATATTCCAACATTTGTGACACTGAGATCATTTGTGGTGATCCAACAACACAAACTCATTATTAAAAACCAAACTGAATTTTAAAGCCACAGGTCCACACAGTGTAAAGCTACAGGCTCGATACACGGAGCTGATTTCTTTGTGTTCATCTCATGTCTGAGTTCAGGTGATTTCTGAAGGCGATGCAGTAACACAACATACAGATGTTTGTCCGTCTCTGTAGTTTCATCTGTTACCACCGCGAGTCCCTGAGTCTGAAGCTGCTGAACTGGATTCTGTATAAAGCTTCTGACTGGTTAATTGGTCCAATGACATCACTCTGTCCCCTTCAAAAAACTCTGTCAAGTATTTCTAAATCTTCTCCTTAAATTCATATTTATATTCTCTGTTTTTTGATGTAACTCACCGTGGGTACGACGGTGATGAAGAACTGTGACCCGTTGGTGCCGGGGCCTCCGTTCGCCATGCTCAGCGTGTACGGCCGGTCGTGTCTCAGCGTGGCGTGGAACTCGTCCTCGAACTCTCCTCCCCAGATGCTCTCTCCGCCCATGCCGGTGCCCGTCGGGTCTCCTGTCTGGATCATGAAGCCCTGGACGCGACAAACACACGAGTCAGACGACTGATTGTTACCTGGACGTTCCTCGCTAACCTGAAGAGAGCGCTTACCTTGATCACTCTGTGGAATATGTGACCGTTGTAGTATCCGTTCCTGCTGTGCACGCAGAAGTTCTCCACAGTTTTGGGACATCTAAACAGAAAAATACATTTTATTCCTGCTGTAAAGTGTGAAGCAGACCTTCAGTACAAAGCCGTGACGTTAACGTGATGGACGTACTCGACGGGGAACAGCTTGATGTGGATGTCTCCCATGGTGGTGTGGATGATGGCGCTGTCCGACACTCTCTTGGGGCCCTCGGCCTGCGTGGCCGCCATCACCTCTTCCTTCGAGGGCTTCTCGTTAAAGATGTCTCTGTCTGAGTCGGCGCTCTTTGTGTCCTCCGGTTCTCTCTTAGTGAACTAAAGTCACAAAATTATGAAGCGTTAGAACAGAAACAGACTAACGAATAAGTCTTTATTAAGGTATGATGAGCCGCAGTACAGTGTGCCACCTTCAGGGTTTCTCACCATGTAGAAGCGGTTCTTTTTAAACGCGGTGCAGAAAATGGTCGGGTCGGGCTCCACGTTCTCTAAGGCGGGGTTGTCGGACGCCTTCATCTCCACGGTGGGCGCCACGTGCATCGCCTTCGCGACCCCCTGAAACAGACTCAGCTGGACCACGCGGATGTTCTCCAGCTTCCCGAGGATCCGCACACATCTGAGGGACGAGACCAAGAACCCACACAGACGTTCACACACCAGATTTTAATGAACAAATCGACTATTAAAACTTCACGTGGACGCACCTGTTGGTCTCCACGTTGATGACCTTGATGCCCAGCATGGTCCCGTAAAGCACGAAGTGTCCGGTCTCATCAAAGATGATGTTTGTCAGTCGGATGCCGTCCACCTTCTCCAGCTCTCTCTCCACAGCCATCCGCCTCCCGAACTCCATGTCGGGCAGCTGCTGCCTCATCTGCTGCAGCTCTGTGAACATCTGACATGCAAATCAGGCGAGACGATGAGCGAGAGAGTTAACCGCCGTTATTAAAGATTCGGGCTGAACGACGTGTGAGAAACTCACCGTCAGCGACTCGTCGAATACTCGCATCAGTTTTCCCGTCAGGAAGCGGAAGATCCGGACTTTCCTGTCCGACGCGATGGTGGCCATTTTGGCTCCGTCAGGAGAAAAGGCCAGACTGGTGGGATACGTTTTGTGTTTGGCGAATTCATACAAGTCCGTGTCTGTTTTGTATTCCCAGTGTACGTGCTTGGGGAACTTGAATTCATTCGGGAGGCCGGTCCAGTACTCCAACATGCCCGCTTTGTCGGCGGAGACGATGACTCTGAATTTGGGGTTCAGGCGGATTTGCGACAGCGGGGAGGAGTGCATCTTGTCGAAGACGTGGAGCGGCTGGTTGCTTCCTCTTCCGTCGTAGACGAAGATCTTCCCCGTGGATTTTTCTGAGCAGGCCACCGTGGAAATGGCATCGCCGGGGTTGTAGATCCACTCGCACTGACCCGGGTGGAAGCTGCACAGAGGAGAAAAAAAACAGTGCCACTTCATCTTAAAAAAAACAAAACAATCTGTCCTTCACGTGTACGCGCTTTATAACTGAGACTCACCCCAACTTCAGCATGTTGATCATGTCAAAGTTGACGACGTCGAACACTTTCATGGCCTGATCGTCGCCGACAGAACAGAAGAGAGCTCCTTCAGCGCTGACCGCGATGCTTTCTACCACGCCTGCAGAAAATACAACGTCAGATTTATCTTTTTAAAAATATGAAATGCTCTCTGCTCTTAATGTCTGAAAGTATCCACAGCGTGCGCCCTGAGTCAGTATGAATAAATACATGAACATGTTGTTGTGCCGGCTCGTACCGAGATGACTTCGAAAGTGTTTGACGAACTCGATTCCCTCGTCCTCTTTCTTCTTCCAAAACTTGACGTGTCCGTCCTGACTGGCTGTGATGATGAAGTCCGTCCTGGAAAATAAATACATAAATATAAATATAAATATAAATACATATATTTACTTACTAAGAAACAAGTCAACTTGTTCAAATAAGTGAGGGCGCAGTCATCAGTGTCAGAGACAGGCTCGTTATAAAACATCTTTATATTAACGATGACAGATCCATAAATCATCTCAGGTAAAGTGCTCACTTACAGACACATTTTAAATATTCATTTAACACAATCATAACATAGCAGAACACAACCTAGTACAACTCGCCCTCCACTTCCTTCCCCCGAACACACACACACACACACACACACACACACACACACACACACACACACACACACACGGTAAAGACGTAGGATAAAATAAAATTGATGAAGTAACTAGTTAGACTCTGCAGTGATCTGACTCCACGGAGGTCATCCACAGGTCTTATGAACGAGCTGCAGGCTGCCTCTAACGGTGCATGAATCCGTCGAGTGACACTGGGAGGATCTTCACTCAGCTGTGATCATCGTGTCTCCAGCACGATGATCACAGCTGTTAAAGAAATGTCCTGCGACGGCACTTTTCCAAGAATACTGTCAACTTCAGACCACCGCTGTCTAAGCTCAGTCCATGGAGACTTGGCTTGGGAACCAGAGGGTTCAAGTCCAGCATGGACCAAAATAAGGAAGGTGGAGGGGTGCTAGTTCACCTCCTGGGCACTGCCGAGGTGAGCAAGGCCCATCACTCCACCATCTCTCTCCACACTGCATGACTATGAGCCCTTTATGTGTGTTCAGGGTTAAAATGCATGTAGAATAATAACTGAGTGAGAGACTGTGACTGTTGATGGATTAATAAAGTATCTGTTCTTCATTAGAAGAGGTGCCTGTTTCTAATTTACGCTGCGTTAAGGTGACTCACCTGGAACAAACTATGTGTGTGATGACGTCTCTGTGCATGTAGCTCCGTTCATACATGGCGGCTGACGGCAGGTTGTCCAGGTAGACGCGTTCAAACTCGAGCACTGCGAGAAAAACAACAACAACAACACGCAGAGTTTAGCGGGAGCTCAGGTTAGCACGGTTAGCATCGTTAGCCCGGGTCACGGTGACGTCTCTGACGTGACAGGAAACCGACCTTTCCTCTTCTTGGCCTTCGTGGCCTCGCTCGGCATGGGTCCGACCCACTCCTCGCCCTCTCCGTCCTCCTCCTCGGCCTGCTCATCTTCAGCTTTCCGCTTCAGCTCCACATTGTTTTCTGCCGCCGCCATCGCTGCAAACCGTCCGTGTGTGGTCCGTTCAGGAATACGGTCCTTCCGGTCTGCGCCGGAACCTGCCAGCGATGGGAAGTTCAGTGTTTTTTAGGGAGTCAGATCATTTGACTCTAGTGTTGGGAAGTTCGAGTCTTTTAACTGACTGAGATCACTGACTCTCAGACGGTAAAATGAACTAATCTCATTTAGTTCATTTCATTCATTTCGTTCATTCACTAGTGTAACGTTGTGACCCTCTTGTGGCCGATGTAATGTGACAAACGAACGAAAGACCAATCCGTATGAACGTACTGCTGTGCTTACTGCTCGTCACACAGCCTGAGCGGCCATGCAGCTGCCTTGTGCACACTTCTGCATCAAAATGAATGAATCACTCACTGAGACTACTCATTACTCCTGAGTCATATAAAAGATTAGTTCAAATTGAATGATACATTCATGACTGACACGCCACTATTGGTTGCACAACATGCACATGACATTCAGTCACTGCATGCATGGACCACTCGTAGCGCACTGTATTACTTTACAAAAATGAAAAAGAAACGACTTGAGGACGAGATCTGGCTCCCATCGTTCACTTAAAAGAGCTGTCTCTTTGAACCGGCTCGTTCACGACTGACACATTACTAGAACATATCTATATATCCAAATTCCCTCTTACAAGCAGTTTAACCTCAAAATACTGCCATATTTTTGTTAAGCTTACATATTATTTTATACATTAATTCATTTGAATGTTGTATTTCATGCCGGCTTTATTTTAAATAATAAAATATTTATTCTCTATAAACCCATGTACAGGAACAAAACGGACCACCGGATCGAATATTTTAAACACTGATCCCAAAATAAATCAGCTTTAATTAATACAGTCTAATAAGTGTAATAAAGAATGTTATTATCCGATTTTAACCATTAAAACTGACGTATTTAAATGAGGTTTTCTGTGGTGGAACAAAAACGACTGCGCTGTTTCCGAGGGTGTATTGTATTGTGGAACACTTGGGTCAAACCAAATGTAGGTAGGGGGGGGAAGCGGTACAAAATACAAAATAGCTTGTAATTCTTCAGTTACAAGCACATTTGCAGGTAATATTCGTGTGAATTAATTATTTAAGAGATTAAAATGAAATTAAATGTTTGAATTTTACTGTTAATATTCAAATAACTAACACTCTTGTCGAGCGCCACCCCCACCCCGCGTACTTGGAAGTAAACAAGAAGCTCACATGTATGTGCCCAAGATGGCTGCAGACAGAGAAGTATAAATATCCGTCAGCGGTGATTGAAGCTGATTTAACAAACGTTATCTTCAGTTTTATGTTCTAAAGCGTCAAACAGCGACAAAAAAATCAACATTTCTGCGTTCAAACGAGCCAAAGCTCAGCGGCAGGATGAGTAATATTTACATTCAGGAGCCGCCAACAAATGGAAAGGTGAGCGCCACAAATTTAACTTGTTTATTTCCAACAGCAGCCTTTAAAAATACTTTAATTTTTAAGTTTACAACGATGCTGAGGGCGTTTAGCTACGTAGCATGTTTCCCTGACACTATTTAAACGCAACATGCAATGTGAGCTCCAAAAGTTTCAAATATAACTATAAAATGTGTAAATAAATTTAGAGTGTGTCTGACATACATTATTATTGACACTGCAGCAGCACAGAGACTTCAACAAAGTTAGTCAAAGGCAGGCTTGAGGTTGCCAAGCAACCAGGGTCAGCTGCAGGTCAGAGTAATTAACTGCAGCTGTGCTCTGTCTGTGTGTGAGTGACTGCTGAGAGACAGAAAATCTCTAAATGAACCCCCTCCAACTAGTGGAACATTCTACCAATACACACCCATTGTAAATGTTGGCGTGGTTTTTGGTGATTTTTTGGTGAAACTCTTGGAAAAGTCACAGCACACCATTCCTGGCCGAGCCGCTCATTTTGATACCTTTATTGTGTATGTGCGACCAAAACTGCAGGAAGAGTAGCGTGCTGAAATTCCTGGAATACGTCAGAATAATAAGTATGGGGAATAGTGGATAGTGCGCCGTGCAGGAACTCTCAATAAAATGTCTTTTCTGTCTGTCTGTATGTGAATGTGAAAATCTGTTTATAATGTCTGATTTTAAAATATCTTTTCTCACACAGGTCTTGTTGAAGACTTCAGCAGGAGACATTGACATCGAGCTGTGGTCCAAAGAGGCTCCTAAAGCATGCAGGAACTTTGTGCAGCTGTGCATGGAAGGTAAAACTGCAAAGACATAAAGCACGCAAACGTGAGCCCAGAAAAATGTGCATCCATGTTAACATGTATGGGAGGGGTCAGATTGCAGCCATGGTCATGGTTCCCAGGTGTTGATTGGGGAGTCACTGATGTGGGAAACATAAACACGGTATAATATGTGTTTATCACTCTGATGTGATGGTCCAACAATAAAGACATAAAGAAAAGCCTGCATGATGTTACATTACATTTTTAAATAATGCGTTAATAAACGTTAATATGACGTGAACAGCTGCTAAAATAAACAAAGTGACAACATACATTGATTGCTGTGGGTGTAAAGGAATTCTGGACCTTGAAAGTGCTTGAAAAGCTCTTGAAAAGTTCTTGAATTTTACCATTAAATAGCTGAATTAATGATATCAGACTCCATTCATCTCACATAAAAACGCAGCTTTGCTTTTTTCTGTCTTGAAATTATTTGTCCATCACATTTTATTTCAGTTTCCTGGAATTAACTCTGTAATTTGCTCCTGATTATATGCAAATAATTAATGTTGTTGTATAAAAATTTAATATTAATTCATCATTAGGCATGCATGTTGACTTTTGTGCTCGCCTGCAGACAAACGACCGTCTGTGCACTGACTGGAAGTGAACCAATGCATTACTGTCTCTGTTTTCTTTGTAATTACTTCCAATTTGCTTCGTTATTTCCAGGAAACTTTCTGGAAACGATGAAGTAAATAGTTGAGAAATTACAGGCCTGTCTAATATATTTCTCTGTCCTGCAGGTTACTACGATGGCACGATTTTTCACCGAGTGGTGCGTGACTTCATCGTCCAGGGAGGAGATCCCACCGGAACAGGAGCAGGCGGAGAGTCCATCTACGGCCGGCCGTTCAAGGTCAGACTGCATCTCTCTGTTCTGTGTAATAATGTTCAAACTGACAGAATCAAAACTATGAATGATGAACGAACCCCATTTTTTTATTTTTAAACTTTCAGGATGAGTTTCACTCCAGATTGCGCTTCAATCGGAGAGGTTTGGTCGCCATGGCGAATGCCGGGCCGCACGACAACGGCAGTCAGTTTTTCTTCACCTTGGGACGAGCGGACGAGCTCAACAATAAACACACCATATTCGGCAAGGTGAACATGACGCACACACACACACACACACACGCGTCGCTGTCTGTGCGTGGCCTCAGATCAGCGTAACGTTTGAACTGTTCGTGCCAAAGTGCTGAAATGTAACAATCCCTGCTGCAGGTCACGGGAGACACCGTTTATAACATGCTCAGATTAGCAGAAGTCGAATGTGACGACGAGGAGAGACCTTTGAATGCCCACAAGATAAAATCGACAGAGGTATCATCGCCTTCTTCTTCTTCTTTAGTTTCTTGTTTTGGGTTTTTAATCGTCTCTTTATTGATTTAAAAAAAACTTTTTGTCTGTTTCAGGTGCTTCACTCTCCATTTGATGACATCATCCCTCGAGAATTAAAGAAAGCCAAAAAGGAAAAAGACAAAGAGGAAGGAAAGAAGTCGCAGTCCAAAGCCACAAAGTGAGCGTTCAGACTTCACTGAAGTTTTTTGGCCTTTTTCAAGCTTTATTTGACAGAAACAGCTGAATATTTTTGGAGTTTTGGACATTTAAAGACACATTTATTCTTTTGGTTCACATCATCTTCTCTCTCTTCGAGCTTCAGCAGCTTTCCTTTTTCATTTCCTGCACAGCTGCATGTTTTTATGTGTTTATGTGTTGTTGTTATTGATGCTTCAGTGCCAGCAGTGTGTTCGTGTTTGCAGGAACTTCAGTCTGTTGTCGTTTGGAGAGGAAGCTGAAGAGGAAGAGGAGATGGTGAATCAAGTGAGCCAGGTACTGAAGCATGAAACGAGTCTCTGCGGTTAAATAGTGACGAAGTTACGACTTACTCACACTTTGAAAATGCACAATAACCTCAGTCTGTTGCTGAAGCAGCTGTTTAAGGCCAACAGATGTCGCATCATCCTGATTTTAATCGTTTTTTTTTTCAGTGGAAATTAGTTTTGATGCCAAAATGATCACATCCACTAACCGTGAATCATGTCGCAATCGTAATCTGTCAGAAATAATCTCAGTATGATGACGTTTATCTTCTTTGAGCTGTTTGAATCGTGTGTTCAGACTTTAAAGGGAAAGAGCAAAAGCAGCCACGACCTCCTGAAAGACGACCCCAGACTGAGCTCTGTTCCAGCGGTCGATAAGTACGTACAATGACTCATGTATTAATAATTATTAACACCTCGTCCCTTCACAGCATTAACCCGTGTCCTACTTTAACAGGAAGAAGAAGAAGGGGGCATCAGGAGACGGAGCTGAGGTAAGATGACAGACGTAATGTTAAAGATGCTCCTAAAATTCCTGCAGTCGATTTTCTCTGATGGTAAATTTATTTTTTCTTCCAGTCGGATGAAGAAGTCGAAGGCGACGTTGAAGACGTGGACGAGGAGTGCGACCCGGAGAAGAGAGAGAAGATGCGAGAGCTCATCAGCAAAAAGCTCCAGAAGGAAAAAGGCGGCGAGAAAACGACAGAGCCCGGCGAGGAGGAGGAGCGAGGCAAAAAGGCGAGCCGCAGGTACGACGCTGACGAGTTTCTGAAATATGAAGGTGGCAGGTTTATAAAGCGGTCTTTGCTTCAGCAGCATCTGTTAGTCCGTTGTGATGCTGCGTGGTGACCTGCTGGGGGCGCTGTTGTACTGTGTGATACAGATAGAGGCAACAAACCGCTCTGAACTCTTCTTCTGGTCAATGAACTCAGTTAGACGAGGAAACATCCAAACACAAGGTGACTTCTTCAGCACCTTTAGTCTCTCCAGTCGTCCAAAAAAACAAAACAAAATATTCCATCTGCTTTTATGACAAGTGTAAAGATCAAATCACATTTAAGAACCTGAACAGGAAGTGTGTGACATGAAAAGGATGTGACCGTATCACCAGCTCTGCATCGAGTTAATCTCGAAACATCACGACCACAAAGACAGATCCGGTGATTCATGTAATATTCAGACTCTCTGAAGGCCCACGCAGACTAAAAACAGTCATTAACGTGTATTAATTACCGACTCTGTGCAACAGCAAATCCATCCACAACAGTTTGGGCCGCCGGTTTCTCTTTTTTTAGGTCGCGGTTGGATGTTTGTTTCACGTGTTATTCGAAACGAGCGCTCAAGATGAGCATTTTTTACAGACAGTCAAAACATTTAAAGTCATCACCGTGGATGAAAAGACATTTTCTGGATCAAACAACTGATCGATTAATGGAGTAAATAATTGACAGATTAATAATTATTAATTGCCGCCCTATAGGAGAGATTTAACAACCAATGACATCATAAAACCTGGACGTAGTATTCATGATGTGAAGCTCAGTGTGGCTCCGGTCACCGCCAGGCTAATCTAAAAACAGGCAAAGACAGGCTGCTCTAATAAGACACCTGTAACCACACCCACCTGTCAATCAAAGCGTCCACGCTCTTAATCCTGCATAACTTTAAGCCTTAATATAATGTGAACAGGTGAGTTGTATATAAATTCACCCTCAGTACAGTTGTCATGAACGGGGAAATTAGCTATAGAGACCAAAACTGTTTTTTGTACCAGGCTGTAAACATGTTTATTTCTGCTGTGAAGTTTTTAACATGGGGACTTATGGAGACTGACTCACTTCTGGAACCAGCCTCAAGTGGACGTTTGAGGAACTGCAGTTTCTGACTTCACAGACAGGTTGCCGTTTGGTCAAAAACGACCTGATAATCAGCAACATCTTGATTTGACGAACATGTTGCCGATGAACGTAGCGCCTCCTCCTCCTCCTCTCGTCATCGACATATCTTCCACCTCTGCTCCACGTTCCACTTTCACGCATGCACACACACTTCCCCGCTCTCCCTCCTCCTTCCATATCTCAGTTGTGGCTCACTGGACCAACATCAGTGGACCTGCTATTTGCAACAGGAATGTTGGCACTCGAGGCAAATTACTTACCGCGCTGAAGTAGAAGCAAACACGGCGTGTGTGCGAGCCAGCGGCGCGAGTGAAACGAAGGCGAGACGACGTTAAGCACGAGAGCGACCCATCTTTCATCTCCGCTCGGTTATCTCTCCTCCATATCCTCTTAACGGGCAGCCCTCAACACACATGATCAACATACCCTTCTCTCATTAGCGCTAATGGGATAAGAAGTGGGCCCCATGTGTGTGCGTGCATACATATATGTGTGTGTGTGTCCTGACTGACAGCCAGCCCGATGCAGGCAGACTGTAGTATATTAAACACAAGCGCAGATTGTTTTGCTACAAGAACTGTAACCCAACACAGTGGTTTGTCTTGGCAGGGAATCAAAGAGCAGGCTGGTAGGTACAGTGTTAGTCCGGGACAAAGGGGGCATTGTTGCAGGGGGCGAGCTCTGCTGCTCTCCCACTGTTGGCTTTTTCAGTTTTTTAAAGCTGCTCCGTGTGCAACCAGGAACACCGAGTGTGCTATCTGGTCACCTTGGAGGCGGGAGGGAGGGAGAGGATGTTAAAGTCAAAGCCACAGATGCAGGACTGAGACGGCTGCAGCGTGCGTGCACGCTCAGGCCTCACAGAAATCCACAAGGCTGATTGTATCTCGAGTCAAAGTCGAAGGCTTGCTGAGACAACCTTGAAATTAGGAGTCTCCCTGAAACCAAAATAGTTTTTACATCAGGTCAAAACTATCTTACGCCGCTCTCCAGCAGCAGCCAGATGATATTCCACTGCAATATTCCATGATTGCAAAACGCTTGGACTTGTTCACAAGTCACGAGCGACGTTGCCAAATAACGGCGCAGCGTACCTGAACCGAGAAAACTTTGAAAGATGAGTCACGATCGATCAGATCGGAGCAGATCTGCAGCTCGCAGTTTGACACTTCTTCTGTGCTGCTATTGAACGACTCTGGTTTGGGAAGAAGAGGAAGAGAAGAGGGGGTTGTTTTATAAAAGACACTGCTGACTGAAGTCCCAAAAGCAGCGTATGTGGTGGTGGCCACTTTTGTTAAACCCGACTGGGGGAAGCAAAACGCTTCCATATGGCTGTGGGACACGGAGCGAGCTGCTGCTGCCAGCAGAGGCCTGCCTGCCTGGCTCCCTCTGCTGTCTCTGCTAATCGCTTCACTGCAGCCTGCAGATAATGACAGCGGCGCGCTTCCTGTTATTTATATCACTTGTTATCACATACTCACGTATGGTGTGTAAAGTATGAACTGAATTACTTTAATAGAGTCTGTAAAAAAATTAAAAAAAAAAAAAATCAAGGTGCTGTTTATAGATTATCACGTCGTCCACACGGTGGCCGCTTTACAGTGTCGTTAAAATAACTAAATAACTCAGGAGTGTGTGTGTGTGTGTGTGTGTGTGTGTGTGTGTGTGTGTGTGTGTGTTTATGGGTGTGTGTCTAAAACAGGGCTGGGTGATATAGTTGATTGAAACTGATTGTTACATCCGAACAAAACCTGAAGATCCTCAAAGATATCATAAACGAACATGAACAGTAACGGCTGCGTCGATGCCAGCTGGCGACGGCTCGTGGCTTTCGCAACCACGCTGTAACAAGCAACAGCAAAACATTCACCGTGAAATGAACTTTAAATATTTGTTGCGTTAGCGATATTTAAATATTGCTGCCTCTGTCGCCTCCCAGCTAATCCAAAAGATGGGCAAAGAGGCAGAGCTGAGGCCGGCTGTGTCCACGCTCTTAATCCTGCATAACTTTAAGCCTTAATATAATGTGAACAGGTGAGTTGTATATAAATTCACCCTC
This sequence comes from Protonibea diacanthus, assembly GCA_028641955.1. Classification (NCBI taxonomy): domain Eukaryota; kingdom Metazoa; phylum Chordata; class Actinopteri; family Sciaenidae; genus Protonibea; species Protonibea diacanthus. The sequence continues at coordinate 1,633,356 of CM053991.1, forward strand.
AGTACAGTTGTCATGAACGGGGAAATTAGCTATAGAGACCAAAACTGTTTTTTGTACCAGGCTGTAAACATGTTTATTTCTGCTGTGAAGTTAGACATTTGAACATGGGGACTTATGGAGACTGACTCACTTCTGGAGCCAGCCTCAAGTGGACGTTTGAGGAACTGCAGTTCTTTTTTTTTGTTGTTGGCTTCACTTCAGTCACCGCTCGTCTTCAGATAAAACACAAATAATTTTGTTCTGTTGCTGTAACTAAACTTTTAAACAGCCGCAGAGTATCTTAATCACTCCAAATATCAGGTGACTTAAAATCACATTTGCAGGTTTGCCTGGTTGAGATGTGGAAAAGCAGCAAATATTCTCATTTGAAGAGGTAGAACCGGCGACTTTGTTGCACTTTGGCTTAAAGAACGACCAACTGATCATTTAAGCTGCATGAGTCTGTTAGTTTTTAATATAATTTGCTCTAAATTATTTATTTGTACACATAAATTTGTGGAATGATGTCGTATCATCGTGACATGATGGATAAACAATAATACGGAGTTATCACCCAGATTTCTGTGAATAAAGCTTCATTACTCTGTCAAAGAATCAGTTTGTGTTTCTTCTGGCACTCTGCCACACAAGTGTGTGCTTTAATTAGAGCTGCCAGTAACGATTATATTCATCACTGATTACTCTGATCATTATTTTTTACATTTAACAGTGCCCGAGATCAGTCTCGGTGTGGAGACTTCTCGAAGGTCTCGGTCTCGTCTTGGTATTGATTTTTACTCAGTAAACTGCTTGTGCATTGTCTGATTTATTTGTTAATATCATTACTGCGATCGGACGTAAAACTACCAGCTTGGAGACGTCAGATAAATCTCCTGTAATAAAATTTGGCGAGTTCAGAAGAAAAACGCAGCAGTCTGCACTCAGACGGCCTCACCCAAAGAGCTTTGGAGAATATTAGCTACCTAAGTGAGCTACACTGCCAGGGTGATCCAGACTCTTCTCGCCTGTTGTTCCCCGTTGGTGGAACGTCCTACCAGATCAGGGGCGTCCCTCTCTACCTTCACAAACCTCCTGCAGACCTCCAGCTCTTCAGAGAGGACCTCCTCTACAACACTACCAACACCTGGACCTTGATTCTTTGAGTTATGGCTGCACTAACACGTCCTCATCGCTCTGTAGCTTCGGTCTTCATCTTCCTGCGTTTGGCCTTGTGCCACAGTGTCACTTAAACGGGACCATCAGACAGTAATTATCCCGCCCGAGTGGCCGTACTCCGGACACTGCGTCACTCTGTATTAATTGGCTGCACCTGTCTCTTGTCATCGGTCATAACCCAACGCGTTTGCGCGGGGGGGAAAGGTTGCAGAGATCAAAAAAAAAAAAAAAAAAAAAAAGCATTCGCCGCTGCTGCTTTTATGCAGAAAACTGCTTGAGATAATCCAGTTCTTGGCAGCGGCGTTGTGTATGTTTTGGAACTGCCAGGTTTACACATCTCTGGCCCACTGTAGCATGTCTGCCCCCATATGGGGCACTTGCTCGCTGGAAACAGTTCCAGACAGCAATGCATGTCTCGGATGGAAGGCTTAAAAAAATGAATAAGAACACTGCTTGGACTGTGATCAAAGTCAACATCTCACAATGTGCACATTCTCTCTCAAACAAGCGAAATATTTAAAATTCACGACCAGAAACCGCTTGATATTCCTCCACAGCGGGCTCGACAGAAGGCCGGAGGATCCAGTCGGTAATTGCGAGGGCAGATAAGCCGCTCTAAAAAAGAGGAACCTTGGTCCACTGCGTGGGTAATGCGTTGGTCCAGATCAAGCTCTGCAAAATCATGCAAATTCCTGTGTTGAGGTTGGATTCCTCCACTCCAGCTCACAGTTCTCCTTGGCTTTTGACCAAGCCATGGAGTGCCCCCTGAGGGGAGTTCACCCAGCCATCTTGTTATTCTAGCACATTCATCCACATCACTTGCTCAGTCGTTAGACTGGTTCGAGTCCACCATAGCAGGGAGAAGCCGCTGCTGCTGCCATCCCTGTGGTGTACTTACTCTAAATTAAGACTTGAGGTGCTGAATTAAACTTTGAAATATACATTTGTTTACTTACTTAAATTACTTAAAGTCACCTGAAGGCTGGAAAATGAGAATACAGAGAAATCCAAAAAAGGCAAGCACGCCTGCCTGTTTGTACATTTTGGAAAACGATTGAATTTTTGATGAACCATACAGTCATCGCTGGACTATTTTTAAGTTTGTCGAAATTCCTGTGTCAGCCTCAGACTCCTGCCAGACACCGGAGTATTAAATGCAAGGTTCTGAATCATGAGAGAGAGTTCTTGGTCTCCTGCCAATCACTTCATATGCTTTCTTTATGAAAAGTTAATCATCCGCAGCTTTTCTGAAAGAGTGACAGTAGCTGGCAGCCCCCCATGTAGACCCAGACCACTGAGACTGGTGGAGATCCACAGAAAGGCTTCAGACTGTATCTACATTTGGACATTTAGGTTTGTTTGTCTGGCAACTCGTGACTAAAGGCTTCTCTATGTCTGCTGGATGGATGGATGGATTTCCTCTCGTCCTTCTGGTGTTGACCCTTAGTCATGACTTCTAACTGCTCTGAAAAATAGTTGCTGAAAACACGTGAAAAGACTTTGAACGATACATCACTGAGATGTGGAGTCAGAGGTTCAAACAGTTTTTCAGGATTTTGTGGGCGGTCCTTAAAGGGCGGCTCGATGACACGCTGAGGCCGCCCTGAGCAGAGAGGCAGAGATGAATTCATCTCAGTGTTTCAGAGTTAGTCATGTCATGTTATGAACTCAAACTGCAACCAAGCCAACACTTAAAGTGCCACAAACTGCAGTTCCTCTAACGTCCACTTGAGGCTGGCTCCAGAAGTGAGTCAGTCTCCATAAGTCCCCATGTTCAAATGTCCAACTTCACAGCAGAAATAAACATGTTTACAGCCTGGTACAAAAAACAGTTTTGGTCTCTATAGCTAATTTCCCCGTTCATGACAACTGTACTGAGGGTGAATTTATATACAACTCACCTGTTCACATTATATTAAATGAACTCTTAAAGGTCTTTTTTTGTCCGTTTCTTGACTTCAATTGGAAAAATAATCAAATCTAAGACGTCCTTATCAGAAATATTTGTTTAGAAATGTTTGAACGATTATTGGCCGACATGTCGTGATCTGATTTTTAAAAATCTCACTATAAATAGCTCAGAAAATACCGTGGATATATACATCAACAAATTGTGATTTATCCAGCCTCGTTAAAAATCTGCTAGAAACAAAATAATTTGTAGTGTTGTGATGTGTGAGGGTCTTGAGAGGAATTTGCTGAGCCCCCAAGGTGTGTCTTAACAGGTGTTGTTGGGTCTTTTCCTGTCCTCTCTGGCCTCTCTCTCTTTATTGGCAACCAGGGCTGTGGAGCCGATTGTTTGGCTGTTGCCGTGGATACGTCTCTTGTTTTCCGAATGGCAGCATGTCAAGGCAGGCAGAAAATGATCACTCAGTCCAGAGCGTTCCTCTCCTGTAGAATATATGCATAAAAAAACTCCTCACCTCTTCAGACCTGGAGAAGACGCTGCTGGACTGTGTTCAAAAGGCTTGCGTCATACTTGCATACAGAAGTCATGTCAAGAAGGCCTCTCCAAACCAGACAAGTAGATACAACACTGTGTGTTAACCATAAAATGAAATCTAATGCAGTAGCCCTGTAATCGATACTACAAGTATCAAGCGTCTATATATTTTTAGTTTTTAGTTTTGAGATTTGTGTTAAGTAAAACAAATCTTTTTGTGAAGTTGGGACATGACTCATTTATTTTGGGAAGAAGAAAGGAAATGGCACGTTTGTCTTGACTTGGGAGATGTTCTTCTTAACTTGAGACCTGCTTTTATTGACTTTGGTCTTAAATTGTGACTTGACTTGTAAATTGTGACCTGACTTATTACTTGTTGGTCTTGACTTGCATCTTGTCTTTCTTGACTTGGGACTTGTTGATCTTGACTTGAGATTTCATTTCAAACTTTTCTCTTGTTTTGGGACTTGAACCTGGATCATATTTCATGGAGAAAATGTTTTCTGTTTTTCCCTCTGATGTCCTCCGGCTGCTCCGCCTCAACTCTCTGTGATTTACAGAGTTTATGATGGACAGTGAAGTAAACTGCTGACAACTGTAGCTGCTGTTAGCTCATGTTAGCTCAGTTTGTTAGCTGCTGTTAGCTCATGTTAGCTCAGTTTGGTAGTCGGGGCTGTCTGGACTGTGAAGAAGAAGAAGAAGAAGAAGAAGAAGAAGAAGAAGAAGAAGAAGAAGAAGAAGAGGTGGTTTACAGGCACAAGGGAATGCTTACGGGCAGCGGAGCCAGTGTTGTGCCAGAACTGGAGCTGGCAGAGCGGGCAGTGTAACCGGGCCTGGGGTCAAACAAACTATGACTGGTTTTCTTAGTCTTTGTTGTTGGTCCAAAGAGAGTTCATGTAGTTCAGTAAAAGATAACAGTCTTTAAATGTAGACAATCACTGACTTGACAGACTTAATTTTGCCAACTCACTGCACTCATTAAACACGTCTGTGTTTGCTTTTCATGGATGTCCGTCAAGGTTTACCTCGAATGGCAGCTAGAGAATTATTCTTTTATTTGGCGCACCTCTCGTTTGTCACATCTGAGTGCATTACCATACCGTATATAAATAGCGCGTCTCAGAAAAGAGGTTTGTTGTCATTGCTCCTAGACGGAGCTAAGCAGGCCACTTCACTTCACACAGGCCAAGTCTGACTCTGCCAACCAGTTCTGCTCCTGGCAACTCCGCTTGGCTTCTTCTGCAACATTTTTTTCTTCGGGAAAAGAGAGGACTAACAACTGTACGTCTGACTGATTCCTCATGTGTGTCCTCGGGAGCAGCGGGGGGAAACTAACGAGGAAGAGACGTGACATGGAGTCAACCACAGCTCTTAATATTTGAACGCACTCAGTTAAAATATCGCTCGATCAGTTCGATGCCTCGATGCGTCGCTACGGACAATGTCAGAGAATTAAACAAAGGTAACATGAGTGTTGGGAGGCTTGAAACAGAAGAATGAAAGTTCCAGATAAAAGGGAAGAAAAGGATATAAATGAATGTCAGTCCGGAGAAGCAGATGTAAGAAACAAAGGCAGCCATTGTTTGGTCTGGAGATGCCTCACATGTTTCTAGGCCAGGGGCCCAGACTGTGCAGCTTACCTGTGCTTTGTGGCTCCGCGAGAGAATGGGACAAAAACAGAGCTGTCAGGCAGTACAAAAATATTATCATTTCCTAACATATCTGCTGTGCAACTGGCAGCAGTCTCAAGCATGTGAAGGGGAACAATAATCAGCATTGCTGGCCCCGGTTCAGACCTCTAGCGTTTAGCCTTGCATGAGCTGGGCTTCGGGCCACCTACCAGAAAGGACACTACCTTGAGTCGAGGAAGCGAGGATGTGCTTTGGCCTGCCTCCGTCATCCAGTTAAAGATTTTATAAGGGTTGCTGGACATGAGCTGGGCCTGTAATACTTAATGTTGTGCCACTTGAGGGGAGGAAGTATAAAGTTTTTCATTACTTGTACCGCAGACAGCAGTTGACAGTCGTCGTATTTCATGCGTCGCTCGACATTTATGAAGTTTGTTGCGCACAGCGTGAAATAATATCACATGGCCTTCGTCCAAAGTGTTGTGCTCTGCTTTACGTGCACGTTCACTGCTCATGCAGAGACTCGTGACTCGAGACAGACCTAAATAATGCATCTGATGGACGTAGACTTAGAAAGGAAACGGCACTTAACTTGTCTTGACTTGAGAACTGCCTCTGATCGGAACTTGTTTTGGACTCTGGACTTTCGACTTGATTTGGGACTTGGTGGTCTTGACTTGAGATTTCATTCTAAATTTGTCTCTTTTGATTCAGGATTTGTTGGTTTTGACTTGGTCCTTCACGCAGGACTTGGGTCTCTCTTGTCTCTCTTGTTTTGGGACTTGACTTGAGACTTCATTGCTGATTATAGACTTGTGACACTTGTGTGTTAATAATATCTTCCCCTCCTCTGTGTTTATGCACAGCTCATCAGAATTAGTATTTAAAAGCCTCACATGTATTTTATAAATATAAGTATGAACTCTACAGATTTGTGTTCATTAAAAACTCTGAGCATTAATAAGTGACTCACCTCAAAACAAGAAGCACGTTAACGTTTCCCTCTCTGGAGTCTGCTCGGCCTCGACGGCTCTCCTTCCAGTTCTTTCCAGGAGCCTGGAGGGGAGAACAATTACTTTATTAAGGCTCCATCAAATTTATTGGAGTAACACAAGCCTTTTAACGTACATTCTTTATTCTGACACTTGCACAGAGTGTTTTATGTTTGTTTTATATACCCACATAATTAGCCGCGAGCATTAACTTTTGAGAAGTTTCTTAACAATTGATGTTTGTTTGTGAAGACCAGTGAAGTTCAGGGTATCGATGTCATTTTTCTAAATGATGCATATGTTTATTTTACAGCCGGCGGAGCCAAAAGTCTGCTTTAGACTACTCACTGTACATTTTTTTGTCTGTGAACCTGCTGCTCTGTCATCGTTCTTACAGGTGTAATCCTTTATAACACGTTATATATGTTGACTTTAAATCCTTCGACCCCGTTTCTCGTCTCGCAGTGACGAATTGCGGAAAGAGGCGCGGCAGCTGAAGAAGGAACTTCTGGCCATAAAGCAGAGGAGAGAAGAAAGTTTAAAACCCGCCGTGGAAGAAGTCAAGGAGGGTACGTGAGCATGTTTATCGCTGTTATTCATCATACTGTGAATTCATTGGTGGAAGATAATGTACTGTATATGTATGTCACCACGACTTTAGGGGAAGTCTTTGACCGCGGAGCTCCAAGTGTGAACAAAGTCTCTAAGAGGGTGGTCCGAGCTGCATTCTCCGCTAATGGACACTAAGACAGGCAACCCTCTGATTTTGTCAATTAGTTGCAGACGCCCCCCACGAGGGTCTGCATATTTGTGTTAAAGCTCACAGAAAATTGCGTGGGTGCAGCAAATTGTTGCGTGGCCTGCCATGGTTGCACATCAAAACTCCCCCTGTGTGTTGTGTTTCTCCTCGGGCCTTCACCACACTGCAGTCTGTCAGGACGCCGTCAATCTTCGCATTTTTCTTTTTGTTTTATTTATTTATTTTTGTGCTGATGCTGAAACACATTTCTGAAAATTACCAAGAACCGCTTAGGCACGGAGGTTAGCTCGAGGCTGTGTGTGTGTGTGTGTGTGTGTGTGTGTGTGTGTGTGTGTGTTCTTGTGCAACAATAAAAACAGAATAGTTCGCGGGGGGTTCTGCAGGGACCGTCAGGGGCCTAACTGTGGGATTATCACCAGCCAAAATTGACTGAAGCCTCCGCGTGATGGGCTTTCTGTTGCTCAAACATTGTTTTTGTCTCCACAAACACTGACGGTTTTATGTTTTCGAGCCCACTCTCGACTTTTGCTGCTGATTGGTTCAAGATTTTAGGTGAAAGAGCACAAAATACAATCATTACATTGTGCTTTAGTGCTGCTAATAGCGATATCTGCATGAAGTTAAGCAGTTTTCTATAAACATACGAAGCAGAAAGAGGCATTCTCTTAATGGATCCAGTTATAAACTCAAGTGTTGAGTCAGTAACAGCCCTGCATTGTTATACCGAGTGGCAACTAGCCTAAGCTCCTCCATTATCTTACAAGGTATTTAAACTCTGCCAGGGACCTTTGTTTTGTGCGTCTCTGGCAGCTTAGCCAGAGGCAGGAGTTTCTTTTAAAGAGTTCCTCATTACATTTCTGTGTTGGAAGCAAAAGTTAATTCCATTAGATGGAATTCTTAGATGTCATGGGCCAATGGCCACTGCAGGGGAGACGGATGTCTGCTCAAATGCTGTAAATCTTGAAACTCAGCTCAGCCACAGAGGAACACTGTGGCGAGGGCTCGTTTTATCTCATCCCGCTGGAGAAGCCGCTCGGCAGTTAGAGCTACACACACACACACACACACACACACACACACACACACACACACACACACACACACGTATTAAAGCTCACACTGACACTGACGTCCTTTAAAGCTTAAAACATTCTCCTGGATCTTGCTCTGACCCCTTTTTGTGAAGGTCAGCCTCTGGTCTCATTTCACTCGCACGCCTCTCAAAGCGGTCAGTGTCGGTTCAGTCTGGGAGGTTTGAGGCTGCAGATAACGTTAATTTATCCGTGTTTATCTCCAGTTTTATTTGATGTAGAAACATGGAAGTACTAGGTAACAAATCCAAATATATTCAGTTTACTGTCACATGAGACTGAGAAGATCAGCCAATCTTCTAATAAGAGAATACAAGTGTTTAGTAGTCTTTTCTTTCAACTAATGTTAACTGTATTTTATTTATATAGCGCCAAATTATAACAGAAGTTATATAATGACACTTTCCACACAGAGCAGACTGTACGATCGAGACTTAACAGTTCCCACCATGAGCAAACACTCTGTGAGGCAGAAACCTCAACTCATGGTGGACAGACGTCTGCTGCCATGAGCGAAGTTTGAAGTTTGAATCAAGTCAAGTTGTTTCAAAGATATTAAGATCCTAAAACTTTCATCAAGTACGATTTTTAATAACGAACCAAGTGGGCTGATCTACGAGCCTTCCTAGGTTAAATACTCAGACTCCACCATCAGTCAGAGCTGAAGAAGCCTCTTTGATGAGAGGCAAAAAGTCCAGAGAAGACTGAACCTTTCTGAAGAAAGATGACTGAGAACATCAGGTCCACCTCCATGACCCCTCTGTATGCACCGAATCAAACTGAATTTGACGATGAAGCAGCTACAGGAGGAAGTGTGTATATGCAGAGACTCAACCGTTCCCACCATGAGCAAACACTTGGCCGAAACCTCGAGCAGAACCCGACTCATGGTGGACGCTCGTGCCCATCGAGCTCCGCTGTCTACCTGCAGCCACTCACATTAGATCAAATCCATAACACTGACTACAAAGTCATCTCCGGTTCTGCACATACAGACACACGTTACCTCCTCCAATGAACGACACCATACGCTCAGGACAATCCAAACTTTTCGAGTCTGATGATGATCACCTTCATTCATGATCACTACTCACATTATCGTCATTCTTTCTGGTGAAAAAGCTTCAAGTACCGAGAAGGTCTATGATCATTCAGTGGATCTGGATATTTGATCGGTTAATCCCATTTCCTGCCATCACAGAGACTATTATCATATTATCAACTAAGAGACAGCTTGTTCAAACTGGGATTTCATCTTGTGACTCAGTGGTTGAGTCTCATACCAATTATCCCCCCAGCTAGGAACCTTTTGTTGCTCTCCTGATGTTTCCCATTCATGTTTACACTGTCGGCTGTCCAACAGAGCCAAAATGACAAAACAAAAGTATAAAGATGTCGATGACACAGTGACAAGTACCAATTTTGTTTTTCATGGTGCTTAAATAATATCTCTTCTCAGTGAAACCAGACAGATCTTGACAGATTTTGTCGTAATAGCTGCCATAATGTTTTTGTTTTTGTTCTTTTTCACTCTGTGGTTTTAAATTAAGGTTAGAGCTCAAGATGATGTTTGTATATTTATGTCAGTGCAGACTGCTTGCTATTTGTTTTTGCCATTATTCTGCAAGTGTAAACCCGCCGTGACGTCACTTGTTGGTTTTGTGGATAACCGTCTTGAAGCCTCGAGTTTGGCATTTGGGACGTCGCCATCTTGTTTTTGGAGCCAGAAGTGATCATATTTTGACGAGAGCGTGTGGAGCTGGTGGGTGACGCAATGCGAGCAGGGGCCTCACTCGGTTTTTTAACTCGTCCTGGAGGTCCGGCCTGGTCACAAACATTCTCTGCTAAACAGAAACTTAAATCGGTTGTGAAACGCTGCTGTATCGTCTGTTTTACTCTAAATGGGACCATCGTTTACTAAATGAACATCGAGACCATGAACTCATGAAGAAACTGTTTACTGGGGTCATAAATCAACTAAAAGTCAACTCATTTCCCCATAAGACTCAATACAACCAGACTTCTTTTTGCAACCAATGGAGTCGCCCCCTGCTGGACACTAGAAAGAATGCAGGTTTAAGACATTTCACAGTGCACTATTTAGTGTACACCAAGCGTCAAGTGAAGCCAATGAGACAAAAACTGCAGTTCCTCTATTGTCCACTTGAGGCTGGCTCCAGAAGTGTCAGTCTCCATAAGTCCCCATGTTAAAAACTTCACAGCAGAAATAAACATGTTTACAGCCTGGTACAAAAAACAGTTTTGGTCTCTATAGCTAATTTCCCCGTTCATGACAACTGTACTGAGGGTGAATTTATATACAACTCACCTGTTCACATTATATTAAGGCTTAAAGTTATGCAGGATTAAGAGCTTGGACGCTTTGATTGACAGGTGAGCACCGTCACAGCACCACATAGAGTCTCATAAGAGCTTTCACTGCAGTGGTTTAGTCTTTCTACCTGTACCACTCCAGTACAGTTCTCCATTAAGCCCATTCCTCACGTCCACCTACACGACGTTACACTTGATTGGAGTGAAAAGCTAAATTATCTCTTCAGAAGTTAAAGAAGTTAAAGTCATCGCTTCACATAAATGATAGCATGCTGCTGTAGTCTGCTGCTCTCTCTCTCTGTCTTGGCATTGACCGTCGTGAATCTGAGCCAAAAATAAGAGAGCCATTCAGAAACCACTGTCCATTCAATACCCGCCGCCCCAAACGATGTGGCAGCGGTCTCTATCCCACGTAGATATTATACAGGTTATGTGCTCTGGGTGTTTCGTTACGGCGGTGCCCGTTGCGTTATTGTTGACTTTGAATGAATGTTGCAGCGAGGTGATATTTGAAACTGCGATCGAGATTAGCTCGCCGTTTGTCTGCTCGCTGCGCCGCCTGACAGTTACTGGTGAAACTCGAAGCCTTTGTTGTTGCATAATTGAAGACGGATAGTTATCTCTGACCTCCTGAAAATCATTTTTGATTGATGATCAAGCGCTGATGTTGCCTCACAGCTCAGACTTCTCTTTGAAAGCTGCTGAACGTTTAACGGAGAAGTTTCTTTAAGAGGCGTTTGTCGTCCACAACAGCCCGTCGGTTGCTACAACATCAGCGGCTTGATTTGTAGCTCTCCTGAGCCCAGGTGACAGGAGAGGGGAGGAATGTAGTTAGAAAGGCCATCAAACTCAAAGATGGTAGTTAGTGACAACAGCTGGAGAAGGTGATGTGTGTTCCTCATGAAGGACCTCCTCGGGGCATCATCAGTCAGCATCCAGCATGTCACAGGCTGCAGAGCAGCGGAGAGGAGAGGTGACTGGGTGGAGGTGGAGGTGGAGGTGGAGGTGGAGGTGGAGGGGGGATCACTTGTTTAGGTCTCATAAATCAAGAGAAAGAGGTTTGGCCCTCGAGCAGCAGAGCAGACTTCCATGTTGACACTGTGAGAAGTTTGGAAAGTGTGACTCCAGGACTGTTTGTCAGTTAGTTTTTGTATTTCTAATCTTTAACTTTGTGGAAGCAGAATAACAGACAACAAAGTTTCTTCCTTTTTTTATGTATTAATTATTTAAACTCATATTTTTGTCTTAATTATGTTTTTGCGGTCAGACTGAGTGACCTCAGGTTAGTTTAGGTGTGTCGGGTCTTTCTAAGAAGTTCTTCTGTGTCTACATCTTTTATTTTTCACATCACATCTGTAGTTTGATGTTTATTAATAGATGTTAGTCTGATGCCGGCCGGACACCAGACGACTTTTCAAATGATTTAAAAAATTTCTAATTTCGTTAGAAAATCCTGAAAGTTTTGTTCGAGTTGTGGCGCTCCATCATAAACGTCAGTCTGAGCTGTCTTAAGTCAGTCTTTTCTTGTCTTAATGTTCCGATTAATTAAAATATATATACTGTATATTTATAGTCTTGTAACTAGTGACCCTGTGAGATCCTCAGTCTTTGCAAAATCCCTAAAAACTCTGTGACTTTTGACAAACTGTCTTTAAGACTGTGAATAAATAAATACAGGTTCAGAGGAGCGCTGCAGCTGTCAGCGGTGGACTTCAGTGTTTTCTCTGTTACGTCATCTGTTTGGTGCGGTTGAATGTGTCACAGCGTCCAGTCAGAAGCAGCGAAGCGGCTCGTCCGGCGAAGGTGACGCCGCCCTGCGGCTCACCGTGTGTGTGTGTGTGTGTGTGACGCCGCATTTTGTTGTGGAAAGAAAGCTCTCCGGCAGCCAGCAGACTGTGCTCACCGTCTGCCACTCTGTGACTTCACAGCCCTGCATGTCTGAGCCGGGAGCTTTACAGAAGCACATTAACTGCATGAGACACCGAAGTCAGCATGCTGATTGTCTCTCCTTTCATTCATGATGAGAGGCTACATCACACACACTGCAGAGGTGGAAAATTATTCCCAGAGTCGCTGTCAGCTTGACTTTCCTCTCTGCTGCCTGGGTCTGATAACACATGCAGATCATAGCTCTTTATTTGTAGCTGCTGCAGCGTCCTGTTTTATATTTAAGGCTCTTGTGATCCGATTAGAGCTGCACACGACGATTATTTTTATTCTCAATTCAATCCACAAAATACGAGAAAGTGGCGAAAATATCCAATCGGAGTTTCCCCAGAGTCCACGGTGACGTCTTCAAATGTCTCGTTTCATCCGAGCCACAGCGTGAAACCGCAAAGATCTTCAGTTTAGTATCAGACGGGATGAAGAAAACCAGAAAATACTCAGTTTAGAAGCTGGAACAAGTGAATTTTTGTCCGTCCACAAACCAAAGATGTTCAGATATGAAGCAGAGAGTGACGCAATCTGTTTGGAGTTTAAAAAAATGACTGTGTTGATAGTTAAAACAGCCGGCGTGATTATCCTTTAAGCAATTAAGTTACTAATTGAATCTATGTGAATATATTTGCAGCTCTTGTTCCTGTGCAGGCCTGCAGAGCTGCAACGATTATTTGGATTGTTTGAGTCATTTTTTTAAAGACAAACTCTGATTTCTGCTTCTCAAATGTGAATACTTCTCTGCAAAACTGCAGTTCCTCAAACGTCCACTTGAGGCTGGCTCCAGAAGTGAGTCAGTCTCCATAAGTCCCCATGTTCAAATGTCCAACTTCACAGCAGAAATAAACATGTTTACAGCCTGGTACAAAAAACAGTTTTGGTCTCTGTAGCTAGTTTCTTTAGATTTTCTGTTACTGACCAAATTAAAATAACAACACTACAAACACAGTCTTCCTCCGGCAGACGTTCCCCTGATGCTACAAGTCGACATCACTTGCTGAGAAGAGGAACCACCTCTGCGCGCGCTCGCTGGCGTTTGACAGACGAGGAGCTGAAATAAATGTGCTGAACATGATCAGAGAGAAAAGATAAAAGGAAGCGAAGCTCGTCCAGCTGTGTGACAGTTGCTGCCGTACATGATAATCAGAGAGGTGAAGAGCTGAGGCAGCACAGGGCACGGCGCTCTCATCTCAGGCTGACACGCTCTGCATGGATCCAAGCTGCTGCCAACCTTCACGAAGATGTAGTGGACCCGAGCCCCGGCCTGCTGACCCCTCACTTTATCTTTCTCAGATATGACCTACATTCCCCGCTGCTACCGTACACCCAGACCTGATGTAATTGATTGTTCCCAGGCGAGGAAAGACCCCTTTAATCCTGAACAGAGGCAGGACACATGAGCATATGTGGACTCGCTCAGCCGGAGGAAAGAAAAAAAACAAAGTCTGTATTAGCAGAAAGACCTGCGTGTCCTGAACGAACGGTTATTTTCAAGGAGATGATCGACAGATGAATCGATGAGTTGTTTGGCTCAAAAATGTCAGAAAAAAGGTGAAAAATGTTGATCAGAGCTCAACGTGACCCTCAAATGTCCACAACCTGGAGATATTCAGTTTCTGTCAGAGGTGTTTGTGTCATATAACATTACACACACACACACATGTGAGAGCACGATGGAGCTTTAAAAGTGTCACAGCCGTGTGAGAGTTGGATAAAGTCAATAACGAGTCTCTCTTTTGTCTCTCCAGAGGAGAAAAAGCCGCTGAATGAGGCCGTGGCTGAATATCTGGAGGGACGAAAGAAGTACGAAGAGCTCCGCAAACAAAAGAAGAAGAAAGGCTCCACCAGAGAAGAACAGGTAAAATCAGCTGTCCTGGTTTAGTTTGTCTTTTCATAATCACGTCTGATCCTTTGTGTTTTTTTTTTAGACTCTGGCTCTGCTCAGTCGTTTCAAGTCCAAGCTGTCTTCAGCGATCACTGAAGCTCCAGAGGAGGACGCGGAGGAGCTGGAAGAAGATGACGACAAAGGATGGTCAGTGAGCTTTGGTACAAGTGGAATGTTCTTTTTATTTGCTCGGTTTCTGTGGTCATCTATCATCGTGGAATCAAAACATTCTTAAGTTTGTTTGAATTTATTTGCCGCGGCCCGGCCGTTCCTCTCTCTGCTCTCGTCTTTACAGAACATCAACTTCAATTTGGGGCTGACAGAAATATGCGTGCAGCGTTTTTGGGGTTTTTCACTTGAAGCCAGATCGTGAATGACGGAGAGAAGAGGAGAGCACAGCACCTTGTTCAGACTTGGGCTGTCCTCGTCAGCGTCATTAGCACTGTTTATTACGGTATTTGTTTATCGTTTGGCACGGCGGCACACGCTAAACCAAATCCTGCAGTCAGGACGGCGGTAAGTCCTCAAGACAAGGACGTAAACAGCAGTCTGCTGCCTGATTCGTGGGGATTTTAAAGCTGCTCTGCTGCATTTTAGCCTCTTTCAGCTCGTTGTTTTGGTTTTACAACACACAACTTAACCCTTAACTGGTTCAGTGTCGCTCACATCAACATCAGTTTCATTAAACAGCAGACAAACACAGTAAGAGGCCAGCTGGTGAACAACATGGACAGATTTCCATCAGGGGTTGGTGGAGACCAAAAAAAGAGCTAAAAGAGAGCTAATATTGGACTCATTCATCAAAAACAGTTTTATAATAAGACTGCACCTGCACATCGTCCGCTCACTAATGAAGTAACAATTTAACTGAGTATAAGATGTTAAACTTCTCTTCTGGCCTCTTTTATTGTTTTATCTGCAATTTTTGTAATTTCATAGCAGCCTGAGTCTCTGAGACGTTTTGTTTTATGATAAACTTCGAGTGTATGAACGTCTCTGGAAAAGAAATACTGCAGCAGACAGGATGAAATAGGTGCCGTGGAAGCAGTCGCGCTCGGCTTTAAATCACCGACACTATTCACTGCAGCAAATATTCTTCTGAGCACACACAGCGGAGTCCCGAGTCCTGTCGGAGAGTTCGAGAAGCACTTTGTTTGGAGTCCGAGCGTGACGAGCTGGCATCGAAATCAGCTTGTGCTGAGTTTACTTTGTTTTATTCTTATTGATCCGCTCACAGTGAACGATGAGCTGTAGGAGTTTGTTAAATAAAGCGTTTATATAAAAGTTTCTTTGGCAGCTGGTTTACATTTAGTGTCGTGAAACGAAAAGTCATTTTAGTCGACGTGTTTTCTCTTATTGGAGGAAAATGTTCATTTTGTAAATGTCTGGTAGCCCAACTCTGTTCTTTACAAATATGTGATGGAGGCGTTCAGTCCAAATGACCACAGACTGTACGAACGACGCCTTGTTGCTCGTGTAACCACACCCACCTGTCAATCAAAGAGTCCATGCTCTTAATCCTGCATAACTTTAAGCCTTAATATAATGTGAACAGGTGAGTTGTATATAAATTCACCCTCAGTACAGTTGTCATGAACGGGGAAATTAGCTATAGAGACCAAAACTGTTTTTTGTACCAGGCTGTAAACATGTTTATTTCTGCTGTGAAGTTTTTAACATGGGGACTTATGGAGACTGACTCACTTCTGCAGCCAGCCTCAAGTGGACGTTAGAGGAACTGCAGTTTGTGGCTTCACTTCAAAATCTTCCTCTCATGTATCAGCCAGTTTCTAGAAAACATAGTTTTTATTATCAGTGATAAATGTTCTCAGCTCATCATGAAAAAAGCTCGTCGTCCTAAACGAGACAGTTTGATGAAGAAAATCCGTCTTTGTACCGTGAATGATGAAACTGACCTTTTTAAGGATCCGGAGCTCGCTTCAGGTTCTGATAAATGTGTGTGAAAGTTCAAGTTGTACGTGTGTGTGTGTGTGTGTGTGCGTGCGTGCGTCAAGTTGGGATTTTCAACCCGCTAGCCACCAGATCGGCCATCAGGAAATCAGCCCTGACGCTGTGTTTTCCTCTCATATTCTGTTTTTCACCAAAGATCTCAAAGTCTAACTACACCGAGTGAGGGAAGTTTGAAATGAATACCATGTGTTTGAATTTGAGCAAAGTGTCCGTGTGTGTGTGAGAGATTTAGAATAACAAAATCTGTAGTTGCTATTAGTCTCGAGAAGCCCCCTTGAAGTGTAGTCTGTCTCTGTGTGTGTTGGAGGAGGTGGAGGTGGTGGAGGGGGCCCTAATGAATTTGAGAGAAGCCTTGGCCGGCGTTTGGAGCCTCTCCCGGCTGCAGACACCTCACTGTGACGCCCCCGCCAGGTATGGCGGAGCAGGGGAGGGACAGCGGCGGCGGTAGCATAGCAGTCCTAGAAAAACAGCAGTGGGAAGTCTGTGCCACTCTAGGAGCGCTGCGAACAGAATGTGGGTTACAACAGGTCAGACATTGGAAGTCAAGTCTGGGCCAGAGGAGGTAAACTATTCCATCTGTGTCTGTGTCTACAAATCCTGACTCTCCCTCTTCAGCCCCCGCCTCGCCGCTAACACACAGGCTCAATGCAAAGAGTCCTCCTGTACTCCTTAACTCCCACCCCCTGCTCGGGCCAACAAAAAAAAAGGCAAGAAAAATAAACAGAGGAAAGGCTTCTGTAGCCTCGCATCACGGCAGCATTTTGATAAGAACCCGAACGGCAGCGTTCTCCGAGCTGCAGGCCGTACGGGGCCGGCGTGCCTGTCATCACCGAGACTGCTAGACAAATTATCAGAGGCGGCCCGCTCACGCTGCAGGAGTCCTTCACAGTCTGCCAGAGTCTAGCCGTGACATTCTAGATGAGCTGTCACAACTCCTGCCGATTTCAAATGAGAGAGTCTCTGCACACCGACAGAGCGAGAGAGAGAGAGAGCGACACGCTACCGCAGCCGAAACTCAGCCAGAGACGCATACCACACGCTACACACAGCGGAGCACGTGTCGGCACGCTGAGGAAACAAGAATAAAAGCAGAGTTTAAAATCTGTATTCAGCTCAACAGAACACAAAGACGTGTTTTATTCTCGATCGCCCCGTGGTGAACGAAAGGTTGGATCGGTTAGACGGGCATGTACGCGTTTGCGTGTAAGGACGTGATGCGATCTGAACGCGGCCGTTCTAAAGAAGCGCCGCGGTCAAAAGTGTCCCAGAAGCAGCCCGCGTAAATCTGCACAGAGCAGCTCGAGCTGACAGGAAGTGAGACACAGGAAACGGCATAGAGAATCCAGTGGATTTTCAAAATAAAACACCCCGTGCAGACTCTGTAAGAAGCACATAAAGCAAGAAAATCACCAAATCTGAGCAAGTTAACAGTCTGCAAAGCGCCTGGTGTTTTCTCTTATTGGGGCGAAATATTGTTGATTTTTTTTTAATGTCTGGTAACTCCACAATCCTCAGGCTGTCTAAAACCTGGACGTAGTCTCCGTGACGTCCCCGCAGACTGTCTAAAACCTGGACGTAGTCTCCGTGACGTCCCCGCAGACTGTCTAAAACCTGGACGTAGTCTCTGTGACGTCCCCCCTCGGACTGATTTTCTGGATGAGGAGGATTTCGTCACGTTGCTCTCGGTTGTTGACGTGAAAAGTTACAGAAATGTTGGACGCAGGTAAAATCATCACCGTGAAGTGTTTCGGAGAGCTTCCGAAGCTTCTCGACCGTCCGACGAGCTCTTCTGTTAAAGTTTAGTCAGTTCAACAGCCATGCTCGGAGTCAATATGCTAACATGATTGTGTTTACCCAAATTCATACCAATCCATCTTTCAGTTCATGAGATTTTTCCTTCTCATTGTGGCGCTCGAAGAAAACTCACAGATCACCGCAGTCATTAGGATTCATCCTCTGGGGATCACGAATGTCTGTAAAACAATTCACGGCGATCCATCCAGCAAAGTTGTTGAGATTTCAATCTGGTCCAGAGAGGCCGGACACACTGCGAGCATGACTAAAACGTTTCCTCTGTCCACAACAGAGCGCTTGTCTCTGAGACTCGACGCTCCGCTCAGACATGGACGTGGGAGGATGGAGCTGCTTGACGACACAGTTTTTTAGCCCGCGGCGCGGCTAAGAGAAAGAAAAACGGATGCTTGCAATTGATTAGTCACTGCAGCTTTGTTGTTTAGATTTACAGATAGCATTCATGCAGCAGCTGAAGAAATCCTGTCAGTGAGAGAAAATGTGTTTTATCTGTGAAGTGCCTGACACTGATATCTCCCGTGAGGAATGTCCTGATTCTTTAATCTGTCTTTGGGGGAAGAGAAACTGACTGGGGAAATGAAAGACACATGAGCGTCTGTTCTCCGGGGATCAGGACTTTCTTTCTGTTTCTTTTCTTTCAGGATTTTTGTACCGCTAAGATGTCTCCAAAATATGAAGCCTATAACTCTACCTACACTTTTTACTGAGAGAAACCTTTAAATACCTGAAATAATCCAAACTCAGAGTCATGTTTTAAACTTTGTCCAGCCGCTCCGCTGTCTTTAAATTCCAACAGGGCTTAAAATCTGTGTGACCGAAGCTTAACATGGCTGATTATTGGCTTCCCACAGACAGCAGAACACAAGATATTAGAAATATTTGGGGGGGTTTAATCAGTTTTCTTTGTTTTATTGGTGAAATAGCGTGACACAAATAAAACCTCAGTGTCTCTGAAGTGAAGCCAAAAACTGCAGTTCCTCAAACGTCCACTTGAGGCTGGTTCCAGAAGCGAGTCAGTCTCCATAAGTCCCCATGTTCAAATGTCCAACTTCACAGCAGAAATAAACATGTTTACAGCCTGGTACAAAAAACAGTTTTGGTCTCTATAGCTAATTTCCCCGTTCATGACAACTGTACTGAGGGTGAATTTATATACAACTCACCTGTTCAGGTTATATTAAGGCTTAAAGTTATGCAGGATTAAGAGCGTGGACCAGCGTGCATCCAGAGGACGGCCAAAATGTTTAATCTAATGATCGAGTCATCCACTTGGAGCCGCCTGGCATTGTCACCGCAGACAGACAAAGTTAACGTAGTTCACAGGTCACAGTTTCAAATTTTGAACCGAGTTGACAGCGTCAAAAAAAAAAATGAACTAGTTCACCTTCACTTGAGAAAGTTCAGACCTTTAGGTCACAAATATTTTCCTTGAATGCCTCCTTCAGCAGTGTCTGTACCTGCCTTCTTCGAGGCGCACGCCTGGACGGCTGCAAACCGCTAACTAATCTGACGCACGATGACTCCTCGACCTTGCTCAAAGGCTGCAGATCTCCCACATATGTAGTCGAGTACAAGTCTGTCGACTTGTTGTCGGGAAGCAAAGATGAGATTGATTCAGGCGGAGGAACTTTGGAGGTGTTGGCTTGGTCTTAGAGATTTAGGGAGCAGAAGCACTTGGCGACAGTGGCAAGAGGCAGAAACTTTGAGCAGAACCCAGATCGTGATGGACTTGTTCTTAGTTTGTGTCTCGGCCAGGACTCCCTCGTCCCTCAATGGGACGTTTCCTGGTTAAATAAACATGATATTCATGAGCAGCAGCTGAAATCAGAATAATAGGAATGTCTTTCCCATTTTTTGATATAAAAATCAAAGCAGAGTCCGTCCTCTCAGTAAAAGTTCTGTGATTTAGTGGATCCTCTGCCGCCGTTCTTTGAACTCTCTCCACCTCTCTCTCTCTCTTTCCGTCTGATTTAGGATGGCCCACGTTCTGCAGTTTGATGAGCAAACCAGAAAAGTCAAGGATGCCAACATGCACGACGAGGACACTTTCGAGATCTACGACCCGCGCAACCCCGTCAACAAACGGAGGCGAGAGGAGAGCAAGAAGATCATGAAGGAGAAGAAGGCCAAGAGGTGAGGTCACGAGGGTCGGAGGTCAGAGTCCAGCCCAAAGCCGCTCACCCAGCCTGTCCACTTTTCCACCACTTCAAACCCACTTCAAACTTTGTCTCCCGGCTCGAACATCTGGATTGAGGATGTTGACCTGAGCGCGTACGATCCCTGTAATCTGTGATGGAAAGGCTTCTCCGGTCAGAACAGCTGCTCCTGACTCCTGAGGATTAAAACTGTGGTCATAGTAACGATGATTTGATGACGTGTAACTTTTCTACGCTGTTCTTTTTCTCTTCCTGTCGTCTAGAGCTTAAACGTGAGAAAAAATAAAGTCCATTTGTAAAAGTCTGAAATGATTGTTTGATTTGTCTCTACTTTACTCTTGTCAGGCGGCTTCTTACTCGCTCACTCTCTCCTTTTCTCTTCTTAGCTTCCTCCATCAACATCCTCTTCGCTCTCTTCTCCTCTGCCATTATGTCCATAGAAGCTGCTGAGCTCAGTTACATTGCTAATGCTGGCATAGCTCCGGTGCTGGCACAACACTGTCAGCCTGAACCTCTTCTTCAAACACTTACACTCCCCCAGTGAGCTGAGCTCACAACCCGGCTAACAAACTGAGCTAACATGAGCTAACAGCAGCTACAGCTGTCAGCAGTTTACTTCACTGTCCATCATAAACTCTGTAAATCACAGAGAGTTGAGGCGGAGCAGCCGGAGGACATCAGAGGGAAAACCAGAAAACATTTTCTCCATAAAATATGATCCAGTTTCACCAAAATCAGTGAAATAGTTGGTGGTGTGTGACTTAGTGCCGTAAAGCGTTACGTACTTCTCCCGACCCGGAGCCCAAAGTTACATAGTGTGAGAACAGACGTACGAATGACAGAGACACCGTTCACCTGATCACAGGTCAGTGTTAATAGACGTTAGTTTGAGAGAAAAGTTCTAAAATGTTGCTTTAAAAATACAAACGTGTAAAGAACAGTGGAGTTGTATTGGACTGCATTAAACTGTACAGGTGGATATTAAGTCAAAAATCCTGAGCCGTGTCCAAAATCACCCACTCATATCTGACATAATAACAATAATTTGAGACAGTAAATTGAGATTTTGGACGTTTGTGAATCATCATCACTTTGCACCATAAATAACTGCTGTTATTAATTGTATCATTCACGTACGAGTGTCCAACCAAAAAATACAGCTGCAGTGGTGAAACATCTGTCAGACGAGAACATAAATTCTTACATATAAGACTTTATTCCCAGACTCTATAAATAAAATCTGCCACAAAAATAAAAAAGATTCTCTTCCTAAAACACAAAGTTCCTCATAATCACCCAACCAGTGCAGCTCTTAAATCATCGCGCGGGCAATAAAACTCATTGAGATCAGACTGCAAAACAACTCAGCGTTCTTTGTACAGCAGTTTAACACACAACACAGGTTTACAGGACGCACAGAGGAAAACAAGCGAGGGAAATGAGCACAAGAGGAGTGACAATAAGACGACAGCGGATCCAAAAAAGCTGTTTTATAGAATGTAAATTTACGACATTGTAAATCACGGCGCAAGGAAAGGACAAATACGGCGTCCGGACGTGCAGAAAACAGCAACCAGGAAATCCAAATACGGAAGAACCGAAGTGAAAAGTGCTGACGATGAATCTTTTTTGGACCTTTTGAGACCCGTAGATCTTCTGCTCTGGTTACGTGTTTGAAAAGACGTCCACGTTTTACGGTTTCAACTTTTTTGGAATCAGTTGTTGGAATAATTTAAGACTTGATGTATGACTGCGGCCATGATGTTTTGTACCAGGCTGTAAACATGTTTATTCCTGCTGTGAAGTTGGACATTTGAACATGGGGACTTATGGAGACTGACTCACGTTTGAAGAACTACGGCGTTGGCTTAACTTCACAGACACGGAGGTTGCGGACTATCCTGGTGTGAGAGCAACCTAAGAATCATCAGGAATCATCCTCTGGGCACCACGAATATCTTTCATTAATATGGCTGCACGTGTACTTCGACCATACGTCCAGATTCAGTCCAAACCACACGATGGCCTCTCACCAAAACTCGATATCATACTTCATACTTTCTCTAATAATCTCCCCCCAATATGGAATAAATCACCGAGACGTTAAATGGAAATATTCAGGAGGTCAGATAACGACTGCCTTCGTAACTCGCTGCTTGTATTATTTCAGTTTGAGGTAAAAGTATTTCTGAGGTTTGCTTTTTCGAGTCTAACCTTGGTCTTAGTTGTAGTCCTGGGCTAAATTTATTGTTTAAACTGTAGTTTCCTTCTGTGTGTTCAGTTTCAGAGAAATAGCGTTCATTCCCCGATCGGTCCCGTCCAATTGCTGTGGTGTTGGAAATTTCACGGCCTTGCTTTGGACCTCATGTTTGGCAACACAGAGAGGAGTGAATATGTTATTGTTAACGTCTCTCTGCCTTCTTCTTCTCCTTCTTCTTCTCCTCTCTCTGCACCGACATGTCATTTTCGAGGTGTGTCCGAGTCGCCTTAACTCTGATCCACAAACATTAGAGCAACAAAAGCAGCCAGACAAAGTCTGCTTTGTATGACTTCATCCTTCATTTGAAGAGGTTGACAATAATATTGATGTTATTATTACCAATATTATCGTCACTGTTATTGTTGCCGTGGATCTCTGTGAGGACTGTGAGGACACCTGCTCACACACCTCTCCGCTCTGTCCTCGGACGTCTTGCAACTGACCGACCGTTAACCGTGAAAAACCTGCAGCGCCTGTCCAACCCGCCTCCTCTCTTTGATCTCACGAGCTCATCAATATTCCTACGAACGCACGCTAACTTACCGAGGAGCTCTCTTCTTCTTCTTCTTCTGCACATTCGTGTCCATCACACCCCGGGGAGTGATGGGGGGTCAAACAGAGATGGGTCATCTCCGCTGCACACTGAGCACCACTAAAAACCTGCAGGCGTGCAAAGGAAACATGATTTTTGTGCAAACATCTAACAAGAAGAGGGAAGATGAGAGTGTTGGTTGAATTTCTAAGACACGAGGAGGATTATCTGGCTATTTTTAGCCCCCCAAAGGGCAGAGGGAGATAGTGGTTGTAGAATAGCATGATAATGCTATTACCATTCCATCTCATCCCTGGCGGTCACGTGATCAGCAGCACAGAGTGGTATTTCCTGCTCCGAGCTGGGCACGGTGACACCGAGGGTGGATGTTAAGTATTCTCCTGGCGGTGCTGGAGAGGAATTACACTCGTCTTGTCCTTCGCATCAAACGTAAATCATCATTTATGTGACGGGAAACATCGAATTTCTCCGAGCACTTTGTGCATATTCACGAACAGAAAATATTTTCAGCATTTCAACCTGACCTGGACCCAGAAAGCACGAGAGTCAAGTTCAGATCACCTGTTTTAGATTTAGCGGCAGCTCGGGCCGAGCCGGCCTCATAATGTAACATTAACTCTCCTTCCTGTTCCATATGAAAATTTAAGCATAATCCCAGAAGTGCAGTAAAAAAAAAAAAAAAAAAAAAAAAAGAGTGCACTGGCCAAATGCGGCTCCTGGTCACACACATGGCAGTGGCAGATCGTTTACCCCCAAAAAACCACCACAGTGAGGTAAAGTCTTTGGTTTAAACAGTTCCTTTTTACAAGCTCTGAACGCTCCAGTGGTGACCTGAGCGGGACGGCGTGCCAAATATTTAAAGAAAAAGAAGAAATGCAGCCGGGTGGTTAGACCATCACTGGATTCTGCTTCAGAGTTAAAGGAAGAGTTCAACGTTTTGGGGAAAATACACTTCCTGAAAGTTAGGTGAGACAACCTGCAGTTCCTCTAACGTCCACTTGAGGCTGGCTCCAGAAGTGAGTCAGTCTCCATAAGTCCCCATGTTCAAATGTCCAACTTCACAGCAGAAATAAACATGTTTACAGCCTGGTACAAAAAACAGTTTTGGTCTCTGTAGCTAATTTCCCCGTTCATGACAACTGTACTGAGGGTGAATTTATATACAACTCACCTGTTCACATTATATTAAGGCTTAAAGTTATGCAGGATTAAGAGCGTGGACGCTTTGATTGACAGGTGGGTGTCACAGATGTCTCCAGATCGAATTCGTCTCCAGCCATCACGATTCGTCTCCAGCCGTAAACCTCTTAAAGTTTATCTGAAACATCCAGAAGGGTCACTATGGAGGTACAACCCTTGTGTTGTTTTTCATGATACAGGATGTCAGTAATTCACAATTTCTGCAATCATAGAGAATAAAGATTTCCCCTCACTAACAGGTGGATGTTCATGCTAAATGTCCCAGTTATCTCATGATTTAAGTGTCACGTCTGTAATTTCACATCTGCGCTGCATGTTGGAACGATTAGACGAAGGAACGTTCACACTGTGGACAGTTTTTGTTCCGCTGTGGAGGATTTTTGAGGTGCAGAAACTTTCCGCTCGGTCACATTCGGTGGGCTCACGGGTTAAGATGCAGACCAGACGAACTTTACTGTCCTCGGTCACGTCGTATCTGCACGAAGAAGAAGAAGAACTCGGACAACTTGTAAAATCAAATGCACCAGCTCATGATCTGCTGGGCTGAACTCTGCTGTGTCACTGCATTTATTAAGTCCTCTTCACACTGTGCACATTCATCAGCCCTGTATTAAGTTAAGATAACAGTGGCATTAAACTAATTACAGACAACAGGAAGTTAATGAATAGCCTGCTTCATCCTCGCGTCCTTACAATAGCAGTTTTTACCAGATTAAAAGGAAGAATTGTGGGAAATCTAAGACGGCACTAATACGATCGATAAACCGCCCTCATGTCTGTTATGAAATATGAAGTGTTGACCAATCACGTACAAGTTGTCATGAACGGGGAAATCAGCTATAGAGACCAAAACTGTTTTTTGTACCAGGCTGTAAACATGTTTATTTCTGCTGTGAAGTTGGACATTTGAACATGGGGACTTATGGAGACTGACTCACTTCTGGAACCAGCCGTTTGAGGAACTGCAGCTTGGGGGTTGACTTCGCTTCACAGCTGCGGAGGTTGCCGCTGGTGCAGGACTAAGTTCGGATCACAAAGTCCTCGATTAATGCCCGATGAACCTGATTTTCACTTCCAGAATCTCACTGTTGATCTCCACGACTCATCTTTAGCATTTTTTTTAGCGTTGTTCAGGTTTTATTTCACACAGAACAGTCATAATATCCTGATGACTCCTCTGGTTCCATGTGTGTCGCGGTTCAGCAGGTAGCTGGGTCACCTTTAAAGAGATGCGTCTTCGTTCCTATACTGTCCTCTGTCAGCGGGAACGACGGCAGGTAAATGGATTAAGAGTATAAAGGATCAATAGCCAATCACTTAGGCCAATGGAGTAAAGCCAAGAGCTTCTGCTTGGTTGTGGATGAGACTGAATAATATCGTGTGTGTTGGGGTAGATGGTGCTCTTGAACGGCGCTCCTCTACGTACGGCGTGCTTAAGGACATCCTCGCTCTGGAGAACATTATGAAATCCATCAGGGATGAATTATGCCGTGATTTAGCCTCTTCTGCTCCGACCGCCCACAACTAATAAATGACAGCAAGCTAATGAGGACAAATGATAATGGGGCTGTAGTCACAGCACAGAAGAAGCTCCGAGGCTTCATGGTTATTACTCGGGTTCAGCTACATTGTAATGCTGCTTCTGTCTCCGCTTCATAGCCCGCGTGTCCTTCACTCTCCACGAGGAAAAGGTGAATCTTTGTATAACACACGGACACACCGAGGACGTCCACGCCGAAGGTTTGACAGCCACCGGCGTGCTCCGCTGTACCCCGGAGCTTGTAACTGTAATTATGTTCAGAGGTAACAATGTGTTTTATGGAGGGATAAGTCATCCTGCTTTACAGTGTGTGTTAGTTGTCCTTAACACAATCTCTGCGTGCTCTCATTACACTGAAAAAAGCGGCTGTAAAGACGAAATGATCTGCCTGCGAGCAATTTTATTAATTGACTCGAGATTCATCGATCAGTCGTACTCCGAAGAGAACAAAGTCTCATTTCAAGGAGTCGTCCGTAAAGATATTAAAAGTCACAGTGACACCGCTCAGCTTTAGCTTACCGCGAGAAGTACGTAAGATCCAGTGTTGTGCCAGAACCAGAGCTGGACAATGTAATATGGGTCATGTTCACTGCTGATTTGGTAAGCAGTAAATAACTTATTTTGAACATTTTACATTTTGGACCACCGGGAAGGAGAGGAAGTGGAGCTGGTGTCGTGCCAGAACAGGAGCTGGGCAAGCCTGCAATGTAATCGGCTCAGCAGCCTCTATGGACACAGTGGCAGATGACGGAAGAAGCTAGAAGACAAAAAGGAGAGAGTGAGCGAGCAAGAAGCCGCCGAACAAGAGTAAATCTGGGACTGACTTTTAGTGGTTGGTGAGAGCTTGGTGAAATAAAAGGCTGAAAGACAGACGCCGAGCTGGGCTGACTGCTGTTGGACTAGTCAGTAATATTAGCTGCTGCTGTGTCTGCTGCTGGTGACCTTGCAGAAGCTGTTGACTCGCTAATTTTTGATGTAATCAGAACAAATACTCGAGTACAGCTGAACATATTTACCACAGTGGGATTACACTCTGAAACTGGAGACAACAAGTCACGACAAATACCAACTTTCTGCACAACGTTGCAAAGTATTTAAAGAAACTAACACGAGAACTGCGTCAATTCTAAACAGCGAAAGGTGAACCGCTCTTCAGCGAACATAAAAGCAAAGCATGCGATCAAGTTTGGATACCCAATGACAGAGAGCTAGCCACTTGTTCCCTGACTATGAACCTCTTTGAACTCCTCTACCCGGGGCTCTGAGGTTACATGCCTCAGATGCTGCTGTGGACTGGACAGCAGTAGAAATAATGACTCCAGATACGTGCCCTTTGCACTCAAACAAACATCCACAGCTCACTGAAAGCACATTTGCATTTTGGAGGAATTTGTTGATCCACCAACACTGTGCGAGGTCAGAGAGGACGTTACGCCATCCGGGTACTGAGGATTTGTCTGTTTGTGTTGGTGCATGGAAATACGGCACAATGGTTACTTTATATCCTCTGTGGGGTAACTTGATTTGAATCCAGCGTTCAGGAGAGCAGAATGGGAAAGTTTTGCACTTTTTCAAACAATTTTTTTTTTTTTTTTCAAACAATAATCATGTAAAACTGATGAAACTTGAAACGAAGACGTGTCATCATTGTCATGAGTCGGATCCTGTCTGAACCAGTGAAAATGTTTCTGACATTCCCGAGGTTCAGGTCAAGGGTTTTGGTTAAGACCTTTGAGTGTTTGCCATTTCTAGAAAGCAGACTCTGTAAGCACTTGTTCAGAAATAAGACAAATTATTGAACTGAAACCAAAGAGTGAGAGTTAAGTTATCATTTGTCCATTTTCTGACACAAGCAAGCCTCCAGGAAGAGCGTCAGCATCTGAGAAAATCCTCCTGATGTCCTCCGGCTGCTCCGCCTCAACTCTCTGTGATTTACAGAGTTTCCTGATGGACAGTGAAGTAAACTGCTGACAGCTGTAGCTGCTGTTAGCTCATGTTAGCTCTGTTTGGATTGTGAGCTCAGAGCACTGGGAGAGCGTTAGTGTTTGTACCACAGGCGTTTTGGACCACCAGGAAGAAGAAGAAGAAGAAGGTTTACGGGGAATGCTGACGGGAGCAGAGCCAGTGTCGTGCTAGAACAGGAGCTAGGCAAGCAGGCAATGTAACCGGACCCAGCAACCTCTATGGACATCATTGCAGAGGAGGAAGAGGACAGCAACGGAAGAAGCTAAGAGCGAGCAAGAAGTGAAATAAAAGGCTGAAAGACAGACGCCGAGCTGGGCTGACTGCTGTTGGACTAGTCAGTAATATTAGCTGCTGCTGTGTCTGCTGCTGTTTGGCTCTTGTATCTGCATGCACGATAGTGTGTTTGGTTCATAGCCGATAAGGAAAGCGCAGAGCTCCAGACACTGAAAGAAAACAGCTTTGAAAGAGGCCGCGGTGCACAGCTGAAGCATTTCTCTTCACGTCTTTGAAGGTGTGAAGGAAAAAACACATCCTCCTGGTATATGTGATGGGATGCCTGTTGCCCTCTCCTCTGCAGCCAGTGCCGTTCAGGGCTTTGATCTCGTCCACGGCAGTTCATTCTGGGCCTCAGCTGTGGGAAAGAGCAGCAGGGCTTAACAGTACAGAGCCCAAACAGAGCCCATTAGATAGCAGGTGCTGGAGCCGTGACCTTCCCATCCCAGGCCAGCATTCCTGCCTGTCAGACCCCCCCCAGGTCCATGCATGCAATGTCTCCAGCCACACCATCTGGAGCTGTTTGTCCTGCTGCAATGTGTTCAAATGGGAGAGTGGGAAGAGTGTCCAAAACGCTTCAAGCACTCATCGGCGACACAGCAGCTTTGATTAACAACGATAAACTCTTAGAAAGCTATGTTTGCTGCTACGCTAATCCTCACACCTCCCACATGGAGAATAAACACACAAACAGCCACAGTCTGCCACTGCTGGGCTTCAACCACCAGAGAGATTCAAACATTTTTGAGCATGAAGGCATTTTATACAAGTTTTGGTGCACGCTCACATTTGTTGGGACTCATCGCTGCCGTATCTTGCACAGATTTGTTTGGTCGAGCAGCTTGTGAGGAATATTTAAATGCTGATAAGCGACAGCAATGGCTTCTCTCACTGTCAGTAGTTTCCATTTGAAGTGCAGAATCCCGGAGAAGAGGAGAAATCTGTTCCTCATCCTCTGCACACCTCTTATTATAAGCAGCCACCCGATGGACTGGGAAATCACCTTGTCACTTGTTGAAATACGTACGGTACACGTCAGGGAGACTAATATTATCCCCTCGACTAATAAAGTCAACAGACTGGAAGGAGAGTTAAACAGTACTTTTCTCTAGTCTTCACTTTGTAGTAAACAGACATGCTGACAGAGCCGCACTGTGCAGGGAAGTCTGAAGTCCTGCTGCTGCAGAAACTACGGTGAAGACTGAAGTTTGCCAGTGACGAGGGAGGAATTGATGATCTATAAATATGCCATCACGTCTCTGTCTCTGTTGGCATCATCCATCTGTGTGAATTTTGACGTCTGCGTGGTCTGTCCTCTTTCCAGGTCTCCATTGTTGAGAGGCTGAAGCTGCTCAGCGTCCTCCTGGATCCATACTCTGTATGAATTTATATTATTGCCACCAGAATTTGTATATTGTGAATTTTTTGTTGATCTGTTCTGTAGACATGATATTGCATGTTCCCTTCACGAGGTTTCTTCCAAGAAAATTGATATTTGGGATCTCAATTCTTTTTTTTACAGATTTTTATAGAATGAAAAAATGTGCAATGGATACCAAATACCAGAAACAGAGAGCCAAACATTTAGCACTTATTTAACACCTGTAGATTAACTTCACTGTACGACAAAAACAACGTGCTGTCTTGAACTCATCATCTGGAGGCCTGTGGGCTGTGCATACATGCACTGTGTGCTTTAATGTCATTATTGGCACAAAAGAAGAACACACTCAAGTCCAATACTGTGATTATACAACAATTAGCAACCTAAATAAAATATAGAATCAAAGATTTTCATGTTTTGGGCAGTTTGCTTGCTCATTTCTTTGCTTGTTTCTGTTCTATGGAGACACACGGGGCCTGACTAACACCTGGAAAACAATCAGTCAGCAGACTCCTGTATGTAATGGAACAGTTCACTACTCCAGCAAGTAGCCCGAGCCTCAGTAACGACCTTTCTAGTCCCGTCAGAGCTCATGGAGATCGTGGAGTCTCCCAGACTGAATAAATACACTCAGATAAACTGTAAACTGCTTCGTTAGTTCAGTCTTAGTGACTCAGATATCTAATATAACTTCACATTTACTTTGTATCAGCTGACTCACCTGCACAGGTGATGGAGGAGGATCCAAACATCTCAGTCAGTCCACAGCGGTGTAAAGTCCAAAAGTCAAAATGTGTCGAACAAAAACAAGTTTTTATGTAACGGAATATTCCTCTTCAGTCTGCAAGAACATTTTCTCTGTCACTGAACTGTCTGATCTCTGACTGCTGCACACAAACACACACCTGTGTTAACGAGGTGCACACCTGTGTGAACGAGGCGGTCTAACACTCCATAACACAGAGATTCATTAAAGAAAGCTGAAATTATAAACTCAGATGTTTTACTTCATTAAAGTGCTTCCACTGGACTTTTTTGTATTTGTTGATTAATGTGCTGAGTCATATTTTTTAGTGATGAGTCAGGTGTGCTGTCATGCTGATTTGAGCATACTCTAAACGTCTAGTTCAGGGGTCTTCAACCAGGGGTCCGTGACCCCCAGGGGGTCCGCAGAGGTGCTGCAGGGGGTCCGCCAGTTTTTGACCAAACATGCAGATTCACTTTTCGTAAGCAGACCTTCAGACCAACAGCACAGAAACCAACAAACACCTGGCAATTCACAGATAAATACCAATAAAGCTGCGTGACAACACGTGTTGTCTTGGACTCGGTCTTACTTTGATTGCCTCATCATCTGGAGGCCTTCACGTGAGAAACCTTCTGTTTGTATGTTTAATCTACAACGAGCCATCGTCGACATACGTGCGCACGTAATCGTGTGCAAATGTGTCGTGTGAAGGAGCCTCCTCGGGCCGCCGGGTCATCTGCAGATACAGAATCTCTGGGCCTGAACTCCGTCACCTTCCTCTCTCTTTTTTCTCCCTCTTGTCGCCCTCAGCTCTGCAGGTTAAGACTAATGTAATCACAGACCCCTGCAGACGGGCCAGCGCGGGAGACAGAAGCTGGGCCAGACGTACAGGTATTCTAAACTGGTTACATTAGACCAAACAGGCCATCTGTCTCCCTCTGTAATTGGACACTGTGGATTAGAAGGAGACGGCAGCGTTTCCCAGCCAAGTGGGCTAGTTACTGTTTATTTGGAATTAATTACCAAGGAGAGTGGAAACCTCACAGCTCCCAGAGAGTGAATCCAGACACTTGAGGCCAGGACGAGAGGAAGGAGAGTGCCATACCAAAGCTATGGCAACAGAGCCGAGGGGCACACAGCTCAGAGCGGTGACGTTTATTATGTTTGAGCCTCGGATGATGATGATGCAGCCGGCGTGTCGGAGTTAGGTAGATAAGGACAAAAGCTTTTTTTTTTACACAAACGTTGCCCTCCTTCTCCGATTCGGTCACCCTAAACTGAGGCAGCGGATGAATGGATGTCTTCAGCGGCGGTAACGGGTATCCTGGTGTGATGCCATTAGCTCTTTTTCCCATGCCGTGGGTGCTTTCCAAGAGTTGAGTGAAAGGACAAGAGTATATATCTCTTAAAGCCTGTGAGAACGGAGCATCCACCCTGGCACTGCAACACATCTGATCCTCGGTCCGTGCACGCTGGAGCTCTCTCACAGGGATCACCGTGTACGCGGCGGCGGAGACGTGTCGCCCGGACGTGTTTTGATGTGTTTTGACAGGCAGCAGAATGAATCCACCGACACAGAGTCTCTTTAAAAGCTGCTCTTTTTATTGGATCTACTTTTTAAAAAAAAGGGCTGGTGAAGGGCTGTATCACTGCATTTTGTTCCCCCTATGCTATCAGTTTTCATGCAGTGAAATAAAGTGAGACAACGCAATAAATTAGCATATAATTTACATTTGAAAAAAAAAAAAATTAGTAACAGTGTACCAACATTAATACTGAATATAAAATATAAGCAAATAATCACATGATGCTTCTCATTTTTCTTGCACTTAAGGTACAGGTATAAGCAATGTGACATTCAAACATCCAAGTTCACAGCAATGAGTACCAGTTTGATTGATTTCACTTCTTTCTTTAGTTGTTGTCGTTGTCGTCGTCGTCCCGGAGGCTCTGCGGCGCCGCAGACGAACAGCAGATGAGTTAAGTCCAAAGCAGTTTGAATTCACTCTCATCCACCGTCCCCCCGCGACCCGGCCTCGTTCAAGGTTTTGGTTTAACCGATAATAAAAAAAAAAAAAATCTGCTCGACGTTTGTCATACTGAAGGTGGCCACAAAAATGTAGCAGCAGCAAAAAAAAAATTAGAAATTAGTTGTTTTTAACAGCTTCGATGAGATTCTTGCACACTCCTACATCGTCTCTCTCAGATTTCTCCAACCGTACCTCCATTAACAAGGGTGACGGAGACGTTTCGGACGCGGGTGTTCCCTTTCACAAACCTCCCCGAAC
Source organism: Protonibea diacanthus (assembly GCA_028641955.1). Lineage (NCBI taxonomy): Eukaryota > Metazoa > Chordata > Actinopteri > Sciaenidae > Protonibea > Protonibea diacanthus. Next base: position 1,665,732 of record CM053991.1, read on the forward strand.
ACCAGCGGAAACGTCCCCGAAGTAAAGGGATCGGTTACGACTCGGTGAGTGTCCGTTTTGTTGGTAGCACAAACACAATACACGGTTAACAATGAAAAAAAAAATCCCAGTGTGAGGTATAAACAGATACAAACAAAACAAGAACATGACCAGCATTTACCAACAGAGATATTGACAAGGATATTATTTCATATTGTTTGGATCCAGCCTCACTATTTAACCAAAACCGGAGAGGGTTGAATGGAAGCACTCACTTGATAGCACCAGTCCAGCCTGGGAAGGCCGTAACCCCTCGGAGCAGAGCAGGGAGGAAAAGAAGAGGTAAACACAGTACTTCATGGAAATAAGAAAAAAAATAAAATAAAAGAGGGGGAAGCACCATTCAGTTGGCTGTTTTTGTGTTTTTCGCTGAGGGACAAAGGTGATGAGAGGAAAGAGGATGAGGGGGTAACTTTATCTGGAGGGGGTGTCTGAAGCCTGGATACGTGGTCTGGCAACAGATCCAGCACTGGTTCCTTACTTAGAAGAAAATATGCTTATTCACTTTCTTGCTGAGAATTACACGAACACTCTGCAGACTGCAGCCAGGAGGCGGGGGGTTAGGGTTAGCGTAGCTTAGCGTAAAGACTGGAAACAGAGGGAAACACCTAGCCAAGCTCACTAATTAACTTGTTTTATCTTGTTACTTTCAATCCGTACAAAAACAGTTTAAAACTGGCCAGACGGAGCCTTCAGGAGGAGACCTGGACTATGAAGTGATTTTGGCGCAGTGGCCTGACTGACTGCAACTTTTGTGTTCATCAAAAACTTGCCGAGATGACATCAGAATTTGATCTTATTGGTTCAAAAACATCTGAAGCAAACAGAATATCACCTCTAGTGTGCAGCCTATGGAGGCTTTTTCAGGCAACTTTTCTTGAGTAATTTTCATAAGGAATGAACGGTGTACCATCGTCAGTTTCTGGAGTCAACCAATCAAGACCCCAAGACAGACTCCAACTCTTGTTTTCAAATCTTTAACACTGAATCTTCAAACTGAACAGACTGAATCTTCATCGTCAGTGAGCGAGTCAGTGGTTGTTGGCTCCGGACCACCAACATGTTATTCAGCTAGTAATTTTATCGACAGTACTGGTGTGGACTTAGTTTCTTTTACTAAAGCTTGAACCAACAAATGACTGAATGTCCGACTGAACTGAAGACAGTTCTCAATGTTACGAGAGATTACGTACTAAAACAAACTGAACAAATTGATTTGAATCATCAAATGGAAATCGTAATTTCCATGCAACGTGCTAACTGGAGGTAACCAGGCTAGCTGTTTCCCCCTGTTTCCAGTCTTTATGCTAAGCTAGGCTAACCCTAACCCCCCGTCATAATAACACACATGAGAGTGACCGGTGTGAATCTTCTCATCTAACTCTCAGCGCTGACATAAATGAGCATGTTTCCCCGTAACGTCACGCCGTTCCTTTAGCTCCTGTCGGCGCTTCGCTCGCTGCGTTCGACGATCAAACGCTCGGCCGGCTTTAAAGAGAAGAAACAGTGACCGCGCTGTGATTCCGATGAACAAGCTGCTTCATAATGCTCCTTCAAAATGAATCCTTCAATCGTGAACTGAAAGCTCCTCTGACGGGATGGTTAGTAAGTAAAGGCCAGTCTTGGTAACAGTGTTTCATGCGGCCCAGGCACAGTCTGACATACTTTATATCTTCATGCTATTTTTGGACTAATGACTGGGTGAACTTTAATTTGAGTGTTAGGAACTAAGGCACCCGTCCCCGGGGAAAGAAATTAAAGATCCTCCTATAACCACGCGGTATTTTCTGGTCCTGGATTAACATCATATATAATATACACATCCTTACAGTATATAAGGGTTTAACGTATGTTACAGTATGTAATATTTTCATTCCAGCACAGAGACATCGAACATGAAGTCAGTCACATTACATTCCCTTCCATGACAGTAGGCTTCCTATCTGACACAAACATGATCAGAGGACATCAGGATATCTCAGCTCTGCTTGGAATTGTACAATAAATATACAGTACACCGATGGGTTTTTTTTTTTTTCTCTGTCGTATTTTTGAGCGGTAAATTGGCAAAAAGTATTTACACAGGGAAAAAAAAAAAGTGCACCGAAGCCAAAAGTCTGCCTGCCAATAGCACCATCACAGCGTCCCAAAGAAACGTCGGGCGTCCGACACTCTCGACTCCCTCCCTCCCCCCACGGCATCTCTCGTCTGGCGAGGCGTCCTCCGCCGCCGTCTGTCCGTCTGCGGGGAGAACGTCCTCCGCGGGGCGATGTGTCCAGCACTTTGGATTCATAAAACAACAAACACGAAAGGAAGACTAACAATGATATTAATAATTATTATTATAATAAAAATAACATCAACAAATAATCTTCCGAGTTCCACTTCACAGAAGTGAACATTAAAAAAACAAAATAAGTTTGTGTCAGCGTCTCGGGCTGAGCAGTGGTTTGGATTCCACCACGATGGAGGGCAGGAGGTGAGAAACAGGGAACTACTTCTTCTTCCGCCAGCGACCGATCTCTCTCCTCATCTTCTTCTTCTCCGTCTGTCTTCAGCTGGTCCAGAGAGTTTTTCATTTCCAGTCCGTCCTGTTTTTCTTCTTCTCTCCCTTTCAGTGCCGCGTCAGCCTCCCTCCATCTTCCTCGCCTTTCTTTCTCTCTCATCGTTCCTCTTCTTCTTCGTCTTGTCTCGCTCTCGTCGTCCCAGTGTCAGTGGCCCTGGCAGGTCTTGCAGCACATCTGTCTGAAGTACGCCCGACTGCAGAACTTGAACTTCAGCACCAGCGGGCAGTACGCCACTTTGTTTACATCTTTGCATTCTGCAGAGAGAAAGAAGAGAGAGGACGTCAAACAACGCTCGCTGTTCTTCTGCAGGCGTTAACACAACCTTCTTCTAACCTCCAGTTTTATTCTGACGCGTCCGTTACCGGCAGCAGCAGAGTACAGATGTGTACGCAGAGATACGAGGAGGTCGGTGATGCTGACTGCGTCAGACGTCAGGAGTGTGTGTTTGGATTGGACGACGAGCGGCTTGAACGATCCGGCTAGTTATTACACATTATTCATTATTAAATCAGATTTAGTTCTCAGCTCTTCCCAGCAGTAGAAAATTCCTAATGATATAATTAATTTCAATTAACTCGACCTGTACCTGGATAAGTGGCGTAAAATGGATGACTGGATTAACCACTTAAAAATGATGAATTGGTTGAAGTTCATGTCAGTTTTGGCTGGAATCAGCCTCTTTTTTCAGACTTCTCGTTACCTGCAGTTGCATATATTTCTGTTATTTACCTCCAGCGCTGATATCTTTCTTGTGTTTTGGTAAAAGAGCGAGAACAAATGTGATTTCTGCTGCCAGCTTCAGGAAACAGGTTGAAAACCTGCAACAGATTAACAGTTTTTATCCTCCAGATGTGTTTAATGAGTCTGAAAACACCTTCACGACGGCGGCTAAGTGTTTGCAAACCGCCTCAAACATCATCAGTTATTAATAATTCAGACTCGGGTGTGTTAATGTGAACGCACGATGAGGCTGGTGCATCTCCCTTCAGGCTTCAGCAGAGTGAAACTCTCCGTGCAGCTATACTTGGACGCAGAGGCCCGAGACGGAGACAGATCCTGGCCTCGTTCGCTAACTGGGCTATCTGCCACACACACACACACACACACACACACACACACACACACACACACACTGAAACTGCTTGCTGGATGCCGGACAGGCAGTGCTCTAAATGCCTTATCACGATCAGAGTGTCTTCCCTTATTAGGCTTTGGCCCCTGCCTCCGCAGAGCCAAATGAAACGAGACATTGCCTCACTGCTGTCCGTAAAGGAACAATTAGCCTACAGCTAATCCCATTAGCCAGCCTGTAAACGCTGCTCACGTTTTCCATTCAGGCTAATCGAAAGGCCCTTCTCGATGCATCTGAATAGCCATCCATCATATGTAAGTGTATATGGAGGGTTGAGGCTGTTTCGCTTTGACCACGGGCCAACCTCGCTGGAAAGATTAATGCAGCTGGCAGAGTGTGGAAGAGTGTGTCATCCAAGCGTGTTTAGGTCATAGCAAAACAGCGAAGATGAAGATAGAGACAGTTTATAACCTTTTTTTTGTCTGTGCGGCACAGCGAGGCGTTCACGAACCATCTGCCTTTGCAGTCTGAAGGATTTAAATAGAAACCTGCGTCCGCCTGCCGACCGCACATTCTCTTCTTCTTCTTCCTCGCGAGCGTGATGAAAACTGCAAGCAGACAACTCGTCGAGCCAGCGCTATTAAAGCGTGATGGCAGACTCAGATGTGTGTGTGTGTGCGTGTGTGTGTGTTTCGTCATCTTACCGTCGCCATTGGAGATGGGGGTGAGGTTGCACTTGCTCTCGCACTGCTGCATGGTGGTGGGCCGGAGGGACTCTGCGCACTCGTTAGACGGCTGCCCGGTGTAGGAGAGGCACTGCACCGTCCTCATCTGCTGACCCATGCCGCACTGGGCCGAACACTGCGACGGGACAAAAACAACCAGAGTTACAAGCTGAAATTGAACAGAGATCATCTTTTGTGTCTCCGTGACCCTGCGAGGCCTCACGCACGACACTCTGGGTAATCCCCGACTTCATCCAATCAACCAATCATCGGACGTGACGCCGGGGTCACCTTCTCCTTTTGTCTCAGCCGGGTCGACTGTTCAAGTTTTTCTCTGCAGCTAAATAAAAAAAACACACATTTGTGTGTGTGTGTGTGTGTGTGAGGAGAGAAAAAGAAACAGACAGACAGAAAATTGCTTCTTGTTTCTCTCCGGAGGAATTCCACTCTAATTCTTTTCAGACTGAGCCGAGCGACGGCGAGCGGCGTGCACGGACGGAGACGAATCATCACGGATGAAATTATACAGCGCGGCCGCAGCTGGCAGAAAAACTGCAGCCGACTGATTGGATTGTTTATATCTTCAGGATGGAAAGAATAACTTTATGAGAGTTTCTGGACGTATAGAAAACATATCACCTGCAGGTCAACCTGTTAGCAAACATGTGCTTTGTGCCATAAACTGCAGTTCCTCTAACGTCCACTTGAGGCTGGTTCCAGAAATGAGTCAGTCTCCATAAGTCCCCATGTTCAAATGTCCAACTTCACATCTTTACCTCGCCCTCCCCTCTCCTACATTCAGCCCCGCACCTCACAGTTTTAAACGTCCAAATAAAGAAGAAATTACAAGGCCGAGTCGTGCTTCTGCCAGGATCCGTCTCCTGGATGAAGCTCCTCCAGCCTGCGGCTCATCGTTATATACAAACATAAATAAACTAATACAGCTGCAGAAGACGATCCAATGACGCACCAGGCAGACGCTACATGTACTGAAGCCGGTGCAGCGTGTGCTGAGTGAGTAAAACATTTTGATCGGGGTCCGCCGCCAGCTACAGGAACATTAAACGCTCACTAACAGATCATTCAATCATTGTTGTGTTAAGCAACGCTGTGTTCTACTTATCACAACACAAGCAAACCGATATCGTCCAGCTCGAGTCGAGGCCGACTGGTTTAAATTATCCTGTCGATAAGTCATCCAGAAGTTCCTTCCTTTCACACGTAGAGAAGATTTTATAGGCTGAGTTCACTTCTTGGTTTTCTGGACCTCAGCTGGTGCTAGAACAGCTTTATGCTTTTATTTTGTTTTGTTCACTTCAGTTTGCCTTCTTATATCTTTTATTTATCACTGGTTTAAACCATGAACAGCATAAAGAATGCACGACGTCACCCATGAAGCTCAAATCTGCGGCGCTACCTCTAATCTAAAAATTGGCAAAGACGATTAAGAGCGTCCATGCTCTTAATCCTGCATAACTTTAAGCCTTAATATAATGTGAACAGGTGAGTTGTATATAAATTCACCCTCAGTACAGTTGTCATGAACAGGGAAATTAACTATAGAGACCAAAACTGTTTTTTGTACCAGGCTGTAAACATGTTTATTTCTGCTGTGAAGTTTTTAACATGGGGACTTATGGAGACTGACTCACTTCTGCAGCCAGCCTCAAGTGGACGTTTGAGGAACTGCAGTTTTTGTTGCTTCAGCTTTGTAGTATTAAATCTTTTTCTTATCTTAAAAAATGTTGCATAAAGACAGAAACAAGCTTTTTTTTAAATGTTTTTATAGTTTCAGTCGACTTCCTGTGATCTGCTCGTTCATTCTGCTCACTGAGTCGATGTCCGGTTACATTTTTCCTTCGCCATAACCAAAAGAATATTTAATCACTCCCAGTACTGCAGCCGTCTTATTTAGGATTTATTTACAAGGATATCTCCAAAACACTGGAGTCTTAAATGTTGATGGGTCCTAATAAAAAAAGCAACCCAAAGATGCCTTTAGCATATGGTCCATACTGGCTTCACGCTGGAAGAGAAAGAAGCAGGAACTTAACGAGAAATGAGTCAATTCGACGGACTCGCCTTGACCGCAGAACAAAGGCAAAGACACGAGTAAAAAACCTGAAACGTGCACCTGTGTTTCTTCTATCTGTCCGACGTGCCAGTTGTAATAAAAAACTTGAGATCGGCTGTACGTCGAGTGCCAACACACCTTCGGCGTAAACACGAGCCGAGGTGAACGGAGCGGGCATCAAACAACAACACACCTGTCAGCCATCGCCGTGCCCGAGCGTCCGATATGAACCTCCGACAAACACCCGATGAGAGAGCGGGCGGGCGTTCCTGTCACCTTCAGTGATCCTCTCAGATCACATGTCATCCCTTCCCAATTACACAGTCTTTATTAGGACCCGCTGCCGGCCATGACAGATGGCATACGTCAATGGTGCGACTTAAGTGGGATTTGAACCGGTGACCTTTTGGCCCGGGAGAGACCAGGCGCTTCGCTATAGCTGGCAACAATCCCCCCCACACACACACACACACTTTGGTGAGGCAGCAAGGGCGAAGCTTGTAATTACACACACACACACACACACAAACACACACACATCTGCAGCGCATGAGAAAGTGCTGTGTAAGAGTCGACTCCAGCTGTTTGCTCTCCAGAGGTATTAACCTCGGCCCGGCGTGACGAGGAACTCGCTCTTTGATGGAGGTTATCAGTCTTTGTTTACGACTGTTATTGGCACTGATTGAATTGTAAAGGTTTGATGTGTGTGTGTGTGTGTGTGTGTGAACGCACATGTGGCCGTTAAGAGGAGAAACCGAGGGAGAGCCGCGACCTAGACTGCCTGACTCTTGACCTTTGACCTCTGACCTCAACAGCACAGAGTTAAAAAGCCGTCAGAGGAAGGAGCGACCCCGGAGGAGTCTTCTAAACATCTCGGCGCTCTGTTTAAAAATTCCACTTTTACACTAAATTATTAACAAATCCAACAAAATAACAAGCCATACTTTTTTTTTTCTTCTTCTTCTTCTTCGTAGATACAACTCTCTCTCTGACGCACGATTTCTGGCGCGCTCTCACCAACATGAGTCAGCTGTGTTGTAAAGTGTTCAACACTCTTCGCCGAGCGCACTAAGTCATGTCAGGGTGAGCCTGAAGAATGTTACTCCTCGGTCCTTCCTCTAAATCGTGTTCCTGGAAGTGATAGAGCGGGCCTGGTTCTGAGGCAGAGATAAACTTCAAACAGCCAGGAGGATATTACTGCCACTGATCACACACTGCAGGCCTCACACACACACACACTCGCGTCACAGAAAACCCTCCACTACCATCACCGTATGTCATCCAGGTGTAAATCATATTAACCATTCACCGACACGTGGGATCTATCTGTGCATCTTTTGTCTCTGAAACATTCAAGATATCCTTTTAAAGGATTAACCGGCGCGCTGTTTGTTCGGGAGGCTCGCGTTTAAGAGTCAGAATTAATGTTCGAGTCTTTTTTTATCGCGCTGCGTGTCACCTGTGCTCCGTATCTGCACCGACAAGGACAAAAAAGAAAAGTCGATTTATCCTGATAGATGATAAAAGAGCAGGCTGCTGTCCGGGCCGCGCTGATTACTGCACCAAAGCACAACTTTAGATTTTATTCTTCACATAGCTTTAGGCTAACCACTTGCTAAAGTAGCTAATTGCTAATTAACTGCTGCTAACTGAATCTTGCCGTTAGCATGCTAACAGAACCGGGCTCTGAGACCAACATGTTACAACGTTACACTATCGACCTGATTTACAGACTTTATGATGGAAAGAATGCTAAGTAGCAGTCGAGGTGAAGCTAATATAACAAAACTAACAGGGCTTACTCTGATGATCCAGTTGGTTTGGAGCTAGTGATAATGTAGCTAACTGCTAACATGACATAATGTTCACTAGTTTCTGGAAAAGGCTATCACTTAGATATTTTCATAGCTAAGTGAAAATATAAGCTAATGTTGTTGATTTCACTAGTTTTGATAAAGATAATGTGGCTAACTGCTAACATTAGCTACTGTTATGAACTTAATTACATTAGCTTTTTTCCTTCAAGTCAGCTAACTGCTAACATTAGCTAGCATTACTTGATGTAAAGATTGCAAAGTAGCGAACCGCTAATTGTGGTTAGCTCGGTCAGTCAAAAACCACCTCGGCAATTTTCTTGCTGGGTAGTACCTCAGTGTTCTACCATGGACATTAGCCCATTTCCTGATGGAGTTTTGCTAAAATAGCTAATTAACTGCTACTAACTGAATCTGCCGTTAGCGTGCTAACAGAACCGGGCTCAGCAGCCTCTGAGACAAACAGGGAATAACGTTACACTACCAAGGTGATTGCAAAGTAGGGAACTGCTAACTGTCATTAGCTGTGTAGCGAACTGAACCGGCTCAGGCTGCTGTATTCACTGTTAGACTGGACACCGCTGGTTGCAGAGGTTGTGTTTGGTCCAAGGTAGATGCTAACAGTAGCTGCAGTGCATAGCGGTGGTTCTTCAATGTGAAGGCGGTGCTGTCCTACCTGTCCCCATTCACCGGGGATCCATCGAGGCGGAGGACAGCGTCCTAAACTGCAGCGCATTCGGACCGGAGGTTTGTTGTGGCTCGGGCAATGGGCAGGAGGGAAAGTCTTGGCGAGGTCGCTGCTCTTACACAAGGCGATGCGGTGCTTGAAGCCGGGGCCACATTTAGGTGTGCACTGCAGAAAGCAGAGGAGGTGTAAGGTGTGAACATCTCGACAGGACGATGAGCTAAAGCTAGCCTCAGGATACGTTCTTACCTCCGACCAATCCAGAGTGACCCACTTTGGCGGGCAGGACTGGTTGTTGCACGACTCTCGCTCGATGGGGCGGTGAGTCAGACAGTGGGTGTCCTCCAGCGTCTCCTCCTCAGCAGGGCCGATCTTCCTGATGCACAGGACCGTCCTCGTCCTTATCCCGCCGTCACATGTCTTCCCACACTCCGACCAGTCGCCGATGAACCACCTGGAGGAGGGAGACCCGAGTTTAACCGGAAGAGCTGAAGCTAACAGTAAGCTCTGTCTGAAAACACTCATGAACCTTTGCATTAAAAGTCTGCTAGTTTTCGACATGTACTGCACTTTTCAAGAGGTCCAAGGACGCTCTCCATGATTACACGCCAAGTATGGAGCAAGGACCAGGAGATGATTAGCTTAGCTTAGCATAAAGGCTACAAGTAGCATGGAACAGCTAGCCTGGATCTCTTTAAAGTAAAAAAAAACATCTAACAGCACCTCTAAAGCTCACAACACATTGTGTATCATTAGATTAATCTTTACTCAAACAGTAAAGGAACTAGGAGACTGTTAGCTTAGCATAGCTTAGCATAAAAACTAGAAGCAGAGGGAAGCAGCTAGCCTGGTTCTCTCTAAAGTTAAAATATCCATCTAGCAGCACCTCCAAAGCTCACTAACACATTGTGTACTATTATTTTAGTTTAGCCTGAAAGCTACTGTGTATCTTGGCTAAGCTAGCTATGCTACATAGTGTAAGCTAGGCTAATTGCCTGCCAGATCTACCTCCATACTTAACACAAAGAAACAAGAGTGGTATCAATCTTCTCATTTAACTCTCAGAAAGAAAGATAATAAGTATTTCCCAAAATTTCAAACTCTTTCTTTAGTAGCATTGAAATGACGTGTACTATGAGAGTAAAGTATCGTAGCATCTTCACACACCGACACCTGGACAAGACGTCTTGATTTGAGCACTCCAGCATTCATTAAAACATGAATGATGCAGATAAACTCTTGTTACCTGACCAGGTGAGCACCGTGCTGTGATACCCCGCTGAGCTTTTGACCCCAGAGCAGATTAGCCCCGGCCTCATTCGACACCCTTCGAGTGTCTACAGACTCACAGAATTAATATCATAAAACTGCCGAGACAACAGCGCTCCAAACACATCCAGCCTGTGAGATATTACATCATCTGAAGGAATGTATACAGAATTAACGACGTGTTCAAACATCTGTGTTAGCTTTCATTACTGGAGCCCATAAAAAACCTAAAACAATCGTGTTTACATGGTCTGCTTTAGTCGGCCTTTCCTGAGGCTGCAGGAGGGTGTTTGCCTTCCTAACAGACACAAATGTCAAGCGTGCACGGTAACTCAATACACACACACACACACACACACACAGACATGCATGCATTGCAACAGCCTTCAAGTACTAATCAAAATAAATGAGATACCACAAGTCTGCGTCCACCGAATACAGATGTGAAAATAAATAACCCACGACTGTAGTCTGAACGCATGAAAACAAATTACCACTTATACAGTAGATTTACGATACGATCAGTTTTTCTGGCTGAAGGACACCGACGCTCGGATAGTCTGAAATTAATTAACCCCGATGCATTTAATCCCACTTTTTTCCAGACATGATTGAAGTGCGTCTGCCTGCGCTTCCAGCTTACAGACATTTGGCCACCAAACATGAGTTCATATTCCACCTGTGTACGTGGATATTACCCCTGGAGGATCAGCCGAGGAAGCCAAAACAATCAAACACAGGTGGTCATTTTCAGCGCTCTAATTTTTGGCACGAGGCAGCAAAACGCTGAAAATAGTTAACATATGAAGTTATAAATCACAGCCGCTTTATTTTATTATTTTCTTCCAAACACATTTCACAAACTAGGGCTCGTTGAAGACGGATTAATATCGCCAGGCTCCTTTTTATGGGACTTTTTTTTTTAACTTAAAACTGCTATGCTCCATATTTTTTTATATTACTGTTGGATCAGATGTTTATGTGCAACAAGGAAGGTGTAGCTCAAGCAGCAAAACCTCTGTGGCAGTTCCTCTAACATCCACTTGAGGCTGGTTCCAGAAGTGAGTCAGTCTCCATAAGTCCCCATGTTCAAATGTCCAACTTCACAGCAGAAATAAACATGTTTACAGCCTGGTACAAAAAACAGTTTTGGTCTCTATAGCTAATTTCCCCGTTCATGACAACTGTACTGAGGGTGAATTTATATACAACTCACCTGTTCACATTATATTAAGGCTTAAAGTTATGCAGGATTAAGAGCATGGACGCTCCATCAATAATCCACGTCTTTGCTGGTTTTAGTTTTTTTTAGGCACCTGTTCTTTCTCTCTCTCCCCAGGTCACATTTTTTAACTTTAGACACTGAAATTCGGCATTCACATGGTCGACAAGATGAGGATGCTCACGGTCATTTGGGCTTTTTGATACGACCTTCCGTTTGGCATTAGTGTCCACTAGTTGGAGGGGGTTCATTTAGAGATTTTCTGTGTCTCTCAGCAGTCACTCACACACAGACAGAGCACAGCTGCTGCTCTGGCGTTATTTCTAGTTAACCGACAGTGCTAATCACCCATCATTGATCATTTCAGTCATTTATTAAGCAAATATTCTGAATGTTTTCTGCTTCCAGCTGCTCAAATGTGACGATTTCTGTTTCATATCACTGTAAATTAAATATTTTTGTGTTTTGACCTGCTGCTCTGGCGTCACTTTGGCATTTTTCATAAATGTCTCACATTTTACAGACTAAATAACGGACAAATAATCAAATAATTACTCATTCGCAGAGTGTTACGTACTCTGGAGGACACGGCTCAGTGTTGCAGTCTCTCTGGTTCTCTGGAGGTTTGCTGTCTGGGTCACAGTAGTTGTTCTGCACCACCGAGTTGTCGTCCAGCCTTTTGCACACCACTTCCTGCTTCTGGGAACCTGCGAGGAAAAAACAGAGACTGATCAATATTAACTTCGGAAGCAGCTCAGCTGATCTCGCACATTTAACCCCCCCCCACCCCACCACTTCAGGAACCAGGAACATGGAAGCCGGCCGGCCGCCGTGTCGAGCGTCGCGGAGATGGTATCGCTTTCAGTCTGTAGTAAATCCAGACATGTAAATTCCTGATTCTTTGCAGGATATCTTGGCAAATCACTTTTACAGAGCAGAGAGCTCTTTACTTTGGCTTCTGATGGAGAGAGCGAGGGCTACCGTATCGGTGTCACACCTCCCACTGTGTGTGTGTGTGTGTGTGTGTGTGTGTGAGAGCATGCATGTGTTTTCTGTGCATGCGTACACGCCATACCAACTCAGAAAGGGTCTGCTTGGACCCTCGCGGGACGTATCCCACAGCAGACTTGTCTGGCAGTTGTAATGAGATATGGATATGTGTGTGTGTGTGTGTGTGTGTGTGTGTGTGTAAGTATAGAAAATCTGCCCATCTGTGCACAAAGTGAAATACAGTTTGGAGGAATGGCGCGACACACGGGGGTAAAAGAGTTTCAGTTGTAAGGCTGTCAGAAGGTGTTTTTCAAAGGTTTTTATTGCACGTGTGATATATTAAACAACACTTCATGATTAGCTGAGCTGGCTGTAATAAGTGTGTGTGTGTGTGTGTGTGTGTGATTAACTAACATTTTGCTGATTTAAAGCTCAGCACGGTCGCACACACACACACACACACATGGTAGACACAAATTAGATCATTTGGATCAACAATGCAAAGGCATGTTTAAAACACTGTGTGTGTGTGTGTGTGTGTGTGTGTGTGTGTGTGCTTCCCCCATCTAAGGAAGAAGAGATTCAAACTTGTGCTGCTCCGGACTTGGAAATCCTTCCTCGGAGAAAACCCACATGCTTATTCAGTCATGCTTTTACAAAATATTACAAACCCGTCCAGGCCACACTTGACAACTGGGAAGAAACACTATTTATTGTTACATGAAACCCATTGCTTTTGGGCTAAAAGGTTTGGTTTAGTCATTCTTGAGGCCATGGTCAACATTTCACTGCGGTTTCAGATTCTGGATGTTTGACTCTGCAGGACGAGCGCTGGAGAAAAAGAAGAAGAAGCGGCCGTATCTGTGTGTGCAGCGGCGGCGCTGGTAAACCAGAAGCTATGCGGAGCAGCTCATTCACAGAAATTACACCATATTCATTACTCCGGCTAAAATATGGAAAATATACATATTGAATTTATTAGAGGGCTGAATCTCCAGCTATAAAGTAATGATTTTGGAAAGCCATCGCAAATTATGATACCGGGTTTCCACACACACACACACACACTGCTCCTCAGCGTTTGTGTAATTATTGGGTTGTGGAAGATTTACAGAATGACACACACACACACATGCACACACACACACACGAGATATGAAGTATTAAATATTTGAGAAGGGTAGAAATATTCAGGAGGAATTTAAAACACCCGCAGCGTGTTATGGTATTCAACACCAAAATGCTCCGAGTGCAAAGCAGAGCTCAGCAGAAGGTCGACACGGTGGAGGAAGACGGAAAATAAACGTTAATAATGAAGACGTTTAAGTTTAAGTTTTATGAAATCAGCGGTTATTAAACAGTTTGCACGTCAGAAAAATTGCAAAAAAAATGTAGTTTTTCTTTATTTGGCACCTGACAGACACCTGAGTGAATCGTTAGAGTTAGAGTGAATAGTCAGTTTCTGTCCACCTTTCTGCTTTTATGAGCTTCTTTGATTTGCTCACCATAAAAATCTGAGTGGAAATTCAAAATGAAGCCATGAGACTGAACGTCACGTCACGTCAGCCGGCGCTGCCAACTCCTCAGTAAGGCAAGAAGCTATTGGCTGTCCTAAAAGTCGCTAAACGATGTCATCATCTAATTTGCATAATTAGTCATGTGCATGTAAGTGTAATGGACACTGTAGGAGAGAGATAAAGGTGAGTAAAAAGCACCTTAGACGATACATGCGTTCCAATAACGCCAGAAAAAGTGGCTACATTTGTCGCTAAGTAGCGGCCGCAAACTTGTTTTGGTCCACCCTCCACATGACTTCAAACCCCACCTGAAGCGTTTCAGAAGTGTTTTCCCCTCCAGACTTTGTTAACTTGCTCAGATTTGGTCATTTTTTTGGTTTATGTGCTTCTAAATATGTACATATGCCACCTAGCTAAACTGTTTCCCTTTTGGCTGTTTGCACAGGGTGTTTTATTTTGAAAATCAACTGGATTCTCTGCGCCGTTTCTGTGTCTGACTTCCTGTCAGCTCGAGCTGCAGTTTTCTAGAAAATTGTTGAAATTGATGCTGACGGAAACTTGACTAACACGGACGCCGGACACGCTGAGGTTGCTAACTCACCTCCGGCACAGGTAGCGGAGCATTCAGACCAGGGCAGGTGGTGCCAGGAGAAGCCCACCTCGTTATCGCCACTTCCTGTTCGCTGGATGGGCACATTGAACTTGTAGCGTATTCCCATGTTCTGCTCCTGAAGGAGGACCTGCAGAGGAAACGCAGAAAACTGAGTTAGCAAGTCAAACGTTCATCCTCCTTTTAGCTCTGTTTTGGTCTCCACCAGCTCCTGATGGACTCTTTATCACTTAAATGTTCCACACGCTGGTGTCTAACTGTGTCCACTGGTGCTGAGCAGAGCAACTGAGCAAGACAGGTAAAGCTGGAGGTTGTAAAACCGAAACAATGAGCTGAAAGAGGCTAAAAGGGCTGTGAGCGGTCCGGATCAGCGAGGCTCTGGTCGGTTTGTATTAGTCTGCTGGACTCAGAGGGAGACTGAGGCACTCGTGGTTTGCAAGCCGCAAAGAAATGGCTAGCGGTCGAGTGGCCAGTTGCTCGTCTATTCCAGTGGTGCTGTGTGGTCTGGTATTTTCAGCATTCATGTCAAGACAGAAACCGCCGAGTATTACGACAAGAAAACGCTCAGTTGCCTCACATTAACACACACGCACATGCAAACTCCTCTACAAACCGACAGACGGTCACCAAATCAAGTGTGTTTGCACTCAACCAAAAGTGTTTTTTTCCAGTGTCCACATATAAATAGCTTTTTAACCCCAAACCACTGGCTCGGGGTCACCTGAGGTTAACTCCCAGATGTTGAGTTTAAGTGGATTAACAGCAGAAAAAGCACAAAAGATTCAACGACACAGTTTTAAAGTGAGATTTCAGGTGTCTGAGTCTCTGGAGGTCACATTGATTTTTTCTGCTTACACAATGTTTGGAGAACTTTCCTCTCCTAAACTAACGTCTGTTACCTCCTGTTGATCCACACTGACCTGTGATCAGGTGAACGGTGTCTCTAAGTCACACACACCAACTATTTCACTGATTTTGGTGAAACTGGATCATATTTTATGGAGAAAATGTTTTCTGGTTTTCCCTCTGATGTCCTCCGGCTGCTCCGACTCAACTCTCTGTGATTTACAGAGTTTATGATGGACAGTGAAGTAAACTGTAGCTGCTGTTAGCTCATGTTAGCTCAGTTTGTTAGCCAGGCCGCCCAGATTGCGAGCTCAGAGCAGTGTTAGTGTTTGTACTGCAGGCCATTTCAGGCCGAGCGGAGCTAGTGTTGACAACTGTAGCTGCTGTTAGCTAATGTTAGCTCAGTGTGTTAGCCGGGCTGCCCGAGGAGGTTTTCATTATGTCCATACAGGCCCAGCTCCGGTTCTGTCCGGTGTTTTTGTGTTGAGGAGTACAATAAAACTTTAAAATATGAACATAATGAGGAAAATATTTCCTGCACCAGCTGCTCCTCTTGTTGTTGTTGTTGTTTTTATTTACAGTGAATGATGTTCAATAAAACATTATTTATTACCATGACAATCAGGTTTTCAGACGTAGCTCCAAGCGCCTCTAAGGACTCTGGTTCATCAGAGGGTCTCTTATAGTGGAAGGCCGTCCCCGCGATGTCAAACTTCCTGGGCCAATCAATGGTCCACGCTCCGTTGATGTAATAATCGTCCCCTTCAGATTTCAAAGCTGAGCGATCACAGAAAAGGAAAAAAAAAAACACTTTTAGAAGGCTGAAATCAAAAACAGACAGCAACGGTAGCTGAGACAATCATTTGGCGTGATGCGACTGCCGTCGTTCATCTTCATCATCATCACTCTCGGCCTCCCTGATGTCACTGACAGCTCTCTATCCCTCGGCAGTGTGAGCAGAAACACACACACGTGAAGACGTTCACGTGCAGCGACATGTACATACGTCTAATTTAAGGAGAGAGAAAGAAAACACACTTCAGGTGAAAGCCTGGACGAATCTCGTGAATACCGCTCTGTCTGGTTGTCAAAACAAAAGTTGGTCTCCAAGCACAACAGATCTGAAAATATCCACTTTCTCTGCGTTGAAATGAGGCCAAATTGAGGAGAAACGATCCAACCGGCTCGCTATTCCGTCTCTCTGGCTCGTGGTGTGCAGATTCCCCCTCTGCAGCATTTACGCAGATTAGATGAACAATAGTTTACTCCTCTTTAACATCGCAATCCCCCCTCTCAATAAATTCAATTTCAGCACATCTGGGACTGATTGTGAGCATTGTGCCTTTTGTTATTTTGCACAGTGCGAGTTTATACAAGTCTTCTCTATTTTTACATTAGCTCACTTCGCTTCTTCGCTCTAATAAAACATTTGCTGACCTAAATAGCGAGGACAACGCTGCATAAGAAAAATATTATCTTTATCATCGGGGGTCACAGATGAAATTCATAACAATGTTACAAATTGCTTGGAAGGGAAAATGTAGTCCATCACAATAGCCAAAGTTGCACTCTTTAAACTTTGATATATAGACATCAGATCCCCCCGTAATCCTGGCGGACCAGGCAGCTGTCACCACCGACCTATAAATCTGACGCAGCTCTCCGGTTCAAAGTGTAACTTAAGCCCTCCATCAACACCGTCCGCTATAAATTCAACACGCTGTCACATGTCTTTCTCCCGTTAATGAAAAGACACAGGATTGGCTTAATTGAATCCGGTTGTTTGATTGTTTTGGGTCAGACGCTGCCAGTGTTGCAAATAGTTTTTGTTTAGTCTGGAACAAAGAGGACGAGCCTGGTGCCAGGATGGCCGTCACATGTGTTAAGATTCAGCAGACTCGGTTTTATGGCATCACATTAGGCAACGGGAGATTAAACAATGGCATCTTCTAATTTGCTCTTGACAAAGACACACAAGGAAATCCCTGGAAATGTGGTTGACACAGAGCTGAACAGATAATACGAAACAGCTTGATGTCGCAAATTGCCAATTCATCACGCTGCAGTGAACTGCGAGGTCTGCTGAGGTTGATGGATTGATAGAGAAAAAAAGTCAAAGAGTCTACAGACACACTAGTGCTTCGGTAGCCGTGTTTCCGTCCAAATGCGTTGCAGACTTTAACCGAATTTCAAATAATCTGGCAAAAGAAAACTGGCTAAGATGCTAACAAAGACAATGCAACATTCATAGAGTGTTAGCACCCTAAAAATGGCTAATTAGCTTAGCTTAGCAGGTATTTTTTTCCAAAGCCAAAGTGGATAAATATCCTGAAGGGAACACGAATGGCTAATCCAAAGTTCATCATGTTGAGATGCTTAAAATCACAAATGTCACTTGTGGTGGGGCGAGAGGGAGAGTCACGGCATCACAAAAATTACATTAGGATTTATCCTCTGGGGACACTGAATATTGGTGCCAAATTTCATGCTAATCCATCCAATAGTTGTTGAGAAATAAAAAACAAATCAAAAATGTGAATCTTATAGTAGCACTAGAAATGTCAGGGGATCATCCGAGTCAGTGAGGGTCATCCTCTGGGGATCATGGAAGTTTACACTGAATGTCACTACAATCCATTCAATAATCGCAAAGATATTTCACTTGAAATCACAAATCGACAGTCGACCTTGTGCTATAGGGAGAGTCAGGGGATCATTAAAGTCATTAAGATTCATCCTATTGGGACCATGATTATCTGTACCAAATGTCATGCCAATCCATCCAATAGTTTTTGAGAAATTTCCTTAAAGACAAAAAAAATAGCATCACGATACTGCCAGAGGAAAGGTCAGGAGATCATTAAAGTCAGTGAGGTTCATCCTCTGGGGATCATGAACATTTGTACATAATGTTGCTACAATCCATCCCATAGTTGTTGAGATATTTCAGTCTATATTGCCAATCTCCAGAGCCACCGTGGCATCAGCCCAGCTAATAAAAATAAAGCACACATTATTCTAATGATATACGCGACCTGCGTTCATCTCGAGGTCGCCACTTACCGATATAATTCTTCGACATGGCGAGTTCTTTGATCTCGATGTGAACCGACCCCTTCGGGATCTGAACCACCTCCATGTAGCCTGAAAGACAAGGACGAGGGGTTGTTAAGGTGGTCTTCTCTCCCACTCAAACCTCCTCCCCTCCTCCTTCCTTAAATCTCCTTTCTACAAGACGTGTTTTACTGCTCGGGAGACAGAACGTTACATATCATGTTAGGTAGGAGTACGTATAGAATAAATTCCAAATCACCCAAAAAGGACAAAGCAGAAGGACAAAACAATCCCCTCCTTTTTTTTACAGTCACACACACATGCACACACAGTATTTTTAGATGGTTTACTAGCCATACCATAGAAGGAGAAATATGTTTTCTCTCCCTCCTGCTCTCTATAGACGACCTCAGGCTAAAGCCAACCCCGTGTCCCTATCTCTACTCCTGATTTCTTCACTCCATGATGTAATTAATGGCAAAAATATTATGTTTTGATCTATATTCTGACAACATAATTCTAAATAGCCAAAAACATATGCTGTGTCGGTGGGTGACAAAGGCAAAAAATTAAAATAAAGGGCACATTTCCATGAATGATTATCTCCCTGGCTTCAGAGATGTGTTGGCTTTTGGACTAAAGTTGCGTTGCCAAAAGGATGATGAGTTACTTTGTTTTCTCCACAATCATCTCCGGTGACTTTAAGTCTGTCACATGTGGTCACCAAACCAAAACACACCATCTCCGCTCGTCCTCTTCACACCGAGTGGATCAAAGGAGCCTGAAAGCAGCTGGATGATGTATCTGACAGAAAACCTGAGGCGACAGCATACAAACAGCAACGCCTGGAGTCAACCAGAGGGCAACCTCCACCGTGGCTGTGAAGCAAAGCCTCAAACGTCCACTTGAGAAGTGAGTCAGTCTCCATAAGTCCCCATGTTTACAGCCTGATACAAAAAGTACAACACAGCCTGTGGTTCTTACCTCCTCTGGGTAGAGACTCGTTGAAGAGTCCCTCTGTGGCCTCGCAGGTGCTGCCGTCTCCTCCGCACACACGGCATCGATCTTCTTTAGCGTCGGAGCTCAGGATGTTGTCGCAGCCCACGTGCTTTGAAGCCAACGGAACAAAAGTTTCAGGAATTAGCATAATCTTACCGTGAAAACACGAGTTCATTACACTAACGATGAGTTCAGATTTCAGATCAGCTTTGTGGTCTTTAAAGGAATAGTTACACATTTTGGGGAAATATGTTGATTCGCTTTCTTTCTGAGCGGCTGGGCGTTTTTTTCAAAGGTTTCGTGGCATCTTTGGAAGGGTGGAGTGAGGCGAGGCGTATTCAGTTGGTTGCAATCTGCAGCTAATTGCTAGATGTCACTAAATCCTACACGCTGGACCTTTAAGATTCTGTTTTTTTGTATAGATCCCACATAACAGGAACGCTCCCTCGAGCACCAAATGTGCAATAATCCGCTGCTGAAAGTAGTCCCCCAACAAAATCACCATTTCCTCCAGTTAAAGTTGAACATATTCAGAAGAAACCAAAGCTATGAGCGTCATAAACTGCTGAGGGACAAACACATTGTTGGTTTTGGTGTTCTCGTGGACAGAAACATAGAATATAACATCAGGCTGATCCTCAGAGCTGTAATCGATTTGAACTTGGCAGGTTTTTTTACGTGTAAAACACGAGATGTCATAAAACACGATGAGTCTCAGAGTGTTTAAACCAGCCAGTGTAACAGATAATAATGTGTTGGCATCAAACAGATTTTAACATGCAGGCCGTATGGAGCCCATTAAATCTTTATCTGTGCTCAATTTGCAGTGATTGCTTCATCGTTAGTCGATTGGTAATGCCTCGGAGCGTCGAAGGTAGAACGTCGGCGCTCAGCACATTTTGATTGGAGGTTTGTGTTTTCATCATTTTTTCAGAGTATATGGACTCATTAGAGCGTCTGCAGCATTAAAATATTTATGTCTTATGTCAGAGCTATGAAACACGTGAAGAAAAAGTTTATGGACATTTTTTAACCCATTTTACATCAAAAGTATAAATTTACTTACATGTACAAGGTGCTACTACTACACTACTTAAAGGTCCACTGTGTCAGATTTAGGGGGCTCTATTCACAGAATATAATATTCATAACTCTGTTTTCATGATTTTTATATCTACAGAGACGGAGTCTGCCGTGTTGAACCAATATGTTTCTACAGTAGGCCAGAACGGACAAACTAACCGATCCCAACTCTAAGTTTCACGGTCAGCACAGTTTCTACTTCGCTCTAGCATGTAAAGGGTGAGGCAAGGGGGTCGCAACACCGGGAGATGCCCACTAAATCCGACACACGGGTCCTTTAATATATTTAATAGACGCTCAGCGGGTAAGCGAGAAAATTCAGAGCTAAATCAAACATGCTCAGAGCGATCAAACCTCCACAGTCGGCCTGAAATGTCTCTGAGACTGAGACTAGACAGTCTCAGGTTAAACTCTGATACTTGACCTGTTGTGTTCTGACTTTGTTTATTTCATGAAGCAGCTTCTAAATCTGAGTCTGACTGAAACTTACGCTGCAAAACAGAAACACAAAGAAGTTTAATTTGGTTTGTGTCCGATGGTTGAGCGACGTGGACAGTGCATGAGAGCGAGCGAGCAACGGCCTCAATAAAGTCGGCTAATGAGAGAAATAAAAAGTTACATTCAACACAAACAGACACAGCGCCGCATGATCCTGTCTGAACGCACTCTTAGCCAAACATTTTATGGATCAAAACAATCAATCAGGAAACGACCTGAAAGTTAATACAGCAGGTTGCAGCCGTAGACTAAACAGGGAGTGAGTTCAGACTCAGTCGCAGCCTCTAAACTGTGTGATAACAGCTTTATCAACTGTGTGTTAATGCTGTGTGACAATGCTACAGGGAGGGTTGCTGTTATCGCCGACACTTCCACTCGTCCTTTGGATCTTTCTGCTCTCTATCGCTGTCTTTCTGTCTTTGTCTCTGCAGCACCTGCAAACACCATAGCAGTTTTGAGTGTTTCTGAAAGCTTTCCAAGCAGACAGTGTTCTGGAGATTTATCACAGTGTGGCAGTGAACCCGGCGAGCCAGCCTCAGGAATAAAACCGACACGCTGGACTCGGACTGGAAATAAACCTGCAAGTGCTCCTTTTCGGTCGGGAATATTCCACCTCTGAAGAGCTCTCTTCCCATTAAAACACACACACCATGTTGTGTTTTTATATTAGAATCAGAGTAATGTTGTTGGCACGGACGCCCGAGCGGTCCATGCCAAACAGGAATCAAATTGTACGGTCAGGTGGAAGTCAAAGCAAATACTTAAAGCGAGCAAACCAAAAAGTTATTTCAGCTGCATCTCAGAAAACACACAAAAAAACCTCCTCTCATCTCCACACACACACACACACACTGTACAAAAATGATTTATGCTCATGAAAACAAAGACAGCACCGACTGCCAAGTCCTTTCAATAAAATGTTATTAAATCAGCCTTTTTTTCCAAATAAATATAAAATCATTATTCAATCAAAACAATGATTTTTGTGTTTTATTTATCACACAACAAACCCGCTCGAGGCTGCAGAGCGCTGATAAGAGTCACGGAGAGCGATGCCAGTCGTTCCAACACAATCAGCCACAATCAGCGACTCAAAGACTTGATTGTTCTTCGCTAGAGTTTTTTTTTTTGTGCTTTGGCAGTCGCGTTTATGCAATCAGTATCTGGCAAACTGTGTCGCCGAAGATAAAAACTCAGCATGGAGGCTGAGGGAACTCTTCTTAGGTCAGCTGATGTGGAGCTACAACATGTCACTCCATCTCAAGAGCCCGCTGAGGCTGACGTCACAGTGTCGTGTGTTATTATATTCAGAATACATTAAAAACTGCAGTTCCTCAAACGTCCACTTGAGGCTGGCTCCAGAAGTGAGTCAGTCTCCATAAGTCCCCATGTTCAAATGTCCAACTTCACAGCAGAAATAAACATGTTTACAGCCTGGTACAAAAAACAGTTTTGGTCTCTATAGCTAATTTCCCCGTTCATGACAACTGTACTGAGGGTGAATTTATATACAACTCACCTGTTCACATTATATTAAGGCTTAAAGTTATGCAGGATTAAGAGCGTGGACCTGCCTCAGGTCTGCCAGTGATGTAAATGTGCCTGATTTTCTTTAATTAAGCAGCACAGATGACAGGAAATACTTCCTACAACACGACCTATAGTATGTCTTCAGTGGCGTTGAGTATATGAACTCCATACGCTTTCTTTATTGTATTTTCAAGGAGCTCTTTTAACATCCTGATAGTCCATTTTTCTCATAAAATCAGTTTTAAATAAAACAATCAGCTGTTTTATGAAAAGCTAAGAATAAAGAATGAAAACTGAACGTGGACTTTGATTCTTGACCGGTCTCTTTCACATCTTACAGTCTTCTTCTTCAGCGGATGGAGATCGCTCTGTTGTCATCATGTGACCTTGATATAGCACCTTGATCTCATGACAACAGGCTACTAACTCAACCATAACACGAGGAAGAGATGCAGTTCAGTTTCTCTGATCGACTGACTTTATCGAGGCCGTCACTCGCTCACTCTCATTCACTGTCTGTGTCGCTAAACCCCTGCTGCCTCTCTAAAACCAAACTGAACTTCTTTGCAGCGTACGCTTCAGTCAGATTTAGAAGCTGCTTCATGAAACAAAGTCAGAACATGACAGGTCGAGTATCAGAGTTTAGATCAGGTCTCAGTTTCAGGCTGACTGTGGAGCTCTGACCGGTCTGAGGTGGACCCGGCTCAGTTTCACCCCTTTTAGAAGATAAATTTATGATAACAAACAGTCCCCAAATGTCTGATCACCACTGCTCCGCCCTTACCTTACACTCTCCATTGATGCAAATGTCCAGAGAGTCGGCCTGACATCGGGTGCCGTCTATGACCGCAGGAGAGCGCTCGGTGTAGAAGTTGTAGCCCTCTGCCAGGCAGTTCAACGCGCAGGGCTTCACACCACCTGGATTACACAGAAAACACACAAAGAGGAGGACGTCGTTACACACACGTCATGACCTGAACGCCAACTGACCAGCTCGAGAGATAAATGATAAACAACACATGGAGAGCGGCGAACACTTGCGTCGTCTCTGGACTTTGCAGCCAGCTCTGGGATCTCCTCTCCACTTGTTGACAATAATAATCATGCGGAGGAAAGTCAGCGGCGCTCAGATCTAAAACCCCCCGAGCCTGACGTCACCGCAAAACGCTGACACCAACCGAGACAGCGCCGGCTGCCAACAACAATTACACTGACGCAGGTTATCTGCTGTTTTTACATGACGGCTCCCAGCACGAGGAACACGAGTCAGGAGGTGATGGATTTGACAAAACAGACCCCCGTGATAAAAGAGATCTAACTTCAACTCTTCCATCTCTCAAAGAAAATAAAAGCAGTGTTTACATGCTTCAAACTTTTATCACTATTTCTTGTGTTTTTAGTTAAGTGGATATTTTCCATGATCTGACATCAAGGAGAAAACTTAGGGGGAGAATGACACGAGGCCTGTACTCCTAAACTCCTGCCAGTAACTGTGATACAGTACAATAGCACTTCCACCCATTCTGGCTCAGTGAGATAAGTGCTGATCCAGAAGAAACCGAAGAGAAAGAATGAGCTCCAGTCTTTCTTCTGGGAGAGTCTCGACGTGAAATGTGTCAAGACGTCTGTCTACGATGTGAAAATCACAGGGAGGCTGGACGAGCAGCAGATCCAGAAGAGCAGCGAGGGTCTTCAAACACGCGGCAGGAATCTGAGGAATTCTCAGAGCCATCAAAGAGACCTTCCCCCTTTTTTTTTTGCTGTTTTAACTGCAGAAGGCCGGCCGGCCTGCAGACTGTCATTTGTGACGCAAAAAAGGGATGACAGCTCAACACTTAGCGCAGATTGGATGTGTGAAATATTGCATCAGCTATTACGGAGTTCAACTTTACCCCAGTTAACAGCACAGATGTTTGATAAACGAGGACTGACGTATTGATAAATTAAAGCTGCTTGCACCATGTGAGCTAGTTCTTGCACAGAGATTAGTTATTGCTAAATATTTACACACTAACTTAAGGAGCTAATGATAGCATGCTAGCATATGACCTGTTTAGATTGATTAAAAAACATTGGACATGGTCAAACATTGTACATACACATACATGTGATACATTTTTATATATGTTTATTAATTTCAGCAGTTATGTTACCTATTTGTTTGCTTTTGTTTCCTTGCTAACAGCTTTACTTGCTAACTGAAAGAGCTAACGCTAGCCTGCTAGCATATGACCTGTTAGATTGAGTAAATATAGTCAAACTTCTTAAAAATGATGTAAACTGAGGAGATTTAAAATTATAATATACAAAAATCATATCATACACATATATGTGATATATTATCTACATATAGTTGTTAATTTGGGCAGTTATGTTACAGCTACGGTAACTTCTTCCGGTCATGTCTTTACTACCTAACTGGAGGCACTAACGTTAGCTTGCTAGCACATAACAAGTTTAGACTGAGTAAATATACGTCGACATCTGATCCTACACTTGGTCTAACTTTTGAAAAATGATATAAAGTGGGAAGATTTTAAATTATCATTCACAAAACTTACATAATATGCCTCAAATTAGAAGATGCTAATGCTAATAATGTCTGACTAAATGATTAACTGTTACATTAGCATTCTCAACTGCATGGATACTAACTTATATACACACATTTTTCGTTAGTTATATTATATTATGATATTAGTTATATTACAGGTACAGTAACTCTCTACTTTTATTTCTTTGCTAACGTCTTTACTAGCTAACATATTACCCAGATTTTATTTTATCCAAACTAGCTAGTAAGAACTTGGGAATGACTTCACACACAAACTTATTAAACCTGAAAACTACCTATGAGCTAAGAGGGGCCGATACAAACGTGTTTCTGCCAAAGTCAAAACAGTTTCTTCATGGAGGCGGAAGAGGCAGAAGGACTACAAACATGGCGGCGGCCAGAGCCACCACACGTCAAACCTGTAGGTGACTTCACGGACACAACATCCATTCTTTATCGTATCGTAAGTCCTGAACTCACCACCAGTGTAAGGCTTCCAGTTGTAGTACTTCCCACGGAAAGGCATGCTGTCAAAGTCGGCGCACTGCTTCTCTCGGAAATCACGAGATCCAGCGGGACAGGCCTGCAAAAAGAAGTATATATATATTAGACCGTATATTATTTGCTTCAAGGACTTTACCAGCAGTGTCTTAGTCCAGTTTCATCCCTCTCTTTGTACACATGCTTTACCAATCACAGATAAATCATACACACATCACAAAGAGCTGCATGACGCTTTGCTGTCCATAAAGCTTAATGTTTGTGATATAGATGTCATGGTGCCTGGAAACTGTTGTTTTCTTTTGTTTGTTATTAACGTAATAAAAGTTAAGTATTACAAACAAAACTTTATTGAGTTGTGTAATCTATCACAGTGAGTATCGAGTAATGCAACACAGACTTTTCTAATCAGTTCGCTATGAAACTGCATGATGAATTATACAAGTTTTAAGAGTCTGCCAACTGATTTCTTTTAATGCCGCGCTCAAATGAATGGAAACCAGTTCATAACTGGAACAATGGGATAAAAAAAACATCCATAAATCCACAAATCTGTGGCATGCATTCATAAAAACTGATGATTTCAAGGAGCTAAAGCTAAGTTCTGCAGATGCAGGCTAGCGTTCGAGCAAGTGAATCTTGTGCAATGAGTATTTCTTTAATTTGCACAGACATCATCGTGGATAAAGTCTGCACAAGATGTCACATTTTATTTTCAGACACTAAAACAGACTTGTTTCTTGGAAGTCCTAATTGAGAACCGTGTGTTTTGCGTTTGCTTTGTTTTCATGTGTTGCTCCAGTAAGAAAAAAAAGTGGAAAGAAACACTTTATTGGTGTGAAAAGGTCCTTAGAAACCCCAAAACACTCTCCCCCGGGGCAAATAAAAGCTCTTAGGTCAAAGCTGTATTTCACATGCTGAAAGTGTTCCACGTTGGAGTGGACCGTAGGGAAGGCTGAGCCACTTTCATTACCGCTCAAGTGTTTTGCCAATATGGCAGCAATATACTTTGCACATCAAACATGCAGATTGAGTCAGAAGAGACAGAATAATATTATTACAAGTGTGTGCTGAAATGACAACACGGAGGCCAAACGCGATTTACATGTGCCAACACGTGTTCGAAGGAAGAGAGTACATCAAAACGTTCCATTGAAAAGATTAGTTCAGTATCGATTAACCCGTTGATTCGTCGATTAATCAGGGTGATGTCTTACAAGCGCAGTCCAAAACCCAACCAGGAAGTCTTCACAACATCTTCACAGTTACACAACTGGAACCAGATGTTGTTGATTGACTAATCAACCAGTATCACACATTGCTGTATATTTATGTGACATCTCCAGTCTCTAGAGTTCAAGTTGACCTCCAAGTTAAAGGTGATTTTACATGGCTGGGTCAATTTACCAGAAATGCAGATTACAACACAACCTGTGAAATCAGTTTTATATCATCTCCTGTGGCTCTTTGTCAAGTCTGACAAAATTCACTTTAGTAATCTGGGCTGAGAAACAACAAATTCGGCTGTATGCTGACGACACAGCTCTTACATGTGGGCGGCAGTAGCTCAGTCCGTAGGGACTTGGTTTGGGAACCGGAGGGTGGCCGGTTCAAGTCCAGTACCAAAGTATGGAAGGTGGACTGGTAGCTGGACACTGGCACACTGGCACTGCCAAGGTGCCCCTGACCGAGGCCCATCACTCCACCACTTCTTAGGGTTGTCAACTGGCACATCACGTTGGTTCCAGACTGAAATGTCTAACAACGACTGGACTGCATTGACGAGACATTTGGTCCAGGTGTCGATGGTACCCAGACCATGAATCTTAATGATTTTTCAGTGACTGCCCGACTTTTTGTCTAGCGCCACCATGACGTTGACATCTGATCAGTGCAGACCAAGATCAAGGCCGATGCTCTGTCTCAATTTGCATACTTCCATACTATTTTGAGTACATCTGCATGTTCATACTGTCAATTAAGTCAAAATACAATACACTGGTGCACTTATAACAGTCCATTAAGTGCGGAACGTCCTCAGTTGTCACCATTTGGAATAAAGTCTCGAGTCCTCTTTGTCTGAGACCGAGACGAGACGATTATGAGACGCAACCAAAACATCAAGAAGTGGTCTTGAGACCAGTCTTGCAGTCTCGAGTACTACAGGACTGCATTTGTTGTTCTGAGTGATAAACAGATGGATTGTTCATGTCGCCTTCAGGATAATTTGCAACAACTTCGATGACTTCTTAATCTGTGAATTAACGCCATCACCAGGCCAAAAATCATGATAAACATTGGCGTGCTAGCACGTTAGCATTTAGCTCAGTAGCTACTCTTGGTTACTCTTTGTCTCAGAAGTCAGAATATCTAACCCTAATGGGTTTACGTCCAGTCAGAAGTTATTTCTTCAATAGCTCTTCCATGCTAATGCTAACAGCCCCCACAGGACCGACGTATAGTAGCAACAGGAAGGGAGGGAGGCAGCATTAACAAATAATATCTGACCGCTGGATATAAACATCAATTTATTCATGTGAGTGTGTGTGAGTATTTGTCATTGTAGCTACATCTGGTGCACACACACACACACACACACACACACACACATTTCCCTGGACAAGGTGTGGTCAGTGTGATGAAATAGCGGTTAGGGATGTTGTTTGTTTTCCAAAGAAAACACTCAGCGGTTGCTTTCAGCTGTTATTTTTAAAGACTTGCGGTTAAACGTCCACCAGGGCCTCTATAACTATTTCAATTTTCACCTTGTGAAAAAAGAAAAAAAAAAGCCCACCTAGAAATAGTTGAACAGAGATCTCGACTCGCAGCCATGTTAAATATTTGTTTAAAGCTTTGCTCCAAACCTACAAAAAAAAAAAAAAACACCCCGTGAATTTGCTTTTCGTGGAATACGCTCTGAGACCGTCATCATCGTTTGACTCAAGTGAAATGTCACAAACAATATGTGAACTATTAAGTGACAAAGAGAGACGAATAAAACCAAAGTTGCCGGGGGAATATTGAATGACCGCCTGTGTGTGTGTGTGTGTGCTTTCGTTCCAGGAAGAAAACATGTCAGACAGCTTAAAAAGTCGGCACGATGCTGCCTAACTAACATGCTCCTTATAAAGCCCTTTTATTCTAAGATAACATGTTCGGCGGTCGTCTGCTGTGACAGGACGAATCCAGACCGACCATCTCGAGAACATCCATCAGAGGGGCAGCTCAGGTTCTGAGCCACTTTTATACTTTGTACCTAAAACACTCGAGCAGACAGACGGAAAAAAAAAAAAAAAACATGGAGGCAAAGAAATGAAAGACAAACTCACGTCGGTGTTACAAGATCTGTAACGTTTCCTCTCCCCGAGACAGTACTTGCCTCCTCCGGCCGGGCTGAGAGACACAGGAGAGAGGTGAGTGAGACATCGTCGACGGGTCACGTCGATAAATTACAACCATAAAAGAATCAAACACAGAGAATCTTTTTGGTGATGCTTGAAGTGAGTGACTTGTTGGTGAATGCAGGTCACGAAACAGGTCCCTTAAAAAAAGTCTCTGCCAGAAGACAAAGTGTGTTTGTGTGTGTGAGCGTGTGTGTGTGTGCCAGTGATTCATTCATGAAACCCAAGCCGCTCTAAGAGCTCTTAAGTGTGACATGCCATTTAGATCTGGGAGAGAGACTCCTTGTCTGCTCCTTCGCTTCACGTCTTACAACGTCGACTCCTTATTATCTCGTCTCACCTTCACCTCCAGTAAGACGGGCTCTGTAATGAATGTGTTCGAGGCCGTCCTGGCTGTGTTTTCTCTTCCTCCCTCCCTCCTCTTTGCGCTGATGCCTGAGCAGCAGCGATCACCTTACACAGGTGTTCCACATTATGCCGGTGCCTTCTCCTCCCTCCCCTCCCTCCCTTCTCTCTTTTTCCTTCCCTCTGGTTCACGCTGGCTCTCTCTCCCGTCTTCCCATGACGTGTTTGACGTAATATCTAGCCTCCAAAAAACAAAAGGAATGCAACGCTGGAAGAGAGATAAAGATCCCAAACGTCTACTTGCCAGAGGAAGATGCACTGGACAATGATTTGTCTAGTGAGGACACATGAGAGGCCTACACAGGACTATAACCTACAGGAGACAATGAGCTGCGGCTTAACTGGTTGCACATGCAGCAGGCAGACTTGAAGATCTTTTTCTTCCAGATGAAAAGCTGAATTTATAAGTAATAAACAAAACTTTACTCAAACATACTGTAACAGTGGGAACGAGTAAGAAAACCTGACAATGTCTACCTTGTCATCATAAGTTACTGGTCAGACCAGGCTGGAGTAAAAAACACTCGAGTTTATTGAAATGAATGAAGTGTTTGTTGGTTCAACCTTTGTGAGAAGAGTGAAATGGAGACAACGTCCTGGAAAACAGTGCATCTGCATTGGTGACCACTGAAAAGTCCAATCAGTACATTATCAATCCTTTCTGTCCTCGTGTTTGATGTCTTGCTGACCTGTTTCAACAGGAAACGCATCACATCTAAGGAGTAATGACTCTATTGGACGGATCTTTGAAGCTCTATGCGTTAGTTTTGGTTATAAACAATAAATGAATTCATCACCTGGCCACCACTGCACTGTCTGTTACACTTTTGATGGGTTATAATGCATTATAATCACATTATGGTGCATTAGAAATTATTATAATGGTTTATTATGAGAATAATAAAGCTCCTTGCTTGATCACTGCCCAAAAAACGTGAGCAACAGTTATGACGTGTTATGAAGCTTGACTGAGTCACTATAAAAGGCTTCATAATGTATATAAACCATTTATGAGTGCTTATAACTATATTTATGTATTGCTAAAGGCACAGCATAATGCATTATAAACACAGGTACTGTTAAAAAACATTATAAATATTTATGACCTGTAATAACTATAATTATATGTTGCTATAGACACAGTGTACGACTAAGTATGTTTATAATGCATTATAGAGACAGCATGTGTTATGATTACTGAAAGTAACAACAGTGAACAGTGCTTATAACTATATTTATGTATTGCTAAAGGCACAGTATAATGCATTATAGACACAGGCCTCATAATGTGTATTGTTATAATGAGTTATGAATATTTATGACTGCTTATTATACACTGCTATGAGCACATTATAATGCATTATAAACATGGATACATAGAGCCACTTGAATTATTTGACTATTCTGATCTAATCATTTCTGCTCCCACCGGGACATAACACACATCCACACAGCGTACACATCTGCACGTACACACACACACAAACACACACCTGTAGGCAGGACCTGGATGTGTGTGTTCAGCTTGCTGTGGCTTACTTTGCCTACTTACGCTGGGCTGTCACAGTGCCTCATGGAGGAGGATACACCGCCCCCACAGGTCCTGCTGCACTCCCCCCACATCGACCAGGGACCCCAGCCTCCGTCTGCGCTCTGAGGCCAGGTACCGAACGCCACGCACTCCCCCTGATAGCACCACTGACCGGGGAGGAGCAGAAAACACAGACACGGAGAGGTTATTATGGAGCTGAATCATTTCTTTACAACAAAAAGACACATTAACGATTGCTTTAGAGTCTTCAGTCGAAGCTTGACTTACAATAATATGCAACTTATTACAACGCTGAATTTTTAAGTGTCAGTTTTATGGTTTTCCAAGTTATTAGCTCACTATAAATTTATGTGCATCTGTGTATAGTGAAATGTAGACTATACAGACTCTGAGTGATGGCATTCGCCTTCAGTAACACGTCCTCTCTCTTCTGTCTCACTTTAAAAACACACTAACTCGTGATGACACGATTACTCACCCTATCATTTAATTTCCACATTAGTCCTGTTACCACCTGACATTTTACATTCTGTAACCGAGTTTCCACTTTGTTGAGGTTTATTGTTTTCTCGTTTCTGTGACTCGAGTCAGTTTGTGTCCTTTTTATTTTTATTAAAGGTATAGTTCAGCATTTTGGGGATACGTGCTTATAGATTTTTATACGTTTTATGTCCGTCGTCTCACAGCAAGACTAAAAAATAAGACAGAGGAACTGGTGGCTAATGTTAGCACACACGCATTCACTTCACTGACTTTATAACTCCTCCTTGTCGTACTGTTTTATTGTTCTTTATTTGACACTTGTGGCTGTTTTTCAATGAAAGCTTTATAGTTTTAAGGTTGCGTTTAGCCTAGCTTAGCTTGAAGAGGCACTGACCAACGTTAAAGCTATCTCTTGGTGAATACGAGCTAGCAGCTAGCAGCAGCTGATAGCCACCAAAACTTTAACTTTAATTTTAAATAAGCAACCTCCGCTACAGTTGGAGTTGTGACTTGTTGTTTTTTGTTTGAGTTCGAGCTAATCAGATCAGACGCATCATGTAAAGATGTTAGCTTAAGAATTAGCAGCCTTTGTGCTAGCTGTTTCCCTCTCCTTCCAGTCTTTACGCTAAGCTAGGCTAATCGTGTGCTTAGTACTTGACTTACTTCTGTTATCGTTACAGTTTCACATGTTTTGTTGCTAATATGTTTGAAATACTAAATTCAGAGACTGAATGTAACAATAAGAATAGAAATCTAAGACTATCTAAGACGATCTAAGTCTAAGACGAGGAGGGAAGCGGTGTGAGTCACCTCCAGGAGGGTGTTGAGTGTGGATCATAAAATGTTGTACCATTCCTTTAATTTGTGCATTTTCTGACCTTAAATCATCATTTTATCAAAGTTTAATTAACTACTCATTTAGCGTGTTTGGTTTAATGTTTGAGTGCTGTGAGGTTTTCAGGGTGGACGGCATGGTGTGGCGGTTCAGGTGTGTCTTAAGCCTCGTGCTAAGCTCTTCAGATGGAGGACGGGATCAGAGGCGGCCCTTTGTCTCGTCAAATTGTGTCAGTAGGTTAAGAACCTGGAGAGAGACAGTCAAGGTGAGGGCTACGTCGGGCCACTGTCCTCTTTCTCTGACTTATTCATTCACCTCCTGAGACGCTGTCCAAACAAGATTAACGGGAGAGATCAGGACACAGGAGGAAGATCTGAGCGTCTGAGGCCGGGCGGAGGAGTCTGCTTTCCACCTCAGAGTCGGGTAAAAACAGAAAAAGTCCTCTCTGTTGGTCAGTTTCGGTCTCTCCTCCACCCCCCTCTCTCTCCCTGCTCCTGTTGGAAGGGCCTCTCTCCATTACATGCTGGGTGAGAAATGGCTGACATTCATATTCCTTTGAAGCCGTCCCCCGGCAGGGGCAGACTGGCTCTCCTAAAGCTGCTCCGAAAGCTGTTCCAAAGCCCCCCGGGCTCAACCTGGGGCCCCCTGTGTTGTCCAGGACCCTGTCCATGGGCCCCGGTCCTCAAAGGCTCCACTGAGCTAACGGTAATCGCGGGTGACAGCTCGTGACACTCTCCCATTCTTCCCTTTTAGACCTCGGACCATCCGGTGACAATGGCTGCCGTAATCCATGTTAAAACTGTCTCCTCTAACCTGGCTGGCATCAACAGCGGGCCGATGACCTAAAGCTTGGCCTGCTTCAATGTGTGTGTGGTTAAGTGTGTGTGTGTGTGTGTGTGTGGTAGTACCCATTGCATGAGTGAACACTAGCTCTTTCCAGAGTTAGCTGAGGCTAATTTTTGCACACCGAGGAGGGAAGCTCTCTCGCTCACTCTCTTGTGATATCTGCAGCAGTCATGCAGAGAGTTCCAAAAATATAATGGAGGTGAATGGAAGTTTCATTTGTGACGCTCACATCATCTCATCCAGAAATAAAGTCTCAGTTAGTCTGGATGATGCACAGAAAGGAGATTTATGGAGACTGTTTCACTGGTAGAACGTAGCGCCACTAGACTAAAATCAATGAATGTCAATGGAAACCCTTGAAAATGAAGACTTTACACTGAGCTTACAGGGATTCATTCAGCAAATTTTGACCTGATGATCGAACTTGACGTTGGTGCTAGAGGGGAGGTCAGGTAGGGCTCATCCTCTGGGCACCATGAATGTCGAATGCTGTGTCCCAATTCTCGTACTTCCATACTTGCTATTTTGAGCCCATATGTGCGTTTACACTGTCAGTAATGTCAAAATGCAGCTTGGATGGTGGCGCGTTGAACACTGGACACTTCTCTAAGTTGTACATATGTTTTATATTTATATTTTGGCAGTTAAATGTTGGTGCTAACACTCCACACGGCTGCATGAAGAAGTGGAACAGTTGTACTCGAATTGAGACAACGCTGCCCTGCTGAGTACACAGAGTACTACAGAGAAGTATCCGAATTGAGACACAGCAAATTAAGACTTGAGGGGTGGAGACCAAGAGATAGACATGTAGCCTACCTATGTAGCTAATATTTTTCCAAATCTTGTTGGGTGAGGCCGTCTCAGTAAACTTTACGTCAAATGTTGTATTCAACTTCTCCGGTAAGTTTACAATGCCATAATCCAATGTTGATGTTTCACAGTAAGTTAAAACTTTGGCGGCAACCTGTCAATTAAGCACTAAGTCACTGAGCTGTACGTGTACCATGAATGTCTGTCAATGGCCTCCATCTGATGCTTTAGTTGTCACCTCGTCTCTAGAGAAAATGTGTTTGTTTGCAGATGACTTACCCCTTTCTCGATGCTGCCGGTCTGGCACAGAGTCCCCTCTGCAGCAGGGATACTGTTAGTTACACAGCGGTTGCTTTTGCTAAGGCACCAGAGCTCTCTACACACTTCCTAGGAAAGAAGGCAAAAGCAAGTTGGTCAGAATAAATCAACTCAGCAGGCTTGTGTGGGTTGGATTGTTGAATTAAGGGTGAGAATGATTTATCAGTAGCCTTTGGTGGTTTTCCTCTCAGTGTTTTTCTTCTGACGGCACAAAAAATCTATAAATCTGCACAACGATTCCAAATCAAATCGAGAGAGAGGATGAGACGAGCTGATGAGACCACATCAAGACGAGCTTCAAGAGAGCCCATATGCTTTGGATCACGGCGCATCTTGAGCAATACGCCGAGGGTCACCGGGTGCTGTTAATGTTCTCTTATGAGAAATGAAGAGTCAGCTGGATCAACACCATGACTAACGTTTGCTCACGTTCAACCTTGCGGACCACATGGGACCGTGACATCAGCTCAAGAAATCCAATTTCATCTTCTTAGGGGAAATCAAGAGTGAGCAATAGGCCTCCCAAGTCTTAGATAAAGACTTGTAAGGCCGAACAAATATCTTAAGTATTACCGAGCGGTCTGAGTAAACATCATATCTCCATCTTCTCCTCCTCACTCCTCAGTTGAGAACATGAGGAGAATCCATTTAGATGACTAAGAGGAGGGAGTGTAGATGGAGATAGAGGGCAGACAGCACTAAGTTGCCCCCCAAATAAATAAAACCATAAAGTGAACATATGTTACAAGGACAGATCTGCACAACCTTGCATTAGATTTCCCATTAAACCAACCCGGGGTCTCCTCGCATCTCCACTTCAAAGGCTTTTTTTACAGGACAATTGTGTACGGGCAGAAGAGCAGCCCCATGAAAGAGAGTTACGACCGGGCGCATAGATTCTGACCCCGGGGGTCAGTAAATATGCCACGGGGGGCCCTGCAGCTCCCTGAGCCTATCCAGATTAAATAAAGCAGCAAACTGCCACTCTCTCTGGTTGCAGCGACTCCCTACACCCTCCCTCCCACCTCCGCCGCCGCCGCCGCCAGCTGGTTTCAATAAGCCGCCCCGCTGCTCCGTTCACTATCTCGGCCCCTCTGCTAAAAGGTCAGCGTCCGGGGAACGTTTAACGAACGTGGATGTGGATGTGCCTTATGGATTTACGCTAAGAGAGAACAAGCCAGCGAGGGGGGGCGCTCGGTAATATAGTCATCAAAGGTTGTTTGTTTTTCATACCTTCAGCTCCCAGCCTCTCGTAAACACTGTTTTTTGCACGGGTGGCTTTGAGCGCTAAGGAGTGGGAAGTAGTCACTGAAACCAAAGTATCACTATAAATTACCCCCGACAACTTCCTCCCTCGACGTCTGTGTAACTTTTCCCAACCTCTGACGGTCTCACGCTGTGATTTAAAGCCTGTGATACCCCCCCACCGCCCGGGCCAGCCGGTTCTGAAAGGTATCGTCGACCATATTCGGTGAAATATCGCTCCGCGTCAACGGTTCACAACCTCGTCTGGTAATGACCCCTAAATACAAAGTTAGGTTGATTTGTGTCGTGTTTGCGGTTCATCTGAAGGGTGACTTATTTCTGCTTCTTAGATCGTTTAAAGCGATTCGAGCCAATGTTGCCAGATCTGATTAACAGCAACAAACGGCTCCAATAAGGCCTGAAACGCACAAAATCATTGATTGTATTATTATATTCAACATCTTTGGACTTTACACATTAAAAATATTCACTTACATGAACAGTTTCACTAATTTAAACAAAGAATTTACCACAAAAGTATGACCAAATATTAAAGTGGAAAAGTAGTAAAAACTACCATTAGCTAAATGCTAACGTTAGCAAGTATAATGTTTGCCATAAAGCAATTTAAATTTTGACCTTATGATCAAGCTAACTTGATCATGGTGAAGCCAACAGAAGTGAGTCAGTCTCCATAAGTCCCCATGTTCAAATGTCCAACTTCACAGCAGAAATAAACATGTTTACAGCCTGGTACAAAAAACAGTTTTGGTCTCTATAGCTAATTTCCCCGTTCATGACAACTGTACTGTAGCTACTAACCTAACAACAAGCTAAAACAAGATATCTCTGAGCTAAAACAAGCTAATAACAAGCTAAGTCAAGCCTAATAAACCTGTTCAGATTACATTAAGGCTTTAAGTTATGCAGAATTAAGAGCGTGGACGCTTTGATTGACAGGTGGGTGCCGTTATAGATGGTTTGAGCAACCAGGCATCATTCAGCCCGCCTCATTGCGTATTTTTGGATCAGGCGGTGGCCACCATCTTGGGAAACCTGTGGGTGACGTCACGGAGACTACGTCCATGTTTTATACAGTCTATGAGTGTCAGAGGGGAGCGTCCCGTTGTCGCGTTCACAAACCGCCGCTTTACATTGCTGTCCAAAGTTCAGCCCAGTTGAGCGGAATACGCCGGGTCATGTGTGGTGCTAAATATTCGTCCCATCCTGAAGATGAATGAATATCGTTCAGATTTGTGGCCAAGATTTTGAGACTTTTCTGTGTTTTAAAAACATCACAAATCATCTTGTTATCTCTCGGCCTGTTGCACAAAGTGAATTATTAAGACTACAATACGTGTGTGACATTATTTATCGCAATATCAGAGATAAACTTTGATACGCTCTGACTAAACTTCCCTTCCTTTCCCATCCGCCGCTCTTCTGGATTCTTGATTCATCCAAATGTGGAAAAGTTCAATAAGTTATGGCTTCGGGGGGAAACCAGACTCTTCCATTCATTAGACCTTTTATCCATTTCTGTGGTCACGTCTGTCCTGTAAGCAGTCGCAGAGGGCATCTCTTTCACAGATGGCTGCATGAAATAGATCTTATTGTCAGATGAAAAAACTCCAATCTATGCTCTCTGTTGAATCAGCGCTGGAATCCAATCCGCTCATAAATGTGTGTCTTTCATGCTGATCTAAAACCACAATTATGAGCTTAAGAGCCAAAATAACAGGGCTTGATTTTGGGGCCTGTTATAATCTGCTGTCAGATATTTCTTTCAATGAAATGAAATAACTCTATGATCTCAGCTAATCTCTGTCCTCCATCGCGCCGCCAAATATTTATGTAACGCAACAACAATATCACGTTATTGTTCGTTAAATCTTTGAGGATTGTTCCTCGTCTTTCACTGCCCGCGTGTCGCCTCATGCGCCGAGGTTTTTCTCATTACGGCGGAGGCCGAACGGTTATCATCGCAGACGATGAGAGGAGTGCTGACTTCGATCCTTCATCTCTTTGTCTGCGAAGTTTAGAGATTAAAAAGAAGAATAAGGCGATGTGTGGAAAGACAATTTAAAAAAACAAAACAGTTATCTTCATCGCGTGTTTGAAGAGAACGATCCCGGTGAGACCTAACATGCTGTACGTGTACGTCAACACCTGATATTAAACATGAAAACGGAGTTTATTTCTGTTAGCTGCAAGAACTGACGCTAAAATCACAAAACACATCGAAGGTGGAGTGAAAAAGACAGCCGCCACGGAGGGAGGAGACGTGACGTAGTTTAAATAAAGTATAAAATATAATATAACATTCAGGCGGCTACAGAAAGTGAGTCTATTTTTGTGTTTCTCCACTATACTCACACGATATTTAACCGTATCATCGCTTCGTTGATAAATTGTCAGAAAACTGCATGAACGTCGTCATAAAGTTCCTAAAAAGTTCAAGGTGACGTTTGAAGTCCAACCAACGGTCCAAAACCCCAAAATAAAACATTTTCTGAAGTAAATGCACAAAAAATGTTTGATTACGTTAATCATAAATCAAGATTTATCGACATTTACACCAGCCGACTGCAGCAGCGTGTGGATGTTTTGGAGGGCGTAGATTTTTGACAATATTTGATGTCATGTGCTGCTATAAACTCGATAATTTAGCTGCTCCAGTTAAAACATGTCAAACATCCTTTTTGTGTGAGTGCGAGATCGGTGAGCAGTGACGGATGCTGGTTTCTTACCCCATACTTGCACTGGCGTGACGAGGCTCCGTACTGGAAGCGACACTGCTCGTCTGCATCGTACACCTGCCCCGGGGCCACTGTTGGGTACAGGAAGTCTCGTTTCAGAGGTTCATTGTCCAGACACGTCCCCCGACCTGAGCTGTCAAAAAGACAAACCTACAATAGGATTGTTTCTTACACAAAGAAACCTTTCTACACTTGGCGGAGTTAGAAAAGCCAAGATTGGATGATTGGTCCCCCCAACCACCACCACCACCACCACCACCCCATCATCTTCTCTTTAAGACCTCGTGTTGTTTCATTTAATTTTACCATTGTAGCTTGTCAAAGATCTCAAATGACATGTAGTTAATGTTACACATCAACACCTCCTCATTAAAGAGAGCGTCGAAAGCACCAGAGGCTAAAAGGGGGCCGGTCCGCCCCCGGCCCTCCTCTCTCTGATTATACGTCTCTGCGCTCCGCTACTCTGTGCGTCGCCTCTTATAGTGAATCCACAGAGGAGCCGATGAAATAACAGAGCACGGAGGGGAAGGAGGAGAAAAATCTGTGAGCGAGCCAAGGGTCATATGTCCAGGCACTCGGATTATGTTTAGTCTGTTTTGTCAGATAGAAATATGTGAGCTCACAATGAACTCGCAGGGAAACACACATAC
The DNA here is from genome assembly GCA_028641955.1 of Protonibea diacanthus. Lineage (NCBI taxonomy): Eukaryota > Metazoa > Chordata > Actinopteri > Sciaenidae > Protonibea > Protonibea diacanthus. The sequence continues at coordinate 1,704,688 of CM053991.1, forward strand.
ACACACACACGCTGCGTTTTATTCTGAAAAATACTTCATCCATAGAGCTCGCAGTGTTTCTGAGACACTAAAATCATACAAGTAAACAAACAAAAGAGACGTATTTCACTCTGAGCGCTCTCTTTTCTCCCTGACTCAGGCAGAAATATCACTACAACTATTTACTATAAACGCTGAGCGCCTTCCAGCTGCGGCAGCTGCAACACCAAGTGGAATTCCTCCCATCCCTCGAAAGGAAAAGTTGGGCCCGGTGACAACAATAATGTCGAGCTCGGGCTTTAAGGGGTCGAGCTGAATTACAGGAGGAGAGGATAAGACTGAAGAGTGGAACGACAGAAACGTATGTTTGCTGACCAGGTTTTGAGATATTTGTCCGCCTGCGCTTCGTTCGTGGCGCTCACAGCGTTTGAATTTTAACGTCTGACGCTTGAGAAACTCTTGGACTCCAACTGCTCGTACTCCAGGGGGGTAATTCTGCAGTTATGCAGGGTATGTGGAAAGATTGTGGAGTAACTAATTTGACAAATAGTCCCTGAAATTTGTTCTTTTTTTACTTTTCTTTGCTCTGAGCACCACAAACAAACTTAAAGTAACAGTTTGTAACTTTCCTCTCACAAACTGACGTCTGTGACCTCCTGTTGATCTGCACTGACCTGTGATCAGGTGATGTGATTTACAGAGTTTCCTGATGGACAGTGAAGTAAACTGTAGCTGCTGTTAGCTCATGTTAGCTCAGTTTGTTAGCCAGGGCTGCCCGGGGGAGAGTGTTTGTACCGCAAGCCGTTTCAGGCCAAGTGGAGCCAGTGTTGTGCCAGAACCGGAGCCAGGGGCAAGTGAGCAATGTAACTGAGCTCAGCAGCCTCTATGGACATAATGGCAGAGGAGAAGTGAGCGAAGAGGAGCCATCCACGTTCCAATATGCAACTTTAAAACAAGTTAACTGATTTCTTTTGTAGGTAAAGACAAAGCTCTGTCTGTTTCCTGATGGACAGTGAAGTAAACTGCTGACAACTGTAGCTGCTGTTAGCTCATGTTGGGTGGTGGGATTACACTCTGAAACTAGGGGATGCTATATCGCAACAAAATACCAAACGTTACATAATGTTGTTCTAAAGTTTATTTTTTAAGCTGCAGACTTTGTTTTTCCATAAAAAGATTCCAAACAAAACAACAAAACAGAACAAAACAAAGATCATCTAATAAATTCTGTTTGTTTTCATCCGAGGAGAGCAAATAAAAAATGTATTTTAAGTGGATCTTAAATGTTCCAGACCTCTTCTTCCTCTTCTTCCTCTTGTCTTTCCTCCTCCCTCCATCATCCCCTGTTCTCAGTTACTGAACGGAATAATCCTGTTTCTTGGCTCTTGTTCCCTCAGAGGACCCCTCTCATCATGGAGACAAACCAGTCTCTGAGACTCCCTGTGCACGGAGGGCGAGCTTCACTATTTATTGGTTTGGAGGGAGACAAAATAGTCAAAGTTTAAACATAGAGGCTATTATTTGACATCGTCGCAAAGGCTTCCTGTCCGGCGGATTCGGCCAAATTCATTTATGCCCCAAGCGGAAATATCCTCTAATAAGCGAGAACATCAGCAAATCCCTGAACTCTGACTCCGAGTCATTCATGTAGATACTAACCACACTGAGTGTTGAGACGGCGGCAGGGTGATTAAATCAAACTAACAATTAACATAAGGCACAAAAGTCTAATATCGAATTTAATCGAGCATGCGGGGCCTTCGGGGGAGTTTCATAAATCCAAACTATAAACCGGCGTGCAGACTTTGGGGGGAGAATAAACTATGACTGAACTGTGAGTGCATTCATAAACCATTCCTTAAAAAACCCAAACAAAGCACCACATATTGCTTCAGCAATACAGTGAATCTAGGCCAACACCGCAGCCAAAGTTGTTTACTTGGCTTGGAGGAGCGTGTGCGATATCCAAAACTCTGATTGAGGGAGAGAAAGGGAGGATAATTGGGAGTTTACAGACAGAAAGCTTTTGTAAGAAAACATAAAAGCTAAAGGCAATAAAACCCAAAACAAGGACAGAGGTATAACAGCCCGAGCGATCGTTGATTCTCCTTAAAAATCTCTTTTTGTTGGACTCTCGGACATCCGAGCCAGAAAAAAAAGGGGGACGGGAACCCGACAGAGCGGCAGAGAAGCAGCTCTTTGTGTCCTTTGCTGGAAGCTGGCATATAATACTGTCATCTCTGTCACAAGTGCTGTTCACTAAACCCTCCTCTCCTCTCACAGCTTTCAGGCCGGAAACATCATCTGACAACCACCAGCCGCTATTATCGGCTTTCTTGGAGGGCCTCGCTGGCTAAACATGAATGCACAAACAGAGACACACACACAAAGACAAAGACACGCCGCATCCAACCGATGCTTCACCACGAGGTTGTCTTAGAGATGGAGGCGACGGAGCTGAGAAAAAAGCAAATGTCTTCTTCTTCTTTGCAGGACGCTTAAATAAATCAGCTCTATTATCCAGAGTGCAAAAGAAGATGACCCTTGTGCTTCTGGTGCACAAACCTGCATGCACATTATGAGCCCTGACAAGCCTCTTACGTTGAAGAACCTTCATCTCATTGTTGAAGCACTTTTTGGGCCTTCTGCACCTTGAAAACCTCCCGTTCTTCTTCTTCTGTTTTGAAATGGTCCACTCTTTTAAGAGCAAGTTATTTATGGGGGACCACTTTGAGCCAAAGCAACAAACTTCAAACACCTCATGAAGCTGAAACATCAAGAGAAGTGGACAGCTTCTTGTAACTCCGAATACTGAAAGACGTCAACGTGAAGAAACCAACGCACTCGCCAACACGAAAAGGTTACTTCACACGTCAACGTTGTGTTTTTAACCATGTTCTACTTTTAGTACTTGACAGATTGTCGGTTCCGTGATTCATTTCAACCCTTTAAAGTTGATTTGAAAAAACGTGTCAGCAAACCATCATCCATCGACCATATTCGCGTTTCTGACCACCTGCCGGATGTAAGTCCAATATTATCTCTTTTTTAGCTCCGTTTTTGGTCTCCACCAACTCCTCAGCTACATTTTCATGCTCCTTTGCGTCAAAAGGAGTCTGAGGTGGTTTGGGTATCTGATAAGGATGCCACCCTGGGAGTCTTCCTTTGGAGTTGTTCTGGGCACGTCCAGCAGGGAGGAGACCCAGAACCCGCTGGAGGGACTATAGAGCCCATTTAGCCTGGGAATGCCTTGGGATCCTCCAGGAGGAGCTGGAATGTGTTGCTGGGGAGAAGGACATCTGGAGCGCCCTGCTAAACCTGCTGCCACCGCAACCCAACCATGGATAAGTGGAAGAGAATGGATGGATGGAGTTAGCCGCTAACTTTGTCATTCGGTCCTGGGTGTGAAGTGTATCAACCGAAACAACAACTACAAAATGCTAAAAAGCTCTGATTGGAGCAGTAGAGTTGGGTGATTATAATGACTGTGTGTTCAGCAGTTAGCCGCTAACTTTGCGTGTCGTTTTCAGCTGCCTGATGAGAGCGGTGAGAGCCAAAAAACCAAAACAAAAGAGGTGAAGAGGTCGGTCATTGACACAAAATGCTCAAAGGCTCTGATTCTGTGTGATCTGTTGCTACAAACAAGCCCTTTACATATTAATTTAATCTGCTGTTATTATATAAAAACACAGATGAGATGATCCATGACTCCCTCAGCGCTGTATCTGGCACGTTTCTTCTACTTTCCATTGTAAAAAAATTTGGTTCTTGGTGCCACATGTGTCCACATGTTCAACAGACTCAACGTGGCTCTTTGCAACAGTTTACAACAATCCTGCTATTTCTGCAAGCACGTAATTGCTCGGAGTTGTTGAGTGTTACAAAGACGAGGAGGAATCGTTGACCTCATTCTGTGACGGTGAAGAAAAAAAGAAGAATAGCAGCATGTTTCTCATCTGCGGGGGGAACAATCCTGACCACTTTCTGATTGTTATTCCTACACAATGAAGCTGTTTCCCAGCAGAGGCCGAGCGAAAGGCGCCGCGCCCAGAGCTCAGTCAGTCGTCTTCGGTCCACACAGCCACCAACAGTCCCCGAGTGAAATCTATCTGAGATGCTTGAGACCAGGATGACTCTTAAAGTTCTTTGTTTGAAGGCTGTGGAAGGGGGGAACTCCACCGATTTCACAGCCCGCACCTCATCCCAAACCTACGGCCAACTTGTCCGCAGCTCGGTTGCATTGACAATGATTAACGTGAATCCAGAAGTCTCGAGTAAAGCTGCTCATTTAGACGCCTCCTCTGAAAAACAGCTTCAACTCAGTGTACCCATGACCTGCAGGGATCGGGCTTTTAGTTCAGTCCTGTCATGATCTGACAAATCAAGAGTTCACTGCCAGACTCCAGATGTTTTGTCTGGCCTTCTCCAACTCCAACTCCAACAAACTTGTGTAAGTTTTTTTTGGTCTCACCATGCCAGGCTGGCAGGACTCAGACAGCAATCCCTCATTCTGCCAAACGTCACCGCTTTTACTCCTCAGTTTATTTGTGCACTTCAAGTTTTTTTTTCAAGTCTTCTATGACTTATCCACAAAACAGCGGAGCAGCAGCGGCGGCGGTCGAAGGCAGCTGGCCTACACATCACCGCCGAGCACCACACGAGCTCTAACATCACCCGCCTTGTGGTGCGAGGATGCAAGAGGGGTTGGGAAGGCACCCGGTTATCATCCGCAGCCACAAGGAGGTCTGGCAGGAGGTTTGGTGATGAAATGGATGTGAATAAGTGTGGGGAAGGACTTGCTTACAAGACAGCCTAGCGGGTCACCACAAGGGCCCGGCGGGTTGTAAAAGCAGCGAGGCAGCTGCAAGCGAGCAGGAAAACACACACGCAAACACACACACACTCGGGGAACAACCGTCATCCACTTACTCGAGGAAGCTGGTGATGTAGTCTTTGCTGCAGGCGGACCAGGAGAAAGGGTTGGTGTTGGCTGTTATGTGGGCGGCCATCAGTTTGGCCGTCTCGTGGCCTTTGGTGCCGCAGGAATTCCCGATCCCGTCATGGTTCATCCCAAAACTGAAACACACAAAATAAATAAAAAAGGTCAGCTGGGTTTGATGATCTGTAACCACTGATCTAAAAGTGAAGCAACTTTTCCTTTTCTTCACCAGGAAGAAGAGGTTTACAGGTTGAGTGGAGCCAGTGTCGTGCCAGAACCGGAGCCGGACAAGAGTAAATCTGGGACTGACTTTTAGTGGTTGGTGAGAGCTTGGTGAAATAAAAGGCTGAAAGACGCCGAGCTGGGCTGACTGCTGTTGGACTAGTCAGTAACATTAGTCCATATTTAGCACAGCGACATTAGCTCTTGTTCAGATGGGATTAGAGTGGACAGTCCAGGTTTCTGGCTGCAGGACGCCTCCCTTGGCGGCCGTGGCTGTAAAGATCGAGCTCTTTGGCTCTGAAAACAGCTGTGTGGAGGAGAGCCCGGGGGTTAAAGGTCAAACCCTGTCTGGAGCTCGGGCAGGAATGAATAAGGTCTAATCACCACTCTGATGGGTGCCTGTCAATCGCCGCCTGCAGGTCTGAGCAGGCCGCGAGGCAGAGTCGACCCCGACGAAAATATACCTAAAAAACTCTTATCTGCTGGAGAGGAGCTCTCGTGTTGCAGCAGGACGTCAAAGCTGACTTCTCCTTACAGTCCGAGAGCGCTAATCAGGCCTAATGTATATAACAAACCTGACCGCATCAGCACAGCCTCAACCTGTTTTTCTAAGGCTGGCGTTTATGACATTTTACCCTACTCTGGAAATAAATCAGCCGCTGCAGTGTGTGTGTGTGTGTGTGTGTGTGTGTGTTTTCATACATCCTCCAGAAGAAGCAGAGACTATTTTTACAACTGCCCCACAACAGAAGCAGACACGAGACATAATAAAGGAAATCGCCATCTTGCTGAACTCTCTCGAGGGGGATACGTAGACTAATACATCATCATTATTTTGCTTTATATTCAGGAAGAAAGAGCCAGAGGTATGCGGACACTGACATTTGCATGAGGAAATATGTGGAGATACAGTTCAAGACATCTGGGGGCTACATGCAGGTCTGGTGAACTCGAGTAGTAAGAAATGTTTGTTATTAGAGCACACGTGAAAGTGATAAAAGGTTTGAAGTAGAGCTGCAACAGTCAGCTGCCAAATATTTTGAGGATCAATTCATTGTTTTGAGTCACTTTTCAGGAAAAATTCTCTGATTTCAGCTTCTCAAACGTGAATGTTTGCGTGTTTCTTTGGTCCTCAGAGACCGTGAACTGAGCATATTTGTCTAAAAAGACAACCTCGACGTCACCTCGAGCTTTGATCAACATCTTTCTGACATATTCTGACATTTTATGGAGCAAACAACTCAGCGATTGGTCGAGAAAATGATGGACGGATTAATAAATAGTGAAAATGATCGTTGCAGAAGGGGTGGGCTCGTGTCGAAGGAGTCTGACTCGATGGGGTCATGAATTGAAAAAGACTGCCACCAATGACTCGTGACGACACCAAACCGAGTCTTCAGCAGAGCTTCAAGCTGCTTCAGCAGACAAAACAGTGTCATGTTTGACGGCAACCTCGTCAGGTTCAGCTTCTTCCAACTAAGAACCATCCCCAACATCAGGCACTTCCAACCACTCTCTCAATCATCCCTCTTGTCGTCTATAAATCTCTTCATCGTATCGTCCCTACATCCAACTCAGAACTTCTCACCCACCCACAGAACCACCCGACCCCTCAGATCGTCCCACCGTGGCCTGTCGGCCGTGCCCCGTTAGGACGGGGTGTTTCTGGTAGCGTCTCTCGGTCTATCCTCTGGCTTTTAACTCAACTTGAAACTTGACCTTAGCAGAAACACAGCTGCCGGCACGTCGTCTGAAAAAAGTCTGACATGAAGATCGATGCCAAAAAACGTCCGACGACTCAACAAGACGGAGAGTATTATACAGTAGGTGACGTGAAGAGGTCGGTCATTGTTCGTGTGAATAACCAGGCCCGACATCATGAACGTCTTCGGAGACCGTCTGAAAACGCTCGCCCGTTATCCTCAAAGTTAAACAACATCACACTTTTCACCCCGCCTTCCACGGTGGCCATCCCGAGCTACTATAAACACTTTTGATTTCAGACGTGGTCGGACAACACGTACCCTGTCAGATATCATAACAGAGGATGTTCCTCTGGACGGACCTGACCGTGAAGACCCCGAGGCAGCTGTCGGGGAGTGAGATCATTTTCCAAGCAAACTCCTGAACTGTATAAGCTGTCTGCGCCAAAATGTGACAATAAAACCATGAAATCTAAATTAACAGTGAACTGCGATGACGATAATCATGATATTAATTTATCCATTCGTCCATTTCCAAGGAGCAGCGGCTCGACTCCGAGCTCCTCTCTCTGAGCCCGCACACCCAGCGGAGGAAGATAACAACCAACTGAATACCCCTCAGCTCACCCTCCACTTACAATCAGGAAGGTAAAACTAAGGCTAGAGTCAGTGTTTAGTTTGTCCGTTGTGGGCTACTGTAGAAACACGGCGCTTCAACGTGGTGGATTCACTGACACACCAGACCTTTAAATCCTTCATCACGTGCTCACATTGAATCTGAGTGTAAGATGTACGATCACAACAAGTTCGGAGCCAATCAGGGTCCGATATGCAACTTTGAAACACAAAATAATAAACTTTAAAACAAGTTCGTTGATTTCTTTTGTAGGAAAAGAGAAAGCTCAGAGTTTCCTGATGGACAGTGAAGTAAACTGCTGCCAACTGTAGCTGCTGTTAGCTCATGTTAGCTCAGTTTGTTAGCCGGGGAGGTTTTCATTACGTCCACAGAGGCTGCTGAGCCCGATTACAGGCCCAGCTCCAGTTCTGGCACGACACCTGGGCCTGTAACCAGGCTCAGCAGCCTCTGTGGACGTAATGGCAGAGGAGAAGTGAAGAGGACGTTGACGGAGGAAGCTAAGAAGAGAAAAGGAGAGAGTGAGCGAGCAAGAAGCCGCCGGACAAGAGTAAATCTGGGACTGACTTTTAGTGGTTGGTGAAATAAAAGGCTGGCTGCTAGTTTTTGATCATAAGTACTGTAATCAGAACAAATACTCGAGTACAGCTGAACATAGTTACCACAGCGGGATTACACTGTGAGACAACTGTGACGTAACGCTGAATCAAAACTCACTTGTGGCCGATCTCGTGTGCGATGGTGAAAGCAGAACCGAGGCCGATGTCTTCATTGATGCTGCAACTCCTCTCTGGCTCGCACATTCCAGCCACCGAGGCCAAGCCTACACACACACACACACACACACACACACACACACAAACATACAAACACAGGGTAAAAACAGCATTCTTCAGAGTCATGGTCATAAAATCGGGATTCCACACGTATGATCTGTTCAGCAGGGGGAGTTTGAGTTCAGCATCACCAGCTAGCTGCGCCTTTTTTTTTTTTTCCTGCCTTCCTACAGCGACTGCTGGAAAATGTCTAGACACAAGTTAGATTTATACATTTCAATTCATGTAACAAGGGATCGCCTCAAACGGCGAGCCAAGAAAGGGAATACAAGAACCTCCTCGCCAACACGCAGTACCCCCACCAGAAAGCTGTCAGAAAATATAGATGTTTTCCTCATTTTCAGAGGAGAGTCGGAGAACGAGGGAGGGAGGGAGAAAGGGGAGAGGAGGAGAGGGTGTTTAAGTTAAAACCACTCCGCGATCCAGGTGTCGCAGGTCCTTTTTTCTTAAAGCCTGACAGGTCAGATCAGGAGACAGGAGGCAATTCTTCACAGATTACATCTACAGGTGAGCGCAGAGTGGATCATATGACAGCACAAAGCAGGTGTGTGTGTTGGGGGATGTGCATTAATGTGTGTGAAGGAAAGAGTGTTTTAATTATGCTGTTGTAGATTTTTAAACCTTGCAGGCAGATTTCAGATATTCTAAAAGACTAATTCAGGTTTTTCCGTTCATTTGAGCGGGCGGTGTTGAACCGGATCAAACTTTTTGGAAAAATGTATCCCGACGTCACGCTGCTGCCGCCAATCAGACGCTCAGACTCGGTCAAACCTCCACATCTGAGCTCTGATACTCGACCTGTTGCTGGTCGCTCAAACAAGCCACCTGTAACAACACTCACCTGTCAATCAAAGCGTCCACGCTATTAATCCTGCATAACTTTAAGCTTTAATATAATTTGATATAAATGTTATAGCAAGCAAATTTTCCGGATGTTTGACCAATAAAGTCGATCTTATCTTGTTTTCAGATGACTATGCACTAAATGTGACACACCGGACCTTTAATCTGATGAAATTCAAACTTGTTTTGCACGCGTCCTGACATCAACAGATGCAGACTCGCTCATATCACGTTATGTTTTGGCGGTCAGCGTCACGGTTTTGCGTGAACTCTCTCGCCCTCGCCGCTTAAAAGTGTCATGGCTTTTGTATCCTCTTTGCTAAGAGGCTAAACAAGAATAGACTCGCAAATCAGGAGGCCGCTGAAACCATTACTGCAGGGAGAGAGGGAGAGCCTGGAGGGAGGTGAAGAAAGAGGAGAGGGAGGGAAAGGAAAGGAAGGAGGGTGGCTACTCTACGATTAGTTTAAGAATGTGTGTGAGTGAAGTGACACACACACACACACACACACACACACACACACACACTGCACTGCAAGTTGTTTTCTTAGCACCGGGGTGGACTGTGTATTATCTCCAGCCCCGTGATTACTCGGCGACCCTAAAGGCCAGCGATCTGACCCCGGGGAGCGTGATCCCCGATGAGGAGAGGAGAGGGAGGGGAGGTGGAGGGTGGAGGGTGGAGGGTGGAGGGGGAGTTGAGACAACGAGGAAGCCGAGCAGATGCCAGGGCAATTAAAGCGACCGGGGAATGTGACGAATGCGGTCAATCTGTCAAACCACCCCTGAAGTCACAATATTACCTCCAAGATATACTGTGGTGCCTGCGGGGCCTTGACAAAGATAAGATGGGGTGGGGATGAGGGAAAGGAGGTGGAGGTGGTGGAGGAGGAAGGGGGCCTCTGCCACTGCTTGCTGTCCTTTTTCCACCCCCCAATGCCGCCACAGCCGGCATATCAGCCTCTCTATCTGCCTCCTGCATACTCTAACACTCCCTATAATTGTCCTTTTCCCCTTCCATTTTCCTTTCAGCTCCTCCTCCTCCTCTTCTCCTGCATCTCCTCCTCTTTTATCCTCGGCTTCCCAATGCATACCCCCTCCTTTCTCTCTCTCTCAACCCCCAGTGGAAGTGTAAACACCTTAGACAAACTGAGGTTAGGAGGCGGACACAACCTTTTTATAAACTGGAGGTGGAGGTTGGACCACGGCTCGGCCTGCCTGCGTCCAGGTTCAGAGCCTCCGTCAGGCCTCCACCAAAAACCAAAAAAGGGGAGAGTCACTGAGGAGCTGTAATAACACGAGTGAAGACATCCGTCTCATTACGTCTCACAGGAGGAGCCGTCTGAGGTTCTTAAATAAGGTTTGTCCGAGGACGAAACGTGAAAATGAAAACGTCTCCGGAGACGAATGAACTCACTTACACCAGTCAACACGCATCAGTCTTTTTTTTCTATTCGAGTGCCAAAAAACAGCAGAGGAGACGAGTTTTCTCACTTCTTCTTGTGGCGTTGAACCTCGCAGAGAGGTTAGATGTTCTAAAGGACGCATCCAGACAGAATCTGCCACAATTTGAGTGGAGATCCACCAAAAAACACGACGACCTGCAGCGGAGGAGCTCAGCTCGACGTCACGCTGCGGCCAACAATCAAACACTCCGACTGATCAAACCTCCACCAGTCTAAACTCTGACACTCGACCTGTTGTGTTCTGACTTTGTTTATTTCACGAAGCAGCTTCTAAATCTGACCCGAAACCCCACTGGACACGTCACAGGCTCTTTTGGTCTGTTCTGCATCGACTTCAAACCCGCCGGGAGCGTTTCAGAAGCATTTATCCCTCCAGACTTTGTTTACTTGCTCAGATTTGGTCAGTTTATGTTCTTCTAAATATGCTTCTACATGTGTAAATATGCTGCGTAATTCATTTGTTTCTCTTTTATTTTGAAAATCCAGCAGATTCCCTGTACTGTTTCTGTGTCTAGCGGAGGCCCGCTTCTGGTTACACCTCTGAACCGGACCACAGCAGAGCCAGCATGGTTTGAAACATTGAGTAGAGCGCCTGCGTATCGCTGCAGCGACCGCAGACGCACTCGGTTTAAGACAGAGGTTTAAGTGAGCAGCGGTTGAGTGACACAGACAGTGAATGAGAGTGAGCGAGCGCCGGCCTCGATAAAGTCGTTAAAAAGTTTAATTTCCTGATTGTTTCACGGCGATTCAACACAAACAGACACACACCAGCAGCCTCTCCTGCCTCCTCTCCGTGATCCACAGATCGTACTCGGCGTGTTTGTTTCCAAATTTTAGCCAAATTTCCACAAAAACATGCACGAATCTTCTGTTTGCACTCACCTAAGGTACCGCAGGGTTTGTTCTTGTAGGTGCAGATGTCATACCTAAGGACAAAGAACACAAACACTTCAATTAACTTACAGTATTTCCTTCCACTGGCTCTTTGCCGTCTCATTCTTTCCACGTTTAATCACACGAGTCTGTCGAGATATAATCTTGACCTTTAGCATAACAATAGCACGTAATGAAGCCATGATAGGTTCAGTTGTAAAAAACACCTGGTTCACTCCTCCACCTCCTCCTCCACCTCCTCCGTCTTCATGCTGCCGGTGTCCCTACTGTTAACCCCCCACCTCTGTAACTCACATCCAGGTAATCCAATAGAGAGCCAGCACGCTGCTTTAAGAACACATCATACATTTCAAATGAATGATCCAATCAGTCCTAAAGCTTTTAATCTATTAAAACCAAGGACACCGCAAATTTAATTTCATCTCCTCCCTCCCTCACCCTCCACATAAACTCCTCTCTCTCCTTTCTCTCTCTCGGTGGAGCAGCTCCAAACCGTCGAGGTACAATCGTGACCTCGTTCAGGACGTCTGTTTGTTTTGATTTATTTCCCTAATTTCCCACCTCGGTGTGTCTTAGGCCGCATTCCAAACAAGGCGGCGCGGCCTCAAAACGCTAAACCTGATGGGCAAAGACAATGCCGAGGAGGTTAGCGATCACGACGATGAATGAGGCGGTGAATCGAGGTTCCATGTAAAGGCCTCAGGCTGGTAGAGACCAAAAATAGAGCTAAAAGAGTCAGTATTGGACTTATTATTATTCATCAGAAGTGTTCTGATTGGACCGTGGCTGTGAGGAAGTGCAGTTCCTCTAACGTCCACTTGAGGCTGGCTCCAGAAGTGAGTCAGTCTCCATAAGTCCCCATGTTCAAATGTCCAACTTCACAGCAGAAATAAACATGTTTACAGCCTGGTACAAAAAACAGTTTTGGTCTCTATAGCTAATTTCCCCGTTCATGACAACTGTACTGAGGGTGAATTTATATGACAGGTGGGTGGCTTGTTTGAGCAACCAGGCGTCATTCTGCACCTTTCAATCCACGTCTTTAGTGAATTGTAGATTGGTTAGGAGGCGGAAGAGGCAGGACTACAAACATGGCAGTGCTCTTTAAAAAGCTGTGGGTGACCTTACACATACGCCGTCCATTCTTTCTGCTGTCATTGGTCCCTGTGATAATATTACTGTATCTGTCGAATAGTCAGTCTATTCATTGGAGCGGTAAGAAGTTAGAATTATCTTGATATGTGTAGTTTGGACCTCACACACAAGAAAACCTAAAAATTAAGCCAACAAAATAACATATTTTTATTGCAACCAACGATTATTTTCATTGTTGATGAATCTAAGACTATGTCCTTGGTAATCACTTGGTCTATGAGCCCCAGGTATCGTCTTTACTTGGCTTGTTTTGTCCAAACAACACTCCCAGAGTGATACACCATAAAACCCTGATATTAGAGAAGCTGGAACCAAAGATGGTTATTTTAAGCAATTAATCAGTCTGAACGATTAATTTTCTGATGATTTACTTCTACTACTTTGAACATTGAAATGCTCCCAAAATATAAATTAAATTAAAGTGTCCTCTGAGCTCAGTGCTTTAAGCATCAACCACCTTAAAAATCATTTTTAGGTGCATTCCACCATTGTGAGGAATGTCTGACTGCTCCTCCAGACATGGTGGTTAATGAGGGCTTCCTGGTGCCTACCATCAGCTATTTATACTATCTCCAATGTTAGCATCTCTGAGCTCAGCTCGTGCCTCCTCCCCACAGCTTATTATCTCATTATCTCTCGCCTACGTTTGCCTTGTTTTTACTCAGTCAGCACCAAAACTATATTTACTCCACATTCACCAATATTTCATCATATGGAGTTAAATCGGTGCACCGCACTGAGGTATATTATGAGCTCTGGCCAAAAGTGTTGATGTCCGCCGTCTACAGGCAATAATAGCTTCGACAAACACGTGCCAACTTCTAAACATCTGCACTGTTGGTTCACTAAGATAAAATAGTATATAACAAGACTAAGAGACTTGCTAGTAGCTCCGTAAGATGGCACTTAAGCTTGTACTTGAGCTTAATGCTAATATAAGCGTGCTAACATGGAATGACAGTGCTAATACGCTGATATTTAGCCAAGTACAGGTTGACCAGATTTTTGGGGCGGTTAAACTTTAAAGCTCATTTGTCTTTGCGGGCTAGCTAGTTATGTTAGCAGCTCTGTCTATTTCAGCTTGTGCTTGAGTTAAACGCTAAAGTTTGCATGCTAACATGCTCACAATGACAATACTAACACGCTGATACCTCGCAGCTATAACGTTTACCATATTTAGTGTGTTAGCATGCTAACATTTACTAATTAGTATTACACAAATGTTAGCCTGCTAACATACTCACAATGACAATGCTAGTACACTGATATTTAGCAAGTATAGCAGGTATTTACCATGTTCACCATCTTAGTTTAGTGTGTTAGCATGCTAACAGTTTGTAGTTTCTTTGTAGACAACATTAGCAACTAGCTAGTGAAGAAACTGGAGCATCGAGCAGACTTATATTTATAGACTTATATTTGTTAGGTGTCCAAAAACACACAATTATCGGGATAATACTGTTGCTTTGTATCTTCTAGATGGTCACGTAAGTAATTGTTTGCTACATAAGGTGACGATATGTCAGCGTTGTGCGTCCATTAGCTTGTTTTCTAGTTCTTCTGCCATCAAGGGGCAAAAAACTGACTCATGCAGCGTCAAATACTCAAACAGAAATGGCAAAATTGTATTGAAAGTAGGGGACATCATTGACTACAACTACACCATCCATTGTGGAGATAAACCATCATGACCATTGAATCTAAACTCTACTGAGCTAACCTTTGGTGCTGGTGCTAAGTGAAGCTAAAACCCAACAATAAAACCAGGAGCCAACGGAGCTGGAGAACATCAGCTGACAGACAACAAGCAAGAGCACACTAATGACAGAAAGGCTGTTTTGTACAGAGCCCAGAGAGTCAGAAAACTTGGCTTAAGCCCATGTCAATCACAGAACACCATCCTCTCTGTAGACAAAACTGGTGTGGTGGTGGAGGGGGGTATATACTTCAGTTGCTAGGTTATGTGGCCAAAACAGTTCTGGCAACAATGAAGCCTATTCCAGGTAATGACAGAGGTTTGCTGTTTTGTGGTAACACCCATGACATAAATTGCAGTGTGGACAGGTACGGCACATTTTATTTTAAGAACGGAGGTCTTTATTCCCATCAGCTTTAACAGTTACAGGTAAAGAGCTGGACATTCGAAGGTTTGAGTGCTGGAGCTGCTGGCCACCTCTAAACACACACACACACACACACACACACACACACACACACACATAACTATAGTCTGAAGCTGAACCGTGACTGCACAGCTTTTTTTAATGCGCCAAGAGCACAGAAAATAACCTGCAACCTATTTCCTCAAAATGAGAAAATTAGCACTACTTACAATGAAAGCAACAACTGAGAGAAACTTTGAAGTGCATGAATCCACGCTGGACCGTGTGCGAGTTAAATGTGGCTCCGTACTTCACGGATAGATGTGAGCGTACACCTACCGGGTGATCAGGACAGCGTTGTCGTGATGAGCCATCCCGTTTTCTGGAATGCTGTTGCCGTCACCGTGATGAGACAGGATGGACTTCTGCCACTTGCAGAAACTGTCCAGAGACTTGTCAGCGTGATGGTTAATCTCCAGGTTAGGCTGCCAAAGACAACACACGAGCAATACTGTGAAACACGATACAGTGTTATGAACAAACCAACATGACACAGCACAAAACGTTTCAGTACATTACGGTATCGTATCGCGTCACCTCATATCATGCCGCATCATATTGTGTCAAATCATTTTGTGTCGTGCCGTACTGAATTGTATTTGTGTTATGTTGTGTCATGCTGTATCGTATTGCATTGTTTCGTATCATATCGTAACGTATCGTGTCATGTCGTAACGTATCGTGTCATGTCGTAACGTATCGTGTCATGCCGTAATGTATTGTGTCGTGCCATATCGTATTTGCATTGTTTCGTATCATGCTGAAACGTATTGTGTCATGTCATATTGTATTAAATTAAATTGTGTCATGCCGTATCACGTCATATCACTTTGTGTCATGTATCGTATTCGCTGCATTGTATTGTGTTGTGTTGGATTGCATCACACTGCATTGAATCAAATTGTGTCATACCGTGTCACATCGTATCGCGGTGCGTCGCGTCATGTCTCATCGTGTTGTGCCATGTCACGTATGTTGTACTCATGTGTGGGCTATCTCCTGTTTGTCTGAACCGTCTCGTATCCAATCGAGGCAAAAATGCAGTTTGACATTGCGTGTGGACGCCACCGCCACCAAAGTAGAACGATTATCTGGATGAATTATTTAGAGGAGTGCTGCAGTGAGATCAGTGGGAGGTTAGAAGACGGGTTTGTTGGAAGAGCAAAAGGTTTTTTGTGTTTGATTTAGGAGAAGACTCAGATGTAGTGAAGGTAAAACCATTTACAGCAGGAAGAGTTAGACGAGTCGAAGAAGGACTAGGATTATTAAACGTGGAAAGAAGACTAGCAGAAGAAGGAGTCGTCGTCAAAATCTGCAAAATGCATCTACGTCCGTGAGGTTCAACGCCACTAAACCATTGCATCGCCAGCCGATGATGCAGCGCCGTTTTCAGCTTACCCTCTGATTAATTACAACACAATACTGAGCAGCCCATCAGTGACTCACTTTTACCATAAAGTGTTGTTTTACAGCTCTATCTTGTAGTCAGTTTGTCCAAAACAAGAACCCAGAGACTTCCTTTTCCTACCGGATCAAAGTGCGGCGCCGCTTTACATGAAAACTTGTTTTTTGGGCTACATAAAAAAAGAACCGCTATGACCTCTTTAGAAAAAACAGATGCTACAAAGACACTCTGTTTCTCCCATCACACATACATACACATGTACAGTGCATGTAAAAAAATCCTCAATCGAGGCTCCTGAGGGAACCGAGCACATCTTTCATCTGAAGTGGTGGCCATATGGTGAATAGTCTCCGCTTCGACCGCGGCAATCACATAAAATACTGCCAAGCCAATCAGTTATACACCGAGTACAGGTGAGAACAGGTGAGACGTGATGTTTCTAGGATTTTTCTTACCTGATCTTCAGTCAGAACAATCAACCGGGTCACAATAATGTTCACAACATTTCCTAGACTGGCATCACGGTAAAGTTTGGCAACCTGACCTCCAGAAAAGAAGAAAAGACACAAAGTCAGACAAATTGTGTACGTGATGATGAGATCACATGACCAAAAAAAAAAAAAAAAAAAAGTAGGATCAAACTTACAATATTCATCACAGACAAGATGTAGTGCTCGATGTCTTTGCGCCCGTGGTAACCGACCATCATCTTATCGGCGACCACGAGCGTCTCGACGAAGCGCTCGCTGCTGACAGAGCGCCGCTGACGGCGGCGGGTGCCGTTGGAGCGCTCGTCACTTTGAGGGGGAGGTGTGCCGGACTGGCAAGGTGCACTGCTTTTAATGAGGTCTGCACGGATAAGAGACAAAGACCAGTTGAAGGAGATGCATTGTGAGTTGCGAGAGAGCTGGTTTGTGGAGGGAATCTGCCCCTTTGAACCTGGCTGCTAAAGCCTTTTTGCTTTATGACCCAGATGCTCTGGGAAAAAGCTATAAGATGGTACATGTTAGGGCATGCTGGCTTCCTGGCGATGACAGCCTTTGCTGTTTCTTATAAGACCTTGGCCCAAATACCTAAATATCCACCTGGTTCTTTTTTCCAATTCGTCATATCTGAGCAGACGCACCATTTGGTGGAGTTTTATAAAAAATCTGAACATGATTGTTGCTTCTATAAATAGGATTTGTGCTTCTATAAAAGTCAGAGCCAAGTCCTCCTCGTGGACTGAAGGGCCTTTTTATGAAGGCTGCAGTGAGACTTTTTCTTACAGGTTGAAAGGTGTCCAGGGCCAGGAGGCAAACTATAGCACACAAGAGGCCCGGTCATGTCTACCAGAACCTGGGCCTAGAACCAAACCAACACTTCCTCTAACCTCCTATGTATAGTTATTCCTTTACGTCAGTTCCACCCACACAAGAGAGTCCAACCCAGATGGAGGTTCACCAACCTGAAATGCCACAGCTGAACTCCTGGCTATGCTCTTGTGGTGAGGGAATGGCAGACATTTTATAAATAACATGTTGCTGTGCTTCTTCCAGGTTCCATTCACCGGAGGTGGTGGAGGATATGTTCTTTAATGGCTCTATCAAATACTGTTCTTCCTCTGTTGTTATGACGCCATGCTTGTTGGGAGGGAGGAAATGAAATGAAAGAAACAGGTTACAAACACAAGCAGCTGCTAAATACATCAGTTTTTTAAAATAAAAACGCCGACATGTTTCATGTTATTAAAGGTGCACTCCGCCTATTTTACGCTGAGAGTTTTAGATGCCAGAAAAAGTCGTAAAGAAAGACGTGGGGTTTCACGAGGAAGTACCTCAAATGTCCACTTGAGGCTGGCTACAGAAGTGAGTCAGTCTCCATAAGTCCCCATGTTCAAATGTCCAACTTCACAGCAGAAATAAACATGTTTACAGCCTGGTACAAATAACAGTTCCTCTTCGCTTTCTTGTCCTCTGCCATTATGTCCGTAGAGGCTGCTGAGCCCCGCTTGCCCAGCTCCTGTTCTGGCACGACACTGGCACAGTGGTACACTAAGACTACCCTGGTGCTCTGAGCTCACAGTCCGGGCAGTTCAGTTAACAAACTGAGCTAACATTAGCTAACAGCAGCTACAGTTGGCAGCAGTTTACTTCATTGTCCATCATTAATATTATCTGAATAGTCAAGCTCACCTTTGGACAGTTGGACATTTAAACATAGGGGCTTATGGAGACCAAGCATCAACCTACGTGGCTGTGAAATGAAGCCAAAATCTGCAGTTCCTCTTGTCGTCCACTTGAGGCTGGCTCCAGAAGTGAGTCAGTCTCCATAAGTCCCCATGTTCAAATGTCCAACTGACATCATCAGGGTTGGGCCTGGAGACTTTAAAATAACTTTTAATGTGAAGTTTGTGAGACATTTATCAGGCAGAGAGAATCAGGTCTGATAAAAAGACTGGCGTGTGTTGCATTATGGGAAATGTAGTGCGTCTCTCAGCCTCTCAATAGGTGGAGTGCCCCTTTAACTCATGTTTTAGCACACATATTACATCAGTTACTCGCCTGCGGCTAAATTTAAGAACCCCAAACAATCAATTACATCGAGAGCAGCATTACAAACAGCGCTGTTAATCCTTCAACACCCTCTGCGGTGCGTAAACAGACAGTCCTTCACAGCGAGATTGCAGAAAAACACCGGCTTGGCAATGAAAGCGATTAACGGCACAGAAATTTCTGGATTTAAGAGTGTGTGATGTCAAAGATCTCAAGGCATCCAGACAGCTGATTACATTAAAGTACACACACACACACACACAGTTTTTGTCCATTTTTGGTGCTGTTTAGAAAAAAAGGGGCAAACACTAATTGAATTTATGATACTCCGTGTCGGTCCTGCCAACACGTTTTGGCTACATGTTTTCTCTACATGATTACATTTGCCAATAAGAAGCAGGCCCGT
Source organism: Protonibea diacanthus (assembly GCA_028641955.1). Lineage (NCBI taxonomy): Eukaryota > Metazoa > Chordata > Actinopteri > Sciaenidae > Protonibea > Protonibea diacanthus. The sequence goes on from CM053991.1 coordinate 1,723,864, forward strand.
TCTTTTAGAGTTATTCAGCTATTAAAACGTCTTCCAATTTCTTGATTAGCAAAGAGAAGGAGAGAGAGCCTGAGGACTAAAAGCTTCGACAGGATAATTAGACGCCTTATTAGTGCCTTTCAGCTTTGTTTTGGAACCGAATAATATCTCTGATTTGGACACATCAGCTCAAAGCTCAAAGAAATCAAAAGTGATCTTCCACTGCTGAGGTTTTCCTGACGCCTATCGCTGACGGATGATCTCTCTCCGTGAGCGTCAACTCGCTCCGAGCTCGCCAAAGTGGAAGGAAGCCAAGATCGTGTTAAGCAAACTACAATCGGTCTAATCCTCTGAGAGATCGGCCCACATGAGAGCGGCGTGTGTCGGTGTAGTAAGAGGTGTGAACTTTTTGGTACTCACCAGGCCTTTGCAGTTGCTCAACGCCACTCTGGTCGTGCCGTGCTGATTTTGCAAGAATCCGACGTAATGGCAGTTATCTACCGTGTTGTGACGCCAGTCCAGCCCTTCTTTGCCCCAGTACTCCACCGTGAAATGTCTCGACACCAGGTGAGGGTTGAGCGTCAGGTTTAAGTGAAAGTGCTTCCCGTAGGCTGACAGTTTGTAGAAGAGCCGAGACTCCGGAGGGTCAGGGTTCAACGCCGGCAGCTCCACCACCGCCCCGCGTCTCCGTCGACCCGGCCGGTGGTGCTTCACAGTGTAGCTCAGGAACTCTCCGTTCTCGTCCACCCGCACCGGGACAGTCAGCTGGTAGTGCTGCAGGTAGGACAGGAACTCCTCTTTGTAAAGGAGAGAAGAAGAAGAAGAAGAGGAGGAGATCATGAAACACACTGTAGGACAGGAGACAAGCGTTAAAGATCTGGATCATACCTTGAGAGTTGTGCGAGAGTCTGTTGATGCTTTGAAACTCAGAAGCGGCCATCACCACCAGGCTCAGTGTCCAAGTCAGCGTCTTCCACAAAATTTCCATAATTCAGGGGAAGCTGTGACATGGGGTGAGGGGTAGAGGGGGTGCTACAGGCGGGTTAAAAGCACACGATGGGTCCGGTACGGCCACACCATAACAACAAGTCCATGGTTTGTCTCCTTCACTTAAATGTTCTCGTGGTGCTCGGGGGCTCATCCAGGTCTCAGATTTCTCCTGAAGGCGAGCGCTTCCACATCTCGCTGGCCTCTGAATTCATGTCAGCAGCTCGTAGAAAGAAAACACCGTAATCCATCAGACACAGTCGCTCTCAGGTGTAACTCCAAACAGGAAGCTCTATATTGGAAACTTGTCTTGACCGATCCATCTGCATTCCTGCGAGGAGAGGGGGGGGGTCAATCAGGCGTTAGATGACCGATCACCAGGGCGATTAATCGATTCGATTTTAGACGTTTTTAAGCCAAAAATGTGAAATATTTACAGTTAGCAGCTGCTTGTTGTTGGTTTGTTTCATTTTAAATTGAATATTTTTGGATTCGAGACAACTGAAGTTGCAAATTTGGACTCTTTTAACTATTTTCCACCAATTAACCAATTAATTCGCAGATGAAACCATCAGTAAATTCATATTTTATCTACAAATTGTCACAAAATCCTCCTCAGAACTCACATATGTTCATTTTTTTTCTCCCTGTTTAAGTTTTTTTTGTGGGCAAGTTTTTCCTCACTGGAAGCGGACAGAGGGTGTCACCCCCTGCACAGATTGTAAAGCCTCAGAGGCAAAATGTGTTTTGTGACTTTGGGCTATACAAATAAAATTTGATTTGATTCAACAAAAAGCAGCAATGAAAAACGACTTAAACGATTAATCGATTATCAGATTTGATCGTTTGCGGCAGCTTTAAAGGAAATGAACACCAGCTGAAGATCTAATGAATGAAATCAAAGTCTAACTTCTCGTTTTTATTCATTTAAAGTGGAAACTTCACCTTCGTCCACGGTAGTCTCTAACTGAAGCGTAATGAGCACATTTAAACGGACGCATAAATCCTGACTGACGCGCTTCACGGCAGCATGTGCGCCATAAACAAACGTCAGCGGATCCAGGTGAAGGACGCACGGACGCACGGCGGTGTGACCCAGGACGGACTGACAGCCTCTTTTCTTGTGCGCTGTGTGTTCCTTCAGCTCCGGGCAGACAGACAGACAGACAGCGCTACTTACTTGGCCACTCTGACCCAGACAGTTGGCAGCCGGCCCGTGTGCATTATTACACCGGTACCTCAAACACAACTCCGCCACCTCTCCAAAAGGAGAGCGTGCCAAATCAAAATAAACCACCTGACATCGCTTTTCACGGCTGTTTTTTTAAAGAGCTGCTGTCTGCAGCTTTCTCTGTCAAGAAGTTTTCAAGTCTGCACGCCGCTCCGGTGCGTAAATGTTTCCCAAAAAAGTAAGAAAATCTCCGCGCAAACGCTCCTAAAAACTCTCCTGAATGAGCCGCACGCAGCGTCTAAACGTTGCTGTCTGTCCCTGAGAGGATTTACAGGCTGTGAGGAGAGTCTGCCCCGAGAAAAACTACCTGGAACCGTGCGGACTCTCTCTTTAAAAAGAACGCATAGTTACCACGCTCATCTTCATTGTCAGCTCCGGTCCAAGTGTGCGTGCAGGAGGAGAAGAGAGCTCAGGACAAAAGAAGTTCCACCACAGCTCAACACAAACCTCTTCTTCTCCTTCTTCTTCTCCTTCTGCTGCTGCTCTCCTCTTTTCATCTCCTCCTGGACTCTGCCATCCTCTTTAAAAAAAAAAAAACTGACTGCAGAGTGTCTGAGTCTTCAGACCAGACACCCCGGAGCAGCAGCAGCAGCAGCAGCAGCAGCAGTATCTCAGAGCCAGACACTGTCACCAAAAAAAAAAAAATAAGGGGGAGGTGGAGAGGGGGAGAGAGGAGGAGAGGAGGAGGAGGAGGAGGAGGAGGAGGAGGAGGAGTGCTCCTGCAACTGCTGCTGCCACCTCAGGTCAGGACAGAAGAAGAAGAAGAAGAAGAAGAAGAAGAAGAAGAAGAAGAAGAAGGAGCAGACACACCAAAACAAATCACACTTTGGTTGAAGCTGCTCCTCCTCACTACCTACACACACACACACACACACACACACACACACAGCAGAGAGAGACCCGGTATGTCCCAGACCAGGACAGGCTTTTTTTTCAGGAGGTGGTGGTGGTGGAGGTGGAGGGTGGGTGAGGTGGGGGTGACGTCAGTGCAGATGTGCCTCTCTCTCTCTCTCTCTCTCTCTCTCTCTCTCTCTCCTCCATCAGCTGTGCGCATGTCTATCACAGCTGCCCTGAAATAACACCGTCACAGAGGGAGCACTGAAGTACTCCATTACATGTCAGAGGAAAGTACTTTAAAAAGACCGAGCGTTCAGTAAAAGTACACGAGTGTGAGCGGCAGAGCGGAAAGTAACTGAGTAGATTTTTGAGGAGTTTTCATGGGAAAATACTTTTTACTCCATTACTTTTATTACTTGAAAACTTTAGTTACTTTAAGATTAAACATAAAGCAACAGCAGCTCGACCATTAAAGTACTATACTCTGTTTAAACACGACGCACCATGACCTGCGTTTACTCGAGTAAAAGTACACAGGTATCTGCAACAGAGCAGAAAGTAACTGAGTAGATTTTTGAGGTACTTGTACTTCATTTGAGGATTCATATTTCATGCTACTTTATGCTTTTACTGCATTACGTCTGATCTCAGAGGAGAATACGTCACTTCTTACTCGATTACATTTATTATTTTAAAGCTTTAGTTACTTTAAACTGAGACACGTTGTATAAAAACAACAGTGTAAAAACTTCATTTACAGGTAAAAGTATAGTTACTGCATTCAGTATCAGCGACAGAGTGGAAAGTAACTAAGTAGATTCTTTTTTAAAAGTGATTTACATTTCTTAGAGGAAAATATTTACTCCATTACTTTTATTTAGCTGTAGTTACTTTAGTTACACAAAAAGACACTGTAAACTCTGTAAAAATACTCCATTACATGTAAAAGTAAAGTCTTCAGGTACTGGATGGAGTATTTTATCATTTCATGCTACTTTTACTTCGTTATATTTATTATGTGAGAGCTTTAGTTACTTTGAGATTTGACATAAAAATACATAAACTGTAACGACACTGTAAAAATACACGGTGATCTGCGTTCAATATTTACTCGAGTAAAAGTACACAAGTATCAGCAACAGCCAGGTACGTGTTGAACTTTTTACTCCATTACATTTATTTGACGGCTTTAGTTACTTTACTTTGGCCCGGTGATGCTGTAAAAACACCAAATTTACAGGTAAAAGTACTGAAAGTACTTCATAGTACACTGCAGTGTGTGTTTGCAGTTTTCAGTGTAAAATCTTGATCCAGTAACTAAAGCTGATAAATAAATGTAATGGAGTACAAGTGAAGGGACTCGTGACGTGTGTGTTTCAGGTGTTTCTCACCTGGTTTCAGATTTCACAGTGTCCCTCAGATTGATCAGGCGACCAGTCAAAGGTACTTTGACACTTTAAGTATATATTTGTGAAGTATTTGGGGGTTTGAATGCAGTACTTTGACACTTTGAGTACATTTTTTTGGATTAATCTGAGTATTTACTCAGTCAGTGAACAAAATATACTTCAAATATCAAAGTAAAAGTACTTATCATGTCTGCTTTTCTTCTATAACGTGCTTTAGCTGTAGGTGGTCTTTAAGAGCTCATTTTATCAGCTTTTGTGCAGCTTATCTTCATATTTCATATAAAATCCGTCAAACACACGCGGTGGAGTAAAATGTACAATATTTCCTCTCTGGATTGAAGCAGAATCAAAGAATAAAGTGGCATAAAACTGAATTATTCAAGCACAACCGCCTTAAAATTTGCACTTTGGCACGTCCGTCGGTTTAAATCCACTTACTGTCGGTTAACTCTGTACAGAAAACGATGATACGATCGCCCCGGCAACCACAAATATCAACAAGCAACAATATGAGGAAGAAAAAAGAAAACACATATTCTGACATTTGTCTGGCACCGACGTTGAATTGAACCAATGCAAACTGCTGTCAGGCTAAAAACAACACGCACGGGTCTGTTTGATTTGACGTTTAACCCTGTAACATCCTGAAATAAGTCGTGAAGTTTCAGGCTGTTTTTTTTTGCATCTAATAAGGCTTGAAAAGTTTTGACGTCTGGCTCTTTGGAGCTGCTGGAAGTATTTTTGGGGTCTGCTGTGCAGTGCAGGCTAATGGCAGCCTCGTGTATTTTACTGTAATTTAGCCCACGTCTATCTTTAGTCTGTAGGAAATTGAAAATCATGCCTGTTCCTGAGGTTCAGCTGCTCATTATGTAGGAGCCTATATCATTACAGTCAGCTCGTCATTATATGTTCTCCTGCAGGCCCTGAGGAGGTGGAGGTTTGTTTCAGTGGGAGGCAGCGCCACCGTGTGTCTGACAGCAGCTGCAAACATGCAGTTTAAACTTTATGACGTCCTCATATATCATGACAGACTCTCCTCTGGGGTGGATTCAGGACAGATTACTTTCGGATTCTCTGTCCCCGTAAAGCAGGACAAGGTGTGTGTGTGTGTGTGTGTGTCTGTGTGAGAGCCATATAACTTCTGTGTTTATAACTCCAGATAATAAACCGCACATACAATAAAAAGTGTGTGACTGACCACCTTTGTTCAGCATTCAGATCATTTACATCAGTAAACAAGCCGTGCATTCAGAACTCAAAGTGCACACAAATACAGGAGTGTCTTATCGTCATCTTAATAATGCATCAGTATGTACGCAGAGCTGAAGCTTTAATTTACTGCAGAACAATGAAACATATTTTATATTTTAAAGGTCCAGTGTGTCACATTCTGTTTCTATCAGTGTGTGATTGTACGCCACGCCGGCGGTTCACAGGAACAAAGTCAAGCAGCAGACGACGGGGACAAAAACTACAGAGGACGACATCAAGTGACGGCGATGATCTGCAGGTTCTGCAGCAAGCAAGCAGGAAAGCTTCCTTCCTTCTGCTCTGACGACGCTCCACAGCCAGATCAATCCAGGTGTGGATGAAGGACCACCAGATGAAGACCCTGTCCTGAAGACCTGAACAACCACTGACGACCTCTGGAAAGTGATCAAGAGGAAGATGGATGATCACAAGCCACCAAACAGCTGAGCTGCTTGAATATTTGCACCAGGAGTGACATAAAGTCACCCAAACAGCAGCACAGGGACGGACTATGCAGATGCATAGGGCCCTGCAGCCACCAGGAGCCCTGCAGCCACCAGGGGCCCCGCAGCCACCAGGAGCCCCGCAGCCACCAGGGGCCCCGCAGCCACCAGGGGCCCTGCAGCCACCAGAGGCCCTGCAGCCACCAGGGGCCCCGCAGCCACCAGGAGCCCTGCAGCCACCAGAGGCCCTGCAGCCACCAGGAGCCCTGCAGCCACCAGAGGCCCTGCAGCCACCAGGGGCCCCGCAGCCACCAGGGGCCCCGCAGCCACCAGGGGCCCCCCAAGCTACAAGTTCAGCCTCGATAAATAAAAGAGAAAAAAAAGCATTCTCCCAAACTTATTGCAAACTTGCATGCAGACCAGAGGTCAGCACAAGGATGAGAGACAAACAGAACAGAACATGGCCGATAATAACTTTTATATTTACTTTACTCACCTTTTATTTCACCTTATAAACCTTTTTATAAAGCAGGTTATTATCCTGTATGTGTTAATGATTGATAAAACTTTGATGCATAATGGAATCATTTATTTTGTAAATAGTTTTTGTCAAAAGTAGCTCTTTATTGCATATTAAATTGTCAGTTATTAATTGGCGGACCCGCTGCAGTCCCTCTGCGGACCCCGCAGGGGTCACGGACCGCTGGTTGAAGACCCCTGATGTTGATCTTATGCACGGCCTCAAACATCAGACCTGTGGATGACACACCGCAGTCATGTGCTGCCTTTATTAAAGCTCCAGTCTGTCTTCCTCTTAAAGTGTAACGGACTGCTGCGTCGCCATATAGTCACTGTAAACAGGAGCGCGTGCCCCAGCCGTTATAACGTCATTAACGGTAAAGAAAGGCGCGCGCCTCAGCCGTTCCCGCCCTGACGTTAATCTGACGGTAACGTCTGTGTGAATGTTCAGGTCGGTAAACTGTCAGAAAAGAAACTTCATGAAAACACAGAGATGATTTAGTTCAGTTTTTTTACACTGTAAAAAGTTTTTGCGTTTAAAGAAACGTCACCGACCGAGAGAGCAGCTCACCTGTCAGGTAGTAATTAAGCTAACCTTCAAACGTTAATGAGCCTGTGCCTGTTAATTACACTTAAATACTGCTTCATGAAGTATTTCTACATTTAAACTGTGTCGTGTAGTAGTACTGTAGTAGTAGTAGTATTCTGCTTAAATGGACAATGCAAGCAGTATTTATATTATAATACCTCAGACTAGTTAATATATGTTTATCTGTGTAAATGTATTTTTTTGGTGAGTATAATTCACTTTAAATCACCAAAATAAAACTAAATAAACTAAAATTTTCTGCGATTGAGGCACAAATATATTTTTAAAGGTGCGCCTCTAATTGTTCTGTCTGTGGCGTACCCCGCCTCATTTTTAATAACATTTCCTGCTGAATCGCTCGTTAACAAAAACCATGAAAGAAATCTGATAATCTTCAGGCTTCAGTTGATCCGCCTGCTGTTCACTCGTAGTAACATGAATTTTTCTTGCAGAAATACATTTTATAAAGTTCAGAGTTCAGGATTTTCACGTCTGCTTTGAATCACATTTCAAAGTTGAAACTTTTCCATCTGAAATCAGGAAATGAAACACGCCGTCTTCCTTAAAAGGCAAACGTACAGATCAGTGTCATCCAGTGGAGGTTTTATTGCAGCGTCGTGGGCTTGGTGTAGGTGTGTCCAGCTCAATAAAAGTGAGATGAGATCCACGTTAATCACCTGCTCTGCCTCTGCTCTCCGTCTGTCGTCCAGAAGGACTCCACCGTCAGCTTCAGCTCTGCACACGTCTGGTAAGATTTACGTCCTCGTGACGGCGACGGACAGCTCGTGTTCATGCTGTCTGATGTTCAGGTTCAGTCTGCTGCAGTAAAACATGATGAGAACAAAACATGAGTGACTTTCCGTCCTGCAGATCATGGCTGTGACCAACCAACCTGGACGATACCAACCGTCTGAGTTCCAGACCGGCCTGTGTGATTTCTGCGATGACTGCGGGACCTGTGAGCGCCGTGCTTCCTCACACCTTCAAACGTTCGTCAAACATTTTAAAATCTGTATTTATGTGTGTGTGTGTGTGTGTATCTGTGTTTTTCCAGGCTGCTACGGCCTGTGCTGCTACGCCTGCCTCGGCTGCAGCATCGCCAGCGACATGGACGAGTGCTGCCTGTGCGGTCTGAGCATGTCCATCCGCAGCGTGTACAGGACCAGATACAACATCAACGTAAGTGTTCGGCCGCCGAGCATCACGGGACTGCAGAGGTCTCATGTCATATTCCATGCATGAAAGCTCACAGAGAGAAGTCAGACGTATTTAATCTGTTTCATTCATGGATAACAAAAACAAACTGTGGAGTAACAACTGCAGGAAGTTTGGAGCAGATGATTTCCTTTTTTTTTCATGAATTATCTGTGAAACGTTAAACTTTGAAGCCGTTGAACTTTTCTAACGCAGGTCGAGGCCGTCGACCGTCACCGTGGACGTCACACTGAAGCATGACAAAGTCTCTCGACAAATTTTGGAATCCAAACTTTAATTTTTTATAATAGATCTGTCCACTTCCAAAAAAGCTGCTATAAAAACTTTACAAATTAATATTTTTTCTGCTATAAAAACTTCAGCTCTGCTCCAAACTCCCAAACGTTGAATCATTCTGAGGATTTCGACCCTTTAAATGTTTGATCACTCGATGTTACTTAAAAAAGGGAAAATAACTTATTGTTTGTGTTTTTGTCATAAATAACAACAGTGACATCGAGTATTAAAACTGACATTTAAATCAGATCAAACTGTGAATCCAGCTCATGTTCAGGTCTTTAAAGTTTATATCTTAAATATTATTATTAATTCAGATTTATTCACAGAAATTCTGACACACAGGCAAAAGTTTCTCGCCCCCCTGTGAAGCTTTGGCGACTCTTAACGGGACCAGAACACGAAAAGAGAACCAAACGTTTGAACCAGAGTTTCCCACAGGAGTGTTGACTTAAGGCGGAGCGGCATGTGTCGTAAACAGACAGCATAAATATGGACGCCGTGTCCGTGACGTCACACCGTCCGTAAGCTTCACTTCACAGATGTTGAAGGTTAAAGTCGTCTGATTCGGCCTTCTCTGATCTAAATGTTCAGTTGTTTCTTTGGGGTAAAAATGTAAAATGAAGCTTCATTAACTCACCTGTGTCCTCGTGTGTCCTCTCGTGTCAGAGCCAGGTGAGTCTCCCTGAGGTGCAGAATCCCTTTGTGTGAGCTATAAAGATTAATTAGTCCTTCATCATCAGTGAAACTTATTAACGAGTACAGAGAGAAGAGATCACTGATCAGATACCTGCCTGTTTGATGACGAGCGTGGAGACGAGTTGTTGCTTGGAGACTAATTGATGTACAAACGAGTTCCTCTGAACGTCGGGTTAATGTTTGCACGTGTTATTTAATGTGTTTTTATCGTGATGAGCTGCTCCCATGAGACCATAAAGTTCAACCTCAGGTCAAAGTTCAGCTGCGACTGAAGGCAAAGCGTCGTGAGAGCTTTGTGTTTCCTGCTGGAGCTGGTTTACACTCTGTGTCTGCTGTTCATCCAGCTGGTCAGGATGAAACCTGAGCTGGTTTTCTGAAATATTGGATCATTTTTCTGCTCGGTTTCATTTTTAAAAGTTCAGATCAGGACGATTTTTAACGATGCACATTTACAATCAGCTCTGAGAGATAACACTGTGAGATGAACATAAAGCCTCACACTGTTTGTGTGTTTGTGTGTCTTCAGGGCTCTCTGTGCAAAGACTTCATGGTCGTCATGTGCTGTCCGATCTGTGCCACCTGTCAGCTGAAGAGAGACATCGACCGCAGGAAGGAGCAAAACATTTTCTGAGCAGGTAAAAACATCATAAAGTCATCAGTCACTGTTTGTCATGTTTTTATCTTCACCTTCACGGAGCTGTTCAGATCTCTGAAAATCTCTTGTGTCTTCTAGACGGCGTCACGACTCCAGACGAGCTGTAAACGCTCCGCGTCTGCAGGACGATATCACCTCCAACGAGCCTCCATGTGATCTTTCATATTATATATTAATTCATCTCTATAATCTCTTCCAGTCAGTCGGCTGAAACATTCCTTCACTGCTGCTCCTTTATCAACTTTATCTCCAACGTCGTGAGCAGTTCACCGGATGTGGAGAAAGATTTCTGTAGATTTAAATTGTGCAACATCGTTATTAACTACTGAGCATGTACTCATTGAACACACTGAATGTTTCAAATACATCTGAAGGAAATCTGGATGTTAAATGTTTGTAAAGCTGTTCTGTTAATAAAAAACTTTGAATTTGAATTATCAGCGATGTTTTTCCTTTTCTGGATATTCACTAAACTCCTGACCTGGCTGATGATTTCATTTTGACCACAGCCAAATCGACCTGATATTAACAGTTAAAGGACAGACTGACACAAAATCACAAAATAATATGACCCCCCTAAAAAAAATCATCGTTATGCAGCATGTTGAATTAATGACACGACCCGGTGCTGCGCTCTTTTCTCTTTGAATTTAATCATCTTTGCTAATGAACCGAGGATGTTGACATGAAGACATGTGACAGAGATCGCGGTGCCGTTACGTCACGCTAAAAACACGAGAATGTGCCGGAACACAAAAGCTTGAACAGACCGGTTATTTTCTTCTTCTTCATCTTGACCCTTTTTTTTTTTTTTTTTTTTTTTTACATGTCAGCTATCTGAATAATCATATCCAAACTCTCAACATGCAAAGTAAATAACACAAAGTCACACCTAAATGTTACATCACACCTCCCCCTCCTGCGGTTACATCCATGCCAGACACACTGAACTATTCCCCCCGCGGGTCACAGTAAGAAAACAGTTCTGTGATCATCCTTGGGCGTTTTTTTTGTTTTGTTTTGGACCAGGAGGACTCTTCAGGACGCGAGGACAGGCTGGACGAGGTTTAGGGGATTTTCTCTTGTTTTTGTGGGTGGGGTGAGGATGTTTACTGGGTCATCTGGGTTTCCATCGCCTGCGCGGCCCACTCTGGAGCGGCCTGCCGGATCTTTTCTAAGAGGTTGTTGACTTGGAAACACAGAGACTGGATCTGTTTGTCCCATGTAGGGAGCGGCTCACGAGCTGCCAGAGACATTAAAAAAAAGAAGGAGAAGAAGATTAGAAGCCAGGCTGTGAAACACATTTCCATTTCATGACGTGAACGACATATTTACATGTTCAAACAGGCGAGCAGTTTGAAGAGGCTGCCCCCTGCTGGACAGACAGACTGACAGACAGTCAAATATCTCAATATAACAGCACTCAAACTGTTGGAAATAGACATTTCCTGGGTGAGAACAAACAGCAGTTCATATGTGGGACGTCACCACGACCCGGTGAGTCCTTCCAGCCTCCGTCTGGGCAGAGAGAGCCGGGTGAGTCCCTCTGATCTGACCCGTAAACGTGACGACGCTTTGTCTTAGATTCACAGAGGAAACCAGGCGGGAACCCGCCAAAATAAAATCACAGATTTCAACGTAACTACCTACAACACAAAGATCAGGACTTTATTAACGTGCTTTGATTGACTGGGAATCAGATCAGAGGTGAATAAAACACGAGATAACAGAATCTGTAACGACACCTGGCGGGAAAAGAACTCTGATCTGAGATAACTGAGCTCTGATTACCCGTCACTGATAGTGGTGATGACACTCTCATCCATCAGACAATAAAATCTACTCGACGTCTCTGTTTTGTGTTTGTGTCCAAACAGACTTTGAACTACGGAGATGTCACTTTATGATTCATCAGCTGACCTGTCAGCTCTCGTCTACACTCGAGAACAGCTGTTAGCGCTCGGCACCGTTAGCAGTGAGGAGAAGACGACGGGGATGCAGAGCTGGTACAAACCATGAGAACGGTCTGTTATGATGGAGAACGTTAAGATCTCTCCGCAATAAGATGGAGGAGGTAACGACGTTAACCAGGCTAACAGAGGGAGGATGGATCTGATCCACCTCGCTGAATTTCCCCGGCGTCGGATCGATAGAGTCGTTGCAGTCGTACTCACTCTCAAAGTGTACGATGCCGTCTATCTGGTCGATGAAGCCGTTCATGCGTCCTTCTGTGATCATCTGGGAAGCGATTTTCTCAGCCTGAACACAAACAAAGAAAGTTCACGTCTCAACGCGCTCGACGGGAAAATGATCAGATACATCGACGACATCCGCGACGCTGCCTCACCTTCGCTGGGGGGATTTCCAGCAGCGCTCCGAGTTCCTCAAAAGTGATGTTGTTGTAGAGTTTGCTCGCAGAGAGGAGGTTGTGTTCGATCACAGCTCTGTCGAGGATGCTCGAGCCTGCGAGGGACAAAAAAGCACAACTTCAGTTAAAGAAGCGATGCTGAGAACGATCAGCGGACAAGTCAGCAGTGAAGCTCATCGTCATCGACTCACCGTCCGCCGTGGTGGCTTTCTGGTGCGGCATCAACATGGCGGCAAACTCCTGCAGCTGGTTTCCTCTGATGATCCGGTCCAGGTACATCTTCTCCAGAATGCCGTAGGTGGCCAGCTGCTGACAGCGCTCGTCCTTAAAGAGAGTGGCCAACATACGGGAGCGCTGCTGACCTGAAACAAATCAACACGTGTGTCTCGGCCGTCCTTCAGATCACGTTTCGGAAACGTCGTCCTAAACACGCGAGGCTGAGTGTTACCTGCGGAGGCCAGTATGGTGCAGTTCAGAGCGTGTTTCAGCGCCTCCAGACGTTCGCTCTCGTGGACGATTGACTTATAAGACAGCTCGTTGTATCTCTGTGCAGCTTCGATGAACTTCCGCCTGAAGTCTAGCACTCTGGCATAACACACCTGAGGAGAGAAACAGCATCAAACACTGAACCGAGCTCGACTTTAAGGTTTGATTTAAGCTCTGAAGCTCCACTCAAATAACAGAAAAACCTGCGTTCTTTCGCTGTCTGGGTCCGGCCTAACGCAGATACTGTGTTGGTGAAATCACTGAAGGACGGCGTACCTTATAGTGAATCTGCAGCTGTTCGTTTGAGGACTCATTCTGGAGCAACGAGGCTCTGTTGATGTAAGCTTCTGCCTGCACGGGATCGTCATCCTCCAAGTAGAGACGGGCAATTTTTAGGTACGTGTCCAGCTTATAGTCGACATTGTATTGCCTGAGGGAGGAAATAAAACATATTTATTTAAAGATAAATGGAAATATGACAAACATTAAAGGTGAGGATGTAAATGTGACTCACTTCTGTCCTGTTTCCAGAGGAATACCGACTAAAACCTGAGCAGCGTTCCTCCAGTCTCCCTCCTTTTCATAAATGGTTGCTAAGTGCTGTCTGATCGAGGCGACCTGTGAACATCACGTATTCGTGTTTAACTGATTTAACGTGACAAATACGCCTCTGGGCTGTGAGAGAGAGAGAGTGTGTGTGTTTACCTGCTCCTCGAAGGAGATGACCCTCGGCTGGATCTTTTCCAAGGTGAAGTGATACACCGCTTTAGCCGTGGCGTCGGGCAGGTTGGGAAGATGCGTGCAGAAATCTGTGAGGAGTTGTCTCGAGATGACGAGACTGACGTTTTCATTGACCACTGCAAAGAAAAGACAGATCGCGGTAAGACATCCTGTTTGCATCCGAATGTGCTGAACGTGTAGATGAACGACAGCAGTCAGAAGTTTGGACATCGTGTTCATTAGAATTAACAGCAGCTCAGATTAGAGGCCACATAAACGCTTCACAGAGTTCAAGTGGCAGACACAAGTCAGACCTTCGTGGTCGAATTATTGCAAAGAAACCACGACTGAGGGAGACAAGAAGAAGAAGAAACACAGTGAAGATCTTGAAAAGCTTTTCTTAACCTGTGTGTGTCGTGCTGTTACACAATTAGTGCTCTTAATGCTGAGCGGACCGGCTGTGTTAACCTGCACGACAAATAAACCTAAAAACTCAAAACTATGTGAGATGCTGAGAAGGTGGCGAGTGTTATCTGCATGTGTGGTTCCCACTGTGAACCATGGAGGAGCTGCTTTGTTCTTAGTGGGACCATCGTTTGTTTTCCAACATGACAGTGACCCCAAACACACCTCCAGACTCTGTGACGGATATTTGACCAAGAATCAGAGCGATGCTTCACCCGTTCTGAAGACGACTGACAGAAAACCCAACATGTTCTGGTTTGTTTACACTTTCATGTGTTTTGACGTCTTCAGCTTTAATCGACAAATGTAGAATATTGTACAAAAACAAAGAATGAGAAGATATGTCCAAACTTTTAACTGCTACTTCACGTTATAATAAAGAAAGCAGGCACCGCATACTTGCTTCAACAAAGGCCTTCAAGGACTCCAGCTGGTCTGCATCTGTGAACTGAATGGCTTTGTCCAAAATCTGTCGATATCTACAGAAAGATTTAAAAAGATTTTAACAGGTTAGAAACAACAACTGACGACATTTACAAAACATTTACATTTTTATAATATATTATTTAAGTTTAACGTGTTGCATACATATGAAGCAAAGAGAAAGTTAAACACTGACACAATAATGATATTTTTGCATTATTTGCAGTATTTTTGACTTTTAACACGTGAAGTTCATATTTACATACTTTTACATATGTGACATTTCAATGCAGGACTTTTACTTGTATTTATAGTATTTCAGTGTGGTATTAGTACTTTTATTTGGGTAAAAGACTGAATACTTCTTCCACAACTGATGATTACACTTCAGAAACTTGTCAACATTACAGACAGTAACTCACACCCCCCTTCATGAGCTCCTGATGCTGCAGCAGAGCAGATTGAGTCCATATGATTGATTAAAAATCACATTAAAACTCATCAAACTGGGCTGTTAGTGAGCAGTTAGCATCTATAAACTGCACATTTCATGTTAAATACCATTTGGAGCCTTAAAGCTTCTTAACCAGCGGTGACTAGCACAAATTCAAGCTCATTTAAAGCTAAAGATGAATTAACAATCTGTGATCTAGCTGAAAAATCAACGTTTGCCTAGCTCAATACATGGCTAATGTGGCTAACATTAGCCTAGCTTGGTCTATCATAGCTATCTCGTCGCTAGCTGCTTCCTGCGTTAGTCTAAGCTAAATGTAGCTCGTAGCAGATAAAGTGTTTAATTCGGGATCATCGTTACTTACTTGGCAGCGAGATCTTTGTGAGATCCGCTTGAATTCATCAGCTGTGCGAGCTCCTGCCTCACTTCGGTCGCCATTGTCGCCCGTCGAAGTGTCAACAACGCCGGCAGCTTCCTCCGCCAAGAGGGAGCCAGCAGAGCGCGGAGCTCCGGCGGTCCTCCGAGCACCACAGAAGAAGAAGAGAAGCGAAGCGAAGCTGTTCGCGCAGAGGAAGCGAAAAACTTCGGGCGAAATACGGCGTAAAGATAGATAGATAGATAGATAGATAGATAGATAGATAGATAGATAGATAGATAGATAGATAGATAGATAGATAGTGTTTCCCTCATATCCCTGGTGCAAACGACAATATATATTGAAATATAAAATATAAAAAAATATATACAAGTAAAAAGATATTTAACAGTACTGTTTATGCATAAACAGTATAAATATGGCAAATATAGCAGTATTAAACTGGAGACAGTGCAATTATGCATCCATTATGATGTCCATCAATCAGATCAACTGTTACAGAATGAGTCTCCTCTCTCTGCACAGAGGGGAGTCATTTTACTAGTAATACATTTATTTCATTTATTTTTATTTATTTTAGTACATTTTGACATCATAAATAGAATTAATAATAGAACAATCAGAATCACTTTAATTCGCCAGGTATGTGTGCACACAGGAGGAATTTGACTCTGGTTACACTTTGCTCTCTTAGTACAAACATCAAACATATATAGACACAGGTACAGGTAAAAAACAGAACAGAGGACTTGACAGGTAAACGCAGACATAAACATAAACAGGAGCAAAAACTATGTACATATAAAAAGGTAAATATATATGTATATATAAATATCTGTATGCCCATAATATAATTAATCTGATTCATCTTTTACCTCAATAGTCATATTTAATTAGAAAATTTGTAGTTTTTAATCGCTTTTATCAAAACAAATGTCATGATGTTGGTAATAATCTGGTGCTGCTGCGCCTTTAAGAATTACGTAGCGGGTGACGTTGCGCGCGGAGGGCGTGGCCAACTTGTGAAATGTCAGGGAGGAATGGCGCTCGGCGCGGTATTTTGAACAATCGCCTTTTTTTGCTCTGCTCGTTTCTTTTTATCTGGAAACGTCTCCCGGCTCAGCAAACATCTCCGGTAAGCATCGGCTGCTGCGTGTCGGGCACACACCGTCGGGGCTCCGGTAACACCCGCGCCGAGCGGGAAAGACGGACACTTCAGTGAGTGTTTGAATGTTGAGAGTGTTGTGCTAAGCTAGCTTTGGGGTTAGCAGCCTAGCTGCAAGTTGTCCTGCCCGCTGAGGGAGGCTGATGATGGGCACACACACCGAGGAAGGAGCGGGATATAACCCGGAGCTCAGCTCATTTAGAGTGCTGTTTGTGCTGGGATGAAGTTAAACAGGCTGTATAAGAACACATGGAGCTGTGTGAGTGGTGCTAAGTTAGGCGAAATGTTAATTAAACGCTAACTTAGCTGAACACGGAGATGTTTTGATGGACGACTTCTGCACGAACTGTCAAAATTAAGCCTTTACTCCGTATTTAGTTACATTTGACGTCTTTCTGGCTTCTAAAAGATGATTTTCTTGGACGTTTATACCTAATAAACTTGTCATTTATGTTGTGGCTGCGGCTCAGTTAGGCAGAGCGTCGTAGGTCGTCCACTGATCAGATGATCGGCGGTTCGATCCCCGGACTCCCCCAAAGTGAAGCGTCGAAGTGAACCCCATAAATTTCTCCCTGCAAGTCGCTTTGGACTAAAAAGCGTCACCTAAATGACTAAATGTAAATATTTATAACCGGTTAAGCTGAGCTGACTTGACTCGTTAGCCTTAAAGCTACAGGTAAATGTGTTTAAAGTGACCCAGGTGGACGTCTGAAGTGACAGCAGCTAGCGTTGTTTACATAGTTTGTGACTTCGCTATCAGCTCGCGGTGTCGTCGTCGCCACCTTTCAGCATTTACCTCCACCTGTCCCGCAGCTGCTCTGCTGTTATGCGGTGAAATGTTGCGGGTACGAGTCAATAACAGTTACACGCAGTCCCCCTTCATTCTCTGTAGCTTCGTTAGCCGGAGTGCTAACAGAGTTGATGACGAGGTAAAAATGGCGGATCTTTCGAAATCCAACCCCGGCCCTGAAATAGTAACGAGAGCCAGCAGACAGCTCCGTGCACCCCAACATGGTCTGCTTCTCCTTCTTCTTTCTTCTGTGCTGTGTTATTGTATGCGTGCAGTTAGCTCTCTCTCTCTCTCTCTCTCTCTCTCTCTCTCTCTCTCTCTCTCTGTGTGTGTGTGTGTGTGTGTGTGTGGTCGATTAATGTTGAGCAGCAGGACAAAGATGATCGCTGCTGCGGCCTAGTTAACTCCAGCATCAGCTGTCAGTCAGTCTGGGTCAACATTAGTACACTCATTGATTAAATCTCTCTTATCTAATTAACACCTTTTAAAGTCGTCAAACTGTGTGTGTGTGTGTGTGTGTGTGAGTTTGATTTAACTTGCCATGCTTGTTTGTTTATTCTTCTTGCAGAGCCTTTAACTACAGTATATAATAATAATAACAGTATATAATATGTATAATAATGTTATTATACTGTTATTAACAATAACATTACATCATCTTGCCACTGCACCTTATTTATAATATTTATCTTGTGTTTTTAAGTGTCTTTGTCCCATTCTGTGTTTTATTTTTATTTTTTCTACCTCAGTATTTTATTCTTTTGTATTTTTATTGTATTCAAATAAACCGGTCTGCTATGACGACCTAATTTCCCTTCAGGGATTAATAAAGTCTTCACACCACAGAAACCAAAAACAAACAAAGCCCGGGACCCCGTCTGACACCGACCGTCACCCTCCATGTTACGTTAACACACAACTTTTATTCAGCTACGTTTTGTTAAATATTCTGCAGACTTCCTGCACAAACTCTTCAGCTGTTTTCATTTTAAAAACACACTGTGCAGATATTATTTATATGTTTTAATACTTCATTATTTGTATTTAGTGTTTGTTATGCATCAAAAACTCCAAAACAAACTTAATAAATCAATAAATCAGATTCTGACTCAGACAAAAAAAACACAAATACATACACACACCTCTTGGTTATAACGACGTAACAGAAGCCGAGCTGTGTGATACACTACACTGTATAAAAGTGACGCTGCTGTGACAATAAAAACTGACTGTGTTGCTGTTTTGTGCCTGACAGCGAGCTGAGACTTTGCCAGCATGGACGTGGTGTCACCGGAGCTCAACAGCCTCCTTCCTGACGAGATCATGGACACCGAGGCCATCGAGGACATCCCTCACTCCCAGCCCGACGGCGCCGCGGTCCAGTCGGAGCCCGGCGATGACACGTCGGTCCCCATGGAAACGGACACGCCCGCGGCTTCAGAAAATGTAAACCTCTGTTCGGACATCGCCCCGACAGAACACACTGAGACTCTGACCACCTCCGCCCCCGCGGACTCCACCTTCAGCATCAGCACCGGGAGTCAGCTTCCCATCTCCATCTCCAGCGCGTCGTCACCCCTCCTCACCCTCAAACCATCCATGGCTACGTCCACAGCCACCACCAAGACGACAGACAGCGTGACCGGGACTACCGTCAGTACAGGCGGGCTACAGAAGCTCACGGCTCCGTTCACCATCTCCGCCGCCAACCACCAGATCATCCTCAACAAGGTGGCCTCGTCTCAAGCCACGGAGGCGGCCAAGTCCGCCGCGTCTCAGCCGCAGGTCATCAAGCAGGACGGACAGAAACTTTTGGTCACGGCGATAGGAAAGTCGGGGCAGCCTATCGTGCTGCAGTTACCGCACACGGG
Source organism: Protonibea diacanthus (assembly GCA_028641955.1). NCBI lineage: Eukaryota > Metazoa > Chordata > Actinopteri > Sciaenidae > Protonibea > Protonibea diacanthus. Next base: position 1,743,072 of record CM053991.1, read on the forward strand.
CAACAAGCCCGGCGTTTCACAGACTGTGGGAGACTCCAAATCTCCAGCGCCACAGTTCAAAGTGGTGACGATCGGCGGCAGGTCGGAGCTCAAGCCGGTGGCGGGGAGTGCCGGCAATCAGGTGACCACGTTACAGGCCCAGCAGCTGAAGACTGTGCAGGTAACGGCGACTGATGTGTGTTACAACGCTTCCAGAAACTTTGGAAATATTCCAAATCAGAGGAATATAATAGGAATTAATGGGAATTTGGGGTAATTTTGTCATTGGTTGCACGTGATGAAGGAATGTACAGTGCAGGTAGGGGGCGTGGCCTCAACAGCCCTGCAGGAAGCGGCGTGCTATGTGCATGTGAGGAATGAAGTCTGGTTGCTCTAGTCAAGATTATGCTCCCCAACTATATTTAAGTTCCCTGTTTAAGGGACAACCTTTCATTTAGTAAATTTCCATTAATTCCTGGAATTTTGCAACCCTAACAAGTCTGTATTTGAACAGTTTATTGGTAATTTGATCATTAACGTTGGAGGCGTCTGATCATTGAGCAGAGTTACAGTTTACAAACTCTTTACATGAAAACACGGCAGGCTGTTTAACAGCTGACGCTGAACAACAGCTGTTTGTTAAACATACGACTCTACGGTCACATGTAGCTTTGCTGAGTTAGCTCTCCTGCTGGGAGTCACAAACCAGCTGTTTGTTTACGTCTGAGAAGAGATGATGAAGCGCTGTCAGTGCGGCTGATTTATAGTTTTCAGCTGATTTCATAGACAGAATATATTTAAAATGACAAACAACTTCTGGATCTGAAACCGTCCTGTGTCTCCACAGATCGCCAAGAAAACGCCGACGTCCTCCGCCGCGCCGATCAAGTTCATCATCACGAAAACTGTAAACAGCAAAGGTCTGAGTCCTCAGACGACAGTGTCACCTGTCATCGCGGGTGAGTTTGTCGTGTGGTTATTTTAAATGGTTCTGTTTGTGCCGTGATGGAGCCGCGTCTCCTCAAACCTCTCGTGTTCACAGGACGCGTCCTGACCCAGAATTCCCCCGTGATGCCCCCGAGGACCATCACGCTCTCAGAGCCCCACAACACTAGCATACAAAGTATCCCCGGCAAGAAGATCGCCATTTCACCCCTCAAGACACCCAGCAAGGTAAATCAAACGCACCTTTCCTCAATCATGAAATGAACGATACGTTCTGATGTTTCTCACGTTCCGAGAAAACAGACCACACACTAGATGTCGTTAGTCGATATGTTTGGGCCAAAATCTTAATTTGAGGAATCAAATCTGTCTCGTCTGATCGTTCTGCACCCTCCTTGTCTGCCTCCGTCAGGTCACTGTGGTATCTGTGGCTTCCCCGACCTCCAACGCCTCTCAGAAGTCAGTGACGCTGCCCGTTAATGTAGCACTCGGCCAGCAGATCCTCGCAGTCCAGCAGTCCACGTCTGCATCTCCAGTTAAAGTGGCCACGAGCCAGACCACAACACAGGTGAGACGAAGGCCCGGGGCGGGACACGTGGACACGTCAGGCGTGAATCTGTGGTAACTCACCTTCTGATCACTTTCAGAATATTAAACCAGTGCAGTCTGTGGCCGTCGGAGGAGTCGGCGGCTCCCAGTTCAAGACCATCATCCCTCTGGCGACCCAGCCCAACGTGCAGCAGATTCAGGTGCCGGGTAGCCGGTTCCACTACGTCCGGCTCGTCACGGCGACCACGGCGAGCAGCACGGGACAACCCAGCGGTCCCAGCACCAGCTCCATACAGACAGGTGACGTCTAACACACCTTTAGATAGATCACATCGCTTTATGAGCTCTTCTGTGGAAACTTATGATGCTTCGTGTCCAACAGCTAAACCGATGGTGGTCAGCACGGGAGCCGTCAGGATGTCGGTGCCGATCGTCCCAGCACAGACCATCAAACAGGTAACGTCCGTCACCTTTATTCACATGGTTTTCTTTGATGTTTCTGGAGCTGCGTTCATGGATCTCATCCCCCCTGCAGGTGGCGCCAAAGCCCTTGACATCAGCAGCAGTCGTAACCACCACGCAGACCCAGCAACGCCTCATCATGCCCGCAACCCCGCTACCGCAGATCCAGCCCAACTTCACCAACCTCCCTCCAGGCACGGTCCTGGCACCAGCTCCGGGAGGCGGCAACGTGGGCTACGCGGTTGTGCCAGCACAATACGTCACTCAGGTCAGCTGCGTTTTGTTTGTTTTTTAACCACTCATCTTTGATATTCACGTTTTCATTCATTTCCTGTCGTGTTATTGCGTGTTTTGTAGCTCCAGCAGTCACCGTTTGTGACCCTCGCCAGCAGCTCTGGTTTCCCAGCGTCCACTGCTATCCAGACTCAGGCCAGACTGCCGCTCAACGGGTAAAGACGGCTCTTTATTTCATGATGTGCGACAGAGCAAATAAATCATTTGTGCTCCGTTTGAACAGACAAGAAAGTAGTGCATCGATGTCAGGTGGTTTTTCAAAATAAAATGAAAACCAAACAGTGTTAACGAAAATAGAAAAATCATCTACTGATGTTGATTTCATTGGTCTGAATAACGTGATTTATCGTCTCGCAGCTTGTCGACAGCAGAAACGACCTCGAGGCCGAGGAAACCGTGCAACTGCACCAAGTCACAGTGTCTCAAACTGTGAGTATGACTGCACACACAGCCTGAAGTCACCGTAAACATGTCAGGCCTCTAACGTTGAGACCGTCTTCCTCCTTCTCAGATACTGTGACTGCTTTGCAAACGGAGAGTTCTGCAACAACTGCAACTGCAATAACTGCTTCAATAACCTGGAACACGAAACAGAACGTCTCAAAGCGATAAAGGTGAGACAGAGGTTTGTGTTGTTGTCGGAGTCACTTCCTGTCAGACGGATGAATCAAATTTTAAAAAATGTTCTTCACAGACGTGCCTGGACCGGAACCCGGAGGCCTTCAAACCTAAGATCGGTAAAGGTAAAGAGGGCGAGTCGGACCGCCGACACAGCAAAGGCTGCAACTGCAAACGATCGGGCTGCCTGAAGAACTACTGCGAGTGCTACGAGGTGAGTTCTCCCTCTCTGTCGCTCTCACTTCATCCTCGCTGAATAAACTTCTGTTCACCTCCGTACGTTTCCTCCGTGTTTCACCTCTGAAGGCGAAGATCATGTGCTCGTCCATCTGCAAGTGCATCGGCTGCAAGAACTTTGAGGAGAGTCCGGAGAGGAAGACGCTGATGCACTTGGCCGACGCGGCGGAAGTCCGAGTACAGCAGCAGACCGCGGCTAAGACCAAGCTGTCGTCGCAGATCTCAGACCTGCTCATGAGGACGGCACCGGTTATTTCGAGTGGAGGCGGGAGGTAAAGTTACAGGAGGAACAGTCATTGTTTTTCACCAACACCAACAAAGATGCCGTCTTCTCACCGAGCTCTTGTTTTGTCCCGCAGGTTGCCGTACACGTTCGTAACGAAGGAGGTGCTCGAGGCGACGTGCGAGTGTCTGCTGGAACAGGCCAAAAAGGCGGAACAGACTCACCAGCCTCAGGCCGAGGCGGAGCGCTTGATCCTGGAGGAGTTCGGACACTGTCTCATGAGGATAATCAGCTCGGCGGGGAAAGCCAAAGCAGACTGTGCCTCCATCAACTGCTAGGCCGAGCGCCCTCCTCCTCCTCCTCCTCCTCTCTCTGTGTGCACTCTGCCTCGGACCCTCCGGGGGAGGTGGGGGTTTCTCCGCCCTCACCAAAAGGCAGAACAATGGCCTCAAAGCAGACTCCTCGCTGAGGCCACCTGGAATAACAAACACTGTTCAGACTCGTGAAGGACGGACGGACCGGAGCTGAACCGCCTCTGACAGAATCATTTCTTCACCTCTCAGATCTGTTTCCAACTTTTTGTTCTTCCATTTTTATTCTATTTTCTTTTTATTCTTTCCCTTCTTCTTTTTTTTTTTTTTTGAGGTTTTCCAGAGAAAAAAAAAAAGACTTCCTGTAATTTTTATGTAATCATCCGTGCTAGACGAACAGGACGTGTATCTTTTGATATTTATTTTGTATTTGTAATCATCATCATCATCATCATCATCAGTGAGCGAGCGCTAATATCGTGTGGCTTCTAGTTGCTGCAGATTATTAATTATTAACCAAGGCTAGGCTAAATTGTTTCTCTGAAAATGAGTTAAAGGTAAAGTGAATGCAAACATTATGCACACACACACACACACACACACTGCTCAGATTAGGTGGCTCCATCGACGACGAACGGAGGAACTCTTCTTCTTCTTCTGGTGCTGTTTTCTGTTTTGTTAGTCACATGCTTACTGTACATTAAAAACAACAGTGAATGGACGAACCCATCGATCTGACTTGGTACGTGTTTGTGATGAGAGGCGAGCACGTGAAAAGTGACCAAAATAGTCGTGTCGTGAGTTCAAATCCCGGCTGTCGGACCCTCCATCTCCATCTCTGACCTCTGGATCTTCTTCATCTCGCCATCGTTAATGTTCTTAGTTTAAACGTTTATTCGCGTATTTTAAACTCAAACTTTGACGCTGAGTTTCCAAGTTGGAGATTCTTTTCTGTTGACACTTTACAAAAATGTCAACAGGAAGTGACGCGTGTGATGTCAGGTGTTTCAGATTTTCAAACGTCCACTTGAGGCTGGCTCCAGAAGTGAGTCAGTCTCCATAAGTCCCCATGTTCAAATGTCCAACTTCACAGCAGAAATAAACATGTTTACAGCCTGGTACAAAAAACAGTTTTGGTCTCTGTAGCTAATTTCCCCATTCAGGACTACAAACATGGCGGCTCGGCTTGGGAACTGGAGGGTGGCCGGTTCAAATCCAGTATGGAACAAAATATGGTGGCGGACTGGTCGCTGTAGAGGTGCCGGTTCACCTCCTGGGCTGACGTGCCCTTGAGCAAAGCACTGAATTTGCATGTGTGTGATGTCACATGACTCAAATGACATCACTCGAGGCATTACGTCAGACTTTATCTCTCTGGAGCCACAAATAACACAATAACAGATGTTACAGGTGTGGTTAAAAACGGCGGGAGTTCCCCTTTAAATTGTGTGTATCACTCAGGAGGTAAGGCACACACACTTTGCGCATGCTCAGACGGATAGTAGTAGTAGTAGTTGTAGTTGTAGTAGTAGTAGCGGTACCGCCTGGGCAGTAGGGGGCGGTAAAGCATTCATTGATAAAAGGAAGACGACGTGACGGAGACGTTACAGACAGGGTGGTGTTCTTGAGGAGGTGTAGCATGCTGGAGGAGACAGGATTAGATATATTTCACCCACAGATATAAAAAAAATATGCACATTTAGTGCGTAATAAATAAATGTAGTCGGTAAATGCAGCTTTTCTCTTATTCGCCTGATTTTTAAAGGAGGTTTGGTTTAGCAGCGTTAGCCGCAGCTGTGTCTCTGCACGTGGGCCTCCCTGTCCGGTTAATTAGGTGAGTAATTAATTAATTAAATCCGTTATTGTTCCAGTTTTTATGATAATTAACAAATCAGCCCGCTTCACACAGTTTAGCGGCCAACGTCAGACCACGTGGCCAACAAACGTCAGCGCGTTTCAGCGCGTCACGCCAAACTCTGTTTAAAAAATTGGTTATTTTATATAAACTCACTTAAACTTAAAGATTAATTCGCCATAACAACATGAACCGAACATTTTCTGAAGCTTGAGAATCGGCTCTTTAATTCGGCATATATGTTATAATGTTAACACTCTGTTTTTATGCTGTAATTCGGCACTTTATGCACCTTTGATGGCTAAAATCTGTGCTGCTGTTGACAGATGGACTGAAGGAGAGAGCTGCAGGGACCTGACCTGACATGTATGTATCATCATGTGTGTGTCATCATGTGTGTGTCTTCATGCATCATGTGTGTAATAAAGTGACCAGCCATCCCAATGATTATATCAATCACTACCCATCTGACCCATTCACATGTCTGGGGAAGATTATACCTGAGCTTCTAACTGAGGGTTGATGGCACTTCATAAATAAATTAATGTAAGTGACTGTAACTCATCAGCTGACTAAAATATCTGCATTGTTCTTTCAGGGTCGACCTGCTGAAGGTGGACTACATCTCCCATGAGTACCTGATTGATTCGTCTGTTTAAGTTGTTCTTTGACTAATAAATACAAAGTGTGAGCAGAGTTGGTGTTTGTGTTTATTTTTATGGAGGCTTCACCAGGTGTATTGACCTGTATGATGTATCATTCATCATGCACATGACAGTAAATATAATTAACACAGGAGAAAAAATATATAATCTAGTATAAAAAGAAAAGAGTTAATGGGGCGTCCAGGTTGTGTTTAACATGTTTGTAGCTCAGGAACTGTTTTTAATTTATAAATATATTCATGTATTAGCATGAATGTATGATAAATATGATTATAATGACATTAAATTCACTTGGGCACTACATTAAGTCCATAATTAATATTTATAAATATAAACATGTAAAACATTCAACATGTTTTACTTCTTCACTTCTTTCAGGTTTGTTTGTAGATTTATTGTGATAATATAACGTTAGCATAGTTAGCACGCTAGCATTGTTAGCACCACTGATTATATGGGATAAAGTTAGCATGCTAGCGTTGTTAGCACCGCTGATTATACGGCATAAAGTTAGCATTGTTAGCAACACTGATTATACGGCATAAAGTTAGCATTGTTAGCAACACTAATTATACGGCATAAAGTTAGCACGCTAGCATTGTTAGCACCGCTGATTATACGGCATAAAGTTAGCGTGCTAGCATTGTTAGCACCGCTGATTATACGGCATAAAGTTAGCATGCTAGCATTGTTAGCACCGCTGATTATACGGCATAAAGTTAGCATGCTAGCATTGTTAGCAACACTAATTATACGGCATAAAGTTAGCACGCTAGCATTGCTAGCAACACTGATTATATGGTATAAATTTAGCACGCTAGCATTGTTAGCACGCTAGCTAGGCGGCTAACTGTCTTGACGTCCCCCGGAAGTTGTTGTTGCTGTTCTTCTTCGTGGCAGGAGGAGACTGTTGCTTAGTGCCACGTTGATGGAGACCAGTGGGGACGTGGAAATCTGTCTTACCGGGACCCGGTAGCCTCTCTTCTTCTTCTTCTTCTCCTTCTTCTTCTCCTTCTTCTGTTTTTACAGCCGTTAATCCTCAAAGAGAAGAACCGAAAGGAGGAAAACCTGCTCGGGTGGAGGCTCCGTCAGTTTGTTTGTCACCGCGTTCATGTAAAGAAGACAGACAGAGGATAAAGGAAGGTAAGCGGCGTTAGAGGAGTAACAGGATCTGTGAGAGTCTCTGCTTCACGGCTAACGGGCTAGCTTCAGGACATGTTGTTCCACAGTCAGCTGTTAGCTCGCTGCTAATGTTCCCGTTTCAGAGAGAGCTCTGTTTGTGAAGTCCACAGCTGCTGCTGCTCTGTTTATTACAGCTGGACAGCCTGACCCGGGTTAAAGGAGCGGGGACAAGTCTGTGTTAACCCAGGACCTGCACTCTTTACTGGGCACAGCTGACTCAGACTAAACCAGCCCTGCAGTGTGAATGCTGCATTCATAATAAACCTGGTTTATAAAGGTGTTAACTCACCTGTGTGATGCACTTTGTGCTGTGACTCTGTGTGTGTGTGTGTGTGTGTGTGTGTGTGTGTGTGTGTGTGTGTGTGTGTGTGTGTGTGTGTGTGTTAGTGTTTACAGCAGGACTGTTGTGTTAGTCTGCTGTGTGTGACTCTTTCTGTCCTGAGCTGCACATTCAGATGAGAAATTAGGTCGAATTTCTGCATGCTACACGAGTATTCTTCCCGTTGTGTACTTTACTAAAGTACTGAGTACATTTTCTTATATTTTTCAATACTAAATATAGAATATTATATGTCATAAAATACACAGCAAACATCTAAAAGTGATTAAAACGTGCCACATTTATGAGGAACACAGTTTAAACATCTTCATAGCTTAATAATTAGTAACTTTGGTGTAATAATAACTGATCATAATAACCTCTGTGAGGAGGAGCTGCAGAGTTCCTGCAGGCCACACCGGCTGTGAATGATTGGAGACGACATCCAGCCTGTGTCCTGTCCTGAAACTCATTTTTAGTTGAGAAACGAGGTCGATATCTTTTAAAAATAAACCGTCTTTCATGTGCAAAGTTCCTCTTTTTTAAAAACTGTAATGTTCAGTAAGTTTTTGTTCATTTATACAATGAAAAATAAGATCAAATCCAGTCCCAGCTGCAGGTATGAAGAGGTCGTTTATTTCCATTCTTCTGGTCTCGTACAGTTTCTTGTTGTCGCCTTCTTATCTTTAAACCGTTGATGTTACCCCTCAGACGAGCAGCACAGTTTAGGTCGTCTTCTTTGGCTCCCACGTGTCCACCACCGTGTTGTGAACCGCTGTGTTTACTCTTCATCTGCCATGTGATGAAGGCGAGGGTTGTGGACTCCCTCCACGCATGCTGAGCTGTTCTTCTGGAGTAACGTCAGCGTTCAGTTTATCCACGAAGAGCCGCCGTGTTTCTGCAGCCGACCAGAACAAACCGAACACTCGATGAGTCACGACTCTCCACCAACATACATAATTCTTTCCTTGTGTGACGGAGAGAGTAAGGCAGAGGACACTGGTCCTTTAACATCGCCTCGATTCTTGCTGACTGTCACACAGTGTTTCTGTTTCTGTTATTTAGTCGTGTGCACGCTGCAGTTTTCTCTAGTTTCTGTAAGTCAGGTGACACAAACAGGTTTAAATCTGTCATCAGAGATAATCCAGCCTAACAGACTCACTTCATTTTAAATCAGGGGTCTTCAACCAGCGGTCCACGACCCCTAGTGGGGTCTGCAGAGGTACTGCAGGGAGGTCCGACAATTCTCACCAAAATAACACGATGAATCAGTGAACACGTCCAAAGACGCACAGCTCATAACATTTAATAACCAATAATAAACCTGCATGAACTTTTCCATCAGTCATAAACACGTACAGGCTCATGTCATAGCATGTAAATAAGGTGAAATAAAAGTTTAATATATAAAAGTCGTCATCACTTTGTTTGTTTTTTCAGGATGAAACTCAAAGAGATCAAACGCACAGCCATCCAGAGCTGGAGTCCTGCACAGCACCACCCAGTCTACCTGGCGACAGGTAAGAGCACGCAGCAAGCAAAGCAGGCACAGGCCTGCTGCTGCCACCACCAACACCAACCAACACCAACACCGCCAACGCCGCCTTCACTCTCTGGTGTTTTGACAGGTCGTTACATCATTTCTGTCAAGTCATCCAGGCTTAAAATAATCAGAGTCAGAGCGAGCGCCTGCTGGCAAGAAACTAACAGAAAAAATGCTGAGGCATGATTTCCAGGAATATTCAGCACGGATGTTTTTGTTTGTTTGAGGGAGAGAAGAAGACAGAAGTCCAGTTTATTACTGCTAAACGTCTGAAGAGGTAAAGAGCAGATCTGAGATGACTTGACACAGACAGCTTCATCCGTCCATGATTAGTGACGAGGGAGGAGTGACGAGGAGTTAGGATTGAGTATTTTGATGGATGCTGACACGGCAGCATCATGTTTCAGCATCCCGTGCTCTCCTTCTGCAGGAACGTCAGCCCAGCAGCTCGATGCCTCCTTCAGCACCAACGCCTCGCTCGAGTTTTTCGAGCTGGACTTGACTGAACCGTCTCTGGACATGAAGTCATGCGGCAGCTTCTCCTCCGCTCACAGGTACTGAACGCCGCCTCGTGTTGTTGTTTCCATCCTCTGCCGTGCTGCCGTTCACGTCCCCCCTCTCTGTGTCTCCTCACAGATACCACAAACTGGTCTGGGGTCCGTACGGGATGGACGACGAGAGTCGCCCGTCCGGCGTTCTCATCGCGGGAGGCGAGAACGGCAACGTCATCCTGTACGACCCCGCGAAGATCATGGCGGGAGACAGCGACGTAATCATCGCCGAGAGCGACAGGCACTCGGGTCCAGTGAGGGCTCTCGACGTCAACCCGTTCCAGGTACGATCGATCGACCTCCGAGCAAGCACACGCTCATTCAAAGACGAACGCTGTGGCTAATTCTGTGTTTTCTGCTGCAGACAAACCTGGTTGCATCAGGAGGGAATGAGTCTGAAATCTACATCTGGGACATGAATAACTTCAGCTCTCCCATGACACCAGGACCTAAAACTCAGGTACGCTCTTAACTACAGTGTACTGTGTTTTGATCACCGTAATCATGAACGTTAAATGAGTCTCAGAGTTCGTGTGTTTTTATCTTAAAGCCTCAGGAGGACATCAGCTGCGTGTCGTGGAACAGGCAGGTCCAGCACATCCTCGCCTCCGCCAGCCCGAGCGGCCGAGCCTCGGTGTGGGATCTCCGCAAGAATGACCTCATTATTAAAGTCAGCGACCACAGCAACAGAGTACGTCGATCCTCCCGCGCCTACACTGGCCCGTCCTGTTGATTATCTCTGCCCACTCGACTCAGACTGTGTCTCTCTGTCTGTCTGTAGATGCATTGTTCCGGGCTCGCCTGGAACCCAGAGGTGGCCACTCAGCTGGTCTTGGCCTCCGAGGACGACCGGATGCCGGTCATCCAGATGTGGGATTTACGTTTCGCTACCTCTCCTCTCAAGATTTTAGAGAATCATACACGGTAAACACAGATCAAACATCAACCAGGTCACCAGCAGCAGACACAGCAGCAGCTAATATTACTGACTAGTCCAACAGCAGTCAGCCCAGCTCGGCGTCTGTCTTTCAGCCTTTTATTTCACCAAGCTCTCACCAACCACTAAAAGTCAGTCCCAGATTTACTCTTGTCCGGCGGCTTCTTGCTCGCTCACTCTCTCCTTTTCTCTTCTTAGCTTCCTCCGTCAGCGTCCTCTCTTAGTGCTGTTAGCTCCATTAGCTGTTAGTTCTGTTAGCTCTGTTAGCTCCATTAGCTGTTAGTTCTGTTAGCTCTGTTAGCTGTTAGCCCCATTAGCTCCATTAGCTGTTAGTTCTGTTAGCTCTGTTAGCTCCATTAGCTGTTAGTTCTCTTAGCTCTTTTAGTTCCATTAGCTGTTAGCTCTGTTAGCTTTTTTAGTTCCATTAGCTGTTGGTTCTGTTATCTCCATTAGCTGCTAGTTCTGTTAGCTCTTTTAGTTCAATTAGCTGTTAGCTCCGTTAGCTGTTAGTTCTGTTGGCTATGTTAGCTCTTTTAATTCCATTAGCTGTTAGCTCTGTTAGCTCTTTTAGTTCCATTAGCTGTTAGCTCTGTTAGCTCCATTAGCTGTTAGCTCTGTTAGCACGTTCACCTGATTACAGGTCAGTGTAGCATCAGCAGGAGTTATCATGTTAGTGTGTTTGAGGTGTATCTCTGCTGTTCTCTCTCTGCACAGCGGCGTCCTGGCCATCGCCTGGAGCTTGGCTGATCCCGAGCTGCTCCTGAGCTGTGGGAAGGACAGCAGGATCCTGTGCTGGAACCCAAACACAGGAGAGGTGAGCGTTCATTTACACGTCATTAATGTGCAGGTAATTACACATCATGGCCCTCTCATGTTACTGAGTGATCGTCCTGGATCTGCAGGTGCTGTACGAGTTGCCCACCAGCAGCCAGTGGTGCTTTGACATCCAGTGGTGCCCGAGGAACCCCGCGGTGCTGTCGGCTGCCGGCTTCGACGGACACATCGACATCTACTCCATCATGGGGGGCAGCAACCAGGCGCAGAGCCAGAGACACGCCGACCAGGTGAGGACGTGTTGTGCTGCAGTCGTCATGGTGATCGGTCAGAGTGTCTGTAAATCAGATTTCATCGTTTAAGCGTCATCGTCTTCGTCTCTGTTACAGATCAGTAACTCGTTTGGGAACATGGATCCTTTCGGGACGGGACAGAGTTTACCTCCGCTGCAGCTGCCGCAGACCGCCGCTCCTTCGACCACGGTCACCCCCCTGAAGAAGCCTCCGAAGTGGATCCGCAGACCCGTCGGAGCCTCGTTCGCTGTGAGTTTCTCAACTTTATCGTGACGTTCGAAGATGAAGCTCCTTCGTTCTACCATCCTGAACACACTCCTCTCCTGGTTCTTCTCTGCAGTTCGGCGGGAAGCTGGTGTCTTTGGAGAACGCGAAGCCGAACCCTCAGCAGCCTCAGCAGCCCACCGCACACGTTGTACATATCAGTCAGGTTGTTACGGAAACAGCCTTTTTGAAGCGCTCCGATCAGCTGCAGGCGACGCTGAGCGCAGGCAGCTTCGTGGATTTCTGCCAGGAGAAGATCGATGCAGCTGAGAACGAGTTTGAGAAGACTCTGTGGTCTTTCCTCAAGGTAAGAAAACCAGAAATCTGAATAAACCTGAAAATATTTGAGTATAATTCAAATAAATGATGTTTTGCTGTGTTTTCAGGCTAATTTTGAAAGCGATATTCGCAGCAAGTACCTGGAACTTCTGGGTTACAACAAAGAGGAGCTCGCCTTGAAGGTAACCGTCATGATGCTACATATATCTGTATATTTGAACTGTTGTCATGTTTTTAGAGCATCTTCTGATAAATGTGTCTCTTTGTTGTCAGATCTCAGCAGCACTCGAGGAAAAGCCCGCTGAGCCTCCACAGGTGAGTTTGTTCAGAGCGGTTACTCTTCTTTAAGAGACGTTGTGTTGAACGTAACCACCGTGAAACAATCAGGAAATAATTTTATTTCTCTGATTAACGACTTTATCAAGGCCGGCGCTCGCTCACTCCCATTCACTGTCTGTGTCGCTCAACCACTGCTCTCCCTCTCAAACCAAATTAAGCTTTCTTTCTTTGCAGCGTAAGTTTCAGTCAGATTTAGTTCAGTTTAACAAAACCACTTCCTAATTAGTTCGAGAGATTTTCTAACTCGCTGCCCACATAAAGTTTCATCTGTTCCTGTTTGTTATTACGCAAGTGATGTGACGACGTGATGCGGGTCATGTAACCTTTTTTTAACTCGCAAATAAAACGCAGTAACTCTTTCAAAGCTCGGTCAGCAGAGACGCCGCTCTTTGTTTGTTCTCGCTCATTTTGACAGTTTGTGTGTGTCACATTTCGCAATCAGGAAGTGTTGCAAATCTTTAATATGAAGCGTTGAGTCAGTGCGACTTCAGTTTTTTGAACTACTCGTAGGAAGATCTGCTTCTGATGGTCTTATATCGACCATTCAAACTCGTGTTTCCACCCCTGAACTCAAACATGAGCCTGACTCCAGCGTTAAATCCAAACTTAGTGCTGAACTGGAGTTCAACTTTAGTCTTCCAAACCGCTGATTTAAAAATGCCCTCCAGCCTCTCTGACTCTGAACCTCGTGTCTTCCCTCTTCATCCAGGTGGAGGTTCCCGCTCCAGCTGTCCCACAGCCTTTACCGGACCTCAGCCTCGTGCCGCCTGCTGATACTCCCGAGGCAGCGTTCGACATGATCGCTGCAGCAAACCTTCAGCCTGAGGCCACACTTGAACTCGACTCCACCCCTGACCAAGAGGCCGAAGAGCCGCCGCCGGCAGCAGCAGAACCGGAAGAAAAGGCAGACCTGGTTCTCACCGATGAGGAAGCAGAGGGGGAGGAGATCCCACTGGAGGAGGTACGGCTTCAGGCTGACGGCTGAACTCGTTTTGTTTCTGCTGTACACACACGGGTGGATGATTTTAATTATGCTGCTTGATTAGAGCTTTTATCAGGACTGTGTGAGCACAGCTGAAGTCTTTCTGGTAACTGCCACAGCGCCTAAAGGCTCGTTAAGACTGAGATTAACGAGAACATCCGTCATCCTGCTCGCCTAGCTCCTGTTCTGGCACGACACTAGCTCTGCTCCCACACCTCGGTGCAGCTACAGTTGTTGTGGTGCCATAGATTATAGTGAATTATGGGATACACAAAGCCTGTGCCAAAAGAATACAAGACCGTGTGTCTGCATTTTCTAAACTCATCTTCTGCTGAGACGAGAACGTTGCAGCGCTCGTGACAGTCTGGATTCGTCAGACTCGCTGTGTTCAAGTAACGTCTCCCCGACTCTCGTGTTACCGTTTATCTTCGTATCAGAGTCTGATGAAATCACGTCACCCTCACCTTGAACCCGAGAAGACGTCTGATCAGCCAGAATACTTAAACACACCTGTGTGTGTGTGTGTGTGTGTGTGTGTGGTTAGCTTTTTATAATAACAATGTGAAAATGTGAAACATGCTTTTTGTCTTGATGAATATGCAGCTGTAAAGTGAGTTGTCTGGCTCCTTTTGGGTCACTCACCGCTTTCATAGTGTCATACACAAATAGCTCCTGTTCTGGCACGACACCGGCTCCACTCCCCGTCAGCATTCCCTGTAAACTTCTTCTTCTTCTTGTTCTTCTTCTTCTTCCCCCCTGTGGTCCAAAATGCCCGTGGTCCAAACACACACAGTCCAGACAGCCCGGCTAACAAACTGAGCTAACATTAGCTAACAGCAGCTAACAAACTGAGCTAACATTAGCTAACAGCAGCTAACAAACTGAGCTAACATTAGCTAACAGCTGCTTTAATTTCACTGACGGGCTGTATCTTTGGTGTTTCAGGAGACAGCAGCACCAGTGGAGGAGGAGCCCAGTCCTGCTGAGACCTCGGCTCCAGTTGAGGAGCCCATCGAGGTTCCAGGTCTGGCTCCAGCTCTGGCTCCAGCTCCGGCTCCAACCCCCACAGGAGTCAGTCTGAGCATCAGTCAAGGTAACAAATCTTTAAAACACGACACAAAAGAAACCCTCCAGCAGCAGCCGTTTTTTGATCGAACACACATCTTTCTGTTCTCCTGCTAGACGTGGACGGGCTGATCACGCAGGCGCTGCTGACCGGAGACTTCGAAGGAGCTGTGGAGCTCTGTCTCCGTGACAACCGCATGGCAGACAGCATCATCCTGGCCATCGCGGGAGGGGCCGAGCTGCTGGAGAAAACCCAGAAGAAGTATTTCACGAAAACACACAGCAAGATAACCAAGGTAACGCACCGCGAGGAGAACAGCTCACACACTGAGAGTTCACTACCGATGATGTAACCGTGTGCTTCTCTCTGTCCTGCAGCTGATCAGCGCCGTGGTGATGAAAGACTGGCACGACATCCTGAAGACGTGTGACCTGCAGAACTGGAAGGAGGCTCTGGCTGCCGTCATGACCTACGCTCAGCCCGAGGAGTTCTCCTCCCTCTGTGGTCAGTTTATGTTGCTGTTGTTGAGTCAGCGTCCTTGTACCAAACGTCTGCGAGTGCTGAATTGAACTCGTCTGTTTGTTAGATCTTCTCGGAGCCAGACTGGAGGCAGCAGACGACCCCCGACTGCAAGCTCAGGCCTGTCTGTGCTACATCTGTGCTGGAAACGTGGAGAAACTCGTGGCCTGCTGGACCAGAGCGCAGGACGGACACTGTCCGCTCTCTCTGCAGGTTTGTTCATCAGATGTTGACTCTCTGTTAGCTCTGTTTTTGGTCTCCACCACCTCCTGAGGGAAATATCTGTCTCAGTAAAGTATGGCAAATATGTAATTCTGGAGTTGGTTGAGACCAAAATAGAACAAAAACTAGAGTCATATTTTGAGCTGTGATGTTAACGTGCCGTTTTTCCATGACGTAGGACCTGGTGGAGAAGGTGGTGGTGTTGCGGCGTGCAGTGGAGCAGACCCAGCGCTCCGGCCCGGCTGCCATCGGCATCCTGCTGGCTGAGAAGATGAGTCAGTACGCCAACCTGCTCGCCTCCCAGGGCAGTCTGTCCACCGCCATCACCTACCTGCCCGACAACACCAACCAGGTACGTTACACACACCGCTAATTCACTGCTGCTAACCATTAGCAGGCAGCAGAACCGGACTCAGCAGCCTCTCTTTGGACCTTACAGGTTGCCGTACAGCAGCTTCGCGATCGTCTCAGTCGGGCTCTCGGCCAGCAGGTGGCGGCTCCGGCACAAACCCACAGGGCTCACCCTCAGGCTGCTCCGACTCAGGCCGCACCCCGCCACCCGTTCACCCCGATGCAGCCCGCCATGGTGCCTCAGCCTGCTGCAGCAGCTCCAGTACCCATGGCTACACCTTCAGCCCCCGCCCAACCACAACCGCAGTATTACCAGCCAGTGAGTTTCACTTTGACATATCATGAACCTGAAGCCGACAGATTTTTTGAATATGATCTAACGTCTCGTACGAGGGATGGGGTCCGATAGCTGAATCCTTCAACATGAACAAATCTCTTATCAAATCAAATGAAGACATGAATGCAGCTCCACATTTCTACAACATCTGATCTCTGTGATGTAAATGAATCAGGAGCTTCAGTACTGGGAGGAAGTGAAGCAGGATGTGTCAGTTAAAGGGGTAGTTCAGGTCATCTGAAGTGTGTGTTGCCTGCAGATAGCAGATAGCGGTCGACACGCCCCTGGTTTGAAAGCTAAGCGATGCACTGCTGTACCAACAAAACACTTAAAGAAAGGCAGGTCTGAAATAATCAATATGAGTCTGAGTGTACGCTGCATTAAGAGTTTTCACTACGTTACCTTTCTGACAGGGAACTGATGCATTTATATCCGTCTATGCTCTCTGCAAAGCCACCAGACTTCACTGACCGCGATCAGTTTGTTACTCAGTGTTTGTCATTGTGTGACTTCGATGTTTTAACACATTTAAAGTTAATTTCTGCAGAAGTAAAATTATGTTTCTGTTCAATTAAGTTTGGTTTCTTTGGAGAGAGCGATATAACGGCTTAAATTTCACGTCTAAAACGTCGGTCTGACATCAAGAAGAAGCGATGAACATTCTAAATACGGCGTACACTTAAACTGAATTTCTGCGGCTCATCGTTTCCAGATTGTAAACGTTGATTAGACACTTTTAAAGTTATTTTAGTTACTTAAATGTTAAAATGAGACTCGATAAGAGATTTGATTGACATTCATCAGCTGTAACTGGATTTGAATCTGACAAGCAGCCATCAGACGTCATCCCCCGACCTCACGACGGACTAACTCAGTGCTCACTGTTGTTTGCTCGTGTCGTAGACATTTCATTGATTTGGTTTCCATTCCTGCCGGGGTTTAAATCACATGCCGATTCTCTGAACGTCCTCATGAAACATTAGTGATGAGTGTGTGTGAGAGCAAAACACTGATTCTCTTTGTACAAACGTTCTTCGGGTGAGTTGTGTTTGTGTAATTTTAAACCCTGGCTCTGGTCCGATGTGTTGTGGTGGTGTTGTTGTTGTTGTTCGGTGCCTCCTCCTCCCGACCTCCTCCCCGCCCCGGCCATCATCAGTATGTGCCGTGTGTGTCTCTGTGTGCTTCAGGTGAGGGCTGCCTCCACTGTCACCTCCTGGAGTAACCAAACTCCCACAGCCCTCCCCAATGTCCCTCCTCCTCCTCTTCAAGTAGGCAGCGCCTCAGAGCAGCAGGTACACTGACCGCCCACCCGACCACGACACACTCCACTGCTGATGTTTACAGATGGTTTTTATTTTGTCTGCTCTTCCTCACAGCTGCCCCACTTCTTTTGTCGTCCTGTGATGCGTTCGCTGTCTCCAATAACTGCACTGCTTATTGTGATTTGATCTGTCCGCTTGTCCAAACATACTGCATGCTGCTCCTCGTCGGCACACTTAAAAATACTGATAATACTGATCTTATGTCACGTTTTTGTGTATTCTTTCACTCACAAACTATCCTTCCCTCTGTTGGCAGCACCAAGCTTTATTTTTTGAGCTCCAGCTCTGGTTGTTTTACCTTCTTATTAACAAAGATCAGTGTAGAAAACATTCAGCCAGCAGCTTCTCACGTTCAGCAGATCAGATCAGCTGTCACTAATTAACATTAATTCTGAGTAATTTGATGACTGCACAAAATAAAACTCGTCTGTACTCAGATCATTTGTGTCAGCACTCATCTTGAGTTCTCCAGATACTCTTTTCATATCAATATTTTAAGCTTCTAAACTTAATAGTTTATAACCAGGAGCTTCAGTATCAGGATCACTTCTTTTGTTTCATAATGATACATTTTACTAAATATAAATATGAGATCAGACACTACATATAAAGATAATATTATACAATGTTAGGACTCAGATCAGGATCAGGAGACGGTTATCGGCCTGTCTTTTATTTTGAAATACAGCTTCAGATTTCCTGTTGTGTCTTTGCAGGTGGAGCCTCCAAACCCGATGTACGGGATGCCGTCCTCCGGCTCCGCTGCTGCACCTCCACCCTCCTCCACTCCTGCGTACATGTTCTCCCACCAGTACCAGCGTAAGTGATCGACGTATTTTTGTGTTTTCAGGGTTATTTACTTCATAAAGTAATCTTTCATGTGGAGAGAAGCATTTCAGATGAGAGTAGGTAAGAAACTCTGTCTCCTAAAAATGAAGTTTATATACAGGGATATTTTTTTCGTACCTCCCATCACAAAACGGTGTGAAAAAGTGAACCATCTAATTTTTGAGGGTGTAAATAGATGAACACAACCACTAGGAGGCCACAGAGGGGCTATGAACAAAGCCAGTGGCTGCGTCACTTTATACTGTTCAGGACATTTAGGTGATTAATACATCCAAGTGTGTAAGTGTCCGAGTGTATTGCATGTTGGATTGAGTGGTAGAACGTTAGTTTTGGATGCATTTTGATAAACGACTTCAGCATAGTCAAAAAAAAGATATAAAAAAAAAGAAGATATTTTTCAAGATATAGTCGAACATGACGGTGTCATCTGCGTATAGACGAACATGACGGTGTCATCTGCGTATAGACGAACATGACGGTGTCATCTGCGTATAGTCGAACATGATGGTGTCATCTGCGTATAGACGAACATGACGGTGTCATCTGCGTATAGACGAACATGATGGTGTCATCTGCGTATAGTTGAAAGTGAGTTAGTAGTATATAAACTTTATTTGTAGGAGACGGGGTTACATGAGCAGCCTTTACTTCTTCTTTTCTTTCAAACACTGTCAAACATTTCCTTTTACAAATGTTTGACTCTACAGCATCTCTGTGTTGTACTCACTAACAGAAGACGAATGTCTCGGCTAAATAACTTCTCAACATGTTTATCTCTTTCCTCATCGACTCTTTTTATAACATAAAGCTAAACATGAAGCACGTTAGCATGCACTGTAGTGTGACTGTTTATTACAGATCTGTCCTGATGCATGACACTGTCTGTATAACATGCACCAGTTTTTCCACTAACAGTGTCTGTTGTATCCTGTATGACTCCCAGCCTACCCCCAGGTCAGCCAGTACCCACCTGGAGCTGGTGGGGTGTCTATCTATCAGCCTCTTCAGTACTCCTCTGCTGGTCCTCCTCCTGCAGAGCCTCCTGGCTTCCTCTCTCAGTACACACAGCCCATCTCCTCTCCGGTCTATCCCGGACAACCTCCCATCAGCCAGTGCCTGTCCTCCTCTCCTCCCTCCCATCCTCATTTCTTTCCGACCTCCTCCTCCTCTGCCTCCTCCTCCTTTTCCGCTCCTCCGTCCTCCGGAGCGTCTTTCCAGCATGGCGGTCCGGGATCTCCGGTGTCGTACATGCCTCTTCCTCCACCATGCGGAGTCTCAGGTACACAGCTTGACCCCGACCCCGGGCTGATCCCCGCCTCTCAGAGAACAGGTCTGCATGCCTCTGATCATCCTCACTGTGACTGTCTCACTCAGCCTCTTCAAACATTACCGTGGATCCAGTTTCCTCTTTTTAACTACCAGACAATTTCCTGCTATCACAGTTTTTATTCCATCATGTTGAACCGCCATGTTTCTACAGTGGCCCAGAACAGACAAACTAAAGGGACTTGTGCATTTTTAGCAAGTTTTTGAAGGAGAGGGTGAGACAAGGCGGTTGTAATCATCAATTATCAACTTGTAATCAAAAACTTGATGATTGAAGCAGCAGGAAGAGATCATAATTCAAACTTAGACTTGAATCACTGATTGAATGTTGACCTTTTCTAAAACAAATTTAATCCTGCACATTTGAATCAATCTGAAATTTTAAGCTATAATACAGTCAATGTTTTGATCTTTTAAAGTATAAATTAAATTATCAATTTCAAAACCACATCATGTCAACAAAACGAGTGAACAGTTCTGATTTTTCCTGTAGGACCTCAGAACGGCTGGAACGACCCTCCGGCCCTGAGCAGAACTTCAAAGAAGAAGGTAAGTTCAGACATCTGCGTATAGTCGAATATGACTGTGTCATCTGCATATAGTCAAACATGACAGCATCATCTGCGTATAGTCGAACATGACGGCATCATCTGCGTATAGTCGAACATGACGGCATCATCTGCGTATAGTTGAAAGTAAATTAGTATATAAACTTTATTTGTAGGAGACAGGGTTACATGAGCAGCCTTTGAAGATGGTAACAACGTTATGTAAACTCTTAAATAAAATGTTTTTATCATCGTTCAGCCGACTCGAGAGAACTTCACCCCTCCCGCCCCCATCACTGCTCCCATCATGGCTCCACTGGGTGTCGACCCTCAGGCTCAGCCGGTGTCTTCCGGGGCTCCTCAAGCCATGATCCAGGGCCCACACGGAGCCCAGGTCCCCTACTCAGGCATGCACCAGCAGCACCAGCAGCAGCAGCAGCAGTTCTCCGCTCCACCCATGAACCCTGCAATGCCCAAGACCAGTATGGAGGGCGCACCAGGAGCACCGACTGGAGATGTTATCCAGGTATTCAGCAGCCGCATCGAGCAGATCGAGTTGACAGGAAGTCAGACAGATAAACGGCATAGAGAATTCAGCTGATTTTCAAAATAAAACACCCCGTGCAAACTTCCAATTGTAAACAGACAAACGGGAAACGAGAAATGACCAAATCTGAGCATCCTCGTGGGGTCCAGGCATAAGAGCTCAGTACATCACATCTACGGCTGGATGATGGTCACTAACAAAGAAGATATCTTCTAATAATCTAACCGTGGCTTTCTGATATTTCAGTAACTCTTGCTCTTCTCTTGTTGTACTACAGGTTGACATATTTAACCTAAAATTAGCAGCTATAGTGATATTTTTAGAATAACAGTGACGGG
Source organism: Protonibea diacanthus (assembly GCA_028641955.1). Taxonomy (NCBI): domain Eukaryota; kingdom Metazoa; phylum Chordata; class Actinopteri; family Sciaenidae; genus Protonibea; species Protonibea diacanthus. The sequence goes on from CM053991.1 coordinate 1,764,098, forward strand.
AGCATACAAAGCTCTCTGTTTATCCGTCCACAACTTTACTGTTGTGGGTCACTCTCACTGCATTCATGGTGTTGTTTTCAGTCACAGCAGGCTAAATCCCTCTGAACACGACCTGCAGAGCAAAGCTGAGACAGATATTTCCCTGGTGGAGGTGGTGGAGACCAAAAACAGAGCTCAAAGAGGGCCAATATTTATCACGACACAAACTCCAAATAAATATTACTGTGACTCTATCAGCTGGATGTGTAAAGAAACAGCTGCACAACAACGTATTGACAGGCACTGTTTGCATTAGCCTTAAAGATACCGATAATAACCTCTCAGAGTCTTTTGTTGAACTCGCAGCCTCTTCAGTCCATCCCGGCTGAGAAGATCACGAAGAAGCCGATCCCAGATGAGCACCTCGTCCTGAAGACCACGTTCGAGGGTCTCATCCAGAAGTGTTTGGCTGTCGCCACCGACCCGGTGAGTCCGCACGACGGAGACGACAGCTCAGGTTTATCTCGACCTCACAGAAGTGCATCATGGGATTTCTGATTGGACTCTTGTTTGATGTTTTCACAGCAAACGAAGAGGAAGCTCGACGAAGCCAACAAACGTCTGGAGGCGCTTTACGACAAACTGAGAGAGCAGACGGTGAGTGAAGCTGCTGAGGCTGATCGGAGATCCGACGAGGATTTAAAAAACTGTTTCTCACCATCACTTCCTCTTCTTCTTCTTCTTCTTCTTCTCTCAGCTCTCTCCCGCCATCATCGGAGGCCTCCACAACATCGCCCGGAGTATAGAGTCCAGGTCCTACACGGAGGGCCTCAACATCCACACCCACATAGTCAGCAACAGCAACTTCAGCGAGACGTCAGCGTTCATGCCCGTCCTCAAGGTCGTGCTGACACAGGCAAACAAACTCGGAGTCTGATCGAAGGGCGGGAACGACCCCCAAAACTCCAGACTGTGGAGGGTACCGACCGGTCCGACGGGGTCGAGCTTCACGGGGAGTTTGACTGAGCGCAGCGCGAAAAAAAAAAAAAGATTTGAGATGTACGAAAATCACGTTAAATTCTTCTACGTGCCATTTCATGTTTTCTGACGCAACTCAAACACAAGCCATGCTTAACGGTCGCACTCAGTGGTGAAAGTCCAAATAAAAAGGGGCGAGAGGCGGATTGATTCCACGTAATCTACCGAGGTCAGCGCGACGTTTGGTCGTTTTATTTTCAGGAACGGGTTTTAAAGAAATAAAATAATTTTTATTTACGTTTTAAAGGATGAACATTATAAAAAGTCCCAAAAAATCAGGTCAAACCAGCCGTCGCTTTAATTTTGAGGTGCGTTTATGTGCGCTGTGATGGTACAGGAGCCTGCAGCGGCCAAAAAGGACAAATAAATCACAGTAATAATGATAATTTGCACATTTTGTTAGAGGACTGCGAAGATATGCTCGTCTGATACGATCGCGATGTCTGTACTGCGAATATTAATTGTGATTTTTCACTTTTTAACACTAAAAACAGTTTTACATTAACAGCATCGTCAACATGAGTGGCTCTCTCCTCTACTTTGAGTTTTGACCCTTTGAGGTTGCCGTAGCGTGTCACTGTGTGAGTGTCAAAGGAAACGTGATCATACTTAACAGACAGGTGTGCTCATACGTGCACATGAGCGTGACTAAGTGCTACTTTATATATAGGAATCAAGAAAAGGGATTAAAACTGTAAATAAAGATCCAAAAATTATGAATGAAATTAATCAGGATGTTTTTTCTCATTATGTGACATTATGTGATGTTTTAATGAAGTCTTGTTAATTGTCCTAATCTGATAAAATCGTGAAGAAAATCATCTCAAATGACGTCAAGTCGTCCTTCGTATCCTCACATTTCTTCATCTTTAACAGGACTTCAGTCCACGATGACGCCGACTGTAACCAGGTGACACTTGGAGCTGACTTACCTTTTAATTTTCACACATGACGCCTCACCTGCAGCGAGATTTCTGTTTCTCTTCCTTGGACAGTTTATCTCTGGCTGAAGCGGCAGTCGTCTTGTAAACGTCCACCTCCGTTCTGAAAAATAAAATCTTGCTCGTCACATTTTTGACCCCGTTTTTCAAAATAAAACTCAAACATCTGCTCGTTTTTTTTGTTTGTTTCTGAACGACCAAACGTTGCTCTGACCCAACAACAAGCTACACTAAACAATCAGAATTTAATGAACACGTATCGAAAATCTCCAAACTGGTAATGAAAATTTAAAGAAGGGAAAGTTTCAGCACGTTAAATCAGCAGAAGATTTGGGAATTTTAATTAAAGGGCATTTCTAACTACGTTTGTTGAAACGATCAAAAAAATAAACTTAATAAATAAATTAGGTTTTGATAGCAGCATGCTTTGCCAACAATCATTTAAGAAATATTAGTCATCTTTAAAGTCTTTCTGCACTACAACAGACACGTTATCGTCCATAAATATGTAGAATTTTCTCCTAAAAGTACAAAATCCGGCTTCGTTTTCACGTATAAATGCATCGTCGCCTGCATGAAGACGAAGTTTGAAAACCTTCCTGCTTTCACCACTGGTGTCACTACGTACACATTGGACCAAGACGTCGTCAGCGTGCGGGATCTGTCGATGCGAAGCAATGCAATCCCATGTTGTTGTTTTTATTTTTTTTTAAATGTTTCATTTTATTTGTTTCATTCTTTGTTTTTCAGTGTAATCACGAGACTCAGCAGAGTGCGATGGACTTTAAATAAAAAGAGAGAGAGAGAGACTGTGCTTTTATGAAATTTTAAAGTATGCATGCTTAAACAAAACAAACGCTAACAGTCTTCTTTAACGGCATTTGAGGTTAATTACCTGCTAATTAATCAGACCTCAGAAGGAAACTGGAGGGAGACTTGTACTTGATTTTCATTCCAACTATAATGAGGGCTGAAGTCTGAGCGGTCGACCTCAGTTTATGTTGTTAATAAAAGGAAAACAAGTCTTTGTTTTTGATTGACTACATGCAATATTTTCAATAAATAGTATTTATTTACAATACGATCATGTTGTGTTGTTTGATTTTACAACTTTCTGACGATATCAGCAGTTATTTTCTCCTTTTTCTGGCTCCGTGTCTGAAGTGAAGCTTCCTCTTGTCGTCCACCAGCCTTAATATAATGTGAACAGGTGAGTTGTATATAAATTCACCCTCAGTACAGTTGTCATGAACGGGGAAATTAGCTATAGAGACCAAAACTGTTTTTTGTACCAGGCTGTAAACATGTTTATTTCTGCTGTGAAGTTGGACATTTGAACATGGGGACTTATGGAGACTGACTCACTTCTGGAGCCAGCCTCAGGTGGACGTTTGAGGAACTGCAGTACTTTTACACACTTTGGTATTATTGCTGTCACGTTACAATTCCGCGCTCTTGTTTTGAAAAACATGCGCACTGACCGGAAGTCGTCCTCACCTCGGTCACACCTGCCTGTAAGAAGACGGCGGCGACGTCACACCTGTAAAAACTTTGAATGGAGGATAAACGGGACGTTTATCACGGACCGTAAACACGGAGGAAGTTCGTGAGAAGTTTGTTTGTTCAGCCGAGACGGAACCACGAAGACCGGACAGAGATTATCCACGGCCCGGAGAGGTGTGTGTCATCATGTTTACCGACAGAGACGGTTAGAAAATGAAATATTATAAAAATATATAATATATTTACTTAGAAACAAACAGAAATAACCTGTTTTTTCGCCACTCTAAGCTCTCGTGCTCTGCTATCACTGCCCGACAGCTGACTTCCTGTTGACGTCATCAGGTTAATTAAAGACAGACTACAGGTGAGTTCGTCTGACACAGGTGAGGTTCAGCCTCAGGTGTCTGTGTAACAGTTCAAACATGTCAGCGACATAGCACATTTTATTTTGAAGTTATGTGTTGTATTTTATTAAGAATTCAATAACAGGAAGTGAAACAGAAACTGTGATTAAAACATGAGAGATGATTTTTTTGTTCTTCCTCTGTGTCAGAGCAGGCCAGATGCTGAGCTTCAGTCCGTGGGCTCTGCTGCCTCCCATCTTCTCAGCCGGCACCGCTGCTGGACTGTGGGTGGTGTAAGTAACTTTAACTGTGTTTAACTGAGCGGTGTGTAACCGGTGTGTGTCCTCAGCTCTGCAGCGTGAAGTGTTGAAGAGACAGTAAAGGATGAGATAAAAGATAAAAACAACAATCTCAGTCTCTTAACACTGAAACCTGTTTGTAGATCACACCTGACTCCACCTGACAGGATCAGATCTAACGTTCTGTTTCCTCCCGTGGTCTATAGATACTTTATGGCTGTCAGCGATAAGAAGATTGTACCTCTCAGTTCAACGTACTGGTAAGACTTAAACAGCGTCACGTTCAGTAAATAAAGACTTTTCTATGTTTGATTAATGTTTTTTTGTCGTTTGTTTCAGGAGAATAAATGGATCTTTTTATCCTCCCTACATCAGGTGCGTACTCGTAATAAAACAGCTTATTGTCGTGTTCATTTTCTTTATTTCAGCAGATATACAGACGTTTCTTCTCTCATCTCAGTATCGCAGGTAACTTTCCACCTGCCAGCTGCGTCTTCAGCGAGGTCATGAACGTATCTGCGTTTCTGGGTAAGAGCGGTGATGATCGTGTCGATGATGCCCAGCAGACTAAAACCAGCGCTGTGTCTGGTCCTTCTCTCTCTCAGGGTTCATTGTTGCCGTCCTCAGATACCTTCAGCTGAAGCCCAGGATACACAAAGCGTGGCTGAACGCCAGCAGTCTGCTCGTTTTCTCTGCCGCCTGCTTTGGGATGACGCTTGTAGGAAACTTCCAGGTAAAAACAGACTCACCTGGAGGCTCGTGTGCACAGAGCTGACAGGCAAAGACGTGAAATGACTACAAAGAGGCACAAAACAACTACAAAGAGACACCAAATGACTTCAAAGAGACACAAAATGACTACAGACTTCACCTGGACTCACCTGTAGGCTAATTTGCAGACACCTGACAGGTAAAGAGTGAGTTAACCAACTGTTTTCTTTTTTTTTGGTTTCAGGTGTTCAATGACGAGATCACGCACAACTTCGGCACCTTCGTGACATTTGGATTGGGGACGTTGTTCTGCTGGGTCCAGTCCTACATCACCCTGAAGGTCGACATATCGAACGAGGGGAGGAAGGTCGGCATCCTTCGTTTCCTGTTGTCTGGATCCGTCACGCTCTGCATGATATCTTGTATCCTTTCATCAGTTTAACGGAGAAATGAACACAGTTTAGAGGCGACGCTTTCTTCCTTAACTCACCTGATGCAGATTTCTCTCTGATAGGTCAGGGCTTCCACATGCACGCGTCTCGCTGTCAGTGGGCGCTCGTCATGTTCTTCCTCATCTTCATCAGCACGTTTGCCATCGAGTTTCGTCACAGCCGCTTCAACGCGGCGTGCACGGACGGCGCCGCGGGTCCTTTAAATGTGAACGAGGCTTTCTCTGACGTGACCGGGTATCAGCCGGACCAGATGTAGCGACGCTTCAACATGCTGGAAATGTCTGAAATGCCACTTATGTATTCATGTTATTATATTTATCTTCAACATTTTAGAAAGCTACACCAAAAATCTGCTGATCACAAATCATTTTTTCTACATCCAAAGAAGTTATTCCATTTTTTTAGCACTTCTTTTTAAAGTTTTAGTTTTTTAGACTGCACGAATCTTTCGACATGTGATGTGTTTCTTTAAAAGGGAACGAGGAACAATCAGCATCAATAAAAATGCAGCTAAATGTGTTTAGAGTTTGTTTTGTGGATTATTCTGAGTAACCGCAGCGATTTGAGCTGATCTGACGTCACGGACACGCGGTCCAACACAAACATTTGGACTGAGAGCAGACAGACAGACGTTTGCGTGAGACAAGGCATTTATTGGAAGTTTTTAGATTATCATTCCTGAATAATACCAATTAATGTTTCACACACACACACACACACACACACACACACACACACACACACAAATCCTCAAATTTTGGCAAATTTATAAGGTAACTTTCCAACACCGACATTACAGCTGATCAACGAGGATGGCACATTTAAAAAACAGACACCGTTCACCTGCGAGGCGGGAGAATAATTAAGACAAGTCTGAAATGAGAACTTCCCGTCAGCGCCGCCGCTGCTCTACACCGCAGCTCTACCAGCTAAAACATTACAGTAAAACTTCATACGTCTGCAACACGTGTGTGCGTGTAGAGGGAGGGAAAAAACAGCACGAGTGGAAAATGTTTTACAAAAACAGTGACAGATACGACACGCGTACGCACAGCTGGAAAGTCGATTAACATCAGAGAGATTCAGAACCGAAGACGGGCCGTCTACAAGGTAGAAAGGTAAAGTAACGCCACAGGCCGCGCTTCTTTCAGCGCCTCTGTTCTCTTCTCAAAGTCAATCAAACGGTCCGATCGGTTTCCAAATGTGAGAGAAAGAGCCGGATGACCTCCAGGAGCTTCTCCTGCACTGTTGACGTGGAACGAACAAATAAAAAGGATGGAGGTTGGAGGGTGGAGGAGGAAGAGGTCATTATGAAATGAAGTCAGAGAACGTCCACGTCTCCTCCTCGGCGTTAAACGCGTCCCGTCAGTTCGAGTTGGTTAAAGGATGTAATGAGGTTATAGTGGGCGCGCTCATCATCCGTCAGCTCCATGTTCCCGGGCCGGACCACCACCACCACGTTCGCACCGGCTTCTTCGGCTGCTTTCGCCTCTGCAACGAGACAAAAGACAAACACGAGAGTGAGTGCAGAGATCCAGACAAACACAGACGAGCTGCTCCAGCTACCGTGACAGACTGTAAGAGCTCACGCTGCTCAGAAACAAACAATACGTCCAGAACCGCCATGAATAAACGACAAACAAACCTCGAGTGACGTCTGTCAGGAACGTGATTTCCTCGGGTTGACAGCCGATCCTCTCCGCGATCCTCTCGTAGCTTTTGCCTTCGACTTTAGCTCCTATAGTCGTGTCGAAGTGACCGTCGAATAACTGAAATCATTCAGACAGAAAAGAGTTCAGAATCATCTTCAACGATTAAAAACACACGCAGAGAGGCGGCTGCACTCACGTCTAAAACGTCTCCTTCCACAGAGTATCCGAACAGAAGTTTCTGTGCCTCCACGCTTCCAGACGAGTAAATATAAACTTTGAGTCCTTGTCCTTTCCACCTTTTGATGGACGGGATTACGTCGTGGTAGATCCTGTTCACAGCAAGCAGACGATAAACTCAATTTAAACACGTTTATGAAGCTTAAAGAGAAGCAGGAGTGAGAGAGTAAAGAGTCAGCGTACTTACTCGCCTTTGATTCTCCCTGAAGCGTAAGCCGACCTCCACATGTGACCCTGCAGCTGCTTGAGCGCCGTCGACTTCCTGTCCGCCGCCATCTGCCACAGCACGTTCTCCACCACCTCCCTGATGGCCTTCTCCTCGTCCGTGTGAACCGTCTGATCCACGGCGTGCACCGGACACGAGCGGTTCTGCTTCATGTCTTCTTCGATCTGCAACGACGACAGACGGAGAGCTTCGTCATGAGGGGAGGTAACAGACGTCTGAGCGACGACGTTCAACGACGACGCTCGATGGGTAACATGTGACCTTCAGAGGTCAGAGAAGGTCAGCTGGTCGATGATCACGTTAATATTGAATATTAAGGTCACCCTCAGAGCTGAACTGAGAGAAGGCTGATCAGGGTGGCAATAAACAAGCGAAGCAGCAGGCCGAGGGTGCACAGGTCCTGACCAATGACAGCTTGCAGTGCATCGTGGGATTTGTAGTATGAGCGCCGGGAGTGCGAAATGTGAAATAATTATACAGATGTACCAGATATATCGAGGCCGATAAATTACTGATCGTAAATGTTTTGTAGATTTGAACAGTCTGAGCTGCTCTTTGGTTTTTCTTGTCTTAATAATAGTGAATCAAATAAATTCAGAGCTGTGAAATATTAAATTATCCATGTTTATCTTCAGCTGTTCATAAACTTCAGATTAATAACTTCTTTTTAAAGCACAAAAATGTGAAAACATTTCTCAACTTATCGCCTGAAAACAACAAATTTCATGTCGTACATCTGCCGGAGTGTGTTTACATTTTTTAAATGTAAATATTTGTTTATTTTTTTTTATTCCAACATCTTATTAAACTAAAAAAACAGATGGTTAGTTAATGAATAATTAAAACAATCATTAGTGACATGACGAGGGGCCACAGTTCACTGAGATGTCGACACGAGGGGGTTTTTATCAGTTTCACACAGAACGGAGCAGAAACGTAACGACAACCTCCGAAGAACATATTCAATCAGCGCCTTTACCTGTTTCTTCAGCAGATGAACGTCCTGCTTGCACTCGTCCTCCTCCCAGTGAGTGGATAAGTAATCCTCGAGATGCTCCCTGATGTACGGAAACAAGATATCCTGAACAGAGGCAAGACAAAGACGAGTCAGCGGGCGTGTCACCGCACAGAAAAACACACCAAGGAGACACAGGATGTAGAAAACAGAACATTCATCGATCTGTGCAGAATAATTTGGCTTTTACTAATGTATCATTCTGTTATGATGCGTTCAGGTCCCGTGGGACGGATACATTAAGCCCATGAGCAGATAAGACTCGTAAATGTCGGAGGGAGAGGCCGTGGATCTAAACATTACAACATAAAGTGCTGAGTCAACACCAGATAAATGGATATACAGGAAGATATCGCTCGTTTAAAAGCACAAACAGACAATAAATATGAGGAAGTTACTTCAGTATCACTCCTGTCAGGCTTCGTCGTGTCTCTGCTGATGTTCCAGATTTCAAATGTTTCACTGCCTGTGTGAACGTTTAAAGATCCAAAACTTCTGGAGGGACGACAGAAAATGTTCTGACACGTTTAATACTGAACTCTGTCTTTACACGGACATCGAAACTGACTAAACTTTTAAAATTTGGTCTGAAAATTGTAAATAATGTTAAATATTTCATTTTATTTGTATTCTGGCTTGTATTTGTGCCAGTTGAGCAGATGTGTGTGTATTTGTCTCAAACTGTATTATTATTATTGAACATTCTTAAGAAAATGACCATAAACGTGTCATATTTTATTATCAATTGAATGTGAGTTTAATTATCTTTCATATGACATATTATGACTGACATGAGCTCTCCACTGTTGTGTGAATTCAACATTATAAAGCACAAACTCCCTGCAGGACGTGAACGTTACATCCAGGTGTGGATGCTCGTAATTACGATAACTGTGATATGAATGAACGCAGCACAGCGGGCTTGTTTTTAATCAGTTGCCGACTAAAGATTCAAATAATTAATATAAAGTGAATAACGAGGACAGAGAGGAGCTAAATATACAAACAGGGACGTAAAAATAACATTACAGCGAGGTGTGACTCTGCTTTTTAGTCCATAATGGTCAAAAAACATGAAGCTAAGCTGCTTTAGCTGCGTGCTACAACTGACAGGCGGCTGTTAGCGCTACATAATTAGCCTACAATGCTAATTAAATTAGCATGTTATCAAGCTGGAAACTGTTTAATTTAATACAGCTCACCTTCACGAAGGTGATCGGTGTGGTTGTTCCTTCAATGTCCAGCAAGAGTGACTTGGTACAGGCAGGAATTGAAACAGTGGCCATCTTTTTAGGAGAGTCTCTGCAGCTGGCTAGCTGACGTTAGCTTCGTTAGCTTCGTTAGCAGCAGCACAGTGACAGCGCTCTTCAGTGTTTCCCGCCTCGCTGCGTGTCTGACCCGGACAGGTGAAGCGTGTCTAAGGCGCTGCGATGAAGGTGTTACCGGCTTGTTATGCCTGTTAGCCACTTTAGCCTAGCTGCCCTCGCCCATCACCTCGCTGCTAACACACTGACTCGGCTCAAACACAGTGAACACACACACGTTAGGAGCTGTCAGTTCAGGCTGCGGCTCGGCGGGGGGCGCTAGTGAGCGGAAGTACAGCGAGAAAACCAAACAAAAAAACACGCGAAGAAGAAAACGAACCGACACTCACGATCAAAAAATCTCAAATTACAGCAACAAAACTGATTTATATTTTAATTACAGACACACACATTTAAATTACAACTTTATTCACCTATTACTACTTAAACAACTTGCTCTAATTGGCGCCAAAAAGCTACAGTTAACGATATATGATAGCTGAATATTAGCATTAGCTGGCTAGCTGTAGTTCCTACAGGGGGAGGCGGGGCGCTAGTGAGCGGGAATACCGCGGAAAAAAACACACGAAGAAGAGAATGCGATGAAAACAAAACGACGCTCATCAAATTTCAGCAACAGAACTGATTTATATTTATTTTATTATTCTCATTACTGAAGCACGCTTTGACCCGCTTATACTCATTTGACAGCTTCGCTCTAATTGGCGCCAAAAAAGCTGCACGGCTAACGATACATGACGACAGAATATTAGCTACTAGCATTAGCTGGTTAGCTTAGCTTCCACAGTTTTGACGTAGTTTTTTTTTTTAAAAAGAAAAAACAAACATGTCGGACGACTACGAGTTCAGCGACGACACCACCATGATGAGGATGGAGGAGGACGGGGAGGCCAACAGCGACGACCCGATGTCTGCGGCCGGCGACTGCGGCCTGATGGGGGGCGAGGCCGAGGGGTCGCGGATCGACGCCAGTAAAAACGAGGAGGATGAGGGGTGAGGTGACAGCTGACATGTAGCACGGCTCGGCACGGCACGGCACAGCACAGCTCGTTTTTAACCGTGTTTAACCGCGTTTGTGTCCGCAGGAAGATGTTTGTGGGAGGACTCAGCTGGGACACGACCAAGAAGGATCTTAAAGATTATTTCTCCAAGTATGGAGAGGTCGTAGACTGCACGTTAAAGCTGGACCCCATGACAGGCCGCTCCAGAGGGTTCGGCTTTGTGCTCTTCAAAGACCCCGAGAGTGTTGACAAGGTGTGTGTGTGTGTGTGTGTGTGTGTGTGTGTGTGTGTGTGTGTGTGTGTGTGTGTGTGTGTGTGTGTGTGTGTTTACACCACATGTATGAGCTGCAGCCACAATATGTGGGCAGTGATTGAGCTCCAGTTTGAGCCTCTGAATGAAAATAAACAAGACCTGTTTTACATCGTAAGTCCACCCAGAACCTCAGTCTACAGACAATCAGACAATTTATCACTATTAATAAATTAATAATTTAATCACCTTTCTCTATTAAACATAAGAAAACAGATAAATTCAAGTTAACAGAGTCCACGGTGACAAAAACAGAGAAAACCATCTGCTAACAGCAGGTATTTGCTTGAATTTTGCTCATAAAGAGCCAATCAGTCAATAGATTGACCATTTTAGCTTTATTATATTACTATATTCATATACTGTACTACTATAATATAGTTGATTATAGTAAAATAATTGGCAACCATAACTATTAATCAGCTTTTTTCAAGTAAAATTCAAGCAAATATCTGCTGTTAGCAGCTTTCATATGATTATAAACTGAGTTTTTGCCACCGTGGACTCTGTTAACTTGAATTAATCTGTTTTCTTACATTTAACAGAGAAAAAAGTGATAAAATTATTAGTTTATGAATGAACCAGCAGATTATTTGACATTTAAAATGTTAAATTGAGACAAAACGCAACAGTTACCATAAACATTCTTTGCATTGGGATCTTCACTCTTTACTTTTCTTCCAAAGGTCGCCTCACAGAAGGAACACAAACTCAACGGAAAGGTCATCGACCCCAAAAAAGCCAAGGCCATGAAGAGCAAGGAGCCCGTGAAGAAGATCTTTGTGGGCGGCCTCTCTCCAGACACGCCTGAGGAGAAAGTCAGAGAGTACTTTGGTGCCTTCGGAGAGGTACGAGAGCGTCGACACGTCACGTGTTTTACCTTTCATAGAAGACTAAAGGCTGAATGTTATTCTGTGTTATTGATGTGAACAGGTGGAGTCGATTGAACTTCCCATGGAGAACAAAACAAACAAAAGACGAGGCTTCTGCTTCATCACGTTCAAAGAGGAGGAGCCGGTGAAGAGCATCATGGAGAAAAAGTACCACAATATTGGACTCAGCAAGGTGCGTCTCTTCATTTTATAACCACTTCGACACATTCTGTCACAGTCTGTCACTGACATGATCACGGCTCGTTGTTCCTTCAGTGTGAAATCAAAGTGGCCATGTCAAAGGAGCAGTACCAGCAGCAGCAGTACTGGGGAGGCAGAGGAGGATACTCGTCCAGGTCTCGAGGAAGAGGCGGTGGTGAGTGACGGAAATGTTAAAATGTTGCTGATGATACAGACTTCCTGTCTCCTAAAGGCTGAATTCCAGCGGGCACTGATGTGATGTGGAGCCGTTCTAGTCAATGTTTGAAGCCCCAACAGAAGTGCCGTGGTCCATTTCAGAAGCATCTTTTTGCTCGAGATACACGGCTCTCCTGTTTTTGACAGACGGCACAGCATCCAAACAAACATGGACGACCTCGCTGACGCTGATTTCAATCCTGTTTCCGCTGCAGGTCCAAATCAAAACTGGAACCAGGGTTACGGCAACTACTGGAATCAAGGCTACGGCAACTACGGCAACTACGGTTACAATAATCAAGGCTACGGAGGCTACGGTGGCTATGACTACCCCAGTTACAACAACTATTACGGATACGGCGATTACAACGGTACGTGAGCGCCTCGATGAAAGCGCTGTGACGAGCTCCGACTGTCCTGCTGACGTTTCTTTGTTCGCCTGCAGATCAGTCCGGCGGATACGGCAAGTCGCCACGTCGTGGTGGTCACACCAACAGTTACAAGCCGTATTAACGGGGGGGTGGGGACAAACCGTCGTCTTCAAGTAGGTACGTAAAGACAAGAATCCACCTCTCACTGTAAACTTTAATGTAGTCATATTTACTTTGCTTGTTTGGTAACATTAATGTGTAATTTTCCTCTTGTAAATTTCTTTTTCTCAGCACCCTCAAAGTGCTTTACAGTAGTGGTAACATAGAGGCTTCGCTCTTGTGGCGATTTTATTTTAACAGCCGGCCTTCTGCTGCCACTTTTTACAACCTTCTTTCTTTTTTTTTTTTTTTTTAACTGTAAAGTTAACAGGTAAAGTACTGCTACTACTACAGTAAAAAATGGATGCCAAAAAAAAAAGAAACAGAAAGAAAAGGAAGTATGTTGTCTCCTAACTCTGACATACCTTGTTTGTACCTGCCAGCGGAGCTTCCTTGCAGGCCATCATGAGCTGACTCCCCAGATACTCTCACAGGGCCCGCTCAATGCGGACCGGGTACGAGAAGCATACACGCTCTCGAATGCTGCCATTTGGTATGGTCTTACAACATCCTGTATCAGCATTTCTAAACTAAAAAAAACAAATGTGGGACACGTCCAGCTTTGTCATCTTTCTTTCCATTTTGTTTTTAATTTGTTTGCAACAATATTTAAATATATACACATGTAATTGTCATTTTTTACAGGCCCTTTATTCCCCCACAACCAGTTAATGATTTATAAATATGAAAGAATAACTTGTAATAATTTGTTTTTCAAAGGATACGTACAGCATTCTCTGGACTTCCCAGTTCCTATTGTTAATATATGCATTTTCTAATCTTATCCTAAAATGCTTGTTTCTTTATTTAGCTCTTGTAGCCAGTAGTCCATGAGCTAAAACCTGGTTCGTAGTTGGACTCCACACTCTGTGTTTTTATACTTTGTGTACTTGTACTTGCTCCTCTCTTTTGTCTTACTGACAGCTGATGGAAAAGACTCTTTCTCTTTTTGTTAATTCTCCTGTAATGAATTTTCCTCTTTTTCTTACAAATATATATATTTAAAAAAAAGAAAAGAAAACAAACAAGTGTCACTACATTTCCAGAAAAATTTTGCATGTGATGCTTCCTTTAACGTGTATTTATACTCATTTATTTTGCACAAATCGAAGGTTTTTCTTCCATTTTTAGTATTTTCACTTCAGGATTTCTAGCTTATGGACTAACTGTGTTTTAAAAAAAAATGTTAAATTTAAATGTTCTCAGTTTGTTTTGTCTTTTCATTTTATAAACACGGGGGATTCCTATAATATTTTTCCTTTTTCTATAATTTAACTTCTCTTGTCCGTTTCTTCGTTCAATCTCGAGCTCATTTTGTTTCTGTTTGTTTTTCGTAGGTGTCAGAGTGATGAAGCTGTGCAGCTTTGACCAGAGAGACATGATGATGATGATGATGAGATGATGATGAGATGATGATGATGATGATGATGGTACCCAGCAAAGATCACTAGCTGGATTGTAAGAAAATAAATGAAGAGAGCACTTTGACCTACAGCACATTTCCTCGATATTTACCCGAGTATTTGTTGTATCTTTTAAAAGAAGTTTTTGGATGTTTCGTTAGTCCGTGTTCCACGTCTTGTTTTTTTTGTTTTTTTTGTATTTATTGTTCTCATACGCTTCTTTGTGAATTGCTTTGTTTATTATTATACGACTGAAATGTTTTAGATTCCTTTGAGAACAGCTCACACGTGTATACGGCAGTACTGAGGTAGCAAAAAAGATGAAAATATAAGCTGCGTTGTTACAATTTATCCTCTTTATCATCAGTCATATAATACATGTTATTACAGAGTTTGACATTCATAAACATAACGTATATATATATATATATACACACACGCAGGTAATTATACATAAAGAAATGCGACAAAATAAAAATAATAAACACTCGTTTGGATTTGTGATCCTTTGTGGTGATCTTAAAGAGTCGCGTTAACGACTGTTGGAGTGTTCAAAGAAGTGTTTCAGCCACAAAAATCAGATTCTACGTCAATATTTTTGATCTTGAAATGATCAGACTCATTAAAAATGTTTGTTATCGATGTAGCTTGATTGCGTTCAGTCCCGAGCTGGTTCAAAGAGTGCAGATTTCTTTTTTTAGATAGTATTTGTGGCAAAGAGGATGATGAGGATGACGATAATTAGCACAATCACGCCGATTATGATCATCATTTTGATGTTCTTCCACCAGTACTTCCTCGCGACCCGCGTGGACGTTCTTTGGAACGAGTCGGCCTGAAAAGTAACAAAACAAAACCAGATTCAATAAAAGAATCCTTTATTTAAAAGGCAGTGCCGCCAATTTGACACAGAAGGATCCTCTGCTTGAGGCAGCAGCTCAATGCTACATTAGCTGCTATTAGCATAGCGTTGTGGGTAACGAGCACCAGATTTTTGACTAGGAAGAGAAATGTGTGTCTAACATTGAGTGTTATATCACATTAAAGGACTGTGATGTTTAATTGGTGGAGTCTTTACTCTTTGTAAAAATACAAATATAACTATAAACTGTGTAAATAAATGTAGAGTGTGTCTGACATACATTATTATTGACACTGCAGCAGCACAGAACAAAGTTAGTCAAAGGCAGGCTTGAGGTTGCCAAGCAACCAGGGTCAGCTGCAGGTCAGAGTAATTAACTGCAGCTGTGCTCTGTGTGTGAGTGACTGCTGAGAGACACAGAAAATCTCTAAATGAACCCCCTCCAACTAGTGGACACTAATGCCAAACAGTAGGTCGTATCAAAAAGCCCAAATGACCGTGAGCATCCTCATCTTGTCGACCATGTGAATGCCGAATTTCAGTGTCTAAAGTTAAAAAATGTGACCTGGGGAGAGAGAGAAAGAACAGGTGCCCCGTGCTCCTTTGGGAAATTTCTCCTCTCCAGTTTACATGGGAGTAGATGGGGCTGTCAGTGGGTGATCCTAGCGCATCAGTGCATCTCCCACCAAAACTATAAGTCTGACAGCTTCAGCAGTGATATCGCTGCGTAGCCCACAAATTTTCCTACGTTTCTATGTAGAAATTATTTCTGTAGAGTGACATTTGTGGCCACGAGAGCCGTTTGGTAATGTATTTTTTGACAAATGTTTCTTTCCTCCACTCTAGTGATGATGTCACCCACTCTAGCTCTGGAACATTCTACCAATACACACCCATTGTAAATGTTGGCGTGGTTTTGGCCGATTTTTGGCAAAACCGTTTGGTGAAACTCTTCGCTGCAAGTCACTGCATGCCATTCTTGGCTGAGCCAGTCATTTTGATACCTTTTTTGTGTATGTGTGACCAAAATTGCAGGAGGAGTAGCGCGCCAAAAATTCCTGTAATACGTCAGAATAATAAGTATGGGGAATAGTGTGACATCTGAAACTTAACAAAGGAGAAGGAGATACTGATACTGACAAAAGGTTCAAAGCAGCTCTGTTTTTAAGCTTTTTATGTAAATGTAATGGAGTAAAATGGAAGTACTCAAGTATCTTAACATCATACTTAAATCCAGGACTTGTTTGCTTGTTTTAGAACCTCCATCATCACCGTCAGATACTCACCGAAGCCTGCAGGTCATCGGTCTTGCCGATCAGGTCGTCTAACCTGTCGCCCCTCTCCAGCACTTTGCTGATGTTGTCTTTCAGTATAACTTTCACTTCATTCACTTGACCCTGCACTTGGTCGAGTTTGGTTGCCGAGCCGGTGGCTGGCGTCTGAGGGCTTGGGTTAGCCTGCGGGGGAAAAAAAAAACATCAACCGGGGAATTCACTGAAAGTCTTGACATTTGACAGCAGGAACTCCCTTCGGCCTGTTGTCACAGTTTGGAATGACCAAACTTCACTTCCTGTAACTGAGATAACAGGAAGAGAGCACTATCAGTTCACTGAGGCCTGTGTGATTGTCACATGAAGCCCTCAAACACTGCGGTTACAAAGTACATTCGGTTAACAAACATGAACAGACCTTTAGAGAGTCATTTCAGATGATATCAAAGGCGCTGACGTCCAGAAAAGACATTTTCGATTAAAAACGTCACTAAAAATCAACATGTCAAACAAACGCTCACCATGACAGCACTGTTTTCTCAGCCACAACCAACAAAACAACTCCTTACACGAAGAACTAAAGCCTCCACAGAGTCCTAACAGTAAACACAGAGATCTGTGCCTTCTTGTGACTGTAAGAGCTGAACAAATGTCTGCTGAAGGTTGGACTGTTCCTGCGTTACTCATTAACTAACCCTGTTGCCTCAATCAAAGTCTCATTGGCTTAACAGTGAGCAGACATCATCACCACCGCAGCAAAAGGAGTTCATCATTGTGGACGCTTTCATTTCCTGCTTTTCATCCCACAACAGCAGCAGTTTCAGACTCGTGGTTTCAGATAAATAAAGAGCAGGTCGACCAGCTGAATGTATAAATATGTAAACGTACATACCATCAGCTGATCAACAGAAGCAAGTCGACGCTTGAACCGATGTGTCCGGGCAAAGGGCTGTTTGGCCAGGCAGTAAAAGTAGCTGAAGTCAAACTGTTGCTTCACTTCATTTCCTCATCCTGTGCTGTGCAGGCAGCTTGTTTGAGCTGTGAAGTCAGCAGCGCCTGACATTCATGTATGCAAATACGCTTCATTCAGTGATGTTTGAAGTTCAGCCCATGTTCCAAAAAACTACAGCAGCAGCCTGTAATCTAATCTGTGAGGGACAATACTGTAATACACAAACACTCCATTACAAGTTAGTCTATTTTTATGTTTTAATCTCCAACAGTCCAACATATTTTATAAGTTCACGTTCTGTGCGTACCATCTTGAGTGAATTCATGGAAATACTCGTCAACAGCTGCCTTTTTTTTATTGTAAAATGATCTGATGGTAGACGCTCTAATTTATCCAGAAGCTTCTTCCTGATTTCAGCAGGGAGGAAAGGCCCGGGTGGGTGGGTGTGGGTTCTTTTAGTGTCTTTGAAGGTGGTGTAGCACTCCACCTGTTGCATCTTCAGCTGAACCAACCACTCTTTGATTTGTCGCTGTACAGTGATGTTCTCCGTCAGGTGGTGCAGGAGTACAAACTCCTCGATATCTGAGGGGAAACAGTTTCCCTTTATGCATTGCAACACAACAACCAAAATGTGTGTGTGCGTGCGTGTGTGTGTTTTAACTCTACGCATCATTGGTTATATGCAGGAAGTAGAGGGCAGGGTGGAGAGGAAGAGGATTAACTGTGGCTGTAGTAACAGCAGTGGTTGGAGAGGTATTAAGATAAATAAAACTAAAGTTGTCATTTTGCAGCCACTGTTGTTGTGTTATTATTTTTTATACTGTTATTATTATTGTATAATGATCCACTGTATTTGAAACATTCATACATTTTTTAAAATCTTCATCTGAAGAGTAACAGGTACCTGATAAATGTAGTGTAGTTAACGTACAAAGCAGAATAAAATGAGCTGAATGAAGTAATCCTTCTTCAGTATTTGTTAGTACTGCAGTTGTGTACTTCCCTGACAAAGAGGATCTGGTCATGAGTCACACTAACTGAACAAAGTGTGCCAGTAGTACAAGCACATGATCACTTAAAGTCAATAAACACATATATTAGCGAGTCTGCAGTCTGCTATGCTAAGTGTTCAGATACTTTACTTAATGAAAGTACTAACAGTACACTGTAGAAGTCATGTGACATCTGTACATTCATGGTTACACAGGAAGAATAAAAAAAAAACTTCAGCTCAGTCAGCACTCTGAACAAGCTGAACATATACAGGCAGAACAGACAGGACTGTTTGTATATAAATATGTATAAACTATGTACTGTATATAGACATATATACAGCATATACCTGTATACATGTATATATACAGTATACACATATATGTAAACATTTATATATGGCACAATGCAAATTTTGTATGCATGTTTATATGCAGCATATATAAACATATCTATAGGCAGCATCCACATGTATACATGCCTATATACAGTATATAAATGTTTATATATAGTGTATAAATGTTTATATACTGTATATACATTCCTATATACACCATATAAGTGTATACATGCCTATATACACAATATACAGTATATAAATGTTTGTATACAGTATATGTATACATGTTTATATAACAGCGCCATCTTGAGGCTGTCTGAAGGACTCACTAGTTGAACACGCCTCCTTCACTCCTCCCATTAAATGTCTGCTTTATCCTCACAGACTGACACAAACAGATAAATCAGTGATTGAAGTTTGATTTTTTAAAGATGTTTCCCGCCTGAACGTGAAAAGCTGCGTCAGTTTCCCGTTAAATCGTTAAATCGTTAAATCCTCCGGTCCTGACCGTCGACCTGCCGGTTGAGCTCAGCCTTCACGGTTAATTATTGTTTTTTATATAATCGGTTCAGAGGCCACTTTGACTTAAAGTGTCTCCACGCTCAGTTTAACTGACTTTAGTCCAACTGTTTCAGCCCGAACCGGAGCACCGACCGAGACCGAGGCACCGAGCGAGCCCGAGCCCGAAGATGAACGCCAGCAGCGGGGCCCGCGGCGGGAAGACCTTCCTGTTCACCTCCGAGTCTGTCGGAGAAGGACACTCCGGTAACTGTCCGTGAGTTTAACCCGGGAGGAGGACATGTGTGTGGACATGATCCTGTCAGTCAGTAACGGAGGCTTCAGGTCCGTTAGTCACTTCAGTTAAACTACAAATACCACCGCCTAAAGAACTACATTTCAAAATAAAAGCACAGTATTGAACTGAGCAACAGCAGAAAGTTTTAATGGATTGAAACAAACAAAATTCATCTACAGTTTAATATTTTCTAGTAGTTTTTTTTTTAAAATATATAGTTAAAGATTTGCCAAAAGTTTGTAATAATAATGTTTGTTCCCCAAAATGTCAAAATATCCCTTTAAATTTCATAGAAATTATGTGAAAATAAAACAATATTGTGTTTTTATATTGTTATATTAAAGCTGTCAAAGCACTTTAAGTTTATGTATGTTTTCAGTATGTGGTCAAATTTAAATATATTGAGTCTAGAAATACTGTAACCAGACTAAGTAAATACATATTTTATTATATATTTTAGATATTTTTTTATAGCAGGGAGTCATGTGATCATCTGATTTCATGCCAGAAGTTAGTAATCATGATAAGTTTGTTGCCCGATATGCCAAAATATTCTTGTAAATGTCATAGAAATTCTGTGAAAATAAAATATTAGTATGTTTTGTATTGTAAATGTTGTCAATTTTAAATATATTGAGTGTATAAATACTGTAATCAGACTAAAAAATGCACATTTATTAAACTAGGGAGCCTTTAAAGTCTCTTTATGTTTTGTCCAATTAATAAATCACAACCAATAAGACTTAAAATCATTTTTGGGACATTGAGTTCTGATAAAAACCCAAATTCTTAATAAATTGTTGTCGTTTAAGGCCTGTTCTTCTCTCTGTCCTTTAACGTGTCACAGATAAAATGTGTGATCAGATCAGTGATGCTGTGCTCGATGCGTATCTGAGTCAAGACCCCGACTCTAAGGTGGCCTGCGGTGAGTACCCCGTCTGTGTTTCCCTCACGCTGCTGCAGGTTGGTGGTTAACGTGAGATTCAGCCGAGTATTGAAGATAAAGCGTTGTAAATCATTATGATAATTATTAATAGACTTGAGGTCAGAGTTCAGTTCAGTGTTATGTCACTGGAGTTCAGTCTGTTTCCTCTCATTATGTGACACATTAAATAAAGCTTGTTTGAATGTCTTCTTGCAGAGTGTGTGGCGAAGACCGGCATGATTTTACTGGTCGGAGAAGTGACCTCGAAGGCCAAAGTGGATCTGCAGTCGGTGGTCCGAGACACCGTGAAGGCAATCGGCTACGATAAGTCTTCAAAAGGTAGCAGCATGCAGGATGATTGATTAATGATCATTTAATTAACTTTAATGGAGTGAATGAGCACTGACTGTGATCTGCAGGTTTCGACTATAAGACCTGCAACGTGCTGTTAGCGCTGGAGCCGCAGTGCGAGGAGATATCGGACTGCGTGTTCGAAGGCCGGGATCAGGAGGACATCGGAGCCGGAGACCAGGTTCAGTGTGTGACCTTTAAAACCTCGTCTCTACCCGCCTTTCACAGCGTGGAGTTATTATATTGATAAAAGACAGCTGTAAAAAGCCTCTCACACACACACACACACACTGTTATCACACACACTGTTATCACACACACTCACTCACTGTGTTTTTACTGGCTGCTTCACTTTTTATTTGATACTTTTGCAGGTTTAATGTCTGTAAAGTTCAACATCTTTGTGCTAATTTGCACTGAGGCCAGTGTTGTAGTCTAAGACCGAGCAAAGACCAAGACTAAGACAGCACCAAGACTGCCAGCCGCTGTTAACAGCAACAAAAAAATCTAATTAGAAATGAGTTATTAGTTTCATTTGAAGCAGCAAGTTTGACCTCCAGTCACAGTAATGATGTTAACAAATAAATCAGACCGTGCACACACACATTTAGTGATTCAGTGTTTCCCGCAGGACTTAAATAAAAAACTGTGGTGGGTGTAAAAGTATGACACAGCAAAATATAGCAAATATAAAATACTCTGAACACTCGATGGTTCATTTAAAGGTGCTCTGATGAGGATTTTTGAGGCCGATCACTGATCACAGCGTCTGTTGGAAGCTTCTGTTTATTGGGTAGCATTATTTATTCAACTACTGTATTTTTATTATACTTGACAGCAGTTTATTTCTCAGCAGGCAACATGTGCAACTTAAACCAGAGCAACCTACAGCTGGTTAACGGGAGTTCAACAACATGAAAATTCTAAATAGTTCAAGACCTTTGTCTGAGACTGAGACAGGACTGAGATCTTCAAAAAGTAGTCTTGAGACCGGTCTTGAGTAGGGTTGCAAAATTCTGGGAATTTTCCAAGTTGGAAACTTTCCATGGGAATTAACGGAAATTTATGGGAGTTAACTGGGAATTTACAAAATTAAAGTTTGGCCCTTTAACAGGGAACTTAAATATAGTTGGGGAAAATATATTTTCACGTAATCTTGACTAAAAAAAAACAGATTTCATGCAGGTACACTTGAATATCTGCTGTTCCTCAGTCACATGCACATAGCACACTGCTTACTGCAGGGCTATTGAGGCCACGCCCCCTACCTGCACAGGTGATTTCTGTACCTGGACCACACTTTAGAGCCCAGAGCACACAGAGACTGGACTACATAATATTGTTCAATAAAATAATTTGATAAAGTTCTACTTACAAATAAATCTGTTAAATGTTTTTTAATTGTTTTATTTTGCATGTCTGCTTATGACAAAACTAAATGTTTGGATTTATGTTTGGATATGATACAGTTTGTTTAAATTACCCCCAATTTACAGTTAATTCACATAAATTCCCATGGAGTTTCCAATTTGGAATATTCCCAAAATTCTCATGGAAAGTTTCTGGAAATTTACAAAAACTTGAACATTGAAACTTTGCGATCCTAGTCTTGAGTACTACAACACTGGCTGAGGGTGATGGGAATGTCATTAGTGCAAACATCCTTCATCAGGTCCCGGACACACCCTGAAAAACCTGAAGCGTTATTAGAATGATCGACTGATCAAATTTAAAGATTCTAATGTGAGTTTGACTTCGTCTGGACGTCTTTGTCTCTTCAGGGTTTGATGTTTGGCTACGCCACAGATGAGACCGAGGAGTGTATGCCGTTAACCATCCTGCTGGCTCACAAAATCAACTACAGGATGAAAGAGCTGTCACGCAACGGAGAGTGTCCGTGGATCCTGCCAGACTCCAAATCACAAGTGAGACGCCTCAGAAGAAATGTGTACTCGAGTATTTGTTCTGATTACATTACTTATGAAACAAACACCAACAAGGTCAACAACAGCAGACATAGCAGCCAGCTAATGCTACTTACTAGTCCAACAGCAGTCAGCCCAACTCTTTTATTTCCTCCATCAGCGTCCTCTTCACTCTCTTCTCCTCTGCCATTATGTCCATAGAGGCTGCTGCAGCCCCAGGCCTGTAAACCTCTTCCTCTTCTTCTTCTTCCTGGTGGTCCAAAACTCCTGTGGTTCAAAAACTAACACCCCCGATGCTCTGAGCTCACAGCCCGGCTAACAAACTGACTGGCTGGCTAACAGCAGCTACAGTTGTGCATCAGGAAACAAAAGAGTTGAGGTGGAGCAGCCGGACTTTATTGGTTGGTTTCTTGATGGATGATGATGACTTCACTTGTTGCTAAAGTAACCACTAACGACTGCAAAGTGTAGCTGCCGTTAGCTAGTTAGCTCAGTTAGCCGTTCTCCTGAGTTGGCCAATCAGGAGAAAGTAGGCTTTTAGGGAGGCGGGGCTTAAAGAGACAGGATCTCAAACAGCTTGGTCGTCTTTCCTGCAGGTCACAGTGGAGTATCGAGACAACATGGGAGCCATGGAGCCCCTTCGTGTCCACACTGTGGTTATCTCAGTACAACACACTCCTGAAATCACCCTGGAGGAGATCAGACACAATCTGATGGAGAAGGTGGTGAAGGCTGTCATTCCTGCCAAGTTCTTAGACGACAGGACCATCTACCATCTACTGCCGAGTGGGAAGTTCCTCATCGGAGGCCCACAGGTGAGTAAACCACACACAGGTGAATGTAACGTGGGCGAGCAGGATGTGGCTGATGTTTCTGTTCCAACAGGGCGACGCCGGACTCACGGGACGTAAAATCATCGTGGACACGTACGGAGGATGGGGCGGACACGGCGGTGGAGCTTTCTCCGGGAAAGATTACTCCAAAGTGGATCGGTCCGGAGCGTACGCCGCTCGCTGGGTCGCCAAGTCTCTGGTGAAAGCCGGACTGTGCAGGAGAGTGCTCGTACAGGTGAGGGAGGAAGACGGTGTAAAGAGTCTGACAGCTAGCTGTGGTAGATCTCCTTCTTACATGGTGGGAGTAGCAGCCTGTTGATGATGGAGCTGTTAGAGGCCTCCACAGTCTGATGCAGGAGGTGAGAGGAGTCATGATGGAGGTCAGCTTTGCATCCCCGTCTCCGAATGGGTATCATGAACTGCCAAGTGTAGCTGCCGTTAGCTAGTTAGCCGTGCAACTTAAAAAGACAAATACTGCCCTCCATAGTTCCAAGTCCATGTTTGGACACAAATTTCTGTTTTTCTAATGCCAAAAATGAACTTTATCTTCATTTTAAAAGAGCCAAAGACTCTTCAAGCTTGTGTCTTTTCTGACACTCAGGTTATTATTTTGTGTTCGTGCCTCTGAATAATCTTGAAAACTGTTAAAGGTTGAAGCCTGATATCTCCCGATATGTTGCTGTGCTGCCTCTGAACGCTCTTCAGATCTCTTACGCCATCAGCGTGAGCCATCCGCTCTCCATCTCGGTGTTTCACTACGGCACGTCGAGCAGGGACGAAGACGAGCTGCTGCGGATCGTACAGAAGAACTTCGACCTTCGACCCGGGGTCATCGTGAAGTATGTTTAGATATCCACAGCTGTGAACACAGTGTGTGTGTGTGTGTGTGTGTGTGTGTATAACAGTGTGTTTCTTTCACAGAGAGCTCGGCTTGAAGAGGCCGATTTACCAGGCCACCGCCTGCTACGGTCACTTCGGCAGAGATGAGTTCCCCTGGGAGAAACCAAAGCCTCTGGTACTCTGAGCCTGGAGGTCCGACACATTCCTGTCATGAAACAAAGAAGAAGAATACCTGTTGGAGACAGGAAGCGTACCTGTTGGAGACAGGAAGAATACCTGTTGGAGACAGGAAGCGTACCTGTTGGAGACAGGAAGAATACCTGTTGGAGACAGGAAGCGTACCTGTTGAAGAATCCATTTAGACTTTTTATTCTGATTTATAGCCAGCTAAGGTACTCCTGTGTTTAAAAGATGTTTTTAATTATGCAATCAATGTTCAATAATGAAGTAACTGTGAGAAACTGTCAAACTTGTAAAGATCATGTACTTTGGTAATATGTAATAAATCATAATGATTAAAAAGACTTTCTCCTCCTTCATTTCAAGTTCTTAAGTTTTAAGTTTTAAGAAGTTTTAAGTTCTTTTTGTGCAGCAGGCTGTTGACCTGTCCGCGGTGCGCGCCGCCTCTCAGAGGTCAGAGGTGACGGACGATGAAAACACGGCTCAGCTTCAATGACAATTTTGATGAGGGAAAGTATGAATTATAATAACTGATGCAGTCATGCTGTCATTAGCTAATAAGCTACATTAAATACATGATATAAATGAATATATTTTTATTTTTTATCGTTTTATCATTAGTTTCTGTATTTATTTTTACTTTCTTATTTTCTAATTTTTTGTTTGTTTGTTTATTAATATTATAACTTATACTGGCTGCCATTTATTACATGAAGTCCTATGTCAGGAAACGTGTTATAATAATAATAATCATCATCATCATCATCATCTGAATCTGCAGAATAAATAAAGTTTTAAAATAAATGTAGTGGAGCATGCTACAAATAAGAAAATACTACAAATACCTCAACATGCAGTACTTGTGTGTACACAGTGCAGTACTGAGTGTGATGTCTGTCTCTGCCGCTGGATGGAGTCACAGTTTAGATGAAGACTTTTTTCATGAGGCATGAAAACATGGCAGAGACGGAGGAAACAGCTGAGAGTCGATCAGCTGCTCGTTTACACTTCAAACTTCACAGCTCGACAGTAAATCAGCTTCACCTGTCCGGATAACTTCACATGAAACATCCGCAGGCAGGTTTGTGAGTTTTACAGCGCGGTATGAGGATAAACAAAGGGGGGAGACTTGAACCAATCACGAAGAGGGACACACAGGCGCGCAGATGTTAGAGCGGATCTGATTAGCTGAGAGCAGCAGCAGACACGCAGACAGGAGGGCTGGCTTGAGGTGTGTGTGTGTGTGTGTGTGTCTCTGCTGTACTTCAACTTGGAAAGTTCACGACTTTTAAAATTAGTCTTTGACCGACAGGCTGGCTGCAGAAACCCCGCTAAACACGTCACATCATGCGGGTAACTTCTGTCCCGGGTCGGCCCGAGCGGAGGTGAGGTGAAAACACACCTGGAGGACTTTACAGGTCAGAGACAAGGAGGAGATGCGTTCAGGGTGTGTCTGGAGAGTCAAAAATCAACTTTTTAAAATGTTTTTTTGAACATTTTCGGGGTATTTTATTATTAATTTGAAGTGAAAAGAAGCAGAAAGTTGTCTCGGACCTGAAAGCGCCATCATGCCCGGGAATGATGGAGGATACGCGGTGAAGAGGAGGAAGAAGCCCGTCCAGAAAATGTAAGTTTTAATGTTTAAATGTTTTTTTCATCTCCTTATGCAGGATATGAACTGCAGTGACCCAACAGGCCCGAATTATAATAATAATTATTAGTAGTAATAAATCGTTTTACATCCATAAACACAGTAACATGTGTGATTTATGATTTTCGGACACTCAAAGATCACGATAAAGTGTTTTTTTAGCGAAAGTAGCAATAAAAAGTGTTTAAGTTCGACATATATTGCTGTAAATGCACACAGTGGGCGCCCTCTACTGGTTAAAACGGGGCTACTGCAATGGAATTTTGCTATTGGCTCGTTCTGTGTCAGGTGACGTATACGGTGCCAGCTTACATCACCAACCACCTCCCTCATATAAAATGAGCGTCTCCTCGCTCTGCAGACTTTAGCCTGCTACGTAGCTATGGTAACTCTGCCAGATAGCTTTTCGTTACACAGAAACTTTTACAAATGGCTGCAAATGTGCCTTGAAGGACTGTTATGGCCTGACAGTAGCTACTTGTGGCTGTTAGTTCTGCTGCTCTGAACTGCTAGCGCTCAGCTAATGTTATAGCATCGGTATCACATTATTAGTTTTACACAGAGAGCCTGACAGCAGCTACTCTAGCTGTTAGCTCAGTTAGCTCTGCCACTCTGAGCTGCTAGCGCTCAGCTAACGTCACAAGACTGTTCATGAGTAGTTGCTGTCAGACTCTCTGACTTAGCTAATGTTACAACGCATTTACTACACAGAAACTTTTACAGTGCTTCAAGTGATTGTCAAAGCGTGACAGCAGCTACTTGTGGCTGTTAGCTCTGCCACTCTGAGGTACTAGCTCTCAGCTAACGTTAAAACCCAAGTACCACATCTTAACTTTTACACAGAGAGAATAACGGCAACTACTCGTGGCTGTTAGCTCTGCCACTCTGAGGTGCTAGCCCTCAGCTAACAACGCGAGTACCACACCTGACAACAGCTACTCATGGCTGCTAGCTGAGAACTAGCAGCTAGCTAAGAAGTAACTAAGCTAAACTAAAATAGTGAACAAGTTAGTAGAGGATATATTCAAGACTTCCCTCCGAAAGTACCTCTAATTTGTACTTTAGTGCAGTACTTAGCTGCTTCCCAGCACTAAACCAGCCCGTATCATTGTGTATTATGGGCTGAAGACTCATTGTTAACATGTTTTTTAAGGGACGACCTGTGGATATCCTGTGATTTGTTATGGATACACCGGCTTTATTTATTTACTCCCTTGGGCAATTAGCTCCTATTGTTATTGTCACTGTATTTGTCACAATCACTATAGTGAGACTACAGTTACCAGACTATCCATCATCAGCTGACAGGGGTGTAAATCTAGATTTTATAAATTTGTTAGCTCCGTCGCTCGTCTGCTTTCTGCTTTCCCTCGCCATGTTTTCGTGTCCTCGTTCCTGCCTTGCATTGTTCCCTCTTCCATCCACCTCTTTTCTTAGATCTCAGTGTTTATTCAGGGGGTGATGACACACGGTTGCTGTTGCTGCCGCGTGTCCTGACTTGTTGCAGAGGAATTGTGTTGTGGTAATTTGTAGTAATAACGGCACAGGCCAAGCGGAAGATCACATGCTGTCTCAAAATTATGATGTAACTCTGTGTTTGGGTTAATTTGGCTGTTTCACTTCACAAATATGTTTATTTTTAGCCGTGATAGACGTATGACTCTGTGTCAGCCCACCACTTTGGTTCCGGACTGAAATATATAAGTGTCACTATTATTATGAAATTTTGTACAAACATTCATGATTCCCAGAGGATGAACCTTGCTAACTTTGGTGATCCTCTGACTTTTGATTTAGCATTTAGCATCAGCTCAAAATCTGTCCACCTTTGTGTAAAAGCAAATGTTAATATGCTAACATACATACAACATACATACTAGCCAGGTCACTGTGAGCATTTTAGCATGTTAATATGCTAAGCTAAAATGGCAAACATATTGAACATTTAAGCTCTGTCAACATTGTAGCATGCTAACGTGCTAATTTAAAATGTGGAACAGGTTAAGCAATCTACTCGCTTATCATCAGCATGTTAGCATTGTCATTGTGAGCATTTTTACACGCTCATACACTAAACTAAAATGTTTAACATGTCAAACAACATCCTAGATACATACCTAGAACATACTAGCATAGCATCATTATGTTAGCATTGTAATTGTGAGCATTTTAGCATGCTAAACTAAAATGTCAAACATGTTAAACAACATACTTAACTTAGCATCAGCATTTTAGCATGCTAACATTAGTATTTAGCTTAAAAAGATTTAGCTCATAAAGCTGCTAGCATAGCTATAGACTTATTAACGGTTGACAACAGGCACCATGTTTGTAGATTTAGTGGGTTAGCCTTGGTGCTAATGTAGCATCCATAAAAAGAAGTTGAGGTTGCACGCAGGATCGTGTCACTCGGTAAGTTTACTTGTCGGGGATGGTGCAGGGAGATAATCCTCCCTGACTTAAGGCCGGCGGGTCGGTTACAGGTGAACGCGTTCATTAATCACCGTGAGCTCACCAAGCTAACGTCGGCGTTCATACATCTTTCCTGTGCACGACAGACTGATCCACTTAGCTAAGACAAACAGGGCGAGTGTGCTGCAGAACACATCTCCCTGTGTGTGTTTTCCAGTAATTATAATAAAAGTATGAACCCCACACACACACACACACACACACACACACACACTTTGAGCCTCTGCTTGCTCTTAAAGCAGGAAGTCGAGGCTGTCGTTTGATGTGGGTTAGAGTTTATTTGGGCAGCGAGCAAGTCTTTGTCTCTCAGTAATTCAACGCTGGGATTTTCAGCAGGCGTATGAACAGGAAGAAGTCTCGTACGTCGCCGTTCAGACGTCGTGCACGATGAGATGGTTACAGGATGTCAAAAAAAAAAAACTCCCAGGTTAACTCTGAGATGGAAATTCCACCAAACGTGTCACTGAACTTCTTTTGTGTTGTTTTTTTAAAGTGCAAAGCCTCCACCCGCGAAGACCAACCCGTCCAAGCGGCACCGGGACCGCCTGAACGTGGAGCTGGACCGCCTGACCAGCCTGCTGCCTTTCACCGAGGAGGTCAGAGGTCGCCTGGACAAGTTGTCCGTGCTCCGGCTCAGTGTGGGATACCTCAAAGTTAAGAGTTACTTCCACGGTCAGTGGCCTCAGAGTTTCATAATAACTAACACAGTGTGTGTGTGTGTCTGTGCAAATATGCCGCTGCAGACATTTTTGTGGCCGAGCTCGGAGTGTTTGGGGTGCCAGAGAGGTAACGTGACACTGAATAATGAATGAAGGAGCCCTGCTGGCAGATGGATGCATGTGGGAGTGTGGGCAGAGGGCAACATGAGACGGGGAACACGGGAACAGTAGGTCTTTATTCTGACGCTGATCAAACACACACACCCAGTTGGCGCATATGGCGAAATGTGTCACCTAAATCACTGGAAGTTTAATTAAGGTGTTTGACTGGAGGACAGTTCAGGATACAGACATTTAAGATGTCCTCAAACATGCAGTAAAGATTTTCTATATTTTTGTCAATAAATCCAACAAAAAGACCCACCACAGATTCACCATAGAGCCCCATGTTGAGATGATTTAACCTCTGGGGGCAACCCGATAAAGTGAAAAAAAAAAAACTGCAGTTCCTCAAACGTCCACTTGAGGCTGGCTCCAGAAGTGAATCAGTCTCCATAAGTCCCCATGTTCAAATGTCCAACTTCACAGCAGAAATAAACATGTTTACAGCCTGATACAAAAAATAGTTTTGGTCTCTATAGCTAATTTCCCCGTTCATGACAACTGTACTGAGGGTGAATTTATATACAACTCACCTGGATGTCAGTGTGGTTGCAGATGTTACCCAGCAGGCCCGTCACCTCTCCCTGTGCCTCTCTGGCTTCGCTATCAGCCAGCTGATCGCTGCTGTTGATGGAGAAGAGGCGGGGGAGGTGAAGCATGATGGCACGACATGAGGGTTCTTCACCAGGCGGCGCAGAGTGTTTGTGAATGGAGGCGGCTTCACGTTTTACGAGGGTTCGTCTGTTACATAACTCACCATATATGACCACAGATAGTTATCTGACAGAGAGGGGGAGTCACGGTACGGTCTGAGATGTACAAGTCTGTGGTCAGGTCGGTGGAAGACGCTCCATTTCGAGGCCTATCAGATGAACGCTGTATCTCCATCAGTCAACACTCTGCCCGTGCCGCCATATGCGCTTTACGGGCACGTTATCTGCTCCCAGCTTTGATGTTCGTCCAGCTCGACATCACACACGACCGCGAGTTCAACGTCAGCCGCGGAAACAAGACACGGATGTTAAAGTGTCAAAACCACACACGGCGCTCAAGCAATGACTCACACAATGTTGGACTTTTATTCATCAGGTGGCCAGAAGTGAAGTGCCAAAAACTTGCAGTTCCTCAAACGTCCACTTGGGGCTGGCTCCAGAAGTGAGCCAGTCTCCGTAAGTCCCCATGTTCAAATGTCCTTCGCTCTAGAACTCAAACATTTTGTAGAATTTATCTGCTAATGAAGCAGATATTTAAGTGAGGAGGTGGTGGAGACCAAAAACAGAGCTAAAACTGAGAGAATACTGGACTTCAGGTGGCCAGAAGTGTTCTGATTGGACCGATCATCAACCGCTGAAGTGAAGCCAACACAGAGAACACCAAAAAACCTGCAGAAAAACTTACAGAAACATTGTATCCTGAGTCAGTAAACACTGTTGTGTTTCTACAACACTCTGCGCCTCTTTGGTAACGTTTCGCTGGTTTATTTGTGGAAGAGATAAAAGTATGAGTGACTTCCTGCAGGCCAAACCTCCACCAGTGAGCGGGACAACCGGAGGAGCAAGTGGGAGCTTCAATGTGTACACAGCTGCACAGTATCGTATGTATTTGTGTAAGGTGAAGACGCGCAAATCTGACGATTACGAGCGTGAAAACTATCTGAAGAGCAGAAAATCTCCAGTTTTGTGTCTTTGTACACGATTATTTTTAAATACAATCTAATCTGTGATCACTCAGCGAAGCGTATCCTCGTTTCCTTTCCTTACAGTAATGACTCCGAGGCATGCTACCCTCCCCCCTTTTTAAAACAAACCCACTGGATCGGCCTCTCGTCCTCTCGTCCTCCCCTCTGACAAACAGGAATTTGTCGGTTCACTCAAAGAGTTTGTTATGATAACATGATATCACGTCCTCGAGTGTTAAAACTAAATTGGACGCGGCGTTCAAAAGACTAAACAAGTCGGCAAGTCGTGTTTCATGGAAGGTTTAACCTGAATCTGTAACCTTCACTTTCTTCACTTCCATCTTTTCCCTGCCTGCCTTCCTCTTCCTCCTCCTCTGCTCAGCACTGTGGAAGTTTGAAGGAAGAAGGTTCACACGCAGAGTCAGCACACCTCCCCAAAGACGAAGGCCTGCAGGGAGGAGGAGGAGGAGGAGCAGGAGGAGGAGGAGCAGGAGCAAGAGCAGGAGGAGACTGTCTAAAACCTGGACGTAGTCTCCAAGACATCCCCTCAGACTGTCTAAAACCTGGACGTAGTCTCCGTGACGGCCCGCAGACTGTCTAAAACCTGGACGTAGTCTCCGTGACGTCCCGCAGACTGTCTAAAACCTGGACGTAGTCTCCGTGACCTCCCCACAGACTGTCTAAAACCTGGACGTAGTCACATGCTGATGTTTAGCAGACTGTCTTAGTTGTCGGATGTCGTGGCTCTGAGATACTTCAGCAGTTTGTCTGTCACTTCTGCTTATCATCAGTAATTTCCTTCCTGAGTTCAGAGGGATTTACTGTAAAATGTTTATATATATCATCGCTTCAGACTGTGCTAACCGCTCGTCAGACTGAGCTCTGGTTTTGGGTTCAGGTTAAGTTGTCGGTTAGCAGCTGGCTTTCTGGTGTGAGGAGGGCGGTTTATAGGTAAGGGGTTATGTGTGGTACACTTGTTTTTGTGGTTACGTATGTAAGATCCGCTGCAATATGGCACCTGAGATCTTTGAGTAGAAAGGAAGCAACAATATTGTCTTGTTTAAACGAGCAGAAACCTCAGTCAACTTTCTCTTGTCCTGTACAGAGATATGCTACATGCTAGCTCAGCTATGTTGAAAATACAACAAAGTTTTGAACAAAGCTGCAGGAGCACTCTGAAATTGATGGAATACGTCAGAATAAGAAGTATGGGGAATAGTGGATAGTGTGACTTGCAGGCAGGCTGAAATATTTGAATGTCAGATCTTTAAACTGTAAAACCCTGAATGTAATAAATTGTGCTTCATTAACACGTTTAATATTTATCCACATGAAGCCGTCTCCATCGTCGTTGTGACTCGGCGGAGCCGACACAGATTTATCTTTGAGTGAAATGCAGCTGGAGGCCGACGCGATGACGCCGCTGACCTCGATTCAACCTCGCTCACTGCTCGTTATCAACAAACACAGGAAGCAGACGTGAACAGCCAGCTCTCTCCAGGCAACTGGGGCCAAAACAGACAACCTCTCTCCGCCTCCGCCTCCACCCTCGTGGTGGTGTCAGACCTCCAGAGCAGCTCAAGGCTCTGGACTCCGGTTGCTACAGTGACGAGGGTTCACCATGGTAACCTTGACTCCAGGTGATGGCACAGCATCACCTGGGACTCGAGTCTGGACTCAGACTCAGGAGTTTGTTGACAGCGTGCACACACACAGTGAGTACACTGTGTTTCCCGGTGTGTTTAGAAAAGACAACAGAGGCCTCGACTGTGAACTCTGCAGGAGCGTCTACAGGGCTGACGTCAGCCTCCAGTCCAACAATACAACAGTACCCACACACACACAGCCTATAAAAACAATCAAGGGTGCACACATACGTAAAACTAACTAAATATTTTGATTTTGTTGCCTTAAAACTTAAAATTAAGACTAAAATCTGACTTTTTCTGGCCAATTTAAGCCAAAGAAAAAGAGAAAATGTTGGTTGCATGAATCTATTTTAGTGTCACAAAGTTCAACAACCCAACAAATCTGTCTCCAGCTAACCCACCTGTCAATCAAAGTCCATCAAACTGTTTTTTGTACCAGGCTGTAAACATGTTTATTTCTGCTGTGAAGTTGGACATTTGAACATGGGGACTTATGGAGACTGACTCACTTCTGGAGCCAGCCTCAAGTGGACGTTAGGGGAACTGCAGTTTTTGGCTTCACTTCTGGCCACCTGATGAATAAAAGTCCAACACTATGCAGCGTTATACTAAGATGCACATATATATTTATATTTGTATAGAACAGGAAGTTGTTTTTGATCTGTTCATTGTTTTGTTGTTTTGTGTTTGCAGCAGCGTTCCAGAAAAGATCGCCTCCTCTCGTCTCTGCTAACGACAGAAACGGACGGTCATTGTCTCTTGACGGAGTCGGTTTCTCTGAAGGAGATCTCCTCCTGCAGGTACAGCAACGAAACACGACTACACGACTGCACAGGTGTGTGTCTGTCTGTGTGAACGTGTTTAATTTAGATTCTCTCTGCAGGCTTTAAATGGGTTTGTTTTGGTCGTGACGACTGATGGCACGGTCTTCTACGCGTCTCCGACCATCCAGGACTTCCTGGGCTTCCATCAGGTAAAACTGTGACACCAAATGTCTCTTGTGTTTATGTAAAAAAGTTTATTTCTCTCAGAAATTTGTGCTCAAATCTGTGAGCTTTGGACTTTCACAATAAAAGCCTGAAATGTAAAGTTATAAGGGTAATAGAAGAACTCGCTGATGTGAATTTTAACAGATTTGTGCACAAAATCTGAGAGAAATAAACCTTTTCAGTCTTTGATCTTTCCCTTAAACTCATGACAAACAAGTAGAGAAGAAGGCAGCATAAAATGTAAATATAATACCTCGTCTCTCTTCCTGTCCGTCCTCAGTCTGATGTCCTCCATCAGAGCGTTTTGGACCTCGTCCACGTGGACGACAGACAGATGTTCAGATGTCAGCTTCACTTTGCCCTCAACCCCAACGACACCGACTCGCACGTGAGAGCAGAAGGTACGAATCGAACCAGCCTTCACAGATACGATACGCTTCATTTAAGTTTGAACGGATGACGAGACATCCAATAATTCGGCCCGTTGATGTGGATTGAACTCTGGTCAAAGAATCAGCTCGAGAGGAGAGGAGGGGCTTTTTGTTGGGTCACGCAGTTTGACGTGATGTTGTTGATTGTGGTCGTTGCAGATGGGCAGCAGTCGGGCAGTAAATGTCCGAGCAGCTCAGTGAGCTTGTTGCCTCAGTACGTCCCTCCAGAGAGCTCGTCCTTCCTGGAAAGAAGCTTCTGCTGTCGCCTTCGCTGCCTCCTGGACAACAGCTCTGGATTTCTGGTACCATTTTTATAATCATGTGACTTTGTTCTCCACCGTTTGAGGTTTGACAGCAACATCAAGTAGAAGTTGGTATATTTGTTGAGTGTAATCCCTCTGTGGTAACTATGTTCAGCTGTACTCGAGTATTTGTTCTGATTACATTACTTATGATCAAAAACTAGCAAGTCGACAACTTTGCTAACAGCCAAACATCAACAAGGTCAACAACACAATCATTTTGTCCATAGAGACTGCTGAGCACGGTCACATTACCCACTTGCCCAGCTCCGGTTCTGCCACGACACTGGCTCCGCTCCCCATCAGCATTCCCTGAAATCCTCTTCTTCTTCTTCTTCTTCTTCTTCTTCTTCTTCTTCTTCTTCTTCTTCTTCTTCTTCTTCTTCTTCTTCCCGGTGGTCCAAAACATCTGTGGTACAAACACTAACACTCCCCCGGTGTTCTGAGCTCACAGTCTGGGCAGCCCAACTAACATTAGCCAACATATAGACTCCTATGGGCAATTTAGAGTCACCAATTAACCTATAAAACTACTGCACCCCGACCCTGAAGGGCACATGGATGTCATTTCATTCAGAAACAGAAATACCAACCACAGGATGGTGCCAGAGGATAAATTGGGGTTCATCCTCTGGGGAACATGAACATCTGCACAAATCCTTCCAAGTGTTTGTTGAGTCTGGATTGAAGTGGTGGACTCACTTCATGTCTTTGTGCGTCTCCTCCTCTTCAGGCTCTAAACTTCACCGGCCATCTGAAGTACCTGCACCTGCAGGGAAACGCCGGGGCTGATGGGAGCACAGCTCCTCCTCCTCACCTGGCTCTGTTTGCCATTGCCACACCTGTGCAGCCTCCGTCAGTCATGGAGATCCGGACGAAGACCCTCATCTTCCAGACTAAACACAGGATGGACTTTGCTCCTGTGGGCATCGACACCAGGGGGAAGCTGGTTTTAGGATATTCAGAGATCGAGCTTGTCACTCCAGGCTCCGGCTATCAGTTCATCCACGCTGCTGACATGATGTACTGCGCTGACAACCACCTCAAGAGTGAGTTATCCTACAGGACACTAAACATCACACTTGTTTTTAAGCTCACATGATTGGCCAGTCTTAGATCAGTCTTTTGTCTTCCTCCTCAGTGATAAAGACTGGAGACAGCGGCTTCACGTTCTTCAGGCTGCTGACCAAAACGGGACACTGGTTGTGGGTTCAGGCCACTGCCAGGATAGTCTTCAAGGGCGGTAGACCGGACTTCATCATCGCTCGCCAGAAAGCCCTCACGTAAGCTTACCTTACCTTACTGTCCATCCATCCCAGTTCCTCCTCGAGGATCTCCAGGCGTTCCCAGGTCCTCCAAAGGAAAGTGCTCAGGAGGCATCCTAACTGTTGTTGAACCACCTTGGGTAGCATCGAGGTGACGTTCCACATCCCTCCATCTGCAATGCCAGGAATCAGCACAGCGAGGTCCTTGTCTTTACATGCCGACCCCGATGTCTGTCGCTTCAGGTGGTCGGACACCGGAACGATGGCTCCATGTAAATCTTTCAGGCTGTGCCTGGCCGATGGCCATGAGTCAAGGCCCAGCCACCGGACGTTTGACTTCCAAGTTTAGCCTGACTCTTCCTTTTCTGGTTGGGACAGTGTTTTTTACTTACTTACTAAAATATCTCTGAACGTTGACATAGCTTCACCATATTTCAAATGTATCAGGTGTCCAGCTGGCTTTTTATTCTCAGTTTTTAGTCACAGTTTGGTTCAGTTCAGGAAAAGATCTTGGTTTGGGTTAAAATAATAAGTTTTGTTTTCAGCATAAACAGCAGCGTTCTGGCTGAAAGCCCCAAGGGCAAACTTCTCCCACATGCAGAAACAACAGATACAAATCTCACGTGAGTTTTGCAAATGCAGGGTTAAGATCTAGTTAACATAATTTTAACTAGAGTTAGATACTGTTGTTACACGCCATTATTATAGAAAGCAGGAAGAGCAGCCGGAGGACATCAGAGGGAAAACCAGAAAACATTTTCTCCATAAAATATGATCCAGTTTCACCAAAATCAGTGAAATAGTTGGTGGTGTGTGACTTAGTGCCGTAAAGCGTTACGTCCGTTCGCCGCGTTGACGTTGACCTTCGCTTGTTGCTTCGTATTTTTCTGTAGAAATGAAGAAGGGGAGGAACACTTGCACCAGAGAAGACGGCAGCTCCCATTCAACCTCGCCACCGGCGAAGGCGTCCTCTATGACACGTTGATGGATTCCTTCTCCATTCCTGGTCCTCCTGGCTCCGGTGCACCGACGGACACCGCCGAGCCCACCACAGAAAAACCTTTAGACCCGGCCTCCCTCTTGGGATCCCTTCGCCGGCAGGACCACTCAGTTTACACCGAATCACAGACACAGAGTCCCCTTCTCCCAGTCTTCTCCCAAATCGATGACCTCGATTTGGAACAGTCGCCCATGGAACAAGCCTTCTTGGACAGCCACGCTCTGCTCAGCGTGCCGGGCCAGGCGGTCCAAGCTTCACAGAAGAGGTCCGTCACGGGGGACCTCACATCGGAGGCCATGATCGACTCGTTGGAGCAGATTTTGGCAGATATCGGGGACGGAGGGTTTGAGGATCTTCACGTAGAGGAGGCGGAGTTGAGGGACTGGAAGAACACCGTCGTCAGGATGAACAACGAGAGGGAAGACGCAGCGAGGGAACTGAACCACATCCTCGCCAATGACGTGTTCTCGTATGTGGAGGAGGCTCTGAGGAGAGAGACCATGCAGGGTTCAGCTCAGATGCTGCATGAGCAGCCGGTGACGGACACAGAGTTTGCAGGGGGGGATGTTCTCGGTGGGGTTGGCAGTTCGGCTGCATCTCACAGGGCTGCACAGTGTCGAAACGCTCCTCAAGGACACACCTCTGCACTGTGGCCTCCGAACAGCAGCAACCACCACCAGATGATTTCAACACAGTCCTGCCATGCTGCACATCCACTGCCTGGCGCAACGCAACCGCCATGGTTCATGGGAGCGACGGAGCAAAGTGCACAATATACACTGAACCACGCCGGTCCACAGCGGACTTACATCGACCCTTCAGTGTGGCAACAACAGCAGCAGCAGCAGCTGCCGCAAAGTTTTCACCATCACACGCTGACACATTCCTCGCACACACCAGGCGGCGTGAACTCAGCGGCTCCGTCATTCCAGCTGCCGCAAACGCAGCGATTATCCGGCAGCTGCATGTTTGAAAAAACAGAAGGTCACATGCCGAACGCTGCTACCGTTCCCGCCCGACTGAACGGACCTCTCCTGGGGCCGGCGTGCTCCAGAGGGCCCACACACGTTACAGCAGGGACGACCTCCAACGCCGCCTTCGTGGGCGGGGTCGTCAACCAGGGGGCGATGCAGCCGCCGGGTGCCCGCGCAGATGTTGGCAACATCAGTTTGGTCCATCTGAGCGGAGACGGCGCCGGTCTGGTAACAGCTCGGTCAGAAAACAGCTCGTTACAGACGTCATTCTTCTGCTGGAGCGGTGACACACAGGTAAATTTTAAGGATTTTTATAAGGACAACAATAGAAATGTGTTTATTATCTAAAGCCCGGCTCAGATTTCAGGATTACTGGTGCAGATTTTTCCCAACTCTTTGTCCAGATGGTTATAATTTGTCTTGAAAAACACATTTTAGAGGCCTCGGGCAGCTCTCGCTCGCTCTGTTTTGATGAGCCTCTCCTCAAGTGAGAGGAGTTATTTCAGACGTCTCGTTCAGTTTCTGCACAAAGTTAAAGCTGTTTTTTTAACCTGGGCTGTATTTTATCATGTTTTTGTGCCTTCAGACGCAACGCAGCGTCACATGACCAAATCCTCCTCGAATTATCAGGAGTGAAGACAAAGTGGACCTAATCTTCAATCTGATCCAGACGTTGGTTTCATCCATCACGATAATCACGTTGTTTTTTTCCTCCACAGATCCCCAAAGTTCCCCTGAACGGCGTCGCTGACCCGTTTGCCTTCACCAATCTCAGATACGAGCACGAGTGTGACAGAAACACTTGAGATTATTCCCAAAGACAAACGGAGAGATTACGATGAGGAGTTATAAACAAGGAGGACGTCAGAGGAGTTGAGTTCTGAGTCCTGGTTGCTCAAACAAGCCATCTGTGACAACACCCACCTGTCAATCAAAGCGTCCACACTCATAACCTTAAGCCTTAATATAATGTGAACAGGTGAGTTGTATATAAATTCACCCTCAGTACAGTTGTCATGAACGGGGAAATTAGCTACAGAGACCAAAACTGTTTTTTGTACCAGGCTGTAAACATGTTTATTTCTGCTGTGAAGTTGGACATTTGAACATGGGGACTTATGGAGACTGACTCACTTCTGGAGCCAGCCTCAAGTGGACGTTTGAGGAACTGCAGTTTTTGACACTTTTATGTTGGCTTCACTTCATGGAGGTGAAGATTAACCTGGCTCACATGCAACGTTTGGCTTAATATCAGTACAGTAAGAAACAGATCATATGTTCATATGGACACCTGATGATTGTTTTAAGGCGGACTTGATTTTGTCTGTTGTTAGTTTTGGATTTTATTCAGCTGTGAAACTAAAAACTGATCTAATGTGACTTTTAGACTCACATCTGCATTTAAAGAAGCATGTTGCAGTACAGTATTAAAATACTGTAAACTCTATTTAACATCAACATTTTTCCCTTCCTCACTTACCCGCTGCTGATGTGCCCTTAAACAAGACACTTCAGTCCAGTTGTGCTTCACATTTAGTGTTTATTAGTAGTATATAAACATTAAATACACATTAGAGATTATTAAGTGTTTATTAATGAACAATATTCACTACCCAAAGCTCGTGGCCATAGGTGAGGTGAGATGTACTACAACCACAACATTCAACTGGCAATGTTGCTGACGCCGCACCAACCCACCATTCCATCTCACGCTCCATTTTCTGATCCCTCGTGAACAAAACCCAGAGAAACTTTAACTCCTTTGCTTGGAGCAGCATCTCACTCCCAACATGGAGGAAATATTCCACCGTTTCACGGCTGCAAATCGTCCCCAGTGCGTGCTGAAGGTCACAGTCTGAAGTGAACAGAACCACATCATCTGCATAAAAGCGGAGACGCGATCCTGAGGTTATATTACTCAACAATTATACCTTTTATAACCAATATTTACAACTTTTAATCACATTTTCATTCATTATCTGTTACAATTGTTGACAAAAACAAGAACAAACTATTAAAAATGTTCTTATATCTGCTTATAACTACATTAGAATGCGTTATAGTTTGTTTCAAAACTGTTGTATTTTCCAGCAAATGCTAAACTATATTTAAGCTTGTACAGTAAAACTCAAAAGATGTTGCTACGTTTTCACGGAGATGGCAGCTCCAGTGCTCTGTGTGGTCTAACTAAGAAGATTGAGTACTTCGTATACAAACTGTATATTTTGTGTTTAAATCGTGTATCCAGCTCAGCTGTATCCAAGAAGAACTTTATTTACCATGTCAAAGTCCAAACATATTCAGAAACGTGCACATTTATGCATTTTTGCCTGTAGGAGATTGCCATATTATTCTGTAATTATAGGTAACGTTACACTCTGTAGCTGCATTGTATTCTTGCGTCGTGTACAAGTTATAACCATCGAGGTGTCTAATTTATTTTGTCATTAAAGTTCTGTAACCGCTCAGTGGGCCTCATGTTTTATTCTCCGTGCCACACATGGAGGAGTTCATGTGAGGACACGGTGTGATTGTATTCAAACTGGATCACCCACTGACATGATAACTCCAGACCTCAGGTATCGGGTTATAAACCCATTGTGATCACATGCTCTGTCCGCAGCGCCGGCTCTGGCTCGTATGGTTATCTGTGGAGTCTGTGGGCATGATGGCACACTTTATGTTTTTGTTCCAGTCTCCTTGCGCCCACGTCATCACTCCTCTGAGATGATGTGCTCCCACAAGCCATTATGTAACCGCCGGCAGCCTCCCTCCTCTGTCAGACCAGGTGGAAAATCTGTGGAGTGTCCCTTTAACAAGGTAGATTTAAATGCAAATTAAGGTACTTCAGGGTACTTCAACTTGAGTAGGACATTCCAGTACTCTTTCCACAATAACTCTAGATCAGTACTTATATAAATGTTTAACAATTCTGTTGTCTTTGTTAAAAATAACTGAGGATAGATGTAATGTAATGTCCCCCTCATGAGCCTTCACTTTAACCTCGAACCTCAGATTACCATGAGTGCTGTGCTCAGAGAGTATTGTCTAAGTGAGCAATCACTTCATGCAATGTTAAACCTTCATTTTACTTCAGGAAAACACATTAAAAAAAAAAAAACCTGTATATTTAAAAGAAAAAGCAGCTTGTGTAAGTCCAGCTCTGAAACCTAAGCTGCCCCTGAAGAAAAAGGCTGCCTGCTCTGTCTGAATGAGGGATTAAAGACGAGGAAAAATAAAGTAACCCAATATCACAATCAACCGGACCCGATACGACGTTCTCACGCGAGGAATCTGACGCTCTATTAAGAGCAGAGAGAAAGAGAAGAAGACAAGCTGTGAGAAACAGAGAGATGGAGGAAGTGGCTCTAAAAACAAATGGCAGCTGAAGGCTCAGCGTAGTTCAGCTTCAGTTCATGAAGGTCAGGTCAGTCAGCACTAAAAAGAGACGCCTCAGACGATATTCATTAACCTTACATCAACTTCCTGTTAGTTTGACTCAGTGAAGTAGTTTTCTTATTTTAGGCAGTGAAAAACGTATTTTTTCATTTTTATTTAGAGAATCAAATCATTTCATTTCATCATTTCACGGCAAGATCTTTATTTCATACGCCATTTTAAGGGAATTTATATAGAATAAAGTTGTATTTTCTGTTTATTTAAACAGTAAAATACTGTAACACTGCTTTCATGTCAATTATATGGCAGAGTTTTGATGGAAAATGGTAAATATAGAGTAAAATACGGACTAAAACAGCTCCTTTAATCGTAAAATCAAATGTACTAATATTCCTTAACTTTCATAGGAGAAAAAGTTAGACTGTAAAATTCTAGCAACCACAGTTTATTACCGTAAAAAGTTTTTTTTACAGTGTATAGTAAAATACTGTAATATTTAATACTTAATACAAACTTTTAGCCATTTTAAGGGAATTTATATAAAGTTTATTTTTATTTAGAGGCTGATGAATTTACAGTAAAATACTAATATTTAATGTCAAAACTTTAATTTTATGGCATTCATGTTGTATTTTCATGTCAGTGAAGTTTGCCGCTTGAACGTACAGTAACACACGTTTCTGCAAAATGAGTACTTTAATGTTTTTACAGTTTACTGATAATACTTCTGTCCTTCTGTCCCTCAATGATCTGCTGCTCCTTTATCAGCACGTTGACCTTTCACTGCAGCGATCAGCAGTCAAACAGGCAGCAACTCAACAGCAGACTGTGACTGGCTCCATCAAGTGGTCATAAATCATCCTACAGGTGAGTTCACACACCTGGAACAGCTGATCCAAAGAAAGAAACAAAACAAGAAGAAACGTTTAACTTCCTGACAAAAGTTCAGGTACAAAACTCGTTTTTAAATGTGAAAAATGGTGAATAATGTGACGTACGACAGATCAACATTTACATGAGCTTCACTGAAGACACCAAAACTACCAGTTAAGGTATCCATAACTCTTTGATTCTTCGAGGTAACCACCTTTTCTTTGACGACACCTCTGCACACTCTCCTCTCGATCAGCTTCAGTCAGAGCTCGTCACCTGGAATAGTTTTCAGTTAACAGCTGTGCCTCATCAACAGTTAGTTTGTTGCCTTCTTAATGCATTTGAGGTCATCAGTTCAGAGGTCATGTTCGAGTACTGTTCTCGTACAAATTATGACAAGAACCGCTCAGCTAATTAAAAAGAATCAACAGTCCATCGTTACTTTAAGACATGAAGGTCAGACAGTCCAGAAAATATCAACAACCAAGACCGAGACTCAGCTCTGCTGCAGAGAGCTCATTAGAAATCAACACTGACGATTGTGGACTTGTTCTGCAGATGCACGGCCTGTAGGTGGCGCTGTCGTACTATGAGTGTGGATGATGATGATGAAGCACAGTTTGGACCTGCTGTAAGTTGGTGAGTAACGTCTCTGAGAGGAGAGTCAGGGCAAAAACATGTCACACACCTACTGAGCGAACACTTACATCAGCTGTTTTCCCAGAAACCGATGAATAATTTCATCATGTTGTCATATTTCAACCCGGAGAGGGGAGTATTTTTAAATCTGTCACACAATACTCCCCTCCGCCTGCTGTAGTAATCCGAGTGGAAACTGGAAGGAGGTGTCACAGTCGGTGAGAATCAGGAGACTCCCGGGAAAAAACCAGGAGGGTCGGCAGATATGTGACACGTCGCAGCTCCTCCTTTTGGGAATCCCTTCATTACTGTCTCAGCAGCCGGGGAGGATATCAGGTCTCCAGCTCACCCAAAGGGCAACGCTACAGACTGATTTCCTCTTCGCTGCTCGACCTGGGAAGTGTTGATGAAGAGGAGGAAGGACGAGGCAGACCTCACACTTCCAGTCCTGCAGTCTGCTCTTATATTATTGTACATTTAAAGTCCCCATCAGGTGTTCTTCGTGGTATTTTAGAGTTTCCTGATAAACCATCAAGAGTTGTTGATGATGTCATCCTGCACTCGGGGTACGGCGTGTACTAATTGTGTACATCTGTGTCTGGGCCTCACTGATTAGAACTTTATTCAAACTGGATCAAGTTTTATTCACAATATATTTGCTGCTTTTCCCCTCTGACGTCCTTCGACTGCTCAGCTTCAACTCTGGACAGATAGCTTTAGCCTAGCTGCATGCTAAAGTAGCTAACCGCTAATTAACTGCTGCTAACTGACTGTATCGTCGGCAGGACGGTACCAGGTTCATACACAACCACTGAAATCAACAGGGAATAACATTACACCACCGAGCTGATTTATAGACTGCTGACATTGCTAAGTAGCAGTTGAGATAAAGCTAACCTTAACCTCAAAGCTAATACAGCTAACACTGAGAATCCAGTTGGTTTGGAGCTAGTGCTAATGTAGCTAA
The DNA here is from genome assembly GCA_028641955.1 of Protonibea diacanthus. Lineage (NCBI taxonomy): Eukaryota > Metazoa > Chordata > Actinopteri > Sciaenidae > Protonibea > Protonibea diacanthus. The sequence continues at coordinate 1,807,731 of CM053991.1, forward strand.
CTGTTAACATGACATAACGTTCACTAGTTTCTGGAAAAGGCTAACATAGCTAACTGAAAATATAAGCTAAAGTTGTAGATTTTGCTAGTTTTGAGATGTAGCTAATGTAGCTTGTTGGCTCGATTATAATCTCGACTCAGTATATTCAAATTTGGGCATTATTAAGCTACAAAATTATTAAATAAAAGATGAACTATGTCCCAATTTGAGTTTTCTTCCTAGCTTCGCAAAACTGAGTTTAAACTTAAAAATCATGACAGAACATCTCCAAGTAAAGCTTTTATTTCTTTCCCTGTGAAGTCAGGTGGTGGTGATGGTGGTGGTGGTGGTCGGGTGGAGTCTGGACTCTTTGAAACCTTTTGAGGTCTGTCAAAATGTACGAAGACGGCCGGGGAAAGTCAAGCGTGACCAGACAGAGAGGTGTGTAAGATCCAATATCTGTCTGCTTGATGTAAGAGAGCACCTACACTGATGGGTGGATGAGTCCACCCTCCTCCTCCTCCTCCTCCTCCATCCTCTCAGATCCCACAAGAGAGGCCGAGAACAGCTGAGAAAGACATCCACCAACCCTCTCCATCTCAGCCAACAACAGCCTACACACACACACACACACACACACACACACACACACACACACACCACATGGCCTTTATGAAAATATCCTAAATTCAATCAGGATCTGCAAATTTCATGAGCTGGCCGTCGTCCTCCTGAATTTCTGAACAGGGTGTCAAAACAATCTGGACTCTGACGTCTGACTCTCCGAGCGCTGAATCAGAAAATCACTTATTCCGGACTGAGACGGATTTCTCTCGGTTATTAACGGATGAATCGGTTCTTATATCACACCTTCACAGCAGCTCTGATCGCACTGTGACCTCTCTCTGTGTCCAGCGGCAGAAATCTCATTATACTTGAAATTTGAAGGAGAATGTAGCGCTGACGGATGATCAGCTGTTATCTTCGGGTGCTTGGAGGGAAATCAAAAAGCAGCTCTGTGAAGCTGCACGGCGAGCACAGACTGTATAAAACATGGAGGTGGGCTCTGTGACGTCAGTCACGGGTGTCTGAAGAGGTTATCCATAAAGTTATTTAAAAAAACAAATATAAGTAAACCTCATGTTGGTGCAGAGAAAAAAAAACAATCATTAGGGTTCATCCTCTGGGAGCCACAAATGTACAAAATCAAATACCAAACTATCTGAAAGCTTTTGAGATATTTCAAAAGAGAAATTAAATTTTTGTGGCACTAGATGAAATGTCAGGTCGAACCTTAAAATCATTAAGGTTCATCCTCTGGCAGCCATGAATGAACAAACTTGTATTCCAAACTAGTTGTTGAGATATTCCACAAGCGAAGTGAAAATTTTTACCTCCAAGTGGCGCTACATGTAATGTCAGACAATCACTAAAATCATTAAGGTTCATCCTCTGGGAGACATGAATGAACAAAATCTTGTAGCTTTTGAGATTCATTACAAGAGCCTACGATTTTACAAAATCATATGTCAAACCATTTAGTAGCTTTCACATGAGACGTGAAAATTTTGACCTGCAAGAGACGCTAGATGAAATGTCAGGCAATAACTAAAATTACCAAAAGGGTTCATCATCTGGGGACCATGAATGTACAAAATCATATGCTAAACCCTTTGCTAGTTTTTGAGATTTTCCACAAGAGAAGTGAAAATTTTAACCTGCAAGTGGTGCTAGATGACATGTCAGGCAGTCTCTAAAATCATTGCCGTTCATCCTCTTGGACCATGAATCTTTGTATAAAATGTCATCCCTTACAATCCATCTAATAGTCACTGAGCTCTGTAGAGGCATGATGCTAGCGTGACTCAAACAACACATGAATTCAAGCTACGTCTCATTGTCAGTAGAGAGGAAACAAAGGAATAAGAAACATCACTGTTACCGTGACAACATGTATGTTAGCTGGTTTATAGGTGAGATTAAACGAGGACTTTAAGAGTCATAATTTGCAATTATAATTCAGAGGAAAGACTTTCAGGAGACGTTGAAGGATTTTGTTTAAGCTCTTCTCTGCATGTTCAAATATTTCCTGACTCCCTCTGTTCGACCTGTGCCGTGCAGGGGATTGCTGGGTAATGTCACTGGATATATGCCTGGGAGTGACGGAGCTCCTCTGTGACCAAATACTCATCTGTGCTCTCGCCCAAAAGAACCCATTAATATTTCAAATTAATGCAAATAACCTTAAATGATGAATAATTGCCCCCGTATCAAAATTCAATTACTGTTAAACACTGACGAATTGCTGATTGAAAATTATGAATAATTTCTTTGACAGACTGAAGACGGACTGAGAGGTAAAACGTGAGAACAAAAGAAGGCTTTGGAAGGATGTGGATGTTTCTGTAGCTTCACCTGACCTATGTATATCAGCCATTCACCATGCTATATGAAATAAGATAGAAGATTATTCAAGACACATACAAAAGAAATGTCAAATATGGAAATGTTATCGTCCTCTTTGCTCTTTTCACCTCTGTCGTTATGTGTATAGAGGCTCGGTTTCATTGCCCGCTCACCCAGCTCCGGTTCTGGCACGACACTGGCTCTGTTCTGTGCCACGGGCCTGTAAACCTCCATCACTAAAATCGCAAAGGTTCCTCCTCTGGGGAACATGATATGACAAACCATTTAGTAGCTTTTGAGATTTTCCACAAGAGAAGTGAAAATTTTGACTTGCAAGAGAGACTAGATGAAATGTCAGGGAAGCACTAAAATCATTAGAGTTCATCCTCTGGGGACCATGAATGCATCATCCAATAGTCGCTGAGATCTATTAATCTGGACAGACACATTTGGAAAGCTGAAACCATCAAATATTTGATGATTTTGGTAGAAAAAAATCAGTTAATTAAAGCTCTAATTAAAGGAAGTGTTGGTTGGATTTGTGGCATTAAAGGTGATAAATAAAACTCCCTCGTCTCACCTTCTCCCCTCTAGCATGAAGGAGAAACTACAGTGTTGAAATCTGGAGTCAGTGTTTGGTTTTGTCCATTCTTGGCTGCTGCAGAAAGGTGGTGGACCCCGCCTTGAGATATAAAAGTCTCATTCTAAGGTAACAAAAACATAACGGCTCTTATTTCCAGGTGACTTTACGCTAATGAAATTATAGTATTAATATTATATCACATTTCTAGGCCCTTTTAATCTGACACACACCGGACCTTTAAAGATTCAATTTAACTGCAGTTTTTGTGACATTTCTTAAAGATCCATCTCAGTGATTTATCTTTGGATCGTCTTCTTCTTTATTTAAATTGTAGGTTAAAAACAGGGACAGAGGATGTGATGGAGGACTGACCCAGAACCTCTGGGCATGTCACGCAGCAATTTAAATTAATTTGAGACTCAAATACGTCTCCAAGCCCATCATTTAACTCTCATCATCATTTATGTTCTTTTCAATTACATGACGGAGTTTCAAACTGTTATTAAACTGCAAACCGTCTCGTCGTACGAGTTAATCAGAAAGTTTCCAGAGTTTTTGAAGATGTCGTCACCCGGCTCCTCGGAGTGCGCTCGCTGGCGTGGGCGTCGTCCCTCCTGATCTGATCCGGTGGGTTTGCAGTTTGTGAAATTGATCCCTGTGGTAGATACACTGACAGCAGGCCTTGAGGAGCCAGTGTTCGAATGAATTAGGAAGAAGAGAAGAAGACAAGCGAGGGCTTTCTGTTTGTTCTGCCTCTAAATAATACAGCACGATGACAGCCAGCAAACAAAAGCATTTGTGTAGCGAAGAGCGATACCGGGGATTGGATATAACACGGAGCAATGCTTAAATTACAGATGAGAATGGAAACAGCTTCTTTGTTTTGTTTTTTGGGGATGTTTTGTTGCCTGTTAAACATTGATGGAGGCAACGTTTGACCACACTCAGAAAAACTGGTTCTTGATAAGGGAACACTTTGGAGAACCTGTTTAAAAAAAAAAACAGTTCACATTTGCACTTTTGTGTTTTAAAGAATCTTTTTATATTTACTTTAGGTTCTAACTCAAACTATTTTCACTTCATTTTTACTTTGAGTTCTCTGGAGAACCCTTTTGCCCTTAAGAACCATTTTTCTTTGCTGTTTAAGGTTCTTTGGAGTACTGATTCATGGTTCTTTAAGTTGACCCTTTACTGCATCTTAGTTCTTTGAAGAACCGATAGATAAAAGGTTGCAGAACTGAAAAAAGGTTCACGGTGACCACTTTACCTTTTTGCTGTTTTACGGTTCTTTGGGGAACTAATTAAGTCATAACTGCAGAACTCATAGTGCTTTAAAGAACCTTTTTATGTAACCATTCTTTGAAGAACCGAAAGAGGTTCACTTATGGTGAATTAAGACTTTAGGTTCTAAGTCTAATTTTTCTTTTCACTTTATCTTTGCTTTGAGTTGTCTGGAGAACCATTTATCTTTGAGAACACTTTATGTTCTTTAAAGACTTTTTTGTGCTTTGTGCAAAGAATTTGTGTATTATGTTTAATAGTCTTTGTTTCTTTTAAGATATTACTGATTAATGGTTCTTTAAGTTGACCCTTTGCAGCAGCAGGTTCTTTAACAAAACGATAAAAGGTTCTTTGCAGAACCAAAAAACTAGCATCTCCATGACGAACTCGAATCTTTATTTTCAAGGGTGCAGTAAAGAAACTGGAAGCCTCGGAGCAATAAACTGGAAGCTTTGGGCTCGGCTCTTTAATATTAGCCTGCATAAAATATCTTCTAACTTTCTTTTTTTTTTACACTTAATTGCGTTGCTCCAGGGTGAAAAGAAAACAAATGACAGCCAAGTGATTGTATCCAAATTCCCTGAATGTGATTAAACATAAATGTGTAAAGTGTCGACGGGGAGATTTAGCCCTGAATAATTGACAACGCTGTATTATATTGCTGTTGGAATTATTCCGCCTTAAAATGCTCATTTCGGCCTGCGTGTGTTTTTTAACATTCATGCATCTGAAAAATAATTGAAGGGCCTTTTTGCCACGCTGTTGAATATTTCATCCCCATCCGCCTATTTTTTTTTTCTCCAAATTTTCACAGCCTGAACGATGAGCTTTTGCACCCCAAAAAAAGAAGGATATGAATTTTTCAGGCTTTTTAAATAATTAAGACCAAAGTGTTTGGGGCGGCAAAGCCCTGATAAACTAATCTGAGACGGAGAGAGAAAAAAGGGTCTGAGAGGGACATTAGAAATTTATTATTTTATCAGCAGCTATTTATTATTAACACAGAGAGATCCCATTAGCATTCATAGACAAAGGGACTCCTGGGAGGATGCCCTGTGGATCTCAAGGTGATACATTAAAACGGAGAAGTTAAAGGGAGGGAAAGTGTTTCGCTTCGGCCAGCGTCTTTCAGTCTGTGCAGTCAGCGGGGTTTCTTCAGCTCCTTTTGAGGTGGATTTTGGGAGCGGACGGCAGATTTAAGACGTGAAAATGAAGCATTTGGACTTCAAAAAGTGATGAGCTAAATACTTGATGTTTGAAGAAATGCAATATCGGGGCTGAGGACGCAGGGGTCAGTTTGTTTTCTGGAGAGTTTTTCCAGTCAGATTCTCATAAAAAAACTCAACACTTTGGTCCAAACACATTAAAGTCATCACCATATTTACAGACTTTATGATGGAAACTTTGATGAGTAGAGAACCGCTAACTGTGGTTAGCTCGGTCAGCCGTGTAGCTAACTAACGAGAGGACGAAGACTTGAATTGGATTTAGTTTTTTAGTTTCATAACGAAGAATCAGCCTCCTCCACACATTCTGTATGAGCCGGTCCACAGGTACAGCGATATTCATCAAGCATGTGTCTTCATGCTGATGGAAAGAACAGGAGGGTGCTGGGAAACTCGTTATGTTATCAGAGAGCGTAAGAGACGACAAAGGTTGAGACCGAGTCAAGACCAAGACCAGGCGCTTCTTTTGTACGCTCGGCCGGAAGCCAGAGTTTGTGAAACTGAAACAAGCTGAACTAAAACAGTAAAGTGGCCAGAAAACTCCAACAATGAAGCATGAAAACAATCCTGAGTCAGATCATGAGACCTGAAACTGAAGTCTGAAATGAGTTTTAAAGGCCGTGAACTGTGCGATAAACTTCATTTCCAGTGAACCGGCTCAGTCACATTTGGACGTTTAGGTTGTGAACGAGCTGAAAATTTCTTCAGAAAAAGTCCAAATATATAAATTCAAGCAGCGTCTGACCGTCCGTGACGTAAACGAAAGCATTCAGCCGCATTAATCTGTGACATACTAATAGATTTTGAGAGTAGACAGATTATTAAAACATTTATTAACCAGCTTCATGCGATAAATTATTCATTTGGACAGCTCATTTTAAAAATCATGTCTGGTACATAGTTTACATTATTCTTATATTAATAGTCTCATATTAGCATTATGGTATGAATTATTAAGGATTGTGGTTCAGTGGCTAAGACGGCTTGTGTTGACTGAGTCACTGCTCAGATTTTTCAAAATCTTGGACTGAACACGATCGACTGATGTTTATTAATGCTAACGATGTGATTCACTTGATACATTTTAAAAGTACAAACCTGAACCTCGTTTACACCCAGTTACACCCAGTACGTTCAGGTGGGTACTGGTTTTAAATGTATTTCCTTTAGCGCCATCATCAGGTCAAAATACGTGATGACACCGCCGGCCTCACCTGTATTTTTATTCAGTGCTTAATAGCAAATATTAGCATGCTAACACACTAAACTAACTAAACGAAGTGAATATGCTAAAGATTATACCTGTTAAGTATTAACATATTACCATACAGTGATGCCTTTGTTACAAGGTCCCAATAAGTCATTTGCTAATTAGCAAACGTTAGCATGCTAACACACTAAAATAATCCGGTTAACAATATAAACCTGCTAAAAATTAGCTTGTAGTGATGGGACAAACTCAGTCTTGTGTCTTTGTTATGTAGTCCCAATAAGCCATTTGCTAATTAGCAAATGTTAGCATGCCAACACTCTAAACCTTTACCAGTCTCAGCTGTACTTTGTATTCAGTGCCAAATAGAAAATTTTAGCATGCTAACACACTAAACATTAAACCTGCTTTGCTAGTCTTTGCTATAAAGTCCAGAGTAATTTGCTAATTGTTAAACATGGCTATAAGCAATGACACTGGCTCAACATACACTTTAGAGTTTTGTACATATATATATGTTCTTTATTTTTATTCAGTCTGATAATTTTTGCACATTAGCCTTTTTAGCACAGCCTCAAATGTAACCTGGATGCTAGCCTGCTAACCTCCTGCTAACCTGGATGTCGCTGCACGTCTTTGTTCAGCCTTGTTTATTTTTATCTTCCTCCAAATTGAGCTGTGTGTAACACAGAGAGTGTGTACATACGTGTGTGTACAGTCAGTACTTTTATACGTCCATTAAATTAAACTTATATATTTAAATCTCCGGTGTCTGGACAGCAGGCTGACTTCAGGACTGTGTGGGCTGCAGGAACAGACTGAAGGCAAAATATGAGAATACACTATATGTTTTAAACATTAAGTGAATGCAGCACCGACGATGAGCTGTGGATACAGTTACACACACACACACACACACACACACTGAGGTGGCTTATAATCCCTGCAGGCCCGGAGGCCTTGCTCTCAGGCCTCTCAACTGGGTGACAACAAACCTGCCTCTCTGATTTATGGAAATGCAGATGGAGTTTTTATTACGCCTCCTCCTGACACACACACACACACACACACACACACACACACACACACACACAGACACACACACACACACACACACACGCACACACTTCGAGGTTCGGTTAAAGGGAGGACAAAGGAGGTCAAACACTGCAAGAAATGTGTCAACTCTGCAACGAAAATGGTGATTAGATTATGGGCTGTGTGTGTGTGTGTGTGTGTGTGTGTGTGTTGGCTCTGTGCATAAAGACATCTTGAAATTTAATTGCAGTAATTAACATGTTTAAGGACGCAATAAATTATACAGTATTTTAAGCAGCAGATAATTCATGCTCAGGTCAGTGTGTCGGCTGAATATTTTCATCTGTTTGTGGCTGAGAGACAGACTGAAATCTTCTTCTTTTTCTTCTTCTTCGGCTCTTATATGTAAGAAGAAGTCTTCTCGATCATCTCAGGTCATCTCACATCTCTTGACCAGCCACTGTCTTCATCTGACAAGCAGACGTCAGTCAGACTCAGGAATCATAACTAGATCCTGATTCAGGTCAGATTATTTATATAATCTCTGAGCTGGATTGAAAATAGACCTTTTCTTTGTGGGTAGTGCTCTGATTCTTGCACCGCTGTGACCACACAAAGGGACTTTCTTCATTAAATAACTGAAGCTTTAACAGACTCGGAGGCCCAGCTTCTTTCAACTCCCAAACATCATCACACTAACTAAGTCTAAGAAACTGTTATTCCTCACTTCAAGATCAAAATCCTGTTTTAAGATGCATCTTAAAGGTCTCTCCACGCTCTTAATCCTGCATAACTTTAAGCCTTAATATAATGTGAACAGGTGAGTTGTATATAAATTCACCCTCAGTACAGTTGTCATGAACGGGGAAATTAGCTATAGAGACCAAAACTGTTTTTTGTACCAGGCTGTAAACATGTTTATTTCTGCTGTGAAGTTGGACATTTGAACATGGGGACTTATGGAGACTGACTCACTTCTGGAACCAGCCTCAAGTGGACGACTGAGGAACTGCGGTTAACCATGGAGGTAAACAACTGGTTTAATCTTGGAAAATATGTTTTATTTTATTGAAGCATGTCCAAAGTGGAAATACTCGTGTACAGATTTAAGTACAGTGTACTTTGATACTTCGTACACGTTCATCAGCGTTTCTTTGTTGTGACTTTTCACACTATAATAATATGATTTATATCTGAGCGTTGCTGTTTTTAGACAGATCAGATGTGTGAAACATCATATCTGAATATTCATGAAGCCTTCAGATCATCCGTGTCATAGGCAGGAAGGAGCTCGGCGAGGGGCGGGGGGGGAGGTAAAGGTGTAAACGAACGATGTCAGTCTTTGAGGAGAAGGAAGAAGAAGAAACAGGAAGCTCGCCCGATAAAAACATCATTCATGTGCTGTTCCCGTGGCGACGCCTCCTCCTCCTCCTCCTCCTCCTCCTCCTCCTCCTCCAGCTCCTCAAATATAAGAGCTCTCACCTCCATCTCCTCATTGTCCCCTCCTCCTTTTTTATGCCCCTTACTCTCCATCCTTTTCTTAATTTTTCACTTCAATTTCTTCTCCCCCATCCTCTCTGGAGTGCTCTTCACCCCCCCAAACCTCCTTCACTATCCTCCCACATCCATCCTCCCTCCCTCCCTCCCTCCGTGCTCTCATCTCATCCCCACCCCTCAGCGTTTAGTGATTAATGCGAGTTTTAATTGTCATGCTCACTTTTATGCTCATTAAAGTGTATTATGCAGCAGTTAGGGTATTAAAGTTCAGCGAGAAATTTCATGCATACTGATGAGAATGCAAATGAGCCCAGCGTGAACAGATAGTATGGTTTGTGTTGTGCATATATATATGTGTGTGTGTGTGTGTGTGTGTGATTATCCCCAGGAGTGAGCCAGAGTGTCATTATCACCAGCGCTAGCCTTCTTAGCTGAGCGGAGAGAGTCCATCCATAGAAATCATGTTAATGGGAGTCTTAAAGTGTTATTTATGCCTGAATACCTGAAAAACTATATAACATGTGATGCTGTATGTTTGCAAGAAATGCTGCATGGGCGTTTATCTAGTGAGGTGCGATCAATTCAGATACACGTGTACGGCGATTCAAGTCCAAAAAAATCACATATAAAATGTGTATTTATGTGATTTATCGCCTCCAGTTTCAGAGTGTAATCCCACTGTGGTAAATATGTGCAGCTGCAATCGAGTACTTGTTACTTCTGATCAAAAACTAGCGAGTCGACAACTTTGCTAACAGCCAAACATCAACCAGGTCACCAACAGCAGACACAGCAGCAGCTAATATTACTGACTAGTCCAACAGCAGTCAGCCCAGCTCGGCGTCTGTCTTTCAGCCTTTTATGTCACCAAGCTCTCACCAACCACTAAAAGTCAGTCCCAGATTTACTCTCACTCACTCTGCTTCCTTATAGCAGCTCCGGTTCTGGCACGACACTGAAAACCTCCTCTTCCTGGTGGTCTGTAATTTAACAGAGATTTGTATACAACTCAAAAAATACAGAAAAAGACTGTAATGTTATTTTCTGTAAATCAGGTTACAGACTTTGAAAGTAAGAGTACACATTGATGTAAAACTAAAATTTAAAAATGACAAAGAAGAACTTTACATTGTTAGTATGGATGTAAAAATTTACATTATGAGCCACAGACAGTTACTGTCATTTTACAAAAAGTTGTATGTAATTTTAAAAAGCATAAAAATATACTGTATAAATTATATAGTAATTTGTAAAATCTGTACAAAAACGAGAAATAAAAATAAAATAACAGTTTGGTTGTAAATTTACAGATAATTTCTGTAATTCTTTTATGATTTGAAACAAAAACAGAAAGTTTGATGTAAAACTACTAAGATTTAAGTTAAAATTACAAAAATTACTTTAAATTGTTAGTATGGACATAAACCTTTATATAAGGAGCCACAGGTAATTGTATGTAGTTTAAGAAAACATAAAAACTGTATAAATATTATAGTATTTTGAAAATCTGCTACAAAAATGAGAATTAATTGTAATTTGTCATTAATAAAATAACAGTTTGGTTGTTGAGTTACAGATAATCTCCGTAATTTTTATACAATTAAAAAAAAAAAAAAAAAAAAAAAAACAGGAAACTACCGTAAAAAATATTTTTATTATTTATATTATTATTTTTAGAGTTATTCCCCATACATCATCAGTAAAATGTACAATGTTTTTGCAGATACAGCCAAGTTTTTACTCAAGACACAAACATCAACCTTGCGGTGATACAAGAGGAAGATTCAGTGGATCAGAGTCTGTGTGGTTCATCCTCTGGGGACCACGAATGAATGAAAATGTCACGACAATCCAGATATTAAACTGACTGAAAAGACAGAATAGCACGGCTGAAACACTGACGGCAGCAGCGTGGGTTTAACAAATGAAGTGTCTGGATGAAATGTTTGTACTCTCATTAACATAACGAGAATTTAAATGTAACACGGTGAGAGAAAAAAAACATAAAAACTGTTGGAAGGTGGCTCTGTCTCATTCGAGGCAGCGTGTCGGGTGTCGCTGTCTTCCCTCCTCAGCCCACCTGCTGTTACCACCATGCTGAGTGAATAGGCTCAGTCATTACTGCGCTTCAGCTGCGCTGTCTGCAGAGTAAAATGAGACAATAGTAAAGATTTTCAACCAGGGGGCCTAAATCATTTACACAGCGTGAGGCAGGAGTGCTGAAATGAGGCTGCTGATAAGTCTGTCCTGCAGCAGCAGCAGGTGGTACTGTAACTGTGACGGGAAGAAGAGACAGATAAACTCATTACGCTGACAAACTGCGTGTTTATGCGTGAATAAAACTGTTTAAAATAATGGCTGAAATGTTCCCCGGGTGCCGATCAGAAGAAGATATCAGACATCTTTAGCTGAGGCTGCTGGGAGTCAGAGTTTTTCTCTGGCTCTGGGTCGGGAGAAGTACGTAACGCTTTACGGCACTAAGTCACACACCACCAACTATTTCACTGATTTTGGTGAAACTGGATCATATTTTATGGAGAAAATGTTTTCTGGTTTTCCCTCTGATGTCCTCCGGCTGCTCCGCCTCAACTCTCTGTGATTTACAGAGTTTATGATGGACAGTGAAGTAAACTGCTGACAGCTGTAGCTGCTGTTAGCTCATGTTAGCTCAGTTTGTTAGCTGCTGTTAGCTCAGTTTGTTAGCTGCTGTTAGCTCATGTTAGCTCAGTTTATTAGCTGCTGTTAGCTAATGTTAGCTCAGTTTGGCTGCCCGGACTGTAAGCTCAGAGCATTGAGGGAGTGTTAGTGTCTGTTTTAGACCACTGGGAAGGAGAAGAAGAGATTTACAGGCTCAGCAGCCTCTTTGGACATGATGGCAGAGGAGACAAGAGTGAAGAGGACACTGAAGGAGGAAGCTAAGAAGAGAAAAGGAGAGAGCGAACAAGCAAGAGTAAATCTGGGACTGACTTTTAGTGGTTGGTGAGAGCTTGGTGAAATAAAAGGCTGAAAGACAGACACCGAGCTGGGCTGACTGCTGTTGGACTAGTCAGTAATATTAGCTGCTGCTGTGTCTGCTGTTGGTGACCTGGTTGATTGTCTGTTAGTGGAGTTCAAACCTCAGAGGCCCTGAAAGATATGTTGGACCCTTCACTGAGTCCTGTCCTGGTTTTGGGCCCCTGAATGCATCTGTTGAATCAAATCCCACCACAGTCACTGTCCAAAATGTGTTTCAGTTTAACCGTCTACGTCACATTTTTCAATTTAAGCTTTCCCTCAGGCTACGAAACACCAGTGAGACCAGATTAGATCCTCTTTTCTGGAAGCTCCATTAATCAATATTTCTCATATTAACACTAAATTAAACAACTTCATGTAATGTGAAAGAACCCACAGAGAATCATCGCCCACCTCTGCAGCTCCATGGAGCTTTTTAGCCACTTTAGCCTCATTTACTGTATTTTAAATGAGGCCAATAAACCCGACGACCACGACCTGCTCGGCACCAAACAGCAGGCCGACACAGTTAGAGACATGGTGGAACATTTAGCAGTTAAAAAGACACCACTTGAGGCTGGCTCCAGAAGTGTCAGTCTCCATAAGTCCCCATGTTCAAATGTCCAACTTCACAGCAGAAATAAACATGTTTACAGCCTGGTACAAAAAACAGTTTTGGTCTCTATAGCTAATTTCCCCGTTCATGACAACTGTACTGAGGGTGAATTTATATACAACTCACCTGTTCACATCATATTAAGGCTTAAAGTTATGCAGGATTAAGAGTGTGGATGCTTTGATTGACAGGTGGGTGCTGTTACAGGTGGATTATTTCAGTAATCACGCTTCATTCAGCTCCGACTCTTTGACCACTTCTGGATTTTGGTGCTTTTATTTGACCTCATGAAGCTGAACAAAGACTAAAGGTGTGCACTATAAATAATCTAAAACATAAAACAGATTTTGCTTTGTTCACCACATAATTCCAGATGTGTTATTTCATAGTTTTTCATAATGTAGAAAGCAACAAAAATCAGCTGTGTCCAAACTGGCTCTGACACTATAATTCTCAGTTATTATAGTAAACGTTGTTAATTCCCCGTCAGACAGCAAAGAACTACCGCTTTGTGTGACACGCAACAGTTCAACCAGAAAAACGGTACAAATCGTGCTCATACTGAAGCCATTGTTTCAATTGTAGACATGTTCTGGGAGTAGTTTCCACCTGGGACTGCAGGTGAACGTAATTAACCATCTGATAAAACAGAAATTCAGCAGTTAGCCCCGAGGGCGACTGGGCAAAAAAACAACATGACCATTATCCATAGTGGATTCAGTCCAGTTTGGCCTGAGGTGAGAACGTTCATGTAGAAACAATCAGGGTCAAAGACACAATTACAAGCTTCCTCTACACAGTGACTGAACTAAGTGTGTGTGTATATATATATATATATATAAATTCTGAAAAACAGTAATTCACTGTTTAACGGGGAGTTATGTATTTCGCTTCGCACAGCTTGCTCACTCTCTCCTTTTGTCTTCTTAGCTTCCTCCGTAAGCGTCCTCTTCAGTCTCTTCTCCTCTGCCATTATGTCCATAGAAGCTGCTTAGCCCGGTTACATTGCCCACCAGCCCAGCTCCTGTTCTGGCACGACACTGGCTCCGCTCCCCGTCAGCATTCCCTGCAAACCTCTTCTTCTTCTTCTTCTTCTTCTTCTTCTTCCCAGTGGTCCAATACGCTCGTGCTTCAAATACTAACACCCCCCCCCCCCCCTATTTTATTGTTATTTCCTGTTTTATCTTAGTCCAGATGCCCCAGCTAACAGACTAAGCTAACATTAGCTAACATTAGCTACAGTTGGCAGCTTTTCATTAGCTAAAATCAGTCAATCAACTTTTTAGCTTCACTGTTTTATTGTTATTTCCTGTTTTAGCTTAGTTAGCGTCACTGTTTTATTGTTTTCATAATGTCATTTCCTGTCTCAGCTTCCTTTGCTTTGCTTGTCTTACTTATCCTCCCATGTAACTACAGAATAAGACACATTTTTGGGCGTCATGAGTTGCATTTTTAGCCTTTAGTTTCCGTACAGAGTCTGTTTGCTTTAAACGGCTCCACATTCCAGCGGACATTTAAACGTCACACGGGGAGGGGAGGGGCGGTGCTGCGTTCACTGCCCCCTCCCCCAAAACCACGAGGCTCCAGTGTTGACAGGGCCCGATCACCGCCCCACATCCAGTCCGGCTGTCCTACCACCAACCACGGGGCGAGCAGACAAAGCAAGTCCCGGTCCGGAGCTCCGCTCCTCTCTCTGTGTTTAAAAAAACCCCACAGCCTGGAACGAGACACGGCCGTTATTACAACCCCCTCCCCGGGTTTCAAAGCTTTTCATGCGGGCTCACAAAGGATTAGCGGCCGTGCGGGAATTCCGCCCTCCGGTCCTTATTTAGCACCGAGCGGGCCCGGCAGGCTCCGCCTCCCGTTCATTTGTCAACAAAGGGGCTTGACATACCCGGAGAAACCCTGCCCCCATGTTTCCATAAAAGGATGATTTGGCCATACACGGCCAACAATCAAGCCGTGCGGGTAACCTTTCCCTTCCCTATCCCCGTTCATATGGTGCGTTGACTTCCTCCGTCGCCGTTAAAGCGGAGCTATCATGGCGGAGCGCGTACAGCAGCCCCCGGCCAAGCGACTCTGCTGTAGACCGGGATACGGCTCAACATGTAGGCAAGGCCAGCGGGCCGCGGGGGCGACGTGCGGCGGCAGCGGCGGCGCCGGCGGCTCGGCTTCCACCCAGGGCGGATCGAGTAAAACCCAGAACCCGGAGTCTCTGCTGGACATCGCGGCGAGGAAAGTCGCCGAGAAGTGGCCGTTTCAGCGGGTGGAGGAGCGTTTCGAGCGGATCCCGGAGCCCGTACAGAGGCGGATCGTGTACTGGTCTTTCCCGAGGAGCGAGAGGGAGATCTGCATGTATTCGTCGTTCAACACGGGAGGCGGCAGCGGGGAGGAGATCGGAAGTAGCGGGGAGAGCGGCGACGAGACGCGGCTGCCTTTCCGACGGGGCATCGCTCTGCTGGAGAGCGGCTGCGTGGACAACGTACTGCAAGTCGGTGAGTGTCGGTGATGATGGGACACACACATTATTACACACACACACACACACACACAAACAGCCAGAAAAACAAAATTAAAGATTAAATATTTTGGGTTTTTTTTAAGTTGAAGCTGGAAAAAGTGACAACAAAGGGTGAAGCGGCCACAATGGGGCTTTAAATCTGCTGCTGCTTGAATGGGAATGTGTGGCTGGGGCATTTAAATCCTGTTTTTTTGGCTCGGGGGCACTTTGAATGTGAAATGAAAAAAAAAGGGGCACAAAGCCTTTTTAAAAAATCCACTAATTAGGTTGGAAATCAAGCTGTGACTCCAACAAAGAGGAATTCCCACATTCAGAAAACTTCCACAGGATGAGGCAGATCTGCTGCCGGGACACCAACATCAGCATCTGAAGCTGATTTTAGGGGGTTTAAAGGTTTCTTAACCTCATTAATATATCAAATTAATCATAAACTATATCTGCTGGCTGCTGGTGCTGAAGTTTGGAGCCGGTTCAGGGGTTCAGATCATGCTAGAAAACCCCTCAGAGTGTGTTTTTATCACTAAAATATCAGATTAATCAAGCTGATTTGATTAACTACATCTGCCGTCTGCTGCTCCTGAAGATTTAAAGCGGATTCAGGGGTCAGAAAACACCCAAAAGTGCCTAAATCTCATGAATACATCAAAATAATCCACCTGATGTGACTTAAAACAACATTTAGAGGCTTTAAATGTTTGTTTTGACACTAAAAACATGAAAATCTGCCTTTTTTTAAAGGGTTGACATAGCAGTATTGAGTAATAAGGGAAGTGCTTGAAGTGCTGGGTTGGGTCTTAACTGACACACATTACATTTGAATGAGTCGTCGGATCATAACTCCGGCGCTCACATTGTGCGTCTGCCAGTTTTTAATCAGCAGACTGTGACAGCAGCTCCGGACATGTTGGAGCAGAGTCAAATATGCAGCCGTGTTATTGTCGGTGTGTATATTTAGGGAGGACTCGCTTTAAACGAGGCGAACTCGCAGAAAGACGATGTGAAACAGGAACAGACACATGTGCTGATCTGACAGCTGCCTGTGCATGACAACTTCTCTCCACCGCTGCATGACTCAGGAACATTTTCTGTCATTTAGTTGTTGATTTTATGGATTCACGCACCTCCTCTTCTCTGCTTCTTTTGAGATTTTAATTACCCGGCACGCATATCGAATGCCCTGCCTTCCCATTGTGGCACTTTGTGCCTGTTTCCACGTTCATTTGTGTCTTTCAAAGCTTCCCCGTCGCCTCCGAGGCTGAACAAAAGCATCTTTTCACTCGCTCGTTGAGCAGAAGAAGACAGAAAACTGGGGGCCGTGATTCACCGCCGATTGCTTCGGGCTCTTTGTGTTTGTGATTTTTGTTTCTTCTTCTTCTTCATCAACTTGAACTCTTTGATCGTGTCACGGTGTCTCTCACCTGAGAGCTCAGCAGCCCCCCCCGAGTCGTGGTGGACACCTTCCCAGGGAGGGAGCTCTCTCAGAGGGAGGGAGCTCTCTCAGAGGGAGGGAGGGGGGGGGAGTAATCCCATTACTCTGCATGGTTCATTTGAATTGTAATGCAATCTGAACACTTGAGTTTCTGCATGACCCCGTCCCTCTTCTTCACCCGAACACCACCACCCCCTTCACTTTTAAATGCATGTGGGGCTTTGTGAATGGCCACGGGAGGAATACACACACACACATACACACACACACACACTCACACACACACAGCAGGCCTCTCTCTGCCCTGTCCTGCCAAAATAAGAGAGGCCTGTATATTCCCAGATATTGGGAAACGTTTCTGCAGGGAAGAAACTGAATCTGAGAGCGAGGGGGCTCGATCTGCACGCTTACAAAGAGGAATAACAGTAGTGCTCTCACACACACTCACATATGAAGGGAGGGTTTCTTTCTTGGCTTGATTGCACACACACACACACACCCCCCGAGTCTGGAATTTGCTAGAAAAATAGAGCCAAGAAGTGATAAATAAAAGATGTAATCTCCCCATGTGTGGGCCGTACCAGAGGAGGGAGGTTTTCTCTCTCGGCGGACCTTGAGGAAATGAATTGGCACACATTGGCCGCGGACCCCCGCCGTACTCCAACAACAAACCCCTCCACTGTTAATCAGCACAGAGATAAAGGCAGCCGAGAGCGAATACTCGAATACACTGACAGTGTAAGAGTGGACGGCGTGTCCGTGACGTCACACACAGATGATACACTGTCCATTCTTTATACTGTCAGCGCTGCAGTTCAGTTTAACGGGGCTCTGAGCCCTTTTCTCTTCTTAGCTTCCTCCATCAGCGTCCTCTTCTCCTCTGACATTATGTCCATAGAGGCTGCTGAGCCCAGCTCCTGTTCTGGCACAACACTGGCTCCCCAGTAAACCTCCTCTTCTTCTTTGTCTTCTTCCTGGAATACAAACACAAACACTCCTCCCGACTCCATCGCTGTGTGTAAGAAGAACAGACGCCGTAGCTTAGCTTAGCTTAGCTTAGCTTGTTAGCGTGCTAACATTTTCTAGAACCATTAAACATGAAGTGCAGCTGGAGCTGATGGGAATGTATTTAGCTTTATAGTGAGCCAGTGTGTGACGCGAAGCCGTGAAAGAACACGTGTGAGCTCTTGACCTGAAGCTAACAGCATCACTAAAGGCAGTGTGTACATAGGCACAGCTGTGCTTTGGGCTAAATGCTAACTTCAGAGACACTGCTATTAATGCTAACGTTAAGTAGGTATGTTTACCATGTTTGCCATCTTAGTTTAGCATGTTAGCATGTTGCTAATTAGCACTAAACGCAGCAAAATTATTGGATTTTGGAGCCCTGATGTTTTTACACATTTTACAACGAGACCTCCTGGATGTTTTCCAGTGTTGTGTTCAGTTAAAGAGGCCCAACATCATTAAAATCCTGCAGTTTTCCTCAGACAAACTCAAACGGTGGCGATCTCAGGCCTCGCTGAGCCTCTGAAGCTTTAAACATGACGTGGACATCTCAGCGCTCGGGGATGTTGAGGTATAGGTTTGAGCTGAAGTATAGGCTTGTTAAAGTATAGGCTGCGCTGTTTGTGTGCGCCCGCTTTGTCAAAACAACTTCAAAATGACAAAGATGTACAGTAACGCACGCCGTTATCTAAATGAGGAAATACATGGTTTCTATATATGGTGGGAAAACAGACGCTGTCATGTGTTTGTTACCTGCGTTAACCAGTTATTAGGTCACATTTAAGGAGGTCAAGGTCAGACTTTCACACCCTTCAGATGCTCCTCTCTCCTCGTCTGATCTCCTCTTGATGTGCAGCGCAAAGTCAAAGGTCCTTAAAACGTCAATGACGTTAATATGCAGTGTTTGTTTGCTGCTGATGGGAAATCCCTCCCTCAGGTTTCCTCTTATTACTTTACCTGCTCAGCCAGGACTTAAAGGAAAGGAGTGTTTTCATCTGTGAATTTGCTGGTTGATTGTTTGGTCTGTAAAGTGTCAGAAATGATAGAAATCCTCTTTACAGTGTCGCAAAAGCCCAAACCTCCTGTTGAATTAGCGTCTTTTATCCATTGAAATGAATGGGGAGAAAAACCTGCATTACACTGCAGCACCAAATCTGGTCTGAAAGTACCTTTTACCTACCAACGTAACTCTTAGAAATCATCAAAAACAGACACTCTTATAGCTTCAGAACTTGCCTGAGAATAGTCACGTTTCTTCAAGTTCACTATAATTCAGTGATCGCTGAACAGGAGTTACTAAGAGCTAATTTGGGTAGCAAATATCAGCTTTAAAAAGCATCTTTAAAAGGAGATTTGGTAAGAGCTCAAATTCAAGTTGTATCCCACAGCAGCAACATTATACTTCCTGTTTATAGCCTCCAAATAATGGAAACCGTAGTTATTCCAAAGCTAAGAACATGCCTGCTTCTCCAGATAGCATTAAAACAAAGGATAACAGTGATTCAGTCCATTTAATATGATTTATTTTGATCGTTGTCTCCGACAAATCACTGAAAACTTTTGTTTTAGGTCATTTGACTTCACGCGAGTGTGTTTGCACAACCCCACAAATTAAAACTCTTCGGTTTACGTCAACATTTCTGTCGTTTTGTGCACTGAAGTGCAGAATTTGAGACTCTGTGCTCAAGTCTGCCACCGGCCTGTTGCTTCGTGGACGGGGAGTGATCGTCTGTCGTCATTGCAGCTCGTCTTGTATCTCGTAGTTTTCCTCACATTTCGTCGTGTCGATGTTTGAGAGGCGCTTTCTCTGTCGGTCTGTATCTGGGCTCAGACGTTTGGGTTTGGTCCTGATAGCAGCGTGGTGTTCTGTCACCACACAGTGAAATCTTTCCGGGTCGAGTTCAGCCAAAAGTTTGACGTCTCTGGTCTGGAAGAGGACGTTCGGGCTCGGTGATGATGAGTGTTACTCCCTCTGCAGTCATCGTCACACACCCAGATCCTGATGTAGAACTACAAATACAACAATCTAAAAATACTCGATTACAAATAAAAGTCCAGAGTGTGTGTGTGTGTGTGTGTGTGTGTGTGTGTGTGTGTGTGAATAAAGAGCCTGAAGCTTGAGACTGTTTCGATGCCTTTGGTGGTTCAAGAAGTCGTTGATCATTTTCATTATCATCTGTTTGCAGAGCAGGTTTCAGTTGTGCTAAGGGACGTTGTTGTTTTACAGATACAAACATCACTTAGTGTGTTTCAGTGTCTCCAGATCAGACTGATGAGTTACAACTAACCAGCCCAACACGCTGATGTTAAGCAGCTGTGATGTTTGCAACGTTAAAGGAACATTTGAGATGTTTTATGTGCACGTTAACGCTGTCGTGACCGAGAAAGCTGCACCATATGCGAGCCTTTGGCTTACAATGATTAATGATGAAGGAAAGAAGAAAATGATTCACAAATTTTCTCTTTTTTGCTGTTTTTATAAATATTGGTTAGTTTTACCTCGAGTTCTGTGACTTGAATACTTATTTAAATATAAAAACATCTAAAGTTTGAAGGGAAAATGTCTCTTTGGAAGATTCAGCATCTTAATTCTGTTAGCTCTTAATTCAAAGATCATCTGTGCATGAAAAAATAACATTTAAGCATTTTATACATACAGAACCGTTTAATTTAACCCTAAAACAACCACTGTGGTTTGTATATACTATACCAAACATCATTTTTACATTTGAAGTTTTAGCTTTGTAATAGTGTAAAAAAAAAAAACACTCGGATAAATAGTCGCATCATCTGCAAAAAGACTCATCGTCTATAATATCATACGGTCCAAATGGATTCTGTGGCCAGTCAAGGGAGAAATACTCAAAACAAAAGAAGAGTCACGGTCGTATAGTTGCATTCATTTTATTTAAATAAAGTTTTTACATTGCAAATCAGTCTAAATGTCTCGGTAGCTTTGGTGCAATAGCTGCTAAAACAAATTGTAATCACAACATTGACATATCATCAGTTTTTAAAGTTGATGTGTTGGCAAACATTTACTTATTTACACATCCAGAGTGACGTTATCATTCGTTTGTGGTCTTACTTGTGTCGCGTTAGTCAAGTGTTGCTCTGTTTTTGGTCTCCACCATCTCCTGAGGGGAATATCTGACTGTTTGTCTGCTGTTTGGAGCTGATCGGTTTGTGTACGGTGACTTATTTTGAGTTTTTTAGATGAAGCTGCTGCTTGTTGGTGCTGATAGAGCCACGAGAGTGAACCAAAACAGTGAAGTTGTAGCTGGACAGATAAACAATGAACTGAAACTCTCTGCGAAGCAGGCAATAACTCCCTGGAGGTTCATCAGACGACCCTCTTTTGTCACTTCGTAATAAAAATATCGATCGCAGCGGCTTTAACTAAATCTCTGATCCTGTGATACAGTGCATATTTATACACTTAACTGCTAAACTCAGCATACTGTATTGAATTAAACTGGAGTTAAGCACATCAAAGCACACACACACACACACGCTGATGCATACATGAAGCCTCGGGCCTCGTGCATACACTGATTACTGCCGGCCCGCGCTCTCATCTGCAATTTTATGAAGAATCGATGAATTGGCGGGCTCATATTGAACGATGCAAAGCACACACACATAAACACACACCGCTCCTCGTCGGCCTTGTAGGTTGTTGATCAGCATTAATGGTGTATGCATAGCACCTCGATATGCTTCTGCTCTGAAAGATCAATTTTTATCGGAGCTACACACTTTGAGATGAACGCTCGGCTGGATTTCACAGAGAGCGTCGTCGGCAAAGAGCTGCCATTTTGAAAAATGGTTTCACACAACGGTGACCGGACTTGTATAAAATTAAAAGAGGCGGTGGATGTTCATGTTCCCCACCAGTTTTGTTGTTGCTGGTTGAAGTTTTGGAGTCCTGTCCAGATAAGATCGCAGCCCACAAAACACCAGTGGATCAGAAACAGACCCGCTGGTTTAACGGGTAGAGCGGGCACCGCTCGTACGAAAGGTTGAAAGTTGAAAACCGTCCAGAGTTCATTCAGCGTCGTCTCCGTGATGCTACACACTTCATACTCCCTCTGTAGCTGGTTAGTAGCCGCTGTTAGCTCCTCCATCTAATTACAGCAAAACCCCACTGGGCACGTCTCCATCGAGGCCACGGCGTTGTTTTGTTCCGTCATCTGCAACTTCAAACCCACCAGGAGATCAGAAGCCCCCCAGACTTTAACTGACTCAGACTTTGGTCGTTTCTAAATATGTAAAGATGCCTCATAGTTAAATTATAAGTTTGCCATTTTTACGATCCGAAGTTTGCATGTAGGGTTTTATTTTGAAAATCAGTCTGTCTCGGTAGCATTGGTGCAATAGCTGCTAAAACAAGTCGTAATCACAACGTGTTGTTGGTCTCCACCATCTCCTGAGGGGAATATCTGACTGTTTGGAGCCGATCGGTTCATGTATGGTGACTTATTTTGAGTTTTTTAAATGAAAAATCAGCCGTCAAAAGTAAAATAGCTACATATTCCTGATGGAGATGAACGGAGAACTGTTCTCTCAACGTTTTCTGACTTCTAAATTTCTGGATTTGACCTCAAAGCTCTTTTAAATCTTTAAAACCAGCTCACAAATGTGTCATTTCATTTCATAAAAATGCTCAGTTGTTAGGGACTACTTTAAGCGGTGGATGAATCCATGTTTGGTGCTCCTGAGAGTATTTTTGGGTTGGTGTTTGTTCAATTTATTGATGTTTTCATGGGATTTATTGACAACAGGAAAAAATATTGAATTCCACCAGCGTTGTCCGTTACGGCGTGGGTTGGTTACTAGTTTTAAAAAATGCTCCTAATCTTTCGCCACAGCTGCTCCGCACCGGGTTTAGCACTCTTTCCACATCCATCCACGTCTCCCTGATCTGTATTCCTCTGTCGTATTCCTTCATCATTAACCTTCAACTGGAGGGAGAGGAGAGGCAGCGGAGCAGAGAGGCGGATGGAGGAGGAGGGGGGAGTAACTAGTTTACCTCCCCCGTCTGCCCTCGATCGGCTCGATAAATCCCCGTTTTGTTCTCGTCTTACTTCTTCCTGGACACCAAATAATGCTGCTGGTGGCGTCGATGCACATCGGGCTGCGACTAACTGTTTGATTAATCTGCTAATTATTATGTATTGATCGAGTCCATGAAATGAAAATATACAAATAAATATACAAAAATCACTGAAGCCAACGTTCTCTTTTAATAGCTTGTTTTTCCGGCAAAAATAACAAAATATTCAAGTTCAAAGTTCCAACATTTAGTCAATTAATGATTCATTTATTGACATGCAACTACTAGTTCATATTTGATTAATAGTTTTTACAATTTTTTAAGTAAATATGCCAAAATTTGCTGGTTCAAGCTGCTCAAATATAAAGATTTATAGACAAAATAATTCATCAGAAAGGTACCAAATCCCTAAAAACTGAGAATCGAGAATGTTTGGCATTATGTATTAATTATAGTTTTCTAATTATTTGTCTGTAATTGATAAACGGCCTCTCAGAGTTCGCTTTAAGCTGGTGAAGTGGTCTCTTTCCTCTGTGCTGTCTGGGGAGTTTTATTCAGCCACACACTGTCTCAGCAAGTCAAAGCCTGCCACCGTCCTCGCCTCCTGGGATCCTCCCGGGCCTCGCAGGGTCGGTCTCCGGAGAGAGCGAGCGGCCCTTCGGACCTCTGCAGCTCTGCAAACAGAGCACTTTAGTTAATAACAGGTGAACTGCTTCGAGCTTTTTAAACACATTAGCACCGCTCGCGATTCTTCTGAGGTCAACACAGCCGAGCCGGCTGTTCTTGATCTTTTCGGTTCTCGTGGAAATGAAAAGAAGTGTCTGCCGTCGAGCTGCAGACTTGAACGAAGACCGTGCTTTTGTCTCGCCGCTCGCTTGCAGCTGGAGTGTAAATCAGAAGCTGCTTATGAGAAATGCTTACCTTTTAATGGGAACTTAAAGGTGTCATCCATCAGAGGCTGTTACCTTAGCTCACAGCCGCAGCATGCTTAATGAAGACTGATGGTCCTCCTCTACTCTGCGCTCCTCAGACAGCACAAACGTCATCGTAGAAGGAGTCCAACTCAAATTAAAATTCATGTTTGGTAGCAAGTCTGCACGCACTATAGCTAATTTACACATCCAGCAGTTATAGAGCAACATTTCAGTTCGTTTAGAGTCATGTTTGTGTTCAGCTGATGGATTTAAATCCAATATTCACTCTTTAAGCTCCGTTTTTGGTCTCCACCAACTCCTGAAGGAAATGTCTGCCTCCTTAGCTGCTAAACGCTCCACCAAAACAACCTATGAGAGTGAAGTCGACCAAACAATTCCCAGCACCACAACTGAACCATGAAAGACAGGCTGCTAATGCTAGTTAGCCCCCACCATTTCTGTATTTTATCTCTATGAAGCTAAATTAAAGCTAAACAAGCTAAACAGTGAGCTGAAACTGATCACTAATGTTAGCTAGCGTCTGTTATCACATCAACACGGTCAAAACATGGCAAGTTTGTGAGAGCTGCCAATGACTCAGCAGGTTTTGAAATAATACGAACAAGCTAATCTTAGAAAGCTATGCTAACTAGCTTCCGAACCTCCGAATGAAGACTAGCTTACTTGCTTCCACTTTTGGAGCATTAAAGTGTTTAAAGTCATCAAGGGACAGATGTTGTAAATAACAATAGTTATATTGACAACAGTTAACGACTAAACAATGAGCTGAAACTCCTCATAAAGCCCCGTCTGGTGCTAACGTTAGTAAGCTAGGCTAACTAGCTTACAGTTTCCGAGTAAAGGCTAGCTTACTAACTTGTATTTCCTGACCCTGATCAAGAGTGAATCTTTCAAGAGTTTACGGTCATAAAGAGACAGATGTTGTAAATATCTAACAGTATATCACTAAATATATAAATATACTTTTGTCCAATCAATGCTGTGTTATTATTTATAAATATATTTCCTAACAGAGAAAGTTTGACGAAATCAAACTTAGGTTTGACTTTGAACACATGGACGTGAACCTGCTCTGCCAGATAACTCTCATTATCTGTACTGCCTGTACTCGTTAGGCCGGGAAATCATCATCATCGTGTTTGTTTAGCCAAATTCACCTCGGAGAGACTCAGACTCTGTTTTCATACAAACCTACAGCGAACCACCTCCACCTCCACCTCCACCTCCACACACTGATGTTGTCACGGCACCTCTAACCATTCACTTCCTCTCTCACGTGGGGATCTCCTGTTTGGTTTCAGTTTTTATTATTCGGCCTGTTTGCATGCTCCACCTTTGCACCAGTGTCGGTATCGGTAATAACACGCAAATGATCTCGTTCGCCTGGTCCGACTGAACGTGCAGGCCGACCTTCGACGTTAAACTAACCCTGACTCACGCTCTCGTGTGTGGCAGAGTGCCTCGAAGCTTCAACAGGAGCCGCTTGTTAAAATTTAGACAAGCAAAATCAGGTTTTAAGGCGCATCCTGAAACTGTTTGAGCAACTTTCTCGTTGTCTAAACACTTCCGGGCAAACTGTAGGTCGTCTTTGTTGCCAAACATGAAGAGCTTCTTCAATTTATTCGTGACTTTATGATTTATTTGTAATAGAAGGGGAGGGAAGAGACGCACTACAGTTCCCATGGTGCAACTTGATTGTGTTTTTCATAAAACTGAGTAAAATTTCTGCTTTGTTTTCTACTAAATAGGTTATTTTCTCAATTTATCTCAGAAAAAATGGCAAATTTTTGTCAGTAAATGTCTTTTTTGTGTGTTTAACAACCACATCAAACATCAAAATATTCAATTCACTCAAACAAAAACAGCCAATTCTCACTTTGAAACAATCAAATATGTGACATTTTATATAATTTTATTAATCGATTAATTGTTGTAGCTCTGCTTGTCATAAATCTGGACTCGTCTGGGTGATGTAATGATCATGCTGCGTTACATTAAAGCTCCAAGTTTTAGTCATTTTGACGGGCGTCTCTAAACACTACAATACCCATGAGCCTCATCTGCCGTTACCATGGAGAAGGAGCCTGTCAACTTAAAAAAGGCTCAATTGTTGCAGTTGTTGTGAGCGGCGCAATTTTGAAGCTGTGCGATTGGATGTTTCTGACAGAAATGCACCATGGGAGTCGTAGTTAACGTCTCTTTTTTGATGTTTTCACGTACACACGCTTGAATTTTTAAAGTATTTAATGATATTTTCTGACACAGCTGTAGTGTTTGCCCTTTCCAGTCGGTATTTAAACTTCAGATCTTCCGACGTCTTCGGGGTTATTTTCCAGTGTTGCTACACGATGAGCAGTTTTCTCCATGACGAGCGTTGCTTGTGTGAAATCAGTGACCCCGTTAATAAACAGTGTGATCACGTATGATTCAGCTGCACTGTCTTTCCTTTTAAAAACCAGTACAGTAACTCTAAAAACACCTTCAGGGGATGACACAAGCTACCACAAGCCCTGCAGAGCTCATCCGGCATGTTTCCTCACAGCAGAGCGGGGTATGCCCGGCATGCGCCTACAAGTTGAGTCATTGTTTTCATCTGTTGGAGACAAGCAACGTCTGTACACGTGAAACGGGGCGCAGCAGTGAGAGGATGATCAGAGGACTGTGGTCGGGTTCGAGCTGAGGATGGAGGAAGTCCAACTCCTACTGACGATCAAGTATGAAAGTATCAGAAGTAAACAGACTTCTCGTTTTGACTTTTACAGTTCTCCAGGTGGAGCTTACTGAATATTTCTGCACCATATCTTCACGTCTGTTCTGAGCACGCCGTCCTCTCCTACATCCACACCACCTCTTCCTTCTCTTAATTAAATGAGCTGTTAATAATAAAGATGTTGCACGCTGTGAAACTTCTGACTTGAACAGAAGTGTTTCAGCAGCTTTGATCGGTCAGCATCGTTCAACACCTTCAAAATAAAATCTAAATAAATTGAATAAATGAATAAATTTCACTCGGATGTTTAAAATAACTTCACGCGGCTCTGACACGATGAGCCAGCCGATATCCGACCGACCCGAGGCCGGACGTGCCCGTTAATAAATACACGCTTCTGATCATCAAACAGTTTTTCAAAGGAAACCAACAACTCTGCACAAATATTACTGCATATTTCATACTTCCTCATAGTACATTTAACAAACAACAACGGTAAAAATTTCATATATAGAACAGACTGTTTTGGCTGATATACGTAGATTTACGGTGTATATACTGTATTCAGAGTTTACAGTGATTTGGCAGGTTTTCACTGGAAAATCTTCAATCTAAAAATCAACATTTTTTTTTACAGTGATAGTTTTTTGTGGTGATGGATTACTAACTGTAAAAACTTTGGAAACTTCTGGTTTCATTTATAAAATGTGTTATATTTTATAAACTTGTGTTTTTTTATGTAAATTACCTGAAGTCGGCTGCAACTAACAATTATTTCCATTAATAATTAATCTGACAATTATCTCCTGGATATTAAACAGTGAAAAATGTCCAAATTACAAAGACAAAAAATACTAACCGCTCAGATTAATGAAAAAAACTTGTTGTTTTTTGCGTCTGTTTGCATCTTAGTTGGACAAAATGAGACATTTGGTGACATCTCTTCTCAACTTTGGATAATGTGACATTTTTTCTGATGTTTGCAGATGAAACAGTCAGCGCTGGAGTAATTAAATGATTAGTAATATTTTCTGGTTTCTTTGATCATAAAACGGAAACTTGAGGTTTTATCTATAAATGTTGTCGTACTTTATACACTTCTTTTGTGGTTTCATGTAAAATCTGAATCTCTAAAGTCAGACTGCAACTATCGATTGTTAAATTATTGATTAATCTGCTGATTTAGTCGATAAAACAGTGAAGAAATCACCAAAAAACTCAAAATATTCAACTTACTATAAACCAATGGGCACTTTCTCTCATTTAAGAACCAAAACCTTTAAGCTTTTCTCCATTTTTTTCCTTTAAACTGATGAATCGATGATGAAAACCAGTCGCTCACTGACAGATATCATCGCCCGGCTGGTAAATGAGACGCAGCAGCAGACATGTTTGTAGTTTATCTAGCAGAGCGGTCACACCTGCTCGCTTCCTCCTGAAGATGTTGAGCAAGCTGAGGGTGTGTAGTTCAGGTTTGATACGGTGTGAAGCTGCATCCTGTTCATCCTCCTCCTCGTCGTGCTCCTCTGTGACGCTGTAGGAAAGTATTCCTCTTGCAGACACGCCGTTATGACGTCACGCTGACAGTTAAACGGCCGCTCTCAGTCCAGACAAAGACAAGCCCAGATAAATGTTGCCGGGCTAGTTGTTCGACACGTGAGCACATTTCATTTGACTGTTTGACAAAAGCTGGCTTTAAACACACACACACACACACACACACACACACACACACACACACACATTTGGAGCTGCTGTCAGAGTTTAAAGCAGGTTTGTTTAGAGCGATTAGTCGATTAATCGATGGGCGGATCGAAGGAAAGCTAATCGATGAATCGCTTTGAGTCGTAAAACTGTCCACACTTTCTGATTTCAGCTTCTTAACTGTGAATATTTTCTGTTTTTTGCGATGATAATGAGCCAAACAGGCCACAAACTTTAGATGTCACTTTGAGTTTTGAGAAACGTTGGTAACTGTGTTGGCAGTCCGGTCTCTTCCAGTTTTAATTTTAGGTGGAAATTTCCCCCTTTTTTTTTTTGTCTTTTTTGACCTTCCAGCTCTGAGAATGAACCATGAGTGATACTGACTAAATTTTTTGAATGAAAATAAAGCTTTTATTTTGAAAGAGTTGATTTTCTTTCCTAATGTTTCATCGTTTTGTTGCCGTATACGTAAAAGTTAAAATAAAGTAAAATGTTACTTTAACACTCGATACGACAACAAACCAGGATGGACTGACCTCAGTCAGCTGCTCTGACTCATCTTTTACTTTAACGTTGCATCATGAAGGAAGTCTCTCTCTTTATGACATCTCTGCTCTCTTATATCTGTATGTATGCAAACTGTGTGTGTGTGTGTGTGTGTGTGTGTGTGTGTGTGTGTGTGTGAAGATATGAAAACACACTTACTGGAAAGGTTTTGTTTTTGCTGTGAAGTCATTTTTTTATCGACCAGGCGAGCATCAGTCACACACACACACACACATTGATGTTGTCAGGCTGCTGCTGTGAGTTCAGAGGTCAAAGGTCACCCTGGTGCTCTTAAAGAAGCCCTTGGCTCCTGCAGGTGTGTTTATGTGTTTGGACGGTTTGGACTTGTATCCTGAAGGTTTCCTCTCGTGTCGCCACGCTGGAGGTTCAGCTAACGTTTTTTAGCTCTACACATTTATTGCCTTACAAGATGGAAGGATACGCCAGTCCTCTGGATGTTTTTTAGAGGTTTGTGACTAAAAGAACAAATAGCAAACTAGCAAACATTTGTTTATTTATTACTTAAATGTTCATTTTGTCCAATTTTTACTCTCTTTTAGCTCAATTTTTGGTCTCCACCATCTCCGAAAGGAAATATCTGGTTCTTTAGCTGTTAAATGTTGCACTTTGTTCACCAGCTGGACTGTAAGTTTGTCTGCAGATCATTTGGCCTGGATCAGGTGGTGCGCAGTGGGTTTTGAAGGGTTGTGTGTAGGAATCTCGGGAAGTATCGCTTGAAATCCATCCATCCATTTTAATCCACTTATCCAGGGTCAGGTTGCGGTTGCAGCAGATTTATTAGGGGTGCTCCAGCTCCTCCTGGCGGACCTCGAGGCAATCCCAGGCCCCCCCAGCAAGATCTGGATCTGCCCCAGGGTTTTTTTTACCAGTTGGACAAGCCCGGACATCTCTAAAGGATAAATTATACTCAATCAAAATACTACAATATCCACTCGTGCAGGAATAAGAGGCTCAGCCTACATGAGTTTGAGAAACACTACAATAGTCCATGGCGATGTTTGCATATTATATATATTTTTTGGCCTCTTGGGGGCTTTTCAAGTTTATATGGTGAATTTGTTAGCAAAGAGATTGCTTTATTTATTACTAATGTCCATTTGGCATCAATGAAAGTCCAATATTCACTTTTTGTAGCTCCATTTTTGGTCTCCACCAACTTCAAAGGGAAATATCTGGTTCTTTAGCTGCTAAATGCTCCGCTATGTTCACCAGCAAGTGTCTTAAGTTTGTCTGCAGATCATTTGGCACCAATCAGGTGGTGCACAGTAGGTTTTGGAGACCTTTTTAGAGCTAAAATGACACTATGGTGATGCCAAAAAAGCTACAGTGAGTTGGAACTCTCCGTAAAGTCGACGGGAGCTACAGATTCAGCTGATAATCCTCTGTAGCTTCATCACTTCCTTTCACATCTAAAAATATCAGTTATCGGCGCTTTAAGATGGTCTTTTAGGTACTAGCGTCTTAGATGTGTGACTCACCTGCTGGGTGGAAATGTGTCCAACCAACAGTAAAATCTGTATTACTACTCCATCACTGAATCAAGACTGTGGCAGAGCGGAGACTATAATCTCAGGAGAAGTCGAGTGCTGATGCAGTGGAGGGAGAATGACGATATTAAAGGGAAAACAAGAATGCAGAAACAGCTGGAGTTTCACCACGACACTCCCACAGGAGCAGCAGCGACATTCAGGTTCCTCCGAGTTAGCTTATCTCAGAGACCGACAGTTCCCACAGAGTTCCTCTGGATGTTCTCGTCCCATCGGCTGTTTGTTGGCCTGCTTCACTGATGTGCTGCTTATTCCCACATCGACTTCTTCCCTTTTTTTCCAGCTTCAGTTTTTTTTCCTGTAACTCTGGTTATTTTGGTCAGTTTCTCAGCTGATGTGATCAAAGACGTGACGTAAATAATTTTGAGATATAATCTTCAAATAATCACCATCAAAATGTCTGATAATAATTGCTTTCTTGCCAAGAGTTAGACAAGAAGATTGAGGCCACTCTCATGTCTATCCATCAAATATACAGCTTGAACCAAGAGGTTGTTAGCTTAGCTTAGCTTAGCTTAAAGACTGGAACTAGCCTGACAGGAAGTCACTGCAAGTCTGGCCAAGAAATAGTCCCACACATTACTCTTGTAAAATCACAGCATGGCTTGTTTTTGTACAGATAAAACAAACATGTTTGGACAGAGCTAGGCTAACTGTTTCCCCCTGTTTCCAGTCTTTATGCTAAGCTAAGCTAACTGTCTCCTGATTTCAACTGCATCTCAAATGTACAAACGTGAGAGTGATATCGATGGACAGGTACTGACTGACGGACTGATGCCACTCTCATGCCTATCCATTCAATTTGAAGCTTGGACTAAGAGGTAATTAGCTTAGCTTAGCTTAAAGACTGGAATTAGGGGCGAACAGCTAGCCTTGCAGGGAGTCACTGCCTCCGGCCAAGAAATAGTCCCTGGTTTTGATACACTTTAATTTTGTACAGATAAAACAAACATGATATAACATGTTTGGACGGAGCTAGGCTAACCGTTTCCCCCTGTTTCCAGTCTTTATGCTAAGCTAAGCTAACTGTCTCCTGGTTTCAGCTTCATCTTCAACACCCAAACACGAGAGAGGCATCAATCTTCTCATCAAACTCTCAGCATCAAATGTCCTCAAATATCAAGCCGATCCACCGCTTGCTCACATTTTGGAAAATAACATTTAATAAACTCCGATCGGATCCACCTGTAAGCAAACGCTAACAGCTTTTATTTGATTTTATTTATGTCTTGATGGGATTCCTGAGCTCATTAGCGGCAGCAGCGAGGATCTCTGTGGAGACCGGGCTTTATCTCAGGGGTGGGAACAAATGCATTTGGAGAGGAGCGGCGGTGGCTGGCGTGCTGATGGTCCTCAGAGGATAAACAAATGACTTTCAGCGAGCACGTCGGGAACAGACAGCACTCAAACAAATGCTTCTAAATGGGGGAAGACGAGAAGCTCCGTCCTCTTTTTTTCTTTTAGACGCTTGTTGTGAAACCTCTGATGGCCGTTATTTGTCTTCGCAGAGACACGCTGACGTAAAAATGCTGGTGAGGTTGCATTTGTTTGTCTGACCGTGATCCTCCACGGAGGAGCCGGCTCTGTCAGGGGGCCGAATGTGAACCGGTGGTTGTTTTTCTAAAATTAGAGCTCGATCTGAACTCAAAGTCACTCCATCATTAACATGCACTGCACCCTGTGAACGACATGGAGCTGTACTGCAGGGGAGTACTGTACTTTGTACTCTGTTTGAGAGGTTTAGGTAGTATTTTCCAATGTTATTAGTACATTTATGTTGTATTTTCACGAGTTAATAGTTATCTTAGCTTAGCTTACTGTAAGTCACTGCCTCCGGCCTAAAAATAATCCGGCATCACTCCTGTAAAATCACAGCGTGGCTTTGTTTTTTGTATTAAACAAACATAATATAACATGTTAGGACAGAGCTTGGCTAACTGTTTCCCCCTGTTTCCAGTCTTTATGCTAAGCTAAGCTAACTGTCTCCTGAATTCAGCTTCATCTTCAACGCACAAACACAAGAGTGGTATCGATAGACAAGACGATTGATGCCACTCAGATCTGGAAATAGTTAGCTTAGCTTAGCTTAAAGACTGGAAGCAGGGGGAAGCATTTAGCCTAGCCTAGCAGGAAGTCACTGCCTCCAGCCAAGAAATAGTCCCGCATTACTCTTGTAAAGACGGTTAAAAGAACTTAATTAATGTGTTCAAATTACCACAAAACAAACCTGCAGCCACAAAGTGCAAAGAGCAGAGGGGGTAAATTCGGGTCAAGAAGCTACATCTGCCCCAGGGTAATTCTTCAGCTGCGACTTAAAGCTGCTTCACACAAAATGTGTGTATTTGTACCTTTGCATCCTGACTTTGGACCTGAGTATTTCACATCTTATGTAAGTCCAAGTGAAGTCTTAGTACAGTTACATACTCGGTGTAAGGATGGGGTGGACAAAATAATAGAAACACCTGTGAGTATAACACAACTCAGCACGACCACAAACAGAAACATTTGAATCAATGGAAGAATAAACAACAATTTAATTGACGTTAAATGTCCAGTCAGTCCAGCCAATGACGCAACAAACAATAAAAACAATTCATTTATTCGTCGATTGACAATCAGATTCAAGTAATATTTGCAGACTTTCTTCTTTGTGGATGCTAAATTTAGTATTCTGTGTGTTATTTGGACATTTTAAGACGTCACCTTGGAGCATTTTTAATTAATTTTGGACATTTTATACAAACTGGGGAATAAACAGCATATTACTCAATAATTTAATGCAGTCCGGCATCATAAATTCATAAATTTACCTCATGTGATCCTCAGATTATGAGCTCTCAGACGTGCTTCGACAGTTGAGTTTGTAATTGATTCATTCGTGGTGACCTCGAGAGTTGAAAGACTCTGTTTTAGTGCGGAGGCTCTTTTCAGAGCACTGCAGAGCAGACAGCCTCGTTTGGAACCTGAACGGCAGCAATTAGACAACAAATTCAGCCTTTTTTTATTGGACGGCGAAATGGACGCCATAAAACAGCGGCTTCAGTCTGCGTTTTGCTGGAGGTGGAGTCGTTTTCTTGACTGGGTGACGAGACCGTTTGCAATTTCTCGTGTGTTGTAAAGGCGGCCTCTTGTTTTTCTGACACAGCTGAGGAATTTCAGCCTGCCCGGTCGACGAGGACTCCTTCTTCCTTGTAGTATTTCAGCGCAGTTTGCTATTTCTAGAGTCTTGTTTCAAAAGGTTAGCTCGGAGGAAGAACATGAAATATATCTCAAGGTTTTTTTAGGTATATTTACTGGTGTGTGTGTGTGTGTGTGTGTGTGTGTGTGCAAAGAAAGCATTGATTAGTGTGTTTATACAGTGAGGAGGTGGTTGATCACTTAACACAGAGACACGGATTGACCCAGTTACCTCAGATCCTCATCGACCTCATTTTGCATGAAGGTTCATCCCCCAGCAACACCGACAACACACTAGCTTGTTAGCTGCTAGCTCTTGAACCCAGCTGACCTCTCGCTAAGCGACAGTTTGGCAGATTTACAGCTTTTCGGATTCATCATAACACCCACAGCACTTGTATTCACACGTTGTGAATACATTTTGGTTATTGTACGTGTGCTGGTAGGCGTTATCTTTGGACAGAGCCAGGCTAGCTGTTTCCCCCTGTTTGCAGTCTTTGTACTAAGCTAAGCTAGGTAAGAGCTGATATTGAAATTAAATTTTAAGACCTCCTAAGGCTTTTTTGAAGACGCTACATTCAGTGTTTTATCAGACCTGCAGGCTCCCTGAATACACTCGCCTGGAAACCGAGGTTTAACACTTCACTCCCAATTAAGCCCGAGGTAGTCGGCTTAAGCCGTCTCTGAAGGATTCAGAGGGGAAGATGTCTCGGTGAAGAGGAGGAGGAGGAGGAGGAGGCTGGTTTGAAAACAAGGCCAGGACGTTAGCCTGTGAAAGAGCAGCAGCTCAGCTCCCTACAGAGTTCAGCTCCATGCCAGAGGCTGCAACGTGGCTGCAGATGAGGGGGTCGGTCACTCTCAGCTGTGTGGCTAAAGCCTTCATTTAGCAGGACGGACCAACCCCCACGACAGCCCCCCGACTCCATTACACACACATGCATACACACCAGTCAGCCATTCAGGCAAGCTCGGCCTCCAAAGCTGGCCAGCCAGGCGTAAGCGAGAGCTTCTCGGCTAAAGGTGTGTGTGTGTGTGTGTGTGTGTGTGTGTGTGTGTGTGTATGTGTGTGTTTAGTGTGTACTTCTGATGACAATGGGGAACCTAATCTCTCACCCGTGGAGATGCAGAAGCACCTCCGGGGCTGTAGGAAGGCGCAGTAAACAACCAATCAATACTCACGGCGCGCTGATTACCGTCTGTCCTGCTAATGACTGGTTCCAGATCAGCTTCCCGCTCCAGTTACATAAGTTTTATGGTGTCATTGCTAATGCTAACTGCTAGCTAACTAAAAGCTAACTGAAAGAAGAAGCAACTCACTGTTCCTCTTTAAAAATTGCTAAAGTTTAAAAACTTTAGCATCACTTTGTAGCCCTATGCTAACTACTAGCAATTACTAATAATAACTAGCTAGTGGTTAGCATAGGTCCATCAAAAGACAGCTACACAAACTGTTGAGTGTGTAGTCAGAGAAGTACTCTGTGTACTCTAAACAGTGCTTTTAAGTGCTCTAGTGTGAGCTACAAATGTTAGCTAACACTAGAGCTTACGGTGTGAATCAATGACGTAAAAGCACAGCAGCTAGGTAGCTAACTGACTATTCGTTAACAGTTAGCTAGCAGACAGCAAACCGATCAAACTTTTGATTGTGTAGTAAGAGAAGTACTCTGTGTACTCTGTACTCTAAATGTTGTTTTTAACTGCTCTAACATTGGCTACAAATGTTAGCTAAGTAGCTTGCTACCTACAGTACAAGGCTAAGAGTTAGCATATTATTAGCACATTATTTTGCGGGATTGAAGCCTCTTTTGTAACTTTAAAATGTATTATTATTATATATTAATATTATTATTATTATTATGGGAGTGAAGGAGTTAAGTTTGGTTGCTATGCCGTGCTCGGCGCTGTATTATGCAAGCCGTGGCGCTCAGACACACGGAGAGGAAGTGCATTACAGAATGCTGAGCTCAGGGCTTTGGCTCGCCGCCAAGCATACACTCCTGCATGTGCACACACACACACCACACACACACACACACACACACCCTCAGCTGAGGGCATACCGATTTTTCCAGCAGCACAGCGGCCTCCTCCTCCTCCTCCTCCTCCTCCTCCATCACCTCCTCCTCCTCGAGTCACTCTCTCTCTTTCTGTTACGTCAGTAGTTCAGCTGTGGGCCAGGCATGACTGGCTGCATAACAGAGCACACTTGTGTTTATGTGTGTGTGTGTGTGTGTGTTTAAAAGACAGGATGTGGACTTGGTGGTGAGCGTGATCCAGTGTGTTTTGGTGTGTGAGTGTCTGCTCAGCAGGAAAAGCAGCAGCACTAAGAACTGACACGCCGTTTTCTCGATTTATACGCAGAGTTTCACTCTCGGATTTTGTCTTGTCTTGCCGTCTCTGCGCCTCTTTTTTTGTTTTTTGCTCAGCTCTGTCACCACACCATCCGACAAACACCTACCCTGTTTACAACGTTCCTCCACCCAGCAGGGCTGATATGTGTCAGCCGTGTGGTGTGTGTGTGTGTGTGTGTGTGTCCCACGCCTGAGAACGGAGCTAAAGACCTGATAGTATTTTGTGTGCACACAATTTGTTCACGTGCAGAGCTCTGACAGCTTGTTACAAACGCTCAGAAAATATGTGACCTCATGTGAGCGCTACAGACGGGGCTGCTAAACGCCGATGATGGCAGAGCGTGAAGATCTGTCCGTGCACGCTTCAACCTCTGATTCAGAGTTCACTGCAACACTTCCAAAGTCAGATACAGAAACTGTTTGTCAGAGGAGGTGTGACGCACAGCAAAGGTCTCTGACATATACACCTTAAATACGAGGCTACCACGTTAGCTTCTGTTGAACTCGTTTCTAACTGAAACACTCGAAATAAACATTAAAACAAAACTTTAAAAAGAAGAAGAAGCTCACTCTTCCTCTTTAAAAAATTCATTATTTACAGAAGTTTAATACTTAAACAATAAAATGTCTCAAAACAGCTCTGCTTGGTCTGGTCTGACAGGAACATGGCGGCTAATGTTAGCTGAAGTTAGCCAACTTTAGCATCAGTTTGTAGCCTTTCCCTTTGTTAGTTAGTTTGGTATTTTGGGAAATAAATAAACATTTATAACTAATAAATGTACCTGTATGATTATATGTGAGCTTGCTAGCTTAGCTTAGCACGAAGACTTTTTTATAATAATTTTGTGTGCAAATGTTAAAAAACTGTGAAAAAATCTTCATTTTAATGTCCCATAAACGTTTAAGTATTCTGTGTACTGTGTGAAATCCTTGTAGAGTTTACTGTTTGTGTAGTATTTGTAGTATTTTATGGCTCCTTCAGTTACCTTTGTTTGAACTGTAGTACATGGTGATATTTCGAGGTTTGTTTTGCAGTACAGTGTGTACTTTGTGGTACTTAATTTGTGTTCAGTCGTTTAATGACAGTAAATATTCCACCACGATCGTACTTGATGTAAATCGACACGTATCCTCGTTGAGCTTTTTCGGGCTTTCTTTCTGTTTTAAAGTGTCAGGCTGTCATTCTCACACCTCCACATGCTTTAATATGTAAATAGTAGTTCTGTCATTATCGTGACAGTCACATGAAACACCTTTAATGATAAAACAGTCGAAGCATCTTCACGGTTTCTGAGCGGATTGTCTTTGCTGTCTTCCCCTCCGCTGCCGGCTGCTCCCGGCTGATTTCAGCTCTCCACGGACGGATTTGATTGATTGATGGAGCATTTTCCATTTTCTTTCTGCTTCAAACTACCCTGGAATAATGTTGTCTGTCATCTGTCACTGTCTGGCGTCGCGGCTTCATCGTCAGCCTCACAGTTGGTTACACGATTCTCGGCTCGGCTGACAGCGTGATGCAACGAGTCCATCATGCTGCTCCGGCTGTGCTCCTTGTTTTATATGTTAAAACGCTGCAGATATTAATAACAGCTCTGTAATGAAACTGAAGCAGCACAAACACTCGACCTGCTAAATGTTCAAACACTGACAACATCTGTAATGACTGAGTGAGACGTCGGCCTGCGTGTCGTCATTACAGAAGAATCTTTGGTCATGAAGTATTTGCTGCATAGTCATCTGTTGCCCACTCGCGCTCTGTATTTAACCTCGCTGTGGTTCCCACATGCAGCTGCTCGATGTTAGTCATGGGTTTTTGCTAAAATGGAAAATGACACTTGCCTGGTCGAGCGTGGTGTCAGCCCTCCTCTTCACATCGAGCTTTATTTTCCTGTCAGAGGAGCTGAAATCTGCCTGCTCGTCCATGTTCACCCCCCACAAACACACACACAGACCTGCAGCTTTAAGTTCATAAGAGGGCCATAGGTTCGCTGCACAATAACAGGCCTCTCCGCCTGCGGTGGAGTGACCCCATCAGTCCGTCGGAGGGCGGAGGTCTTCAGGGTAAGGTAAGCACTGGAGGTGTTGTGGAAGGGAAATGAAAAGGAAATGAGAAGATTTGAGGCTCCGCGCTCGCCTCGTCGGCCTCTCTCTCTCTGAGCGTCTTGTTACTTTCTCTACCCTGCCAGAACTTTCCTGACCGGATCAAAGTCCAGAATCAAGAGTGTCTGGTCTCATCATGACAGGCGGGAAACGTCGCTCAGAATCAGCCAGAAAAAGATGTAAAAGTTTGTTTTTGAGCAAAGCTGTAATTGACAGAGTTTATGATGATCCTGCAGAGATTATCACCAAAATCTGCAGTTTGTTCAGCACTTTAGACATTTTCAGCCCCAGCAGGCAGCAGGGTTTCGTAAACGCTCTAAAACAGCAACAATAGTGAACATGGTGCAGCATTTAGCCGCTAACAAGACAGATATTTCCCTCAGGAGCTGGTAGGGACCCAAAATGGAGCTAAAAGAGTGAATACTGGGACCGGAAACAGTCAAAAACAAATGGAAAGTTCGTTTTTTTGGCAACATTCTTGTAGTGGTCATTCATTGTGATGATCCTACAGAGAATTATCACCCAAATCTGCCGTTTCTGCAGCTCTGCGGAGAGTTTTAGCCACTTTTTAGCGACGTTTTCAGCCCCAGCAGGCAGCAGGGTTTCTTAAATGACTCCAAGACAGCAGACAAACAGTTAGCAACTAGCTGGTGAACATAGTGGAGCTGGTAGGGACCCAAAATGGAGCTAAAAGAGAACACTGGAGGCCAGAACACTCCAAACTGATGCGA
This sequence comes from Protonibea diacanthus, assembly GCA_028641955.1. Lineage (NCBI taxonomy): Eukaryota > Metazoa > Chordata > Actinopteri > Sciaenidae > Protonibea > Protonibea diacanthus. The sequence continues at coordinate 1,846,397 of CM053991.1, forward strand.
ATACTGCTTCATATCTAACACGTTGGTTGTATGTTTGAATGGCGTGTTGTCAGGTGATTAACAGGAAGTATCTTCTCTCTTCCCCTGCAGGGTTTCACCTCAGCGGCACAGTCAGAGAACACGCCACGTCGTCGGAGCCCGAGCTGGTGTGCAACGTGAGCGTGAGCTTCGACCGCTGCAAAATCACAGCAGTGACGTGCAGCTGCGGCAACAAGGACATCTTCTACTGCGCCCACGTGGTGGCGCTCTCGCTGTACCGAGTACGGAAGCCCGAGCAGGTCAAACTGCGCCTGCCCATCTCAGAGACTCTTTTCCAGATGAACAGAGACCAGCTGCAGAAGTTCGTTCAGTACCTGATCACGGTGCATCACACCGAGGTGCTGCCCACGGCGCAGAAGCTGGCCGACGAAATACTGTCGCAGAACTCCGAGATCAACCAGGTCCACGGTGAGTTCAGGGGCTTCGGTGACGGTCGGTGGTCTGTAAATAAACTGTTCAACAGTCTGTTGTCATAGTTACATTATATCAGTAAAGTGAACTTGATGAAGTTTGAGACGATGGTTTCCGTGACGGTGAAGTCGTCCTTCGTGTCAGGAGGGAAGAAAAAGAAACAAACGTTTCTGCTTCATTTTGATCGATGTGATGGAGGCCGAGTCGAGTACATGAAGAAGAGTTTCTCCTTTTGATCTGAAGATTCAGCATTCAGTTCTTACTGTGTATAATATTTAATATTTCGGGTGTATGTGTTGTACTTTTACATGAGAATACTTCTGGATCAGCGCCGCTGAACATTTGAAGGCTTTAAGCTGGTCAGGTCGTCAGGAGCTTTTTGTAGTATTTTCAGTTACTTTTGGATCCTTCATGTTTGAACTGCAGTACATGGTGATTTGTCTGCCTGCCTGTCTGTCTGAGTTTATGTTATTGATCTCTGCAGTAATGTATTAATGTGAGAGGTGAGTGATATGCTGATGCAGTCATATTCAAGTACTCTACTTAAGTACAGGTTCGAGGTACTTTACTCGAGTATTTCTACACGCTGAGCGCTTCTCTCTCTCCGCTGAATTCAATAAACTAATAAATGAGAATTAACTTCTCATAACGAGCCGCTGACTGATTTCTTTTGTCCGCCGCAGGAGCTCCTGATCCGACGGCGGGCGCCAGCGTGGACGATGAGAACTGCTGGCATCTGGACGAGGAGCAGGTTCAGGAGCAGGTCAAGCTCTTTCTCTCCCAGGGCGGGTACCACGGCTCGGGAAAGCAGCTCAACTTACTGTTCAGCAAGGTAACAGTCATCATCATCATCATCATCATCGCCCGACAGCACCACGCCCGCCTGCACGGGTTACCCACAATGCCTCTGTGTCTCTGCAGGTGAGAGAGATGCTGAAGATGAGGGACTCCAACGGCGCTCGCATGCTGACGCTGATCACGGAGCAGTTCATGGGCGACCCCAGGCTGGCACTGTGGAGGCAGCAAGGGACGACCATGACGGACAAATACAGGCAGCTGTGGGACGAACTCGGTACGTGAACACACACATGAACACACACATGAACACACACATGAACACACACATGAACTGCTGACCGCTGTGTGTTACCGCAGCACACGTTCACGTTAAAACCTCCAAATAACAACGATCGATCAAAAGTGAACGATCATCGTTAACGTTCAGTCTTCATTCAGACGCGACCTCGTCCGGCCACCGCTAATCATCTGATAATTATCGTTTATCTCTATTTATGAATCATTTAATCATGAAGCTCATAAACAAAGAAAACAAAGACAAAGTCTGACGATGAAAACGCTCGTGTTCGGATCTGAAGCTGCGTGAACGGACGGATAAATCTTCGACACACACACACGTTCTAAACACATCAGACATCACGCAGCATCTGAACGAACTCTCTAAGAAGGCGATCAGAGTCCACCTGTCCTGTCGTGTTGTTGCACAGGTCAGGAGCGAGCGTGTTCACCTTCATCCTCGTGTTTTTGTTTTTCTTTACCCGTCGCCGTCGTCGCCGTGGACGCTCTTGCTCGGCGTTTCGTCACTCACGCCTGACATCACTCTGCTCGGCGCTCTGTTTTCCCTCCTCGTTGTTGTCCTTGAAGCAGCCTTAACAAAGAGACGAGGATAAAGCCTCCTCCTCCTCCTGTCCCCTCCCCCCGTCCTCAGCCTCCCTCCCCCACCTCTCCTCACCTCTCCTCTCCTCCCTCCTTCTCACTTCACTTCCTTTCTTTTCTCCTTTTTGTCGTCTGTCATCTGTTATTCATCCCTCAACGTGCTCCAACGATGAAGGTGATCGGCTTCGTTACGGAGCCGCGACGACTCGTCAACCGTCAGAAAATGAATTTTAAAGAATTCAGATTTTCTGTCAGATGAAATGAGACAAACAAAGAAAACAATCAAATGAATTCAGAATAAAGATCAAAAATATCAGCAGTGATCTGACTGGAAACGGGTCTATGTCGCCATTTCTATGAATAAACAGATTAAAACTACAAATTTCAGCTGATTTTCTCAATTTTCATGTTGAAATGTCAAAATATTTTCATGTTTCAGTTTCTCAGATGTGAGAATTTGATTCAACGACTCAATCTTCTGTTATATTTAATTAAAAAAAACCATTATAAACACAAAAACAAACTGTTATCTCATCATCTAAAAAAATCTAAATAATAATAATTAAAAAGATTAAAAATGAATAATAATTAAATAATTAAATAAAATGTACAAACTGCATCTAATGTAATATTTATATATTTTATTTTGCTTTTTTTTTCAAAAACAATTTAAGACCCAGAAAAAGTGAATAAATAAATAAATAAATAAATAAATAACAGTAAAAAATGACATAACAGATTAAAATATATAAATAAAGTTAAATTAAAAGCCAGATCAATTTAAAAAAAAACCTCGATAAAACATTAAACTGCTGTTTCGTCATAAAACAGTTAATCAGCAGCTTCTTTAAATATTTCAAAGTTTCAGCTTCTTAAATGTAAAATTCATGTTCTGGAGTGAAAACAGGACGAAGAATCAAAGTTTTGAGACCAAACGATGAATTGATGATAAAAATAAAGGTTCGTCTGTGTGTGTGTGTGTGTGTGTGTGTGAGTGTGTGTTTTAACCTGTGGGTGTCTCTGCAGGCGCCCTGTGGATGTGCATCGTGTTGAATCCTCACTACAAACCCGAGCAGAAAGGTTTCTGGCTCCGGCAGCTCCGGCGGTGGAGCGGCGTGGACGTCTGCCCCTTGGAGGACGGTAACCATGGCAGCGAGCTGACCAATCTGACCAATGCTCTGCCCCAGGGTCCTCCTGGAAACCCAGGTGAGATGACACCTCCTCCTCCTCCTCCTGTATTAACTGTTCAGCCCTCTCTCCGCCCTCCCCCCTCTCTTTTAATCAACTCTCCTGCCTTCAATCTCGCCGCCCGCGAGCCTTATTACCTTTTTAGTGTGGCTAATAGAATGAGCCTAATAACACAGTCGAGGTCCTGCAGCTTTTCTTTCCACTAAATCAGAGAAAATTCAGACACGTGAACGTTTTCTATCAGCCGCTAATAAAACAGCCTGGAACGAGGAGACGGGCGCCGTCATTACTGCTGCTGTTTTCTCCGTGACGGCTCCGCGTTCAACGGGTTGGAGACATTTTTCAATCCTGATGCGGTGACGGGTTTAAAAAGTCACCGCGGAGCCTCAGAGGGAATCAACACAGACAGTACGACATGTTAATGTGAATGTTTCTGTCTTTGTCTTATTGGTACATTTAAGAACTACAGTTCCCACGATGACCTGCAGCTCCTTTTTAGTCAATATTCGTGCATAAATTTGGCAGATTAGCACGGTGACTCCTGTTTGCACTGACCGTGTCTACGTGACGTCGCCCACACGAGTTGTTCTGAAGCTCAGCGTGGTCGCTTTGGAAAGCTTCAAACCTGCTGAATCTATAAATCTGTGCACCGTGTCTGTGCGTTCATGTCTGACTGAGTTCCGACTCCGTGCACGTTTTGGCACACATCACAAGCTTCTCGTGTCTCTCTCGTAGATTCGCTGACTCGGCCTCACCGGACGGTGTTCACGCGAGCGATCGAGGCCTGCGACCTGCACTGGCAGGACTCCCACCTGCAGCACATCATCACCGAGGACCACTACACCAGCTACTGTTACCACGACAACCTCGACAGCTCCCTGTTCGACGCCCGGGGGTGGCCGCTGTGGCACGGTAAGAGAGAGAGAGAGAGCGGGGACGCTCAGAGCTTAATTGATAAGAAAAAAAACAGATGGAGGACGTCGAAATATGTTTTTTGTTTTTGCAGAACACGTCCCGACTGCGTGCGCCCGAGTGGACGCCCTCCGATCACACGGTTACCCGAAAGAAGCACTCAGGCTGGCCATCGCCATCGTCAACACGCTGCGGAGGCAACAGCAGAAACAGATGGAGTTCTTCCGGACTCACAAGAAAGGTCAGTTTGTCCTGATGCAGCCTCACTCTTAAAACAGTTAAAGGCTGATTTAGAAAGTAAAGACTGGATCTGTTGAGAAAAACTTGTTTTATACGATGAGAACCCAACACTACGCTGCACAGAAACAACATGAGTCACATTTCATGACTTCGTCTGTCAGAAAATAAAGTTGGAGCTTCAGTCTTAAATTTAATACATAACTGAACCGTTTGTGTGTTTGTGTTGCCGCAGAGTTGCTCCATAAAGGCGTCACGTCGGTCACAAACCTGGAGGGTTGGGTGGGTCACCCTCTGGACCCGATCGGCACTCTGTTCAGCACCCTGATGGAGACGGGACGGGCCAGCGAGGACGGAGCAACGGCCCTGCTTGACTTCTCCGGTACAGACATTATGAGATTAATGCTGATCTATAGATGTGTGGCTGGCAGGATTTTACTGTTTTACTGTTGTAGCTGCTTGAGGTGGAGCTAGTTTTACCGCGTGTTTATTAATTCAACAATATTACAAGAGGAAGTGCTGTTATACTGAATATCAGCACGGCTGTGCTGATATTCAGTATAACAGCACTCCCTCTTGTATAACAGCACGAGCTTGAGTTAGTTACGATCTGCAGTGACGATTGTTAACGACGATCATTAATGTAACGGCCGTTAGACGACCTGAGTTGCAGTAGTGTTCCTGTGTCCCAGTGCGGTTATTCTCTATATCAGCACTAGAATGACTCTCGTCCAATCAGATTTGAAGGTTTTTATTGTGTTTTTAATGTTATTTTTAAATGTACAGCTCTAAAAAACGACAGTAAAGTAAAAGAAAGAGCAATTTTATTCAGTATAAAGTAGCAAAACATGGAAATACTCTCTAAATACACAGTACTTGAGTAGATGTACTCGTACTGTTGCATACAGTAGACAAACATTCGTTTTCCTGAGAGCGATTCAAACATTTACTCTGCAGTGATTGCGTCTTCCTGTCGGAGCTTCGGGCCCTCGGGTTGCAATCAGCAGTGATGACACCAGACGTGCTGATTGGCCTCCAGTCATCCTCCAATAACAGCTCATGAATAAGAAATGCAGCAGGAAAAACACTCCAATTAAAACGCATTAATTATGCAGAGGGGAGCGCTCAGCTAGACGAATTTTCAACGCACTTCAGCACCAGAAAGGACGAACACGTCGAGTTTGTTTCTGTTTCAGAGTGGATGAAACACCGAGCAGGGAAAGTTGTGAAAGTTTTCAATTAAGTCTTTGAACACTCTGCTGTTTATGTGTGTGTGTGTGTGTATGTGTGTGTGTATTCACTAGGGACTGTTAACCCTCCTGGGATGAACTGTGAGGTCTGCCAAGACATCATTAAGCCATTAAAACACATGATTACCATCCTCAGGAGGGTTCATGCTCTGAAAAAGAACAAATAGATCAATACGTTTATCAATACTCTGCCCAAAGGGAGCATCCTCCTCCCTGAAGCACCACTCACCCCCTCACCCCTACACCCTCTCACCCTCTCAGGCTCGCCGGGTTCAGGTCGGAGGACAATGGAGCTTCCTGTTTCCCCGGTGGCGGCGGCGCAGCGTTTCCTGGAGGACGGCGAGTCGTTCGTGTCGCTCGCCGTGGAGACGGCTCTGATCGGTTTAGGGCAGCAGAGGGTGATGCCCGACGGCCTTTACGCCCAGGAGAAAGTGTGTCGCAACGAAGAGCAGCTATTGGCCAGGCTCCAGGAAGTGGATTTAGACGACACGCTGGTGAAGATCTTCCGGAAACAAGCTGTCTTCCTGCTCGAGGGTGAGTCAGACGCTCTGATTGGCTGATGAAGTTCATTTGAATATTTTTGAGTTTGTGCTGCCGATCAGACAAAGTAACAAATCTGAGGCGCTTTCACTGATTTTATTGGACTTATGTGTAATAATAATTCCCTCGACTAGAAAGAAACTTTAAAATCCTGAAAATGAACCATTATTACTTATGCTTATTTATGCTAAGCTAAGCTAACATGTATATAAAACATAATATATAGTATTTACTGTATATGCAGAAGTTGTTTTTGTGGTTTTCTGATCAAAATCTGTGTCACAAACTGTCAAACTGTTCCTTTAAACATTTCCGTCCGTGAACCCTGCACTTATCCGCTCACAGGAAGATTTATATTTCACACCCCGAACCACAACTTTCCCTCCCCGCCTCTTTGTGCTTTAACTGTCTGTTAGGTTAAGTGTGTGTGTGTGTGTGTGTGTGTGTGCGGTGTTGTGTTAACTCTGTGTACTTAAGTGTGCGTCCTGTGTGTGCGTTAGTGTACATTACACTTTGACGGTATTCACAGTTGTGTGAGTGTATTGTTTGCATTGTCAGTGTGTTTGCTGACGTTGTGTGAATATGTGTGTGTGTGTGTGTGTGTGTGTGTGTGTGTGTGTGTGTGTGTGGAAGATGTGGCCCATCATGGTTCAAGGCTCTTTTCCACTTCTAACCCACTAATGATAGAGCCGCTCACACATCGTGCTGCTAACTGGTTAAGGAGGAAGCGACTGTTGTTATCTCATCAAGACGACGAGTTACCACAGAGTTTATCTTCTGCTGTCCTAGTTTACTTTTTTATCATCAGGAAAAGATCAGAACAGACGTTTTTAGCCTCTGATGTTCGATGATGTACATCCACTCTCTGCCTCCTTTTCTTACATCTTCAGTTCACTCTTAGTCATTGTAATCTGACCACTGTACAGACAACAGAAAGTAATACGAGAGCACCAAATGTGGATTAATCTGTCGCTGAAAATAGTCCCCGGCTAATGCACCATTTAGTAGAAATGATAGGAACCAATGGGCTTTGAGCTGAGCGCCACAAACAGAGTAGGAAACTCTGAAACCGAGTGAAGGAAGTGCTAAAAACTGCAGTTCTTCAAACGTCCACTTGAGGCTGGCTCCAGAAGTGAGTCAGTCTCCATAAGTCCCCATGTTAAAATGTCCAACTTCACAGTTCTATAAATATTCACCAGAGAGACCAAAACTGTTTTTTGTACCAGGCTGTAAACATGTTTATTTCTGCTGTAAAGTTGGACATTTGAACGTGGGGACTTATGGAGACTGACTCACTTCTGGAGCCAGCCTCAAGTGGACGTTTGAGGAACTGCAGTTTTTTGACACCAGCAGTCACTTCACTGAACTCTGGCTCCAAATTGTCTGATCCAATCAGACCTCATCACTTCCTTTTATTATCGATGCTGGCGTTTTTCTGACGAACAGTGGCTTAGAGGAGGAAGCGGCCTGAAGCGTGGCTTCACAGCTGCGATCAGTGTAAACAGCAGCGACGTGCTGAAACGTTTCTGTACCTGTCTGGAATTGAAACTTGTTTCTGTCCTGTTTGACACTGAACGCTCGAGTGACGCTGATTTCCAACAGAGCGGCACGTCCGTTACAGAGGGTCAATATGTTGCATGTTAACGCTTCAGGATGTATCGTTTACATCTGTCTGTCTTCAGGTCGACTTTAAACTGCTTCTTCTGTTTCTCCTTGCAGCTGGTCCTTACAGTGGTCTCGGGGAGTTACTCTACAGAGAAAGCGTCCCCATGCACACCTTTGCCAAGTACCTGTTCACCTCCCTGCTACCTCACGACGCCGAACTGGCGTACAAAATTGCACTGAGGGCCATGCGGTGAGTAGAGCTCATTAAAAGCTGCTTGTACATTGATATATTTATTATCTTTTGCACAAAGATCCTCAACTTAATCACCTGTGAAACACGCCAAAAGAGAGTTTTTAGTTGTTGAGGAAGTTCCCCTCGAATACGCTCAATAAAACAACAAGCTGTCGTACAATCACAGTTTTTATATTTTCAGTGTTCATTTATCGCGACTGAATAAATAAATAAACTGCTAAAGTTTTATTTTTTATAGTTAATTTATAGTTATCCATATTACGTATTGTCCAGCTCCTGTTCTGGCACAACACTGGCTCCGCTCCCCGCCATCATTAGAGGAAAACCTCCTTCTCTTCTTCTTCATGGTGGTCCTAAACGTCTGTGGTACAAACACTAACACTCCCCCGGTGCTCTGAGTTCACAGTCTGGACAGCCCCGGCTAACAAACTGAGCTAACATGAGCTAACAGCGACTACAGTTGGAAGCAGTTTACTTCACTGTCCATCAGGAAATTCTGATTTATTTGATTTTCTGTCAGTTTATGAGAGGAAATTGGGAAATTGAGAGGAGACATTTTTAGGCTGTCTGAGTTTGGACGGAGGGTTTGGAGGTCACATATTAGCCTTTAAGACGTAACGATGAGGAGGAAGTGAGCTAAAATAAAGAGAGGAACGAGGCTGGGGGAGTTGCTGCCCTGGATTGGACTGAATGTAATCGTCTCCCTCTGCTTTAAAGTCTCCTTTGGTTTGTGTGTGATGGATTCAGAGATGGAGAGAGAGGGGCAGATTTAGGAGCTATCTGGGGCACCGTTTAATGACAAAAACCTCCTTTTGCTGAAATATTCACTAAATAATTCAACACAGCCGAAATCGAGTTTTATAAAAATGTGTGAATAATAAATACGAGCTGTTGGTTTCCTCCCCTGACCGCCACGGGTGTTACGAAACTTTTATTTCCTCGCGCCCAGATTAAACCCCCTTTGATTTTTATGATATGTAAATGTGAAATTACAGCGGAGGAATGTTAGAGGACAGAAACGTGGAATCACAGCAGCTGTAACAGGATGAAACAGCAGCGTGTTCGGGTTTAAACTCAGCGTTCATGGCCCGAGGAGAAAAAACAAACTATTGATCGGCGCTATAAAAGGAACATCGCGCCTCGATACCTTCCTTTATGAAACTGACAGCTCCTGCCTGTCTCGATAAAGAACTAATAATAAAGTTTCTCTCTGTGCTCAGGTTGCCGGTCCTGGAGTCCACGGCCCCCTCCGGCGACTTGTCTCGGCCTCACCATATAGTGTCGGTGGTGCCCAACCGCCTCCCTCGCTGGTTCACCCTCAGCCACATAGAGACCCAACAGTGTGAACTGGCCTCCACCATGCTCACTGCTGCTAAAGGTAAATACACATATATTTATATATAGATGGAGGCAGTGTGCTGTTCTCAGGTAGCAGTGGACTGACTTCTGCTGATGCAAACACAAAAATAAAGTTTAAAATGATCAATTTCAGCAAAAACTTAACTAAAACACCATTATTAAGATAAACTAATCCTCTTGGGGAGAAAGTAATCAGGATACAATAGGAAGTAACTGTAATCTGTAACATTACAACACTTCATGAGCTGTCAATTCATTATAAGTGATAAAAGTTTAATTTTAGGTGCCATAAAAGTTTGTCTGAATTTGTTTAATCAAAAGCAAGCTTTTATTTTGAAAGTTGCTAAAAATTTCTGTTTCCGCATTTTATTTTCCAAGGTTTCATCGTTCTGTTGCCTTACACGTAAAAGTTTATTTTATTTGCTGTTTATTTGCTGAAGTTGGACATTTGAACATGGGGACTTATGGAGACTGACTCACTTCTGGAGCCAGCCTCAAGTGGACGTTTGAGGAACTGCAGTTTTTGGCTTCACTTCAGAGCTGCGTTGGTTGTTGATGTAACTGAACATGACCTAAACAATAAAAGCATTTCCAGTTGCTGCTTCACAATAAAAGTCTGTGGAAAGCAGCAGCAGGACAAAGTGTTGCGTTTGCATCTTTAGTAACTCAACACAGCTCTGATCCGGCTGAAAGCGATCGGTAAACAGTGAAGTCACGAGCGTGAGAGTGAAACTCAGCTCCAGACTGCAAACACAGTTCTGACCTCGCCTCTCTGTCTCCGCTTGTCTCTCCAGGCGACGCTCGAAAGCTCCAAACAGTGTTAGAGTCCATCCAGAAAAACATCCACTCCGCGTCGCACATCTTCAAACTGGCCCAGGATGCCTTCAAGATCGCCACGCTCATGGACAGCCTGCCGGACATCACACTGCTCAAAGTGTCCCTGGAGCTGGGCCTTCAGGTGAACACACAGATACACACATAAACACACACACTTCACGCTGTGTGTCCTGCACAGTCAACGCTAACGCCACGGTTTCTTTACAGGTGATGAGGATGACGCTGTCCACCTTGAACTGGCGGAGGAGGGAGATGGTGCGATGGTTGGTCACGTGTGCTACGGAGGCCGGTGAGTTCATCAACACGACATTAGAGCACGCAAACGATACCGGCATGTAAAAAATGGACTTTTAGTGTTATAATGGGATAAATTCTAATATTTCATTGTTCTAAAGTTTAATTCTGAATGTTGTGAAAGAAGTTTATATTGGAAGTTTCTCAAGAACCATAGACGTACCTAATAAATATCAGTAAGTACAGTACTGGAGTAAATCTAGTTTACATCTCTAAAATCTGATTTTTGGACTTTTGCGTTCAGTCGGGTGAACCGGGTCAAACTTCACGAGACCTTTAAATGTGGATTTCAGAGCGCTCTCACAGGAATGACTGGCAGGGCAGTAATTATGGAAGATTGTGGGCTGTTGGCTGATTAAGTGGGGCCTCATGTTTGGACTTGTGTGGCTGATTTCCCTGAAGTGGACAGGAAGCTGTGTCTGGAGGGACGGAGCTCTGCAGGGGGAAAACCCTCCAACCGGCCTGCTGATGATTTCTCATGAATGTCGGAGGGGGGAGTGACGACAAGGAGTCCCTGTTTCTGTGAGCTTGAGTTTGAATGGACTCATTGAGAACATGCCAGTGGGTGACACAGAGTGAGGCCAGGCCATGTAATGTCAGAGAATTAGAAATAGAATATCCAATTAGATGGTAAGAAGCCATTGTAAGTCTGCTGACGTAGATTAGTCTGGAAAGTTTGAATGGAGTTCAAAGCCCTATGGACATTTTCTTTAAAACAAATACGCTGTTTTGGATCGCATCAATCTTTCCATGCCACGCATCCCAAAGTTCTTTGGTTTAAAGACTTAAATCTTGAAAAATGGGTCACAAATATAAAGTTGAATTTACTTTTATAGTTTAGCTTTTAAAAAAGGCAAAGTGATTTCCTAATACAGCTGAATACTGCCGATTATTCACCTGTCAATCAAAGCGTCCACGCTCTTAATCCTGCATAACTTTAAGTCTTAATATAATGTGAACAGGTGAGTTGTATATAAATTCACCCTCAGTACAGTTGTCATGAACGGGGAAATTAGCTATAGAGACCAAAACTGTTTTTTGTACCAGGCTGTAAACATGTTTATTTCTGCTGTGAAGTTGGACATTTGAACATGGGTACTTATGGAGACTGACTCACTTCTGCAGCCAGCCTCAAGTGGACGTTAGAGGAACTGCAAGTTTGTTTTTGCGCTGTTTTATTTCAGCACACTACTCCTCCCTCTGTTTTAGTTGCACATACACAAAAATATGTCAAATCGTGTGTCTTGGCCTGGAGAAGCATGCTTTCACTTTCACCTGCTTTCACAAGGGCGGGTAAAATTTAAACGGGGAAAATTTAAAATGGCCGACTGGAGAGGGAGAGTAAAGGGCGGGAAAATTTTAAATGGACGCTTACTGACGGAATGTTCGGAGCTAGAGTGGAGAGAAAAATCAGTCCAAAAAATAATTTTCAAACTGCTCTCACAGCCACAAATTTCAAATCTACAGACATAACATTAACAACAAATTGTGGGAGAAGTTGTGCTGGTCGCTGACGTACACCTGCTGAAGCTGTCGGACTTATAGTTTTGGCTCTGTTAGCTGAGATGCGTCAGGATCACCCACCAACTGACAGAGCAGAAAATTCTGGAGGGAAAGCAGAAGTACCAGTTTTTTACCTCCCTCTAGAGGTCACATTTTGTTACTTCAGCCACACAAATTATATATCGATACGTTCAGCAAGATCTGAGGATGCTCATCGTCCTTTCCGTTCATTGATATGACCTACGCTTTGGTCACGGTGGTCTCTTGTTTAAAGGTGACCTTTCAAGCTTTCTCTCTCTCTCAGCAGTTTCTGTTGACAGTTAGCTCCATGGTAGTCCACCAATCAGAGCAGAGTCGCTGTTGCTTGTTGCTGGGCAGAATTTCACAAGGCTGTTAATGACTGTCCATTTTACATGTCGGCCATTTTGTCCTTCTTTCTCACTGACTGAAACTCTCTCTCTGTGTCCAGGTGTGTTTGCGTTGGACAGCATCATGCAGAGCTGGTTCACCCTCTTCACCCCCACTGAAGCCACCAGTGTTGTGGCGAGCACGGTGATGTCCAACAGCACCATCGTCCGGCTGCACTTGGACTGCCATCAGCAGGAGAACCTGGCCAACTCCGCCCGAACCCTGGCTTTACAGTGTGCCATGAAGGACCCCCAAAACTGTGCCCTCTCAGCTCTGACGCTCTGCGAGAAGGACCACATTGCCTTCGAGACAGCCTATCAGATTGTACTGGACGCAGCCGCCACGGGAATGAACTACACGCAGCTGTTTACGATAGCACGCTACATGGAGCACCGAGGTTATCCAATGAGGGCGTACAAACTAGCGACGTTAGCCATGACTCACCTGAACCTCAGCTATAACCAAGACACGCACCCAGCCATCAACGACGTGCTGTGGGCGTGTGCTCTCAGCCACTCGCTGGGGAAAAACGAACTGGCATCCGTCATCCCCCTGGTGGTGAAGAGCGTGAAGTGCGCCACCGTCTTGTCGGACATTTTGCGGCGGTGCACATTAACGACGCCAGGCCTGGTGGCGCTGCACAGTCGCAGCAGGAACTCTGGGAAGCTGATGCCCCTGGACAAAGCGCCGCTCAGGCAGCTACTGGACGCCACGATCGGGGCTTACATCAACACGACGCACTCGCGGCTGACGCACATCAGCCCGCGCCACTACAGCGAGTTCATCGAGTTCCTCAGTAAAGCCAGAGAGACGTTTCTAATGGCGCACGACGGACACATCCAGTTCACACAGTTCATAGACAACCTGAAACAGATTTACAAGGGCAAGAAGAAACTCATGATGCTCGTTCGAGAGAGGTTTGGTTGATCGACCAAATGTCTCGTTTTTTTACTTGAGTCTCCTTTTTTTATCCTTTCTAACTTGAAGTGAAAATCCCCCTAAAACCAGATACAAAATAGGTTTTAGGGTACAAAAGAAAACAAACACTGTAAACCATAAAAAGCAACAGCCGGTGTCGATGTGTATAAAACGTTTGCAGAAGGAGAGAACCGTCAAATTGTGGAAGTTTTCGTGTGTTTCCCTTTATATGTATGAAAGCGAGAGTTTTACACTGAGTATATACTGTATTGTCCAGTGGCAAAATGTCCACCTTGCACTCCTCTTTACTTCCCTCAGCCAACGTTCAGAGCCTCAAAGAGAAGAACGGCTTTAAACCAAATGGAGCAACTCCATCTTGAAGTGACAAGTACCTCTTTAAAAAACAAACTAAGGATCCAGCTTTACTCTTCCTGCCCTCCAAAGTCCTCACCGCTCATCTGAACCAGAACGAATTCACCGGGTCAATATTTGTTTTCCTGCCATCTTCAGGCTGATTGCAGTGTTGTCTTTAAACATTAACAGTATGCTTAATTTGTCACAGAAACAGAAACAAACGCTCACAGTGCTCGCTCTTTGTGTGGAAACTTGGCAACTGTCAACATACCAGTCAAAAGTTTGGACGCATCTTCTCGTTCAGTGGTTTTTCTTTCATTTTGTTACTTTCTACATTGCCAGAACTATGAAAGAACACGTGGGGTCATGTGGTATTCAAAAAAAGTGTAAACTAACCAGAACATGTTGCGTTTTCTCTCAGTCAGCTTCACAAGGTCGTCGCCTAAAATGGTTTTCCAACAGTCTCGAAGGAGTATCCAGGTGCTGAGGGCCTGTTGGCTGGTTTGCCTTCACTCTGTGGTCCAACTCATTCCAAACATCTCAGCTGGGTTTAGGTCGTGATGCATCGCTCTGATTCTTGGTGAAGTAGTCTTTGCAGAGCCTGGAGTATGGTATGGTAGCCATGTTGGCCTCCACACCATCACACCTCCTCCTCTGTGCTTCAGGGTGGGAACCACACATGCGGTTGGAACCAATACTCCCAAATCTGGATTCATCAGACCAAAGTCCAGATTCCCACTGGTCTGATGTCCATTCCTTGTTGGTGTCCATCAGTCATGGTTTCTTCTCCTCTGCACATCATGATACATTCAATGTTCTTGATATTTTCTGGACTGACTGACCTTCATGTCTTAAAGTAATGATGGACCATTGACTCTCTTTACATTGTTGACTGCTTCTTACCATAATATGGATTAGAGCAGTAGTTGAATGCCAACACGCCAACAAAGCCTCGGCCTTCATTGACCACATTTTGACTCGGTCTGGTCTCGGTGTCAGACTAAGAGGACTCTGGATTTTAGTTCTAGACCAGTCAAGACCACAACTACAGGTACATCACCTACAAAAGAACACAGCGGTATGTAGCAACCACGCTTCACCCAAAGAGATTTCGTGAATATGAGCTACCTAAGTATGCTGTATACTGTCTGGACTTGGTTTTCACTCAGTTTTGCAATATCTTGGTCTTAACCTCTCAAAGTTTTGGTCTTGTCCCAGTCTTGATGCACTCTTGGTCAAAACTTGGTGTCAGTTTAGGTGGTCTTGACTACAACACTGCTTACATGGCCTCTGAACAACAGCTGATATTCTCACACCTGGTAATTAAAAGGCTTTTCAGGTGACGACCTCATGAAGCTGAATGTGAGAATACTAAAGGCGGTTTTCCACCAGGCACCTCGATGCGTTTCTGCCAGAGCTAATCACGGCCACTCTTCAAAGTCCATCGGAAGCACCGTGGTCCGTTTCAGAGCATCCCAAGCAAGTGAGCGAAGCCTGATGGGCAGAACACTTCTGAAACTCCTGGTAATGTTCGAAGTCGAGAGTGGACCAAAACATACGTTGAAGTTTCCCACATTATTCCACAGTTTCCATGTCTTCAGTGTTCAATGTAGAAAACATACAAGAAGAACGAGAAGGTGTCCGAACTTTGAGCCGGTAACGTTCATTCTCAGGGATTTCTCTAAATGAAAAACAACAAAAAAAGCAAACAAAAGAGAACAAAAAGCATTTTATTGTCGTGTATATATGAAAGTATATGTCTGAATATTGAAAACAAATGTATATGTTAACTAATTTATGACAGAATATTCTATGTAAGGCACAAATACTTGAAGCTGCAGTAAAAAAAAAAACAAAAAAAAAAAAGAAACAACATATCAGAAGGACTTCTTCTTCTTCTTCTTCTTCTTCTTCTTCTTCTTCTTCTTCTTCTTCTTCATTCGCCTTGCATTGCATCAGGGGCCAGTTCCAAACAGGAGGCCACGCCGGCTGCAGACATGGGATGAACTGCAGAGAGACCCGGACACGTGAAAAACACAGCGGCAGCGGCAGTGTGTTGAGGACTGTAACAAGGCAACAACCGCTGTGATATTCCAGTCCATAAATCAAAGCTCTGTGTCACCGCCCGGCGTCTGCGCCGCCTCCTGACATCTCGACTTTGTTCAGGACAGAAACTGTTTTTTCCGTTTTGTTTTAACTCCTTACACGAGAACAGCCTTCTTCTTTCTTGCCTTGTCTTAATGCTTTAAAATAACCAAATGGGAGTTCGAACTTCACCAAACTTTATTCGTTTATACGCCAACCGACTTTTTACCGTCTCTTTTTGTTGTTGTTGGATTTGTAGCTGGACTGGCTCAGTGTGTTTCTGTGCTTTAAAAGCTCATTTCATGTTTTTCAGTGTCGTCTCTTCGTGTACGTAGATCTTTTTTTTTTTATTTATTACGTTAGGTAAATGATTGTACGACCATGTCAACATGCTCATGAAGTTGAAAGATTTGATACACTGATCGATTTATTTATGTAACTAAAAATCACTGTTTTATAAACTTGTTAATGAATCAACATTTTGTTTCGATTAAATTTGTTTTTGTTTTTTTGAGAGAACGACGTCTTTGTATTTATTTAATCTGAACTTTTCCAGAGCGTTCAACAATTTACAGCCTACAACTGCCTTACAGTTAGCTTACAATTAGCCTATAATTAGCCTACAACTACCTTACAACTAGATAACAGTTAGGCTACAACTAGCTTAGATAAAGAAATCGTAGTTGAATGAGTTTTGAGCTAGTTATAAGATACTCCTAAATCACAAAGTAGGCTAGCTGTAAGCTAATTATTGTGAGCTAGTTGAAGGATAGTTACAAGCCAGTTAAGCTATGAGATGCTGCTATATCATAAAATGTAGCCAAGCTAGTTATAAGCTGCTACAGTATGAGCTAGATGTAGCCACCTTAATCAGAAATTGAACAACAAGGAGAAAATATTTGATTTTTCAGTAAAGCGAGCGGAGAAGAAAACACGTGGACGTGTGTGAGAGGATGCCTGGAGGAGTTTTGAGTATTTCTTTGTGTGTGAAGACTCCACAGATGACAGATGACGATGGATTATTTGGACCCCGCTGCTGATCTTGAGCTCCCTCGGTAATGTTCCCTCCTCTGATCTGCTCGTTCAATTTAAATTTCGTCTGAATCTTCAAGTCATCTCAGCTCCCATTAAAAAATTCAAGGTTCTTACGCTTCTTAAACATCAAATTCAAGAACTTTAAATGTTTGGCCTTTTTAAATAATGAGAGACAGGCTGAATATTCATAATTTTGTTATATATATTTAAAAGGTTCCATTTGTAATGGTAATCTATGCATATATTAAGGTTTAAATTAGGTTATTATGATCTTGTGGTTCACCTCCACACACACAGATCTGTTGTATCTTTCAGCCGTACTTTAGATGCCGTTGCTACTCGAGGCTATTTTCTTTGGAGCACACACATCCCAAAATGTTGTGTACGTCAATCAGAGCGTATCCTGTAACCAGGCAGCAGCTTATTTCTGTAACTCCATCTGTGTAACTGGCACCACAGATAAATCTTATCAGCCTTAATCACACATATCCTGTGTGGACCGGCCTGTTATTCCACTCAGTCATCGACTCTGGATTATCTGTCTGTGATGGGAACTGCAAACACGGTTTGTCTCACGATATCACGTGTCACAATTTAACAGTTACTCATCTCCACTATTCAAATAATTCACATCAAACACATTCACATTCTAATTTTTATTAATATATTATTTTTATAGGTTGAAATAGAAATGTACATGCTAATGCACTGCTACAACACAAAGTGAGCTAGTTGTAGGCTAGTTGTAAGCTGGTTATAACACACTGCTACAACACAAAGTTGAGCTAGTTTAGAGCTAGCTCATAGCTTATAGCTTATAGTAACTTTGCGGCAAACATCTTTTATAATACATTTGTGGTGAAGTGCTGTCAAGCCTATAAGTTAATAAGTTTATAACAAATGAGATGACCATGTTAGGTCAATCAAACTGGAATATTTTAGATGTTGTAAATAGATTAAATTCATATGAGGCCCATAATTTAGAGGAATTCATTACGGGCACGCTGTGTGATAAAATTCAGATTCAGCCTTGAGAGGCTGTAATCAATTAAATGCTAATTTAATACAGACAGCCAATCAATGATATTTGTGAGTGTGTGTATTTTAGCCACTTCATGTTTATTTATTTAAAATATATAAACATTTAAGATATAAAATCTTATTTACGATACAGTTTGTGCTTTCTTTTTTTTTTTTTTTTTTTACAGTGCATCAGTTGATTTTAGTCCTTTTTTCAGGCATAATCTGCATCTATTGTTCCCAAGCATGGACATAAAGCTATCTACTGACGGTCAAATAATTAAATTAAGAACAGAGCGTGATATTTTGGATATTAACCATGGACTGAGGAGTCTGACCCCGATGCAGCTCAGCGGTACATCACTGTTTCGAGGCAGAAATACGAGGCTGGACAAAGCACCTTGGTAAAGATTACTCGACTGCACCAATCATCCATCACGCTCAGGCTTGTCCTTGGAATACATAATGTAATGATAATCTGATCCAGTATGCAAATGAAAGCTCGGCGGGGGTGACTGCAGGGAGAACGGTCCACCTGCCCCACAACATGAGTAGCCCCTGAGTACAGATCTGCTGTCAGATTGCAGCCCTCGGTGGCTTTACAACAGGGAGGAGTGCAAACAGGAGCAACTGAATTTAAAAGGCGTTTGTTTACAGTGTTTGCAGAGGCAAATTAGTTGGTCAACATCATTATTTGCAGGTAGCTAACGTGTGATTCGGCTCCTTCAGCGCGCATGTTTCAGTGAGAGATGTTTCTGTTTCTAATCTGGCCTATGCGCACGATCCCGTCGATTCAGTGCGCCGTGACTGTCACGCTAACTTTGGTAATTAGACGTGCTGTCTGGAATCATTTCAACACACACACACGCAGAGATGCTCATGTTGTGATGGAGAATCTTCATGTGAGCCATGTCTGGGAGCCATTTTGTCTGTTTGCCCCCCCCTGTTGACATCAGGCATAAATTAGCACGTCGCACTCACTGTGAGAAATATTAGACAAAGTTTTATTGTTACTTTGATCAGACTTTGTCTGAACCTGGAGAAAGACAGACTGTGAAGCTCAAAGGATAAAATTTAGCCTACAACTAGCCTAAAGCTACCTTACAACTAGCCTACAACTAGCTTAGAACTACCTTACAACTAGCCTACAACTAGCTTAGAACTACCTTCCAACTAGCCTACAACTAGCTTAGAACTACCTTACAACTAGCCTACAACTAGCTTACAACTAGCCTACAACTAGCCTACAACTAGCTTACAACTAGCCTAAAACTAGCCTACAACGACCTTACAACTAGCCTACAGCTAGGTTACAACTAGCCTAAAGTTGCCTTACAACTAGCTTACAACTAGCCTAAAACTAGCCTACAACTACCTTACAACTAGCATTTCTTAGACCCCATGTTATGGAAGTTTAAATACTAACGTGACTGAAACTGACAACATAAACTGACATAAACTGTTTGAATACATGAATAGTTTCTTAAATGTCTTGTACGTTGTTGTAATGTTGATTTTTATTCAGTTTTTTTACATTTTCAGTCACTGAACCTCCGTAAAGAGAAAAGAGATGTCTCTGTTCCCAATGAAAGCTTTTATGGATATTTATGACCAGGGTTTATAATTAAATACTAATTAACACCTGGAGAGCTAACGCCTGAGCGCGGTCTTCCTCGTCGTCGCTGTCAGATGATTAATAGTTGCCATTTATTCACTTAGGTAACAAGCCCGCTAACGCAGCTTTCAGTCAGCTCAGGCCTCGTTACACCGCCTGAAAGGAAACAGCCTGGGTTTAATATCAAATCTGCCCCCACGATAACGTTCGACCTCGCTGCAATAATTCCATGTAGCGGTGTAATGTGATCCCCCTCGTGAGATTTACGATAAAGGAACGAATCAAAGTGAATTAATACATTAAAGTTAATTTATGTGCCTTTGTTAGCCTTCACCTGAGGGTGTCCGTTACCTTTATGTTGTATCAAAGTGTGAGCAGCAGTTAATGAATGTGTTTTTACCAGATTACATCTGCTATCTCAGACTTAGTGAGCTGTTAAAGGTCTGAATGTTTAATTACCTGTTCAGGTGATTTCACTGCACAGCAGCAGGACACGGCGTAACCACGGTGACCAGCGGTTTGTATCAGACTGACTATATTTTAAACCTGCACGTTAAAAACACCTGGAGCTCTTTTACCTGCCCTCCTCTAGAGTCATTGAGGAGGTGTCCTTAAAAAGTCCACCTGATGCTGGATCCAGGACTGAGTCCGTCTCCATAAGTCCCCATGTTAAAAATGAAGAGAACATTCCCAAATGTTACAGTCTCTCTTCAGTCTGATCAAAGTCTCACTTCTAACATTGTCTGAACTAGTTGTGGGCTAATTGAATGCTAGGTGTAAGCTAGTTATGGGCTAGTTGTAGGCTAGTTGTAAGCTAGTTGTGAGCTAGTTGAATGCTAGTTATAAGCTAGTTATAGGATAGTTGAATGCTGGTTATAAGCTAGTTATAGGACAGTTGAATGCTAGTTGTAAGCTAGTTTTGGGCTACTTGTAAGCTAGTTGTAAGCTAGTTTTGGGCAACTTGTATGCTAATTGAATGCTAGTTGTAAGCTAGTTATAGGCTAGTTGTAAGCTAGTTGTAGGCTAGTTGAATGCTAGTTATAAGCTAGTTATAGGCTAGTTATAAGCTAGTTGTAGGCTATATTCTGTTCTATTCTATCTTCATACAAACTGACCACAGTAGGTATTTGATAGTTTGTCATGGTGATGGATAAACGTCACCGTGCGCTCTGTGCACTGTTAAACCGAACAAACTGAATCAATTAAAATGTGAACATCAAGAGTAAACGTGTGAACATAATTACTCTGCTTACTTTAATGGAAATCAGTTCAATAATTACATAACTGAAGCTGCTGTCTCCGGATTCTCACTTCCTGCCGTGTCGCTGTAGCAGGATTGTGCTGTGGCCTTTTTCAGGAAACCTCTAATTGCTATTGGCCGTGACATTTATGAAAACTTTATGGACAGCAGTCGCTCAGCGCGTGACATTTTGGATTCCCCTTTAAAGCCGTGAATATATGAAGGTTTCTTTCTTTACCTCACGGGCCGCCGGACTCCAAATGAACAACAAGCAGCTCCGAGGTTGGCACAGAGATGAAAGAGTGACGGTGTCCCGCCGGAGACAAAGGTCTGTTTGGACTGAAGCTGACATCTCTTCACAGCTCGGTGAACTCTGCAGGTAATTGAAATGATAGAATAATACATTTTATGTTGCAGCTCCAGCTACAGTGAAATGTGACACGACTGTTTGATTCCAGATCTCCGGCTCCAATTTAAACTGATTTATTATCACTGAATCTCAGTAAGACGACAAAGATAATGTTGTGTTTGTGTAACAATAATGTCTGTATGTTCTGTATATTCTAGTCAGTTCCTCTTCCCATCCACTTGAGGCTGGTTCCAGAAGTGAGTCAGTCTCCATAAGTCCCCATGTTCAAATGTCCAACTTCACAGCAGAAATAAACATGTTTACAGCCTGGTACAAAAAACAGTTTTGGTCTCTATAGCTAATTTCCCCGTTCATGACAACTGTACTGAGGGTGAATTTATATACAACTCACCTGTTCACATTATATTAAGGCTTAAAGTTATGCAGGATTAAGAGCGTGGACGCTTTGATTGACAGGTGGGTGTCGTTATAGGTGGCTTGTTTGAGCATCCAGGCGTCATTTAACTGATGATCCATGTCACCAGGAGACGACCAGAGCGACCACACTGAACACGATTTTACATCTGTTAGTTTATCTCAGTTGAACTCCTGGAGCTTCTTCTTCCTCTGTAGCTTCCTGTGCTGATCTCAGTATCTCTTCCTCTTTAGTTTATCATCAGTCTGCTCTGCTCTTTCATCATGTCACCACCTCAACTTCGTATCTCCACTTCCTCTTTGTCCGTCACAGCCTTTCATTCGCTCTCGTCTCGTCTCCTCTCCCCTCGTCTCTTCTCCTCTCCTCTCCTGTTTGCTCTTCAGGTGTTTTGAGCCCTCGCTGAGTCTCAGCCTGATCTCTGGAGGTTTGTCTGTGGAGCCGAGGTAACATTTGGGGTGAACTTCTGTTGCTGTTGAAGTGAAGTCGATGCTAATATGCTAAAAGCTGCAGTTCCTCAAATGTCCACTTGAGGCTGGAGGCAACACTGAGCCTCACGATGGCTCTTGGTTTGTGTGTTTTTACATTTTTCTGCTGTATAAATAGTGAAAGTATATTTTCTCTTCTGTAATAATTTAAATAATTATCACTGAGTATTTGTCGTCTTTTCCAGGCGTCTGCATCATTTTTCTTGTATTTTTACGTCATTTCTGTTTGAAGGTGAGAGAGACGAACCAGCTGAACCTTCAGAGGTTTAAAGAACTCATCTCGTGTGTCACATCTGTGCCTCCATCTTTCATGTCAGCGCCGCAGCCCTCGGGTTCACTCCGAGTGTCCGACGTGGAGCGGCTCTGAGCTGTCACCTCTGTGTCTGCCTCGGCGCTCCACGTCTGACAGGCCGACACCAAAGCCGTGTTTCATCCGTGATCCCCGACACGCTACGGCTGATGAACAGAGGGAGGCACGATGACTCCACCTGAGGCAGCATGAGGAGACACGAAGAGACACTAGGAGACAGGAGACACGAGGAGACACAAGAAGACACGAGGAGACACAAGGAGACATGAGGAGACACGAGCGGTGAGTGGAAAATATATATATCGCAATCTTTGCTAACAGCCAAACATCAGGCAGGCCGGTGTCGTGCCAGAACAGGAGCTGGACATGCAAGATGGATCACGTTAGCTGCTCGTTTAATAAGCTACCAGTAACTTATCCACTCATAGAGTTTAGCTAACGCTAACGTTAGCTGACGTCATCCACCGAAGACAGTATCACAGTATGTTTCAGATGCTTTGCAGTAATGTTAGCTTTGACTTTGGACTCCTGGTGTCGTTTGTTGACCTTCACGTCTGAGCTAATGGACACTGTCTGATAGCAGAGGAGGTTTGAAACAGAGCAGCAGCCTCTATGGACATAATGGCAGAGGAGAAGAGAGTGAAGAGGACGCTGACAGAGGAAGCTAAGAAGAGAAAAGGAGAGAGTGAGCGAGCAAGAAGCCGCCGGACAAGAGTAAATCTGGGACTGACTTTTAGTGGTTGGTGAGAGCTTGGTGAAATAAAAGGCTGAAAGACGCCGAGCTGGGCTGACTGCTGTTGGACTAGTCAGTAATAATACTCTAAGTAATGTAATGAGAACAAATACTCGAGTACAGCTGAACGTGTTTACCACAGCGGCATTATAAACTTCTGTTTTTCGCCCTCAGCCGTACGCGACCTGCTCGCAGACAGCAGAAGTTAAGTTGTTTTCTTTCTGCTCATCAGTATGCAAAGTTCATGTTTGCATCAGTATCTATTATTCATGTGAAAGACATATCACCACCTGTGTGTGTGTGTGTGTGCAGACGTGGTCCATACGCAGTCCGACAAAATTACTGTAATTATTTCTGGAGCTGTTTTTATCTCCATCTGGACCCGAGCTGCACAGCGGTGATGATTTCCTCGTCTTAGACTCTTTGTTTGTCTCTGCCTCTGTCCACACAGCCCTGAGAGAGAGAGAGGTGAGAGGAAGAGACCTGAAAAACAACAGGAAGTTAGAACAGTTTGATTTGGCCGTAATTCAACTAATGCCATTAGCTCTGTTAGCTACGTTAGCTGTTTGCTGGCGGCTTCTCGCTTGCTCACTCTCTCCTTTCCTCTTCTTAGCTTCATCCGTCAGCATTCTCTTCAGTCTCCTCTCCTGAGCTTGCCCAGCTCCTGTTCTGGCATGACACCGGCTCTGGTCGCTGTCAGAATTCCCTGTAAACCTCCTCTTCTTCTTCTTCCCGGTGCTCCAAACCTCCTGTGGTAAAAACGCTAACACTCACCCGGTACTCTGAGCTCACAGTCCAGGCGGAGAACAAACTGAGCTAACAGCAGCTAACAAACTGACCTAACAGCAGCTACAGTCTGCAGTACAATTTAATGAAGAATACCTGAAGACGTGACTTCGTGTTGGACAGACACCGGAGGACGTCTACGTGACGACTTCTCGTTGTTTGCGCGAGCAGCAAATCATTAAACGTGTCGCCCGTGTGCATCTGTGCATGTGTGTGATAATGGACTGTGTGTTCATGCATACTCTGCATAATGTGTGTGTGTGTGTGGGTCTAAATGCTCACGAACAATGGCGAGCATGTGGCTGCAGCAGCGGCGTAATTGATGAATGGGATGTTTAAAGAGCAGAATATGAATGAAGAGGAGCGCCCTGAGGGGATACTGCACAGCCCTGTAATCAAAGCCCTGATAGTGTCCCGCCTTTGACTAATGCTCCCAAAAAGAAGCCTCTCACCGCGTGTTCGACTCCCCCACTTACCCCGGCGTGTGACGTGGACCTCCAGGGAGAGGCCAGGAGGGCGCGAGGACGACTCACGGTGGATCTTTCACATCGACGCGACCTCGCTGTCGATGGAATACAGGTGACATACCTGCGTTCAAAATAAGCGCGAGCTGCGTTTCCTGATGTTCGTCTGCGCTCGCCGACTCCACTTTGATTTATGAAGTTCACGCGAGGCCATTCTTCACGGGCAGGTGAAGGAGGAGGTGGAAAACAAGGCCCCTCGATGAAGGATGGAGGGCAGGAAAAGTGCTAACACAAAGAAAGCAATTCACACACACACACACACACACACACACACACATTAATTAATGACACTGTGTGAAATCAAATGACTCTCATTCGTTTGTTATTAAAGCGACTATTACGACGACATTCACGCCGACCTCCGGAGAGCGAGCACTGTGAGCACTGAAGAGGTGGAGGAAGTACTCAGATCAATGAAAGTACAAGAATACAGAAATATACCGTAAAAATATTAAACACAACCAAATACAGAGTATTATGTCCGTAGAGGCTGCGGAGCTCGCCCAGCTCTGGTTCTGGCTCGAGGTGCTGATGTTCTAATAGTTAGTAGCATTTTCTTTTGCAGATTTTCTGTCAAACATGCTACGTTTGGATGGTAACTGGCTGCTTACTACACATCTGAACCACAGTTGGTATAAAACAGTGATCCCAGCAGCTTTAAGTGAAGATAATAACACAACACACCGACGACAAACCGCTCATTCTTTATTCTGTCGCGTATTAAAGCACCAAACTGAGCCGCGTGTGCCACAACGTAAACAAAAGTCTGAACACGGAGTGCCTCGGTTACCTTGTTCTCTTAAATGTCACAGCGGTGCAGGCTAGAATATACAATCCAACACACACACACACACACACACACACACACACACACACACACACATTATTACAAATGTATGGCATTACTCCTGCACACAGTGTGTTCGTGTGGCCTTTGCAGGCGTCCTCAGAGACGTGGCATTGACAAACCTACAAACAGTAATTGGGCCATTATGACTCCCTGCGATGGTATTGATTCCACTGTTTTAGGTGCAGGCGGGTAATGGGTGTCTAGACAGCAGGGTTCATATTGCAGGCAGTAGGACCTGTGCAGTATTAGATACAGTAATCTTGATGTTGTTCATGACTCAGGTGTGTTGTTGGAAATGATGTAATTTAGCAGCACATTGAGCGGTGATTGCGCGGTATTTCTGCTCGAGAGCAGAGAGAGACATTCAGGACAAACTTATAGACTTATAGAGAGAGTCCACACGGGGAAGGAAAGGAAGGAAGGAAGGAAGCATGGAGATGGAGCTCCTCTTCTTCCCCAGTCCAATTATCACCAGAGTTAAACTAATCCCAGAGCCGAACAGCTACAATCTGCTCCAGGTTGCTTCCTTAGCTTTGAAAATCACCTGGAGAGCAGAAGGCAGGTGAGCGGATCTCATCGGAGGCTCGCTGCTGATCAAAATCAAACACCGAGGCTTGGTTTCCATGGCAACGATGTGCCGCCCCCTCCATGACATTTGGGGGTTCAGCTGTGCAGGAGGCACCCACCACCACCACCACCACCACCACCATCACCACCAACACTCTCCCCGTCCTCTCGCTGTCTGTCTGCCTCCTCGGTCCAGGCGTGAGCAGAATAGATGAGTAAGCAGCATCTTGACCACGTCTTCACCTCGTGTGGATCCACAGAGCCGTGCACGGCGCTCCCATGGGCCGAGCAGGAACAGGACCCGGCCGTGTGTGGCAACACACTCCCCGTACTGCGGAGAAACGCTGAGGCCATCGATTGCTTTCTCCACGGGCACGATGTGCAACCTGCGAGCCCACGAAATGTCACTGTATATGAAATGTGTGAAGAACTCTTGATCCCATAATTCAATATCGTAAAGCTTCACAAAAGGTCGCACTGCAAGGTAAAACAACAACAAGTATGACATCCTTCATGTTTATATTATTATTACATCATAATAATAGTACATATATAACCAGAACCACAAAAAGTATACGCTGCAGAGAAAACGCAGTGATGTTCAGAAATATACTGTAAATATAGAAATATACTGTAAATGTAAAAATATGTAGAAATATACTGCAAATTCAGAAACATAACCAAAAACAGAAATATTCTGTAAATATAGAAAACACATTGAAAACACTGAAATAAAACATTGTTACATTATCGCTGATATCTGCTGACCTCACATGACCTTTACATGTAGTAGTCCAGTGTTCGATCTCAGCGTTTTGTGCATTTCATGTGACGTCACACGTTCTCATCTTTATCATGTTGTTGTTGTTTACTTCAGTGAACTGAGCTCTCAGGGCCACCGTACAGAGCAGAGTGAACCAACACTTCATGCCACATGCGTTGTAACACCAGATCTCGCTGCCTTCCACCTTCTGCCTGCAATATTCATCTGGGAGAGTGCTGTCATGATGAAACACACATTTTAATGCTTACAAGAACACTGCCCCGGGCTCTTCACAGCATCAGTCACCTACCATCAAATCAGAGCAGCTTCTGAGGGGTGAAAGTACGAGCAGGCCGTATATACCATACACCCCGCTGAGAAACAAAGACAGACTACCAGGACAGGACGCGGCGAGCGTCTCCACATATCTGCTGTGTGTAAACATGCGGGCACTGGCTGATGATCCAGTTTGGACGCTCGGCTCTCGGGTCCTTTGTTTAGTCTGTCGCAGATGTTTCAGCCTCCGCGCGCATGTGTTGTGAGGGAGGGGATGATTTTCACCGTGCTCTGCTGAGCTCCTCGCTACATTAGGCCAGGTCATTCCACTGATTGCTGCCAAAGCTGCCAGAAGACCAAATGAATGTCTGAGGAGGAGACGGGGAGCTACCACATGCATACATTTACAGGCCAGCAGGCAAGAAAACAACACAGAGCCTCGGAGAGACGGCAGATTTTACAGCTTCATTTCTAGAAGCTTTGACAGTTCGTGTTGTTAAAGTGTGATATTTCCTTTTATAGTGACATTATTTTCACTTCTTAGCTTCCTCTGTCAATGTCCTCTTTGCTCTCTTCTGCTCTGCCATTATGTCCGTAGATACTGCTTAGCCCGGTTACATTGCCTGCTTACCCAGCTCCTGTTCTGGCACGACACCAGCTCCATTCCCCCACGCCCTGACCCTGAAAACCTCTTCTTCTTCTTCTTCTTCTTCTTCTTCTTCTTCTTCTTCTTCTAACCAGTCGTCCAATGCCTGTGGTACAAACACTAACATAGTTAAGCTAGTTGTGAGCTAGATTAGCTAGTTGTAAGCTACGAGCTAACATACATCATAATTTACCTTTATGTTCTTTTTAAAAAATATGAATGGAATAAAAGATAAACAAGCTCTAAACAGATGAAGGGGATGAAGAGGATTGTGTGTTGGAGGACAGTGTGTGCAGGGGGGAGGCAGTGATGGTGTTTGGGTGGTGGTGGTGGGCGGTTCAGTATAAATGAATACACAGCGGGCCTCATCCTGTCTGGTCCATTGTCTTAATTGTCTCACGTTGTGTGTTGCAGATGCCGTCCTGTGATCAGTGAAGCCATACATAAACCTTCATGATGTTCAGAGGCTGGCAGCGCCACTCGCAGGCTTCCACCTGTAAATGCAGCACGGTGTATCTCAGCACACGCGTGTTTGAAATCACATAACTCCACTGAAAACAGCCAGAAAGACCGCTTTATCGTTTATTAGGAGCTGGCTCGCCATCTTAAAGGTGTCCATCAGCGTCCCCTGGAAACAAACCTGATTGGTCGGTTTAAATTCCCAGAGGTTTATGGTTATTAATTATAGCAATTCATGCATCTGTAATCCAGGTGTAGGTGATTAATAGTTGTCTGAGAGGTGGAGGACGAGGCCTTCAGCAGGTCTAACGCCATAAATCTACGCTTCTCAAGGAAAGACACAGCAGTCAGACGCGTCTCCGTCGATCAATCACAGCATGAAGTGTGTTTTTACTCCATGAAGCTCTTTCACAAACTTTTTATCCCTCAGCTGTGTGCTGTAATTATTGATTTATTACTGTATTTTCAGGATCAGTGCCACGGGAGGGTGATTTATCGTTAGCCGTGTATGCTCACGCTTGAGGAATCCTCCACACTTTTATTCAGCGTCACGTTAAGTTTGCTGGAAAAAAATCCGAATGTGCATCTCGATGAAGATGAATTATTCCTCGCCGAGGATCGGCGCTTTGATTTCTCCCTAATCGAACTGAAGTTTGAAGCCGTGCTGCAACAACAACACATGCATTTTTCATAAAAAGACAGATCATGGGAAGCAGTTTGCAAGAAGATAGTGGTGACATTTTTTATTTTTTTGCTCCATGCATATTTCATACAGAGAAAAATGTTTTCTCTCCCGCCAGATTTGTCGATGTACGGACTCGGAGGGATCGAACGCTGCTGGAACTTGAGAAAGTAGAGAGATTCATCTGAGGCTCTATTGTTGTTAACCATTTGTTTTGGTACATAAATCACTTTAAAATCACACCGCCCCGAAGAATATCCCATTATCTCCATAAACTATGATCAGCAGAAAATGATGCTGACCTACAAAAGGCTTTAAA
Organism: Protonibea diacanthus; assembly: GCA_028641955.1. Classification (NCBI taxonomy): domain Eukaryota; kingdom Metazoa; phylum Chordata; class Actinopteri; family Sciaenidae; genus Protonibea; species Protonibea diacanthus. The sequence goes on from CM053991.1 coordinate 1,875,359, forward strand.
TTCTTCAGGCAAACTGCAGATCAGATTTAAAGGTTATGAGAGATTTAAGGTGGAAATTAGGAAAGATCCTCTTTAAGGTCTGCCAACATCACATTATAAACTTTTTTGATAAGCTAATTAAATGAAGGATGTCCCTTCTAAACTCTGGAAAATAGCCTGTAGCTTTTTTAGGGTTTTGTCTAAGCAACTTGAGCTAGCTGTGAACTAGTTGTAAGCTAGTTTGTAGCTTACAGCTAGCTTACAACTAGCTCAGGTAGCTCACTAGCTTACATCTAGCACATGTAGCTTACAACTAGCCTAAAGTAGCTCACTAGCTTACATCTAGCTCATGTAGCTTACAACTAGCCTAAAATAGCTCAACTAAATTACAAGCTTACATCTAGCTCGATTAGCTTACAGATAGCTTACAACTTGCCTACAACTAGCTCAGATATCTCACTAGCTTACTTAATAGCTCATCTAGCCTACAACTAGCTTACAATTAGCCTACATCTTGCTCAAGCAGCTTACTAGCTTACATGTAGCTCATCTAGCTTATACCGACCTTCAGTAGCTTACAACCAGCTTAGATCTAGCACAACTAACTTACATGTTTCTACTGTGAAAAGTATTACCAGAAGCTAACTTACATACTTGTTATCATATCTGACATTCTTTACAGTCAGCAGAGGAGCAGATTTCTGTAATCTGATTCATTGACTTGAATTAAAACACAGTGTGTGTGTGTGTGTGTGTGTGTGTGTGGTGTGTGTGTGTGTGTGTGGATTCATCTGGGCTGAGCTGTGGAGATGAAGTGCTCAGCAGAAGTTGATGTAAGTGTGGAGGAGTTTGTTTTGGAAGTCAGACACTTGCAGCCACGAGTCCATCTAATGCATTTCTTTCTGACCTGATACTCTAAACCAAATCTGTGTGGACTCGCCCGCAATGAGATGCATTAGAGTCGCGTGGTTAACAGAAACTAATACTCCCAGCCATCCTCTCTCCACCGGCTACGCCATCAAACTGGCTCCATAAACTGGGTTAAATTTAGTGCTGGTCTTGTCTCTGGCAGCTCTGGAAATCTTATCGCTTTTACTTCTGGAGACTTGTCAACACGCTGAAAATGTCTTGTCAGACGATGTTTTAAACGTGATTCCATCGACTTCTCTCCATCTGTTATCTGTAGTCCTCGCGCTACTTCTTCCTGTTGCACCGCTTGTCACTTGTTTCAATATGGCCGTTTCATGGCTGACATAAAGCTATTATCCAGCCTATTCACAGACTGTCGCACGCCGCCACCGAGCGGGTAACAATTAATTTTGTGCAAAGCCTCTGCCGCTGCTTGAATTGAGATTACATTTCTTGTCAATTTTTACTGAAAGAAGATATTTCACAAACGTTACTAATCGCTTCTATCTGACTTCTCAGCGTGGCTCGGAGCCGCTGTCGGCCTGGTTACAGACACGCCATAGCTGAAAGATGACGGCGGCAGATGGGACTCAAATATCATGCAAGCCTGCATCACATTTCACATTTAAATGTGACTGACTGTGACTGGGTAAGACATGAATTACATGTTATGACAGCTGATTGTTTTAATAGTGAAATATGTTTCCAATCATCCACCTTTAACCTTAACCTCCATCTCATCCCAACAGTACATCGTCATCATCGTCATAGTGTAAATAGATAATAAACAAATCAAAGAAAATATAGAAATCAAACAGAAGCTATATCGACCATTTGTCCCCTCTCCCTACCCTTTTTCTTTCAGTTTCTTTGTTAAAATATTTTTTATTATTATTTATTATTATTTATTTTATTATTTTTAATATTTTATTATAATATGAGCCAGATTAAAGTTACTGAAGTTCCTTATAGATAAAAACACTGTATATTTACTTTTACTTTTTATCGTTTATTTATATTTTTATTTCACCATAATGTTGTTTCAGTTACCTTTAGGATACAACTCTTTTTCACCTCAGTTTTAGTTTTCTTTTTTAATAACTAAACTAACAAAAGCACCTACCTGTCAATCAAAGTGTTCGCGCGCCTTAATCCCATAACTTTAAGCCTAATATAATGTGAACAGGTGAGTTGTATAAATCACCTCAGTACAGTTGTGAACGGGAAATTAGCCATAGAGACCAAAACTGCTTCGTACCAGAAGTAAAACATGTTTTTATTTCTTGCCGGGGAAGTTTTTAACATGTGGGGACTTATGGAGACTGACTCACTTCTGCAGCCAGCCCCGCGGATCGATTGTTGACCTGTCCGAGCATCGCCCACCGCACGCCGCCGCGGATGGCTGCTAATTGAGAACACCGTCAACCAGACAAGGCCGACTGAAAGGTCTGAGCGGTGCTCGCGAGGACAAAGGAGGCAATCACTCATCATTCATTTACTTGATTTCATTTCCATGAGGCCGCGTATGGCGGCGTATGATGGTGGAGTGGTTTCAAAGCGGGTAATGGTTTCGGCAACGATGGGGCCCTAGTCCTGTTCACTGGAGCTGCAACATCTCCTAGGCTTCATCGCCGTCAGAGCCATCGCTTTCTCTTGATGTCGCTAATGAAAACGGGAAACATGCTTGTCGTTAACCACGCAAAAAGACGACGCCTGCTCAGCTGAACGACGCCCTGTGTAACCGCGGAGGTCAATCAATGTGAAATTAGACTATCGAGATCGCGAGAGTCTACAAATAAACCAGCTTCGCAGGACATCACGGTGATTGTGGGCGGACAGGCCAGGCCGGAGATCTTTAATTGGAGAGGCAGAAACTGAAGAAGGAGAAGAAGGAGGAGGAGGCAGGAGGGCAGAGGATGCTGCTGCAGACATGAGAGACTCCAGGATAGGTGCTTACTTTGAAGTGCGTGGTGGGATCAGTGCAGCACGAATCCCCAATCCTCCGCTCATTACTGCAATGTTTGCTCATTATGTTTACTGGGCTGATTCCACGCTGAGTCAAATCTTGGCCCAGGAGACAAACCCGGGGAATACGAATGAGACAGGGACTCGAAAGTGTTTTCAGGTCGGGCTGTCGACGCCGATTGATGCCGACATCAGAAACGCCTTGAATCCGCTTTGACACGCCGAGAACGTGTTATTGTGATTCCTGACTGACAAGTCGCAGTGAGTCGGCTCACACGTCCATGACACCCGAACAGTCGGCGTCGTTAGATTTCTTCGCGCGCCAAATGTTCCCGCCATCCAGACGCTTTGTTCGTTAAATGTCAAAGAAGAGATCAGTGAAATCGCTCTTTAATGATGCTGCAGACGCTCTTGAACGCTTTAAATCCGCCTTTGTTCACTAATGTCAAATAAAATGGACATAGTAGACAGCAGAACATGAAAACTACCACACGTTTCCCAAATCTGCCATTTAAGAGAAAATTCAGCAGTTTCATCAAACGCAACTATATTTCTTGATCAGTCATATTAACAATCAGCTTACATCTAGCACAACCAGCTTAAGATTCAGCCAACTAGCTCAAGTGGCCTGCAACTGGCCTAGCAGCCAATGCAGGTAGCTAGCTTACAACTAGCTCAACTAGTTTAATACTAACTTACATCTAGCTTAACTAGCTTTCTTTATAACTAGCTCAAGTAGAAGCCATAACTAGCTGTAAACTACATTAGCTTACAACTAGCTCAACTAGTTTACTACTAGCTTACATCACAATAAACTAGCTTACAACTAGCTCAAGCAGCTCAGCCAGCTTACTTCCTTGTTGCTGGCTGCATTAGTCGGCGTTCTGATCATGGATGTAAACGCTGTCAACACGCCTCTTCTGTCCGGCCTGCGCACAGCTCGCCATCTCACGTTAACGCCTGAGTGAAACCACAGCAGAGCGTTAGCGTGAATTCAATACAGGAGGCTGACACCCGGGTTCAGGTGAGTCATATGGCCCGGCTGAAAAGAACATTACCCTCACTGTGTGAATTCACAGCCGTTTAAACAGAATAAGTCGCCTTACAAAGTGAAGGCAACTGGAAGAAAGGGACTGCCCTGCCCGCCTTAAAAGGATTTTTCATGCAGCGCCTGTAAAGTAGATCATGAATTATCCATGATTGCAAAAATAGATCCTCGTAGTAGCAGCACCAGCGGCACGAATATTGGTATGTAAAATAACGCGAATGATCCCTAGTATGCATGCATCTGAGTCAGTCGCATCAGACAAATGAACTAGGAGTCGGTTTCCTGTGACGGCCAGACGCCACGCAGCAGGACACGTTGTTAGATTTTCATTGTTTCTATTCACGCACACACACACATCACACACACACACACACACAAACCTCTAGAAACCAAACAAACAAAAAAACACACGTCAGATGGGAGGCTGTGGTTGCTGGGGAAACGCCTCCGAGAGACAGTGATGGTCGACACCTCGGGGACCGGGTGGATGTGTCAGTGTTTGTGAGTGTGTTTCTAAGTGTGTGTGTGTGTGTGTGTGTTAATGTAGCTGATGTTAGCTCATGTTAGCTCATTTTGTTAGCCGGGCTGTCCGAGGAGGTGTTCATTATGTCCACGGAGGCTGCTGAGAACAGTTACAGGCCCAGCTCAGGTTCTGGCATGACACCGGCTTAACTCCTGGGCCTGTAACCGGGCTCAGCAGCCTCTATGGACATAATGGCAGAGGAGAAGAGAGCGAAGAGGACACTGACAGAGGAAGCTAAGAAGAGAAAAGGAGAGAGTGAGTGAGCAAGAAGCCGCCGGACAAGAGTAAATCTGGGACTGACTTTTAGTGGTTGGTGAAGCTGGGCTTCAGTCACTCCAGCTGTGAATGAAGACTAGTTTTGTAATACAAACAAACAGGACAGTGTGACTAAGATTCATTCACAGACGTGTGAGTTGATGAAATAAACAACAGCTGACCTTCAGCTTTAAAGAACACTTTAAAGGTGAAAGTAGACGTGCAGACACACAAACAGCAGACGCTCTCAGACTCAGTGAGTCGCTGTGTCGTGTTCACAGAGCTCTGCTGCCACCACGTGTCCAACAAGATGAAGTTCAAACCATCAGCCCATGCAGAGCAGCAGATCTGATGAACTCGTCTGCTTTAATAATGAAACATTTATGGTTTTGCTCTGTCCTTTACATCTAATGTTCATACTGAGTAATGTTTACTGACAAACATAAATATCAGAATCTCTGCCTCATGTTTGTGCTGGTCAAGAAATGTAAAGTGAACCTGCAGATGAAACTCAGCGTCTTTGAAGGACTGTCAGGCAGATAAATACTTATAATACTAGTATTTATGACAAGAAGATTCTGAACTCAATCGATCAGACTTTATTTGTATTTTATTTTTAAGAAAACATAAAAACACAAATGTTGGTCACGTCATACAGACGTGGAAATACGCCAGTTCAAACTCTGTGAAAATAAAATGAGCATGTCAGTTTATAACAAAGACTATTTCTTCTACAGGCTCCTCTACACTGAGTAATACTGCAGTACTGTCTCTAATGCAGTGACACAGTGCGGTGAACTAGTGTAGTAGTGTATTAGTACTAAACAGATAAAATAAGAAAAGTCTTAAACTTTAAATAAACTTAAAATAATAGCAGACACATATCTAAATATAAATAAATAAAAAATAATAAAATAAAATAAAATAAATAATATAAAACATCAACAATAATAATATATAATAATAAAAAATAAATAATAATAAAACTCATTACATTATTTAAATAGACAAAATAAAATGAGAGTTAATTTCAGATTTAAAGGCTCCTCTACACTGAGTAATACTGCAGTACTGTCTCTAATGCAGTAACACAGTGTGTAGTATCAGCAGAGTACTGTGATACATTCTACTGTACCGCCATGCACAGAGTACTGCAGTATTTCTCCAGCCGGTACTTTAAATCCTGAGTACTCCATCATTGTACGGGATGCTGACTGACACCGCCCGCGCATGCGCAGCGGCTCGCGCTCCTCTCCTGTGACTGACCGTTAGTGACCTCAGCTTCTGCAGTTGGACGCACGCGCACACAACACACACACAGCACGCACGCACACCGCACGAGGAGGAGAGAGGAGATGGCGGGTATTTTCGGGAAGATCTTCGTGGGGATGTACGTGGAGATCAAACGGAGCGACGGTACGTGGCTAGCTGACTCACTCACCCCGCACACACATCCATGTATGCGGCCACGGCGGCGGGCGGGCGGCCGCCCCTCCGTCCGCCGGCGGCGGCGGGTCCCGGTGAGAGGAGCTAACGTCACCGCTCACCGCAAAGCTAGCTACACGACGACCGTTAAATAAACATGGCGGGCGGCGTGTTGGCGCCTTTAAACGGCGTTTTTCTGTCATGGTGTGTCGACTGTCAGTCATGGGAGGAGGCTAGCACACGCCGGCCGGCCGGCCGGCAGGACCAGGGTGGTGGAGGAGGAGGAGGAGGAGGAGGAGGAGGTGGTGGGGGAGGTGGGGGGTGAAGCGGCCGAGCGACCGAGCCGAGGCGAGCGGGCGTGTCCGTCCACCTGTGCCTCTGTCCGGCCTCGCCGTGTCCGCTCTGCCCTCTCCTCCTCTCCCCGCAGCATCATGGCTGCTGAAGCCCCTCCACTGCTGCACCACCCTGCACTGCATCATCCGGCAGCGGCCTGTGAATCATGGGTGGATGGATGGATGGAGCCGGGCAGGGCCTCTCTCTCTCTCTCCACCATCTGAACAGCCTGATTTCACCACATTAAAGTGAATTTCCACTCGCTAAGACTGTCTAAGACTAGTCTTTAAGATTGCTGTGTGACACAGTGAGTGAGTCTTATCAGCATCCATCATGAGCCACACCCATCAGCATCCCACTGTCCTGATTTTAGGGCTAAACCGGCTGCAGGAGATAAAATGTGCTGACTTCATGCTTAAAGACGCGTTTGCTTAAAGATACCTCTCTGTCTGCAGGACGGATACACCAGGCGATGGTCACGTCTCTGCACGAGGACAATGAGAGCGTGACGGTGGAGTGGATCGAGAACGGAGACACCAAAGGGAAAGAGGTGACCACCGCGTGATCAGCTGATTCGCTTACACCACCCTGATTATCATCTTTAAAGGTCCGGTGTGTAAGAGTGAGGCAGACGTGGACGCTAACGTTCAGAACTGATGATTTCATGCACCTGTAGCCACCTGAAAATATTAATATTCATGTTTTAGTTGCTTGAAAATGAGACTTTTATGTCTGCAGAGGCTGCAGGTCGTCGTTCATGTAGTCCGCCTTGTTTCTACAGTAGCCCAGAAGGGACAAACCAAACAAACATCGGCTGTAGACAGAGCAGCTTTTCACACGCAGGGTGCAGTCGATTAGTCAGTTTTGCTCATGAACCCTCATCACTGAGTGAAATGAGCTGAAGTATTCATCTTTCTACATCTTTCCTTGACCTTGTGACGTTTTCCATCGATGCCAAGGAAAGGTGGTTAGGAAAGGACCTAGGAGCTAACTTTCTTTGACTATGTGACCGCACACCGCTGAGGGGTGTTCAGGTCACCGTTAAATCCTGCACACTGGACCTTTAAGTTGAGAGAGAGAATGTGTGTCACGTTAACATTATTAATAGTCAAACTAACGTGAATCTGTCTCGTGTTTCTGCCTCAGATCGATCTGGAGAGCGTCTTCGCTCTCAATCCAGACGTTGCTCCTGATGAGGAGATCCCACAGAGTCCTGAAGCTCCTCTTCCTCCATCCAGTGTCTCCAAATCCAGCAAACTCCCCAAGGTGTGCTTCTTCCTAATTTTATGTGACACTCATAATTTGGATCTAAGCAGAAGAACTTCGATATCTGAGACTTTTGCTTGGCGGTGCATGCGGCCGATGTACAAAGGCTGAGTCCTAAACACGTCGACACGGGTTCAGTTCAAACCTACTGCTGCATGTCACCCCCCTCTCTCAGCTGTTTCTGTTTAAAAAGAAAAAAAAATAAATGTTTGAAAAGTCCCAAATAATTCAAACGTTTTGCACACAGACAGAAACACGCCTGTTTGTATCATTTCTTTTGAGATAATGTCGTAAAATATGAAGACATGTACGTCAGAACGATGAGCGGGAAGCTCAGAGAGAGACGTTAGAGAGGATGTTAGCTCCTCTCGCCTCCTGCATGAGGCTGAAGGAGATCTACGACAGCTCCGTCACTCAAACAGCCGACAGACTCTTTAACGTGAACGTTTCCCCTGAAATCTGTGACGTGATTTTATTTTTTCTGTTTTTACTTCCAGACCAGGCGGATTACATCAATACCTAAATCTGAGAACGCTCCACGAGAGAACAGAGGTATGTTTGATTTAAATGTCAGGTCCTCTGGGAGGTTAGATTATCATAACCTGACCTGAGGGTGGACACACACACACACTCACAGACACACACTTCTTGCTTTAGGATTACTGCAGTGAGTCCTCAGCTTCAGCCTCTGCAGCTCTTCGTCTGATGGCTTCACCTGTGTGACTCAGTTATTTATACTCGTGTTTCTAAAGCAGTCCTCGTCACCTTTAATCAGAGATTAAAAAAAAAAAACAACGACTTCCAGAATAAAATGTTCTTTTGGAAAAACTGTGAATGTCTGAGCCAGCAGTTTGGCTTACAAAGTAAAAGTCTGCCACACTGCCTTCACAGTAAAATGTATCAGGAGGCGATGCAGCTTCAGGTCGAGTTCAGTTTCACACAGAGCAGAGAGTGAATGAATGCAGGGATTGGCCAACACACCTGATGACCCCAGGTTCATCACTGAGGGCGTGCACACCTGTAGATTGTATAAAACGTGTAGTTTTATGTTTTTAGTCACAGACTGATGGTCTCGTTGGACTTTGTCCTCCTCAGCTGCAGCCGTCGGAACCACCCGAGCTCGTCCCAGCCAGCACAGCCAACCTGCAGAGCCGCCTCCGCCCGCCATCGCCCCGCAGACCGCCCTGAACCAGTCGCTGCTGCAGCAGCAGAACGGTAACAGCCCGCATCACGCGTGTCGTTCACATGCCTCGATGTATGGAGATAGTTAAAGTGTGTGTGTGTGTGTGTGTGTGTGTGTGTGTGTGTGTGTGTGTATTTGTGTTGTTATCTTCTGGCCACAACCGGTGATGTCATGCTCCCACACAGCTGTGTGTGTGTGTGTGTGTGTGTGTGTGTGTGTGTGTGTGTGTGTGTGTGAGGCCTCAAAGGCTCTTTCACAGCTGCTTGCTGCTTTGGCTTCAGGACGTTTTCACTCATACTACAGTGTTTGTTTCAGCTCTCAGCTGCGGCAGCATGAATGTTGCTGCTGTGGAAATAAAGTCAGATTAAACTCTGAACGTGTGACGAGCAGAAAGATTTCCACCGTCAACGCATCACGTTAAAAAACAGAGATAACACACACTGTCTGATGTCTGATGTCATTAGCTCATCAAGACAATAATCACGTGATCATAATAATTCATCTCTGCAGCTCGGAGGAAATCAAACTGTGTGAAGGAGGTGGAGAAACTTCAGGAGAAACGAGAGAAGAGACGACTTCAGCAGCAAGAGCTGAGAGAGAAGAGAGCACAGGTGAGACACACACACACGCACAGGTAAAACTGAAAGTTTCAGGTCTCAGATTTAGACGTTTGCAGAGTTCGAGGATCATAAACACACTTTAAAATAACAAACATAGAAATACCTCAAACTTTTCCTGAATACTTTCATGTGATATTTTTCTTTAATTTCAGGAAGTTGATGTGAATTTACCAAACTATGAAATCATGTGTATGATCAGAGACTTCAGAGCCAGCCTGGACTACAGACCTCTGACCAGTAACGACCTGGTGAGTCTGTGTGTTTCTATCTGTGTGTGTCCTCCACATCATATTTTATATATCAGATGAGATGATAGAGACATGGATGAGCTTCATTCATGAATACAAACTCAGTCTTTAGACTGAACCCGTTAAACCTCACGAGTCGTTACAGTTTGTCTCACTCTGTGCAGCAAAACATTGATAAAACTCACAGAACTTTATTTCAAAATTTAGTTGATCACAAAGTTTCAGGATATACCATCTGACAAATATGATGCAGAAAACATGAAGAATATTTCTTTTCTCAGCACCGCAGACTGAAACAAGCTGATACAGTCGTGATGTGAACAGAGCCTCTTTACAAACGTCTTAGAGAAGAACATATAAAGAATATTTAAAGTGACGTTTGTCTGTTGTTGTTTCAGATCGAGGAGCACAGGATATGTGTGTGTGTACGTGCACGTCCGCTCAATAAAAAAGGTAAGAGCAGCTTTATCTTTATTTAAAGGTGTAGATCAGGCACAGAGGCCGCTGGACTCCGCCTCTCTCTTACCGCCGTCGCCTCTCGCGACCTCACCTGAAACTCCAGGAGCCGGACGTATAAAAGAAATGTTCACACAGACGTCAGTGTCGTAGTCACGAACATTTAAACCGAGGCGTCAAAGCTCGCCTCACGAAGTTAAACCTGAATGTTGGTGTGTGTGTGTGTGTGTGTGTGTGTATGTGTGTGTGTGTTCAGAGCTGTCAGTGAAGGATCTGGACGTGATCACCATCCCCAGTAAGGACGTGGTGATGGTCCACGAGCCCAAGCAGAAAGTCGACCTGACCCGTTACCTGGAGAACCAAACCTTCCGCTTCGACTACGCCTTCGATGAGAACTCCACCAATGAAATGGTCTACAGGTGACCAAATGTCCAGAACTATAAAGAAATATAAACAAAAACAATATAAACAGTAATGTGTGTTTTGTTGCAGTTTGTTCATCAGATTATTTGTTCATCCGCTCGCAGGTTCACCGCTCAGCCGCTGGTCGAGACCATTTTTGAGAGAGGGATGGCGACCTGCTTCGCGTACGGACAAACTGGAAGTGGAAAAACACACGTGAGCGCTTCGACTTTTAACTTTTACAGTTCATGTTTTCGCCGCCGTCTTTCCTGTTTGAACTCGTGTCTGTCTCCGTTCTTTTAGACGATGGGAGGCGACTTTTCTGGAAAGAACCAGGACTGCTCTAAAGGGATCTATGCACTGTCTGGTTAGCTTCTCTCAAACTTCTCTGTATTCACTGCTGGTTTACTTAAACATGAACTGAACTCAGGCTTCTGTTTGTCTTTCTTTGTGCAGCCAGAGACGTTTTTCTCATGATAAAGAAGCCAAATTACAAGAAGCTGGATCTCCAGATCTTTGCCACATTTTTTGAGATTTACAGCGGGAAGGTAAGTGTCTGTTTGACCGTGATTAGTAATGAACATGACGGAGAGGTCAGGTGAAACTGTGTTTGTCTTCGAAGGTGTTTGACCTGCTAAACCGCAAAGCTAAGTTACGGGTCCTGGAGGACGGGAAGCAGCAGGTTCAGGTGGTCGGTCTGCAGGAGCGGGAGGTGAAGTGCACAGAGGACGTCCTCAAACTCATCGAAGTGGGAAACAGCTGCAGGTAAACCAGCTCAGCTCAGCTCAGCCAACATTACAAATGTTGTTTGGACTCCGGAATAAGCTCCATGTGCGTCTCCTCACAGGACTTCTGGTCAGACCTCGGCGAACGCTCACTCCTCTCGGAGCCACGCCGTGTTCCAGATCATTCTGCGCCGGCGGGGGAAGATGCACGGAAAGTTCTCCCTCATTGACTTGGCGGGGAACGAGAGAGGGGCGGACACGTCCAGCGCTGACCGCCAGACTCGCCTCGAAGGAGCTGAGATCAACAAAAGTCTGCTGGCACTAAAGGTTCCTGCTCCTCAGTGTTTAAAGACACATCACACAGAAAGCCAGAATCAGTGACAGTTGTCGGTGTGTGACTTTGACTAATAGGTCTGGTGTTAACGTGTCTGTGTGTCTTTGTGCAGGAGTGTATTCGAGCTCTGGGCAGGAACAAACCTCACACTCCGTTCAGAGCCAGCAAGTTAACTCAAGTCCTGAGAGACTCGTTCATTGGAGAAAACTCCAGAACATGCATGGTGAGTTCCTGAACCTCCTGTGGACATGCAGACATGATTATATTACTGATCTTTAACGTGATTTCCCTGCGCAGATCGCGACCATCTCTCCTGGAATGGCGTCGTGTGAAAACACCTTGAACACGCTGAGATACGCCAACAGGTAAAAACAGCGTGCCGTGTACGCGACGTTCAGCTCAGAGGCTAACGAATCTCTCCTCATTATCTCCCCCAACACTTAAAACAAACATCACAGATGGTGGATTATAAATCAGCTGCAGCTCAATAAAGATTGTGTCAAGTGAACCAAAACAATGAGCTAAAACGGGCTGAACAGCAGTTTGTCACCTCGTGTTTCATGGTACACATCTGACCTGTTAAAATGTAAAAACATGAATTAGTTCAGAGTTTCTGCAGCTGCCTCTCCTGCTGACAGTTAAATGAATGTGAGAATGTAACGTGATCCTCTCTTCTTCTTCTGTGGTGTTGTCTCTTCCTCCATGTTTCAGAGTAAAGGAGTTTGGGATAAGTCCCTCAGATATTCCTTTCTCCCAGAGCGGAGGGGGAGGCAGTCGCTCCGAGCTCTCCCCGACTTACGAGTACGATCGCTTTACACTAACGTCTCCACGGCAACTTAAAAACCAACCATGCATACATCCCATTAATAAAACCTCTTTATGTTGCTTCATGTTCGATCAGAAGTCTCCCCGAGTCACTCAGACTTACAGGAGTGTGTTTGAGTTAAAGGTTCATATTAGTCAGAAAATCTCATGAGAAAAGACAAACTGAGAGCGCCAGATGTGGATTAATCCGCTGCTGGAAATAGTCCCCAAAAACAGGCTCTGTTTCCTCCTGAGCAGCTGTTAAAGAGCCACAGACGGTCAGGACGACGCCGAGACAAATGAGATTTATTGACAATAAGAAAAATATAAATCATCAGCAGTCTGATCCTTAAAGTCTGCTCAGAAATGTTTTTCTTCTCGGTGGATGTGCAGGAAGATGATTAACGTACGATCCGCGTTAATGAACGGTCACCTGACTTCACCTGGACGTCTCCGTCTGAAGAGACTGTGCAGCTTCACAGTGGCAGACGTCACAGAGACGACGTCCACTCTTCATACGTCAGTGGCTGAAACAGGTGTAAACGTGTCCTTAAACGTGCTGAAGGAGGAAACCAGAGTTAAATCAGAGTTTAACAGTTGAGCCAATCACAGCGCAGCATACAACTTTAGTGAAGCAGGATTCAGTTGATCAACTTCAGACTCCTGAAAATATTCTATTCATATATTTTAGGACGATGACTCAGTGAAGGGAGAACTTCTGACTTTTTCTTCATTATTTTTGTTCTTTTTGCACCCACAGTTTTTTTTCTGTTGATGTGCTTTTATGTTTTCAGGCATGGACTCGGTCTGTATTGTCTGTCGCTCCCTCCGGCATGCTGAGCAATTTTCACCGGCGACGCCTCCGCTTATTGCATGCAACTAGCAGCCCGGTTGTTGCTCGTGTCAGTAGCCATGTTGTTGTTTCACCAGCAGCACTGATGTGTTGTCAGGGTGAAGGAGCTCACCGTAGACCCGACGGCAGCGATGGACAGCCGTCAGGGAGGACACGTCAACCAGCTGGAGGTGCTGGAGGCTCAGTGGGGCGTCGGGAGTTCTCCACAGAGGGACGACCTGAAGCTGCTCTGCGAGCAGAACGTAAGACGTCAACGAGGTCACCGACAGCAGACAGATAATATTACTAACGAATTCTTCCAAAGTGAAACCAGAACTTCCAGTTTCTGCTCCTGAAGTAAGAAAAGCTCAAACAAACTGAGTTTCCCAGAAGCCCCAGACCTTCATTTAACATTTTTTATTAGTTAATCCATCAGCACGTTTCCTCCTTCCTCTCCTATGAAGGTTATATTAAGAAATTATTGCTAAATTCTGCAGGGACGTGCAGATATGAAGTGATATAGTAATAAGTAATAATTGTCCTGCTGCTTTTTCTTCTTACTTTTCTACTTCAGATCGTTTAGTCGTGAAACATTCATGAAATCTGATATTAAAAGTCTTAAATTTAACTTTATCGCTGCAGGAAAATCCAGCGAGTCTCTTTAAACGTTTAAAGTCTTCACTGCAACACAAAGAGTCGGAAAAGTTTGAGTTGAGGTTTGAAACGTGTTCGTGTTCTCTCTGCAGGAGGAGGAAGTTTCTCCTCAGCTCTTCACGTTCCATGAAGCCGTCTCTCAGCTGGTGGAGATGGAGGAGCAGGTTCTGGAGGACCACCGGGCCGTGTTCCAGGTACAGTGCAGCCTCCACGCTCACGTCTGTGCAGCAGAGGAAGATCAACACGGTTAAAGATGTTAACGCGTGTCCCCGCAGGAGTCCATCCGCTGGCTGGAGGATGAGAAGGTTCTGCTGGAAATGACGGAGGAGGTCGACTACGACGTCGAGTCGTTCGCGACTCAACTGGAACAAATCCTCGACCAGAAGATCGACATCCTCACCGAGCTGAGAGGTGAAGAGCCATTTCTTTAACGTCGCAGCTCCGATCAGACATGAAGCAACGCGGCCATCAGTTTTATGAGACATCGCACGTTCAAACAGGAACAGCTGGGGAACGTTGCCAGAACATTTTGAAAATGTTGCTTGCGTAGTCCAAAAACAACGCAACAATCCAAGAACAACAGTTGACCAATGTTGCCTGAACGTTCTGAGAACAATTGTTGCCTGAATGTTTTGAAAATGTTGCTCGAACATATCAGAAACAACAGTTGCAGAACGCTGCCTAAACGTTCTGAGAACAATTGGGAAACGTTCCCCAACTGTTTTCCTCAGAACGTTCTCCTGTCATAGAACAGATTGTTGTTCTTGGAATGTTTAGGCAACGTTCCCCAGCTGCTGAAACGTTCCCTGAACGTTCTGGGAACTACACCCTCGTCTTTCCGTTAGTGGAGAGTCGGCGGAGGCAGAACTTTGCGGCTCTCGTGTTTCATGTCTGAAAGGGCTTCAGAGATCGTCAACACGAGTCTTAACAGTCTTTGTTAGTCTTTGTAAGTCGTTGCTGTGATCTTCTGTCCTCAGATAAAGTCAAGTCTTTCCGCTCGGCGCTGCAGGAGGAGGAGCAGGCGAGCCAGCAGATCACCCCGAAGAGGCCTCGAGCTCTATAGACAGAAAACCCGTAACGCCGACTCGTCTTCACAAAGATGGTTTTTGACTTCCTGTCTCTCTCTCTCTGTTCGTTTGGTCTCTCCTCTCTGCTGTACAGGCCGCCATCGCTTCCCATCATGCATCCGTCCACCTGTAAAACCGAGCGCTGCTGCTCTTCATCCTCCTGTGAAGTGTGTTTACAAGGTTTTGTATGTGTGCTCAGTCACAAGTGCTTCATTTTAAACAACAAAATAATGACGATAATTTCTTTTAAATACATTTTTATAGGGTCAATCATAGCTTATCCTCATGTTGGCCAATTTTATAAGCAACTTTTTTGCCATTTTGTGCAATATTCCGAGGGTTTTCTTCCCGTTCGTCCCCATGTTTCAGCTCAGGGCTGAACCGGAGGAGCATGTGGAGTTTGTGTGTAAGACGAGCCAGTGTGTGTTTGTGTTGATAATGTGTGTAAAACATGTCTGACTGAGAGGAAGCTGCAGACACTGAACTAACCTTGCATTACGTGAATTGACCTGAGGGGGGCGCTGCAATCAAAGACAAAGCAACTGATCGATCAGATCGCTCCACACAGCAACCACAGCAATTTATAATCTGCCAAAATAAACGAAGGTCACTTCTTGTTGCTCGACTTGTTTTTATTCATTCTGTGAAAACTTTATTTAAAATGTTGAACTGTTCAACACACAACTATTATACAGCAAGTAGGTCCGACCGAGCAATCTGATTGGTCTAGACATGACCGCACACCTGACTGAAAGATATCACTCCGCCACCTGCGCATGGCCACATCCTGAAATATAGAACATGAACAAAAAAGTCCAGTGGAAGCACTTTAATGAAGTAAAACATCTGAGTTTATAATTTCAGCTTTCTTTAATGAATCTCTGTGTTATGGAGTGTTAGACCGCTTCGTTCACACAGGTGTGCCTCGTGAACGCAGGTGTGTGTTTGTGTGCAGCAGTCAGAGATCAGACAGTTCACTGACAGAGAAAATGTTCTTGCAGACTGAAGAGGAATATTCCGTTACATAAAAACTTGTTTTTGTTCGACACATTTTGACTTTTGGACTTTACACCACTGTGGACTGACTGAGATGTTTGGATCCTCCTCCATCACCTGTGCAGGTGAGTCAGCTGATACAAAGTAAATGTGAAGTTATATTAGATATCTGAGTCACTAAGACTGAACTAACGAAGCAGTTTACAGTTTATCTGAGTGTATTTATTCAGTCTGGGAGACTCCACGATCTCCATGAGCTCTGACGGGACTAGAAAGGTCGTTACTGAGGCTCGGGCTACTTGCTGGAGTAGTGAACTGTTCCATTACATACAGGAGTCTGCTGACTGATTGTTTTCCAGGTGTTAGTCAGGCCCCGTGTGTCTCCATAGAAACAGATCAGAACAGAAACAAGCAAACAAACTGCCCCAAACATGAAAATCTTTGATTATATATTTTATTTAAGTTGCTAACTGAACATCTGAGAGCAACAGTTGGAACGTTGTCTGAAGGTTCTGAGAGCACAAAACTTTAACTTAATTTTACATATGTAAGAACAGAAAAAATACTGTGTAAATAATATAGTAATTTTTCTGTACTAAAATTAGAACTTTGTCACTATTAACATCACACTTAAAATGGTTGGCCGTTAATTTACAGATAATATCCGTAATTTTGAGTTGTATGTAGAATTACAAAAAAGTACTGTAAAATTTGGGTTTTCTTAAGTTTAAAAAAAAAATTAAATGTTTTTTTTTTTTTTTTAATTTATTTTAAAAATTAAATTTTTTATATACAATTTAAAAAAACAGAACATGACCGTAAAAATGAAAGTTAACATACTTTTTAAAATGAAACTTTTACATACTTAAAATGGTTGGCTGTTAATTTACAAATAATGTCCGTAATTTTGGAGTTGTAAATACAAAAAATTATTTCACAGAAATTTAAGTTTTTTTTTTTCAAATTATTTTCATTATTCAATAATTATTTTTAAATAAAAAAAAAAGAATTAAAAAAAAATTGGAAAAAATTCATTTTTTTTTATTTGAAAAAATTCAATTTTAAAATTTCAGTTTCTTTATATACAATTTAAAAAAAACAGAACACGACTGTAAAAATTAAAGTTTTACATACTTAAAAGAAAAACAGAATCTTTTATTTATAATAACTTTTAAAATAACTTTTCCGTCCGTAGAGCGGCGGTGCTGTACACGGTCAATAAAACGACACGTACACACGTTGAGTTACCGTCCAATTGTTTTTATTCCACAGTACAGACAATGGAGAGAGAGCCAGGGGTCCAACCGGGCCTGAACACACATGAACTAGGAGACATCAGAACCTACTGTATCGTCTGTCTGAACACAACGTGAGTCTGATACTGGTGTCATGATCAAATACACAGTGTTTTTATCAGTGGTTCGAATGAATGAAACACTTTGAATTAAAACCACAGAAGAAGAGCTCACGGCCGGCTGTACACAGCTGTAACAGATTACAGAGAAATACTGTCAACACTTCCTGTAAAGCTTTTAGTTTAGCATTTATTAATAAACAGTTTATAACACTATGTTAATTTATATTAATAAATCTGTGAATAAACCTGTACGCTGTGCTATAAAGTAACTCTTTATGCACACGTACACGTCATTCACAGGCAGGTTTAATGTCCTTTATTATATATAACCCATGAGATATTTATTATATAAATAAATACATTAAAATACTTCATAATCTCTTTAGAACTGCTTACAACTGCATTACAGTGTGTTGTAATCTGCTTATAAATGCTAAATAGATTAAAATGAAGTGTTACTGAAATACTTTAAAATTTGAGCATAAATCGAATTTCAAAGACTTCATATATCCAAAATATGAATTATTGCCACCGTAAATTTTGACAGCTTCATATGTCACAGACCTACAGCTCTGTAATGTTTGATGTTTTATTTCAGTTTAACGTAAGATGAGAAACAATCCCAGAGTTGTGATTTATAAACTGTAAATGAACGTAATAATAAGACACCCTTATCAATAATTATTATAGATCAGTTATAAGATGTTAATATAAACTCACTTTCAGTTGGCAGATTGTGGAAAATCTTTTTGTCTCTTTGACTTTTTAAATTTATTTATTTTTTTATATTCATAAACTTTGAGAAAAAAAATCCATAAAATTTGCAGCTATAAATGTGAATAAGTGACGAATATTAAAGGATTTTTAAATTAAATTAAATGGATTTTGGTCCAGATCTTATGCAGCCTTTTCTAAAAAAAAATATTTTTCACAACCTGCCAAACTTTTCAAACTTTATTCTTCTCACGGATCTATGAAATAATTTATTAAAAAAAAAAAAGGAAAATTTTTATTTTGGAAAATATGGCTAAATCTAAAGGGGAAAAAAAATTACATAAATTTAAGGTTTTCTTTTAAATTTTAAATTAAAAATTTTAATTTGAAAATTTTAAGAAAAAAGAAAATAACTAATTGTTTTGTAAAGTTGTGTATAAAAAAAAATACATTTTTTAAATTAAAAAATAATTAATTTTTTTTTAACTTTTTAAAATTTAAAAAATATTTTTTTTTACATACAATTTAAAAAAAACAGAACATGACTGTAAAAATTAAAGTTATTTTCTGTAAATTTACCATTTAATTTATTTAAACATTTTCCCAAAATAAACTATTCCTTTAACCTTTATAAAGGGTGTTTTATTAAAAACTGGTCCCACAGAAATGTTTGTGTAACTAAAATTAATAGTGGAGTGTGTATTTTAAAAACAGAGTGAAGACAAACCTCTGTAGGTCTCTAAGCAGATTTCTTCTCATCTTAACGTGGCAATAATTGTAATAATCTCAAATATAATCAGCACAATGTTTTGATATATACTTCATCAACAGTGAGGACATAGTGGACAACACAAACTGGTTTATTATTGTTAAGCATGAAAGATTAAGTAGTTTCAATCTGACTGGATGACATGCAACAGCTTGTTAAATAGAGCTGCTTCGTTATGGGTTTTTTTTTACTTTTTCATGCACCCGCTGACTGAAAAACAGCCTCCAGTTATATTTCAAAGGTTTTGTAAAATACTCCAGTTTGAAAAATAGGTACAGTAAGTCCTATAAAATGCTCAGCAGTTGACTGTTGTAAAGAGACAGCAGAGGTCAACAGTAGCTCGAATACAAATAGTTGCAGGTGGTGTGTGTATGATTTCAGACTGTGAGTTGCCTGTAGCTCGTGTTGTGGTCGATTGTGCCCCTGCTGTGATAGTGGTTCTGCCTGGCTGTGATTGGAACAATAATATTGCACTGGTAAAAACATAAAACCTTTCCTGTGTTGGTCCGTAGCCTTAATGACCGCCAAAGTGACAAACAAAAATGCTACATATTTCAAATATATTTCACCTGAAATTTCCAGAGTAACATCATGATCTTTAGGTAAATAAATAACTCTCAAACATATAAGTCCTACATATACATCTTTACAGTATGTACACTGACACACCCGGCAATGGGCGGACATTCAACTCAGTAGCCAGACGGCCAAAAAGGGAACGATGTGTTTGTAGCCAAAAACCCACGAGCCCGCGACTTCTCGTGAAAATAGCTTATTGTCCACGATCACGGGGACACGCTCGACCTCTGCCCTCAACTCAAAGTTTAAAAGACATCTTCAGTTTTCTGTTAAAGCCACTTTTCCTTCTCAGACGTGGACAGTGTTACATTAAAAAGTCATTTCGTCAAAGCAGTTGACGCTCTCGGTACTCCGCTCCTCCTTCTTCTTCTTCTCCTCTCATAAAAGGTTCGACGCTGTCTAAACCAGGGGTTTTCAAACCGTGAGGCGCCTCCCACCGTTGGGCTGTTGAAGTTGGATGTTGGTGTTGGGGGCCAACAGGAAGTTCGTTATTGTAGTTTGGTCAGCAGATTCAGCAGCGGTGACTCATGGAGGTAATTAAGGTGCTTTAAAACCGTTAGCGCCTGATCGCCTTCTCTGAGTCATAACCTGAACAAATCTGAACATACAGACGTTATATAGATATTTTTAGATTCAGCATGACTTTCACTTTCTAGGAGTATCATTATCTCGTCTCCAACTCCAGAACCTGCCTCAGAAACATTCAGCATTTATACGTTTTCTTTAGTATCCACGGGTACACTGCAAACAGGACCTGCTAACAGCTAATTCGTCTGACAGTTAACGGTGCCACTTTGCCAAAATGTAAACAAATATAGGCACCGATCATAGCAAACATCTGGGAATTGTAGTTCCAAAACATATCTACCAAACAGAGGTAAGACAAAGATTAGCAACAGGAGGATCGGAGGTTGTTGGGGCCCACAGCGTCTTTTGAAAACCCCTGGTCTAAACGCTCCTCTACAACTCTCTACTATCTGTTTTGGCACATTTACTTACATTATTTTGTACAGACATGTGCGTACCTGCACATACAGTATACCCTGAAATTAATAAAAAGTGTCATGCACTACAGAGGTGTTTCGAATGTAGCAACATGAGATGGTAACTACAGTATATTTCCACCATAAACTAGTGCAAAAAACAACAATGAGGTTACACAGTTGATTAACTACAGTATTAGAGAATGATTTTGGCTTCTTGTGGTGGGTTGAAGACGTTGCTGATCACACACAGAGTGGCGGGGAAACAGACACTCTTGTGTCGTGTGGAAGCTGGGCGGCATAAAACAACAGCATAGTAAGATGAAGGGAACAAGAGGTACGACAGCTCCACACATCCGGATCTCCAAAAGCTTCCATGGGCTTAAAGTGTGCCGAAGGTTAACGAGCTCCTTAGAACAATAGTCAGACACAGTTTTGCTTGCTGGAATAATTTGTCAGAGATTCTCATCGTTCTTCCACTGGAGGACAAAAATCTGCACTGCTTGCTTTATCCTTTAGATAAAATTCGACTTTGATTGTTTGAAAAATCAAGTGAATGCCTCCATTTTGTCTTTTTAGTTTGGAAATGTTGAATGAAAAAAGTTTTACGTGGCCACTCAGAGCGCTGCGATCTGCAGCTACACCACTAGATTGTAGAAAATATGGTTAATTATGTGTTTTTCCACTTGGTTTGAAGTGGAAGTATACAGTTGAGTATCATCAGCATAGCAATGAAGAAGATTTACTCTTTTTAATCTCTCAATGGGGAATTTTGATTTTAAACTGTGAATCACACATCACAGTTTGATTTAAACCATTTAAGACCTTACACTGAACGCCTGCTAGCTGTTTGTAAAATGAGACAGCAGGAAGTCACTCCATACACCCTTAGCTGAGCTGACTTTGAAGAGTTTTGAGCTAATTTCATATTTTAAGTCTAACTTCTGGAGATTTTCACTTGATTTGACTAACTCAGACCAACTGCTGAGCTTCATATTAGATTATTACATTTTCACACAGTAAGAGGTGGATTTCGTTGGTTAATTACTCTGGAATCGCATCAGAAATCTTTTATTGAGGCAGGATTACTGCAGACAAAAGCTGCTTCTGACTGTTGTTCAAAGAAAGACTCGAAGCTAACCTCGGGTGGCATCAGCACGGTAAAAATCTGACTGTTTTGTGCACAACTCGGACAGGAAATGTGAGGTGGCTCCTTCTTCTTCTTCTTCTTCTATCCAGTTCAGACGACAGAAGCAAATGAAACGTTTGCTCTCCTGAGGGTGAGACCTCACCAACAGTCACCACCCCAAAAAAAGGATCAGTCCAGTTTTGAATCACTTCCTGCCCCGCTCTTCAGTCCATTTGGTAAAAACACTGAAAGGTTAACACGTCTCTGTGAGTGAAAGCTATGTGGAAATAACGCCTCCGTCCCTCTCAGGGTCCTCAGCAGAAACACCAGGTCCATCCTGTTCGGTTTCCAACGAGCAAAAAAGAGCAAAAAGCCGGGGGGGAACACCGCCAAGTGCCTCCCAGCAGCAGCACATGTGGGAAACAGAACAACGCCACCAACTGGTGGATCAGAGGTATTGCAAGCAGATGAATATATAAAGGGATTGTTGCTGTGGACTGTACAGTGTTTAAGTTGTTGCTTTAATGCTGCATGCCCTGTTTTTTTCTGCTTTCTGTTCCATCTGTGGAGCAAGAAGTGTCTGTTGGATATTAAGGCCTTGAGGCCCAGAGGCCACGCTGAAAGGGATAATACTACAGTCTCACATGGTGGGGTGAAAACTGGTCTGCGTATCAGTGATGAACTCAATTGTTCTGTGACTAAGACAAGAACTTTCATGTCTGATACAAGTAATCTTCAGATTTTTAAAGGAACAGTTCATCCAAATTACAAAAACAAAAATCATTCCCTCACCGTGGTATCGAGCCATGCAACATTTTTTAAGATTTCTGCCTCCAAATCGATATAACAACGTTATTTGGTTCAGAAAATGTTTTTGTGCCAATTTTCATGCCAATTCTTCAAATAATTGTTGGGACATTTGACTTGTTGACCTCATGGTGGCACTAGAAACATTTGGGAACACCAAAGTCAGTCGGATTCATCATCTGGGAATTATTTTGTGCCAACTGATCCTCTAGATGTTGAGAGTGATGTGATGGCACTAGATGTTAAAAGGAAGATTCATCTTCTGGGTACCATGAACATCATATTTCATGGCAGTCCATCTAAAGAAAACTCAGGGGATCAGCCTCTGGGGATCATGAATGTTTCTACAAAATTTCATAGCACAGCCTATATACAGTATGTACAAAATGTATTTTCTTTTAAAATTTAGCTGGTGTGGCATATATTCAGGTGCGCTCAATAGTTATGGTAACTAAGTTACTTTTTAAAGGAGTTGGAGGGTTGGAACGTTGATGGACTGGAAAATTGAGAAGCTTCTGAACCACAACGATCCGGCACAGTGTCTGCATCACTGCTGATGCTGCACCAATCCGCCGGTTCATCTCACGCTCCATTTTCCTGTCACTCGTGACCAAGACCTCGAGATACTTGAACTCCTTCGACTGAAAACCCAAAACAACTTGCATGGCTCGGTACTGCTCGAAAATGTTCATATAATTTAGATGAACTGACTCCCTCCCTTTCTTTTGTGTTATTGCCCGTCATTGCTAACATGTTGCTCAGCTGACACTGTGACGGAAACAGAAGTGAGAGTCATTGGCTTTCTGACATGGCTGCCAATCAACTTGGCCTCAAACCCGTGCTCGACTGTTTGAAGATGGATCTGGCTCTGCAGTTTGTCCTGAGCTCATGGGTGCGAATGCTAGGACAGTGTATTGTATAAGGGGAGGTGGGGGTTGTCCCGTTATACGAGATTAGTTTAAGGCTTACAATATTTCATTTAATCCCTCCTTGTCATTTTTTTAATAGTTAGTGATGTATCCTATAAAAGTATTACTGTAAAAGAGTCATGCTACAGAACTGTCTTTTGTTCGTTGGATCCCACCTGATTAGTCCACTCCTCCTGGACAGATCCACCTCGATCCCTATTCTCTGACAATGTTCATGCTCACCTCATCTACACCTCTAATTTCTATCTTTGTCCAGTCCAGAGATCATGGTGGCTCAGGCTGGGTCCTTTAACACCACAGCTCACATTTTGAACCTTATTTAGGGCCGAGTAACCCTCCGCTGCCCTCCTTGGTGCTTCCGCTGCGACCCCAGCACCCTGCAGCTATGCTCATACTCCTCTGGGTCGCCGGTCCGACCCCTCGCTCACGCTCCATCTCGCACTGGCTCAGCGTACGCTCAGTCCGACCCGGCTGGTTCGGAGAGGCTGATCCGGCCCCTCCGGGCTGCTGAGAGGAGATGGTGCGAAAGATGTGATTGCGCTTGCGAAGGAAGTCGCCTCCAGCGGCACCCAACCCAAAGCTACCCTTGCGTAGGACCATGCGAGTGCTGGCTGGCTTGGCGGGACGAGACCTCTGGTTGTACTCCAGCTGGGACAGGTGGGAGGCGTAGCCGTCCGGGATGAACTGGAAGGGATGTAAGGTCACTTTTAGAGCACTTTAACTTCATGCATCGAACATCAAGATAAGAAACAGGATTTGTTCCATACCTGACACTGGTGTTGCATTTTCTTCGTGGGTCTTCCCACGATGTAGATATGGGACGGAGGCAGGCCGATGGACGAGTACACGGAGATGTCCTTGGTGGAGCCGTAGGCTGCAAAGATTCTCATGTGGGCCTAAATCAGAGAGGGAGTTCAACTTTTATAGACTTCGAGGATTTTATTAGAAAACCTCCTCAAACGCATGGCGGACTTTCTTACCTCATTGATGAGGCATTTGAGGAAGTTTGCCTTGTGCCGGAGCGGGTCGTGAACCAGCCCATCGCAGAAGGAGACGATGCCGTGAGGGAAGTTATGCTGAGAGAGCCAGGCCACGACACGCTGCTTCTGCATGTCAGGACGGCCCGTTACGTATACGATCAGATAACCCAAATCCTGCCAGTACCTGAGAGATAAACAGAGCACAACGTTGGTTCAACGTTTTTCTCCGTCAGAACGAACAAGCACGTAGCATATCGAAGTACAGGAATGGAAGAACCGAGGCTTAGTCAGCTGTGATTGGCACAAGTGAAAGGAGGTGGCGCCTCAGGTGTGATCCTCACCTCACCACATCCACAGCTCCAGCTCGAACCTTCGGGTCGCTGCCCATTATAGACACACTGGCGGCAAACGACCCGTCAATACTGAACACAACAAACTCCGTTCCTCGCGGTACGATGGTGAGATAGCTGTCTGCAAATGTGTGGTCGCCCCTACGGGATAAAAGCAGGGACAACATTGGCGTGAAAGGATGAGTGAAATATACTTTTTTATTACGTGAAATCATCTAACTTGGCGTACCTGACCACCATTTTGACAGGATACACCCCGATGCCGAGCCTTTTGTTCTCAGGGATTGCGTAAGCGATGCGCCCGCTGCTGTTTGTGAGCTCCGTGTTGAAGTACACCCACTCTCCGGAGGGAGGCTGGGTCATGATGTGGATGTCGATCTGCAGGAAACAAAGCAAAGATCAACACAACTCGACGACGCATGACCTTAAAGACACAGATGACGCGATTATATAACGAGTCCGGCACAGCTGGACGTCGTCGTTACCTTCTCCCCAGTAAGGGTGACCATGTCCAGAGGGCCGTACATGAAACGTCCCATCACCATTTGGGCCCCGTCCTCCGTGAAGACAGCGTCATTGACGCGGTGGTTAGCCGTCACGTTCTGACAAAGACAAAACAGACTTTTACCCCTGAGTTTTACCTCTCAGGCCACACTGGGACTGCCTTATCCTCCTACTGGAGTTCTAAAATGTGACAGATTTTTATATATTTTATCATTAGATTGTCCCTCCTGATGCATCAATGTTAAGAGGTACTTCCAGTGGGTCCCAACCTGAGGGGTCAGGAACCTTCAAAGGGTCACCAGATAAATCTGAGAGGTTGTGAGATGATTAATGGGAGGGGAAAGAAGAAAAAACAGCAACTTCAGACTCCACCAGCAGCGTTTAAGAAGCGCGCAGACGTTAACTTGCTCAGATTTGGTCATTTTTCCGGTGCTTCTAAAAAGAACCGTTTCTGGGACGCTTCTGAAACGGACCACGGTGCTTCTGGTGGAGTTTGAAACGCTGGTTAGCTAAATGCAGTGATCTTACCCTGATTTTAACGTGAGTCCTCTTGCGGAGCCACTTCTCTCGAGGTTTGGACGGAGTGAATTCAGACACTTCTTTACCATCCAGCTCCAAAATACTCGAATTCTCATGTCTCATCATCTATGGAAGAGAATAACTTTTAAGTAAATGGACCAGAACCAGAAATCGTTACTGCAGGATTCAGTTTTTTTAGGATTTTTCTTAGGATTCATCCTCTGGGCACCATGAATGTCTTTATCCAATTTTTGGCAATCAATCCAAATGTGCAGCCATTTTACTAAAAAACAAAAATGTTAACTTCATGGTGGCACTAGATTAAAAGTTGGAGGATCATCAGAATCAGTAGGGTTCATCCTCTGGGGAGCATTAATGTCTTTACCCAATTTCACTGTAATCCATCCAATAGTTGTTGAGCTATTAAAAAGAAAGACGATGAACCTGTCTGAGTAAGAAAGAGACGACGTCTGTGGACTCCCAGTAGGAGGCGTGGAAGAGATGAGGCAGAGCCACAGTGGGGAAGGCCGTCAGGGCATCGGGGCAGTACAGGGCGTAGTCCATCCGCTTACTGCCCCACCACCTCGAAGCAACTACAGAAATGGGAAAAGACAGACAGACAGTTTAGGGATCAGTATCTCGATCTTTGTTTGTGCTGTCCGATGCAGATCTGCTCATCTAGGGAAGAAGAGTTAGACAGTTATCACAAGACGTCGAGGGATTCACTAAGAGGCACTACACTGCGACTATCAGTAAAAAGATGTTTGAATCTCACACTCGCAAGAAAACAGCAGCTCAGACTCGGTGAGAACTTTGTTTTCTGGGTAGTCTTGCAAAGGAAAGTTCAGATGCTGTTCTCGTGAATCTGAGCTGAAGAGAAGTCGCACAAGATTATGAGTCTTGTGTTTCCTTTTTGGAAACTACTCAAGGAAGACTATCTGAGAGAGGAAGATCCCAGAGGAGGAAGGAAAAGCACAGGGAATGAGGACGGAGCCTAGCATCCTTGCCTCATGTCCTCTCACTACAGCTCCCAGGGTACCTTGCTCTATGATCTTCAGCACCCCGGGCGACGGGGTCACAGAGCTGATGTCAGACGTGACATTGGTGACGTCAGAGCTAATGTCCGAGCTCAGCTCAGACTCCACGCCGTTGAGTTTTGGGAACACCTGGCGGGTTTTCTGTCGCAACGACGAGCTCCGAGAGACAAATCTACTGTAGGGAAGAGCCAGCTGGGACAGCAGAGTCGGCCTTTTAGAGGGCCTGACTTCACGTTTGTGTGCTGAGGGGATGTTTGGAGGGAGGAAATGAGAACGTCAGCACTTAAACTGTCAGTTTAAACACCGAAAGGCAGGAGGGTGAGGAGGTCAACTTACTCGTGGCGATGTTGGAGGCGGTGTAAGAGTCGGCTAAGCCCGACACCTGGCTGGCGAGGCTGGCCTCGCTGGCCCTGCGGTTGAAACGAAGGTGAGGGACCCCTGGAGACGTGGACGCCGGGTACTGCCCGTCCACAAAAATATGTGAGTGAAGAGAATCAGCTGCAGAGACAGAACAGAAGAGTTAGTGTTACATTCTTCACTGCAGGGTGACTTTAGTCAGTTTCTTTGTGTTAGAAATTCAAACTTTTTAAGGGGCTGTCCGAGCTGTGAGTCAGAAAAGTAATTGCTGAGACCATCATCCGAGCCACAGTTTATTCAGATTATCTTAACGAATTTATTTGGAGGTAAACATGAAATTAAGGCAACTGGAGAGTCACTAAATAATCCAGAATATCACATGAAAATTGTCAAAACTGGAAGTAAACTCTGATGAACACAACCAATATTTTCAAGAGGGGTTCAATCTGGGGCAACGAGACGTGGTTGTAGATCCGTGAAGACGTTTCACCTCTCTCCAAGAGGCTTTTTCAGTTCCGATGAACGGAGCCTAGGCGGGATCGTAGACCTGGTCACACTTATCGCTCGGTCCGATAGTTAATTATTGTTGACGACTGTCGTCAGAATCGTTAAGGTCATGTGATGTCCGGTGTAAACGACGGTCGTTAAGGTCACGTGATGTCCGGTGTAAACGACGGTCGTTAAGGTCACGTGATGTCCAGTGTAAACGACAGTCGTTAAGGTCACCTGAGCTCTGGTGTTAACTATGGCCGGGTCTTTGATCCCGCCTAGGCTAAATAAGTCAGAACTGAAGAAGCCTCTTGATGAGAGGTGAAACGTCTTCACAGATCTTCAGTCACGTCCAGTTAGCCCAGATTTAGCCGTTCTTGAAGACAGACGATGGATGAGATATAAGTTTGAGGACTGTCACATTGTGGCAACTAGATCTCAGATCTCAGCAATTAAAGGAACATTCTGACATATTCTGACATAACTGATTAGCTTAGCATGAAGACTGCAAACAGAGGGAAAGCGCTAGCCTGGCTCTGTCCAAACAGAATACACCTACCAGAACTTCTAAAGTTGATTAACACATCAGATTTTGTGTTTCTGTGTGGGACTGTTTCTTGCCTCGGTGCAGGGATTTCCTGGCTTCATGCTGTCAGCGTGAGCTTGCCAGGCGCTAATTAGCGAGCTTTAGAGGTGTAATACATAGTAGGAGTTTGTTACCTTCGGACAAAGCCAGGCTACTGGTTTCCTTCGGTCTTTGTGCTAAACATATTTTCCCAAAAGTGAAACGATGGTCGGAACTTTGTAAATTAAACTCAGGGTGCATCAGGAAAACAAACACAGGAGGGATGAAAGAAACAAAGAGAGCAACAGGACTGGAGGGCAAACAGATGCTAACAGATACACACTCTCTGTGTGGAGCTGCGAGCTCTGCCAGTTGAGGACGGGCACGGGGATCGACGTCTCATTAACGGTGTTTTCCTGGCAGCGGTGGGATGCGGCACCGGCCGACTCCATCAGAAGCTGAGGGTTACTCTGCACGGTTTCAACTAGGAAGCCAGACGAAGGGAAGACGAAAGACATACAGAAGCTTGAATGACGCATAAACAACAAAGACTCGTCGACATGTAGCGCAGTGCACAGGAAGTGAAACAGTTTCGCACGTTTGTCAGGGACTCACCCAAGAGAGCCGAGTGTCCGTCACCCAGAGGAAAGCGCTGGTAGCGGGGGATGCTAAAGGGAGGCAGCAGGTGGAAGCGCTTGTCCAGGAGAGGCTCGAGGCGGGAGGCCGAAGGATCGGCTGGATGAAACAGGTTGTAAACCTGCTGACAGGCCGGACGCAGAGCAGACACTGGAGAGGACAAACAGACACAGTGAGACTCTGAATGAAAGT
This sequence comes from Protonibea diacanthus, assembly GCA_028641955.1. NCBI lineage: Eukaryota > Metazoa > Chordata > Actinopteri > Sciaenidae > Protonibea > Protonibea diacanthus. The sequence continues at coordinate 1,904,279 of CM053991.1, forward strand.
CTGTAGCTGTTGTTTGTTGTCTGTTTGGCAGAAGAGCTACAACCTCGAAACACAATATTCATATATGAATAATCTATTTACACATTCAGCAGTTACAGAGCAACATTATCATTCATTTGGAGTTGTCTCTGTGTCCACCTGATGAATTTAAGTCCCATATTTGCTGTCTTTTAGCTCCGTTTTTGGTCTCCACCACCAAATATCTGTCTTTTTAGCTGCTAAATGTTCCACTATGTTTACCAGGTCGTATCTAACTTTGTCTGTCTGCTGATTAACTTGAATTTAAGCAGCTTTAATGAACAAATCTGAAACTGTATGAAACAAAGCCTGGTAGGAATATTAGAACTTTTGACTTATGGTAGAAGAACAGACAAAATAAGCTGCCCAAATAAATTTCAATGCATCAAAACAATGAGAAATAAGAAAAATTATTATTATTGCAGATGTTAACCAAACAGCTGCAGGTCAGAAACCTTCTTTAAACCCCCAAAGAACTCAAAAGAATGAGCTCTGACTTGAGTCACGTATTCGTCTCATCTTTGCCAAAAAACTTCAAGATCAGAAACATGACCTCTGACCTCTGACACCTGCTGTCACACAGGAAAAAACATCACAAGCTACAAATAACCACTTCCTGCTCTCTAAACATGTTTTGGTTTGTTTGCTTCAGTCGAATACACAACGGCCGTTAGAATAAACCAAAAACCTTCCTCACCATCTAACGAGGGCACCACGGTCTTCCTCAGTGCGAGCACCAACCCCAGAGGAGAGCCAAACAGGAAGAAGTCGGTCACCTCGAAGTCAAACTTTCCCAAAGAGCCTCCTTCCAGCATGGTGCTGTTACTGGAGCGCCTTGACCCGGGCTCCCCGTGGAGAACGCTGGAGTGAAGGCTGAAGGCGGAGAGGAGACTCATGCAATCAGTGTTTATTGAACTGAACTGAAGACAAAACAGCTCACCAGTCTTTAAACGCCCACTCCTGGAAATAATGGTGTCAGCACTCGATTGCCATTTTTTTGCACATGCAGACACCATAATTTACATTCTGCAGCCCAACCCTCGCAGGGAGATTTCCAAGCGCCATGGGGGCCTGATTCAGGACTTTCTGCATCAGACTGCGGCGCCTCACGACCTCGGTTCAAGGCGCTTTCCCTTTTTCAAGGCCTGATGCCATTTCTTTCGCTCATAGAAACTTTTTGAGGATTTTCCCGCCTCCGACACCATTACTTCTGTTTTCAGACTACATTTATGGTTCCCAAGTTACACGCTATAAATGTTTTTTCACAACCAATACTGATTATATGTGATATGATGATATATCTCTTATTCAGAGGTTTTAGATGAACACTTCACATGCTCGCTGAAGCATGTTGGACAGTGTGTATCCATCTCTGTGCCTCACCTGGTCAGGAAGGCTTGGTGATGTTTGATGGTGTCCAGCTCGTACGTGGAGGAGTCGCTGCGTTTGCGCGGAAGTTGTCTCTTTGGGTCGTCGGGCCCCGAGCAGCGAGGGATGTCGATGTTGCTCCGGCTGAGGTGGCGGCTTCCTTCGAGGGATGGCGATGAAGGAGAGACGCTGTTTATGACAATACCTGGAGACAGGAGGTCCGTGTCCTGAGAGACGGAGACGGAGAGAAGCACATCAGAGCTGAGCTTTAGCCTCCACCCTCATGCGTCCCACGTCTGACAGTGATACCTGCACACTGATGGCGCTGCCCCGTCTGCTGCTGTTCTGGCTTTCCGACACCGTCACCGAGCTGCTGCAGAGAGCATCAAAGCCGAGGATACCTCCGACACAGTCCCCGATAACACACACCTGCATCAGAAAACACAGCGTTAACACTGAGGAGAACGATCTGGAACACACACCTTCAGGTTACACACCGACCTGCCCGTTAAAAGACGCTCCCTCTAAAGACTTGATGAAGTCGCTGTACACCTGGTTGGCTCGTAGGATGACGGTGGCCACGGCGTCTTGGTACTGCGGCGCAGAGGTAGCCAAAAGCGGCAGAGCGGCCAGCGGGATGTGGTCCTGACTGCTGGACAGGCAGCCCTCGTCGTAGCTGTAGGGGCTCAGACTGCAGAGCGGGGGAAGGAGGACGTGTTGTTAGCACAGCAGGGGAAGTATTACAGCAGAGCGGTTAAATACCGTCGAATGCTCGGGAGGTTTTCTCACTTGGAGACGAGCGAGAAGGCGTCGACGCACACAGCAGGACAGGGGACCATCCGGACGGCGATGCGGCCCAGCGCTGCTGGATAGTGGACCCTCATGACGGTCTCAAACGCCCCGCTCAGAGTGTTCACATCTCCCTGCTTGCTGTTCTGCTCACCTGCAGACGAACAAGAATGAGTTAATTACATAAGCTTTAATTACAAACCTTTGAAGCGACAGACGGCACCCAAACCAAAACAAATACTGAATCTGAAAGACGCTAAAATGCTTCGTAGGTTATTAAACAAATACTGATTATAGCTGCTATAATCCCGCTGTAGGATTTGGTTGTTGTTGCTGGGACAGGGTCTAACCCCCTGCGAGCCTGATAAGGATAAATGATCACAGGAAACAGACGGACAGATGGATTTATTTGACTGTTGCTGTACCAGAGCCGGTGTCCAGAATGTTGCCTCCGTGCAGAACCAGGACGAGGACGTGGATTTTGGACGGCTGGAGACACTGCTGAGACGAACAGTCCTGTTAGAGGACAGGAAGCAAACAGGAAACAGGAAACAGGGTGGATAACAGGAGATAACAGGGACAGAGGGGGGAGATGAGCACAGAGGGAGATAAATGAGCAACATGGAGGGAAAAATACTAAAACACACTTCAACAGTCTTATTTATTTTCCATCTCACGCTGCTTTCACACTGTAATAACCCAACAGAAGACCACGAAGCACTGAGGAATCTGCGTAACGTGTCATGTTGAGGTCATCCACCTCTGCGTCGTGCTCTTACAGTCACAGAGCTCTCTCTTACAATCTTTTTTTCTGGCGGCTGCAGCCGAGGCAGGTTCCTAATTTCACTACGCTGGCAGGATGACGGAAAGCTAATTTAGGAGGAGGAGTGTTATCTACAAGCAATTTAATTATGGGCGTTAGCGTGATAGACATGAATGAAATTGGAAAAAAAAAGAGAAGACGCTGTACCTCCATCTGCCGCTCCTCGTTACTCATCACGGCGTACTCCCCGCCCGACTCCTGATACAACGTTTCTGTGAAACAAAGCGACGCTCGTCCGTTCAGAAACTACAAACATTCTCCGTCTATCAGAGAGCTGATGGTGCGCGGTGTAACTCACCTTGTGCTTCGTCCACCTCGATTGTTTCTATCTTGTCCATCAGGTCGTTGGAGCTCCACTTGGTGATCTCCTTGGCGAACAGCTCCTCGTTGTCAGAAAAGTCCTCTGCAAACAGAAGACGTCTCATATGAATGAACAAAGACGACGCTCATTCAGGATGAACTCAAACATCACGGGCAGCTGTGATTGTGGTGGCGTGAAACGTAAAACAGAATCCAGAAAGTCGAGTTTGAGCTACAGATACGTGAATTTTAAGGCGTAACAGACCTTAAAATGCTGCACAACAGTAAATATTTCATCTTTAGTTGTGAGGAAAACCATGCAACCAACGCAGGACGGCAAATGTCGGTAACAAACACTGCAGCTGACTCGAAGGTGAAGTTAAACCAACGTGGAAAAGCCAAAAAACTTGAGTGATGTTTCAGCCATCGTTGGGCTAAAGTCAGCCTGAACATGGCCTTAAACTTTTTAAACGTGTTTCATATTTAAAGTGACTTGGCAGCAGACTGTTGAATGTGAGTTTAATTTAGTGAATCTAATGTAACGACCTACAATCACTCCTCTCTGAGACGATTTAATCTTTTAATGCATCCGTTCACGTCTGTGAGCTACGAGGCTGGATGAGAGCATAAAGTGAAGGAATGAACCTCGAGGCGCTCCACAGCTAAATTTATCAGCCCGGAGAGATTCAATAAAAGAAATCAAGACGATGTTTGCACGCTAGAATGAAGCAGGAGGCGTGAGATGAGCTGTTCACATGTTGTGTTTCATGCACACTCGGATGGTTTTACCGTGAGCGTCAAAGAACTCGTCGTCCGTGCTGTCCTCTGAGTCTCGGGCGATGCTCTGCATCCTCCACTCTGAAATGCTCTGATGGGATGGACTTCCTGTGAACGGACCGGTGATGAGAAAACGAAATCCAGATCAGAATAAACGAGGTAAAAAAACACAGACTGCTCCTCACCGCCTCTCTTCGAGGATCTGTTGGAGGACCTGGAGGATGTCGACCACTGCTTGGTGAGTTCCCCTCGTGTCTCCAGTGAGTCTCCGAGCTTCCCTCCTCCTCCTCCACCTCCTCCACCTCCTTCGGCCTCCACATTCGATCCCACGGTCTCAGCTCCCTGGTCCTGGTCCTGGCTGACGGAGGAGCCGTTGGTCTCCGTCCCCCCCTCTTCACTGAGGCTGTACTGGGCCATCTTCTTGGCTAAAGCCAGCTGAGTCTCCAGCTCCAGCAGCCGGATGTCCTCGATGGTCAGGCCGTACCACTCGTCCTGCCAGCACCACGCCTGCCGGTGGGCTCGCACCATCACCTTACGGAGGCCTGGAGGGACAAAAACAAGATTAAATGAGTGAAGAAACAAGTGGATTCACATAAAAACAAATAATTATTGGAAAATACAGAATGTCTGACGATGTTCAGGTAAAGATCCAGATCCTGAAAACACGCTAAAACTTTAAGACTGAAATTAAGTTTATATAAATATCTGGAAATAGAGACTGAGGGGCAATCTGTCAGAGCAGATTTAACTCCCATCACTGTCTTTCTCTTGATGAACTAAACAAGCAGCAGCTGCTTATAAAACATGAACCCTCCATCATCAACATCCAACCTGGCAATAAAAAGACAAAATTAGCAAACAGAGAGAGCAAATATTTTAATACCCAGAGAAAAGAAGCACCGACAAGTGCAGACAAAAAAACGCAGAATGAAGCATTAAACTGATCGATCTGAGCTCAGTTTGTGATAATATTCATGAATCAAACTGGACGCAAGTTTCAGTTCCTCGAAAGCACGCGTGACGAAGCGAAGGCTCGTTTTGTGATTGAAGATGTGCTGATTGGACGACAGAGTGAAGACGGAGCAGCTGCTGCTTCATTAGGATGAAGTAAATACCGTGAGGGAGCGAGCCGAGCCGAGCGAGTGCATCAACAGTCTTAAATCACAGCAGTGAAACAGAAACGAGCCCGACGCCGGCAGGAAATGAATCCGGTCTGCTGTGTTATCTCAGCGAGACAGACACTCAAACGCTTCCTACAGCCAGGTGACTCCCACTCTGAGTTACCTGGACGCCCGCGACTCCTCAGAACTCACCTGGTTCAGTCATGAATCACGTTAATCATCGATACGGATCAGCTCTACGCACAAAGAGCCAGAAAAACCTTCATTCATCGGGCTATTCCAAAATGTTCAAGGTTAGCGTTTCCAGGGTGATCCTGACTTTTCATTTTCCTTGCAGACTTTTTGGATTATTTCAGGATTATCAAGACTTTCCAGGGTGACTTCTGATCACTTTTAATTCTTTATCTTTTCTTGTTTTTACAGATTTCTAGAGGCAGTTCTTCACTTTTCAAATCTTTCAAGGTTCTTGAGGTTTTTAAGGATTATTTTCAGTTTTTCAGATTACAGTATACTCATGTAGGCACAAAGACTTTCAAGGATGTTTCAAGATTCTCATGACTTTTCAGGATTGTCCCCACCTCAAGTTTTATCACCTTTTATGGATTATTAAGGATTACTCTCAGCTCCTTTGGATTACAGTAAATGTTCTGACTGAGTTATTCTGGATTATTCCCAAATGTTCTTGGATTAAATATTTAATTTTAAAATTCCCAGATTTCACAGCTTCTTCACGTCCACAGTGACTCTTTTAGGATTATCGCAGACTTTTTAGAGTTACTCTGACTTCATGATAAATCCTGACTTTTCATTTTTTCCATTATTATTCCAGATTTTGTTGGATTATTTCCAAATTTTCACGCTTGTCTTAATATTTTTCATGGTTACCTTTTAGAGATATTCTAAAACTTGCAAACTAGTTGCACGTTTTCGTAGTTATCCCAGATTAATCATGATAATTCCCAGTTTTTCAAGGTTTTCACTGACTTTTAAGGAACATTAATTCAGGACATTTCAACATCATCCCTCATTATTCATCTTCTCGGTTATTCCTGACTTTCCAGGGCTAACATTAAGACTTCCTTGACGGTGTCTCACACCTGTGCCGCCTGCCGTACTCACCCACGTCGTGTATGAAGCGCTCGATCTTGGACTGCATGCCCCAGTATCTGAACTCCACCTTGCAGAGCTTGTAGGCACACATGACGGGGCTCTGACCGGAGTTCTGGTTGATCTCCTCGATCCAGTCGTCCGACAGTGGACCCCGCTTCGTCTTGACTGACTGATACAGCTTCGGGTCTTCTTCCACCAGGTACTCATGAGGAGGGATGTAGTCCTTCACGATGTCTATGGGGTCTGAGGGGAGCATGAACTCATAATGAATAACACAATATGCAAATACTGACGCAGATGTGAGTGGCGCCGCCTCCCAGAGGTGTGTGTGTGGTTTTTATGTAATCACTTCTGCACCCTGGTGGATTTTAGCATTCAGAGGCTCGACGCGAGCTCGTACACAGTCTGGGAGTTTTCATAACGGCAGCAGAGGGTCTGCACGGTGACAGACTTACCTACAGTCCTCTGTCTCTTTTCAGCTAAGGACATATTGAAGACGTCCCCTTGATTTCCAGTGTCTGGTTTATAATACGTCTCAATGTCTATGGAGAATTTCTCCACAAAGGGGCAGGTGTACCTGAGAGAGGAGAAGAAGAAAGGATTAAATCCACGACGGCCTCGCAACTGGCAACCCATTTTAGTTCAACACTTTTTATTGCTACAGAAGTACATCATGACATCACATATTTCCATCTGACTCCACCCACCACAGGTCAGACAGAAGAGCTCAAATAAAAACAAATAAAAATCTGAAATCTCTCTTGTAAAACGACCAAAACTGTTCAAACTTTGGCAGAAAATAATGCGTTCATGTCCGACCCTTCAGCTCACAGGAAGACACCGATCGGGAAAATGTGTTTTCAGGACCTTTAAGGTCAAACAGAGCATCTTCAACACTGCAAATCTAATTTATAAGAGCCGAGAATCAAAAGTAGCTCGACTGATCAGTTTGGAGAAGTGAAGTTCGACAATAAAAAGTTGGCAAAGTGTGTGCAGTAAATGAATCTGTGATTATTCAGCTGAAATTATTCCAAATAAAAAATAAAAAAAAGAAACGGCTCCATCAGCGGTAACGAGCGATTTCATTCATCACATTTATGAATCTATAAAAACCATTAACAACGTTTTATGACTAAAAGTTCAGTCTCTGTACTTTAGATAACGCTTGAGCGTTACCGCAGAGCAAACGTTGTGATTTCAGCGTCTCCAGTGTCTCACCGGGTTCGTGTGTAGGGGTAGGCGTTCCAGGACTCCTCCTCCACTCGAAGGGCAGCTTGAGGCAGGATGGCACAGAACCAGGACGGGATGTGTTTGCCGATGTGATAGACCTTGTGCGTGTACTGACCCGAGCCTCCGGGGCCGTCCTCGTAAGGCTTGTTCTCCAGTATCTCCACGCCGCTGCCCTCGCCGCAGCTCTCCTCTCTGCTCTTCTTCTGCAGAGACACAACAGATACAGAAACTGTGTTAGCAGTACTCTGTAATGTTATTTCACAGGTTTAGCAGTGCGGGGCGATGAACTCAATGTGAAAGCCATTTAATTATTTAAACTCACATTTGGTTTCCTTAAAGGAGACGTGAAACTTCACGAGAAGTGAACAAGAAACAGCTTTGTTCACTGAGATGAAGACACTTTTTGTTTCTAAAGCTGAGAATTTTGAAATAAATAATGCACTGAGCTTCTCTGAATTATCTTTGATTCATGGTCTAGTTTGACATTTCTCCAGGACCTAAAATACAAGAGCAACAATGGATTAAACTCTGGGGCCAGGGTCAGCTGCAGGTGAGAGCAATTAACTGCAGCTGTGCTCTGTCTGTGTGTGTGTGACTGCTGAGAGACACAGAAAATCTCCAAATGAACCCCCTCCAACTAGTGGACACTAATGCCAAACGGTAGGTCGTATCAAAAAGCCCAAATGACCGTGAGCATCCTCATCTTGTCGACCATGTGAATGCCGAATTTCAGTGTCTAAAGTTAAAAAATGTGACCTGGGGAGAGAGAGAAAGAACAGGTGCCCCGTGGAAGTAGATGGGGCTGTCGGTGGGTGATCCTGGTGCATCAGTGCGTCTCCCACCAAAACTATAAGTCTGACAGCTTCAGCAGTGATATCTCCACCTGAGCAAAGCAATGTGAACCGGCTCAAGGAGCTCACGTTAGATTATTTAGCTCGCTACCTAACAGTCGTTATATGAATCGAGGACCCAAAAACGACAACAATCTTTTATGTTTTTTTGTGCAAAAAAATGCTCAAATTTCTTAACTCTGTGAACTGAAACTGGAGCTGTGGAGATGCTGTCTTTGGTAAATGTGCGTTTTAAAGCCAAATGAGCCGATGCAAGTCATCCAGATTTAGCCCTGACACACATCCTCCCATCCTCCCTCCTTTCCTTGAACTTCCAATTAAACCGACCGGGCCGCCCTTACACAGCACTCCTGTCTCTCGTTGACAGGTTCAACCTTGTGAAAACTTCGCTCACGGATGTGGACGGATGATGCAGCAGAGCAAAAGTGATGAGCCGTAAAGAAAAAAGGCTGCCACGTACGAGAAAAGAAACTGCTTTTCTTTCACTTCTTCTTCTCTGCTAAATAATCCGTGTTTAATATTTACTGATGAGCTCAGGCGAGGCAGATTTAAAGTCAGATTTGCCACGTAACAGGAGGGAGAATCAATTATTTT